>JAIXHY010000001.1:6542701-7142701 GCA_020449905.1 Globodera pallida
TAAACCCTTATCCCATCGTGAACCTGTTGTAGGGTTTCGAAAAGGTTTTGGTTGGGTTTTGGGCCCTTCTCTTCATTTTCTCTTCCCTTTCCACTCTCTCTTTTCCTTTTATCTCTCTCCCTTTACCTTTCTCTCTCTCTCTTCCCTTCTCTTCCCTTCCCTCTCTCTCTCTCTTCCTTTTCTCCCTTTCCCTTTCTCTCTCTTTTTCCCTCTCTTCCCTTCCCTCTCTTCCTTTTATCTCTCTCCCTTTCCCTTTCTCTCTCTCTCTCTTCTCCTCCTCTTCCCTTCATTCCTATCCCTTTACTTTTCTCTCTTCCATTATACCCCTTCCCCGTCCCTCTTTCTTTCTTCACCTTCTCTCCTACCCGTTCCTTTCTCTCTCTCTCCCCTCCTTTCCCTTTCCCTTCTCTTTCTCTCTTCCCTTCCCTCTCTTTCTCTCTTTTCCTTTCCTATTCCCTTTATGTAGGGTTTCGAGGGTCGAACCAGAAGGCTTCAGGGGATTTGGGGGTAAACCATCCACAAGGTTTCGAAAAGGTTTTGGTTTTGAACCAAAGGGTTTAGGATAAGGTTTCGGGTTAAACCCTTATCCCATCGTGAACCTGTTGTAGGGTTTCGAAAAGGTTTTGGTTGGGTTTTTGGGCCCTTCTCTTCATTTTCTCTTCCTTCCCACGCTCCTCTTTTCATTTTACTCCTCTAACCTTTACCTTTCTCTCTCTCTTTGCCCTTCTCTTGTCCCTTACCCTCTCTCTCTCTTCCTTTTCTCCCTTTCCGTTCTCTCTCTTTTTTCCCCTCTCGTCCCTTCCTCTCTTCAGTTCTCCTTTCCCTTTCTCTCTTCCCTCCCTCTTCCCTTCCCTCATCACTCTTTTTATTCTCTCTTCCCGTTTCTTCTCTCTCTCGTTTCTCCTCCTCTTCCCTTCATTCCTATCCCTTTACTTTTTCTCTCTTCCATTATCCCCTTCCCCGTCCCTCTATCTTCTCCACCTTCTCTGCTACCCGTTCCTTTCTCTCGTCTCTCTCCTCTCCCCTCCTTCCCCTTTCCCTCTCTCTCCTCTCTTCCCTTCCCTCTCTTTCTCTCTCTTTTCTTTTCCTATTCCCTTTCATGTAGGGTTTCGGGGTCGAACCAGAAGGCTTCAGGTGATTTTCGGTTCGGGGTAAACCATCCAAAAGTTTGGGTGTGTTTGGTTTTCAACACAAAAGGGTTTGGGAGGGGTTTTCGGGACCTTTTCCTTCCATCGTTGACCTGTTTGAGGACCTGAATCCCCGTCCATCGTTGTCCTACTTCCCGTCCCATCTGTGGCCCTTTTAGGGGTGTTCCCGTCTGCATCGTTGACCTATTCCCCGCCCTATCGCTGACCTTTTGGGGGGTTTCCCGTACCATCGTTGACACCTGTTGGAGGCTGCTATTCCCGTCAGCATCGTTGACTTTCTTCTTCCCTTTCTCTTCATTTTCCTCTTCTCTTTCTCTCTTCTCGTCCCCCCCCCTCTCGCCCTCTTTTCCTCCTTTCCTTCCCACTCTCTCTTTTCCTTTTATCTCTCTCCCTTTACCTTTCTCTCTCTCTCTTCCCTTCTCTTCCCTTCCCTCTCTCTCTCTTCCTTTTCTCCCTTTCCCTTTCTCTCTCTTTTTCGCTCTCTTCCCTTCCCTCTCTTCCTTTTATCTCTCTCCCTTTCCCTTTCTCTCTCTTTTTCCCTCTCTTCCCTTCCCTCTCTTCCTTTTATCTCTCTCTCTTTCTCTCTTTTCCTTTCCTATTCCCTTTATGTAGGGTTTCGAGGGTCGAACCAGAAGGCTTCAGGGGATTTCGGGGTAAACCATCCACAAGGTTTTGGGTGGTTTTGGTTTTGAAACCAACGGGTTTGGGAGGGTCTAAGGGTTTGGGATAAGGGTTTGGGGTAAACCCTTATCCCATCGTGAACCTGTTGTCGGGTTTCGAGGTATTCGGGGTTGAAGTCAAAAGGTTTTGGTAGGGTTTTGGGTGGAAGGGTGAGGAAGGGGTGGTGAACTTTGTACTTTGTGTCTGTCACCCCGTCGCGTTGTTAGGCGTCCACTCCATCCCCTCCATCCAACCATTGGGCGGAGGGGTCAGCCAAAATTGATTTTGGAAGGGAAGGGTTTACCTTTCCAGCCCAATTGGTCCAACGGTTTGGGGGAACGGCCGGGTTCTCTTGCGGCTTTGCAAGCTGAGCCCCTCACCGTTCTGGGGATGGTCGAGATCCTTTCTCTCTCTCTTCTCTTCCTCTTCCCTTTGCTTTTCTCTGTCACATTATTCTCCTCCATTCCTTACGTCCCTCGGAGCAGGCGTGAATCCTCAGTATTTACACACTTTTAAATAGCTAGTGTTTACACTACGGATTAAAAAAAACCGAGGTCGATCGGTAAAACTCCTTTGATGTTCAAGCAAAATAAGGACGTCGGATTATCTAAACCCTTCTGTTGTTGAAGCAAAATAATGAAGCCGAATTATTTTTTATTACAAAGTGTAAAATAGAAGATAAAACTGATGCAAAATTAATGTGTGGAAGATGTTGTTTTACAGCGGAAAAGTGCATAATTAGTGAATAGAAGACACAATTACAAAGATCAAAGTACACAGGTGTGTGTGAAAGGGGTGCGCGCGTATGTGAAAGGGGTGCGCGCGTGTGTGAAAGGACGTGTCTGAAAACGATGCACGCAGCTCAATTATGAGAGCAGTACATGGTCTACAGAAAGCTCAATTTCCGGGAAAAACGAGGAGAATTGCGCGCTTAAAATTGCTGTCGTTTTTATTAGCCTTCTTTTCCTACCCCCCCCCCCCTTTTTTCTCCTGTTCTCCAGTCTCCTTCCCTCTTCTCTTACCTCCTTTCCACCTTCTTTTTCCTCTTCTCTTTCCTTCCTCTCTTCCCTTCTCTTCCTTTCCTCTCTCCTTTTTCTCTTTATCTCGCATCGTTTCTCTCCCTTCACTTCGCTCTTCACACCCTTCCCTCTTTTCTTTCCCTCTTCTCTTTTTTTCTTTCCTTTTTCTTTTCCTTTGTCACTCTCCTCTCATTTCCTCTACTCTTCGCTCACTCCCTTTGTCTCTCCCCTCCTCCTCCTTCCCTTTCTCTCTACCCTCCTTTCCTCTGGGGTTTTGGCGCACGGTCCCCAGGAAATTGCGAAGGGTAGCGTTGCAAGGTTGAACGTTGAAATTCATATCACCTCTTAACCTATCGTAGGGTGTTAAGCATGTACTCATTGAAAGCCTTTCCTAATTTCCTTGTATCAAAGATCTTAGTCAATAATATGGCACGACTTTTTTTTTAACCTTTATTTGTAAACCTAAAGGTTAAAGGATGACTAGGGATGGTCCTACTCTTTATTTCACGCAAAAAGGGACACTGGAAGAAGAAGAAAAGGGTCAAGGAGAGAAGAGAAGGGTAGGAGAGACGAAGAGGAAGACAAGAGGGAGGGAGGGAAAAGGGGCACGGAAAGAAGAAAGCTAAGACAAGAGGGAGGAAGAAGGAAAGGAAGGGATACGGGACACTGGAAGAAGGAAAGTGTCAAGGGAAGAAGGAGAAGGGAAGGAGAGAAAGAAAAAGGGAACGAAAGAGCGAGGAAGACAAGAGGGAAAGATGGGAAAAAGGGCACGGGAAAAGAAAAGAGTTAAGGAAAGAAAGAGAAAGGTAGGAGAGAGGGACAGGGAAGGGAGAGGGTGGAAGACAAGAGGGAAGTAAGGGAAAAGGTGCACGGGAAGAAGAAGAAGAAAAGGGCCAAGGAGATGGGAAGAATAGAGGGAAAAAGGGAAGGGAAGAGGGAGGAAGACAAGAGGGAAGGGAAGGAACTAGGGCTGGTCCTACTCTTTATTTCACGCAAAAAAAAGGATACTGGACGAAGGAAAAGGTCAAGGAAAGAAGAGAAGGGTAGGAGAGACGAAGAGGAAGACAAGAGGGAAGGGAGGAAAAAGGGGCACGGGAAGAAGAAAGATAAAGGAAGAGGGAGGAAGAAGGGAAGGAAGGGATAAAGGACACTGGAAGAAGAAAAGTGTCAAGGAAAGAAGGAGAAGGGAAGGAGAGAGGGAAAAAGGGAAGGAAGAGGGAGGAAGACAAGAGGGAAGGGAGGGAACTAGGGCTGGTCCTATTCTTTATTTCGCGCAAAAAAAGGGATACAGGAAGAAGAAAAGGGTCAAGGAGAGAAGAGAAGGGTAGGAGAGACGAAGAGGAAGACAAGAGGGAAAGGGGGCACGGGAAGAAGAAAGATAAGGGAAGAGGGAGGAAGAAAGAGGGGATAAAGGACACTGTAAGAAGAAAAGTGTCAAAGAAAAAAGGAAAAGGGAAGGAGAGAAGGAAAAAGGGAACGGAAGAGGGAGGAAGACAATAGAGAAGGGAGGAAAAAGGACTCGGGGAAAAGAAAAGAGTCAAGGAAAGAAAGAGAAGGATAGGAGAGAGGGAGAAAAGGGAGGGACGAGGGGGAAGGTATTGAGGAAAGGGCTGAAAATATTGCAACGTAAAGAGATACTAAGGAGAAGATGAGGGAACGGAAGAAGATCGAATTAGGGGAGAGGGAAACAAGAAAGAGTGCCGACGGGAAGGAAGAGGGAAGGGTGGGTAAGTGACGTCTGGAGGAGAAGGAAAAGTGAAGGAAAGAGAAGGGGTTGGTGGTCGAACCAAAGAGTCTTAGGGGCTGGTTTCGGGTTTGAAATCCGAAGGGTTTGAGAAGTGTTTTTTTTTTTTTAGCGCGCTGTCCCCGAAAATTGCGAAAGGTAGGGGTTTCAAAGCAAACTTTGAATTTCATATCACCCCACAGCCTATCGCAGGGTGTTCCTTACATCTTCTCATCGAAAACCCTTCGCAACTGCTTTTAGTTACATCTTAGGCTACTAAGTTGGCACAACTTTTTCTTCTTCTTTGGTCTTTATTTGTACCTAATGGTTAGAGATTGACTAGTTTTGATCCTACTCGTTTTTCACACAAACCCTGGAACAGAGAGGGAAGGAGGAAAGAAAAAAAGGAAGACAAGATGGAGGGAGGGAGGGAAAGTTACAACGGAAAGAAAAAAAAACAGGGGAAGGAAAGAAAAAAAAGAGCGACAAAAGGAAGAGAAGATGCAAGGGAGAGTGACAATGGGAACGGGAGAGGGACGAAGGTAAGAGGAAAAAGAGACAAGGGATGGATGGGAATAGTGAAAAAGAATAGGTAAGGAAGACAAGCGGAAAGAAGGGAACGGTAGGCAAGGGAATAGTAACAATGCGGAGGGTGACAAAAAGGAATAAGAGATGGAAGATCAAACAACAAGTCTTCTAAGCAAGTCAAATTGCGTTTTTTTTTTCTTCTTTTCTATTTGCTATTAGCCTTACGTTGTGTCAGAAATTTTTAAATGAACTCAACCATCTTTCTCACATGGTTACCAAGTCCGTGCCGCACACTTGACTGCAGCGGTCAAAGTTGGGCGAGACTACGTGCAGCTGAAGAAGCCCGCGCGTGACCCAGCTATGGGTCGTCAGACTTCCCCAACCTTCAGTCAAGCTTTATTACTAGGTGTTCCGTCATCGCATGCTCTCTACTGGCGTGACACTACACGTCATACAAGGCCTCCGAAAACAGGTACACCTTTCTCATCCCCTCCTACAAAAGGCAGACAAGAACGGCTAAATCGCCAACTTGTCTACTTCCCCACTCTTCACTTCGCTAGGAAACTAGAAGGCGATGGTAATCAGAATATGAGTGATGCGAAACTTGCACAGCTGCTGACTCCGGACTGAGGCAAAAAAGAATGGTACTCTTTTGGTATCATTCTCTCACCTCATTTTTCTCACCGCCCTAGACAAGTTAGAATGGGTAAAATAGAAGATAAAACTAATGCAAAATTAATGTGTGGAAGATGTTGTTTTACAGCGGAAAAGTGCATAATTAGTGAATAGAAGACACAATTTGTAAAAATTGTTACAAAGATCAAAGTACACAGGTGTGTGTGAAAGGGGTGCGCGCGTGTGTGAAAGGGGTGTGCGCGTGGGTAAAATGGGTGCGCGCGTGTGTAAAGGGGTTCGCGCGTGTCAATGACAGAGCAGGCGTAAAAAATCCAGTAAGATGGAAGGCAAATAGGACACCCCGGTAGCTATGTGGAAAAGCCACCGACGGATTGGGCGAAAGTCGTGGGTTCGAATCCCACACGGGGCTACCATTTTGTCATTTCTACTTTATTGCTAACTTTAAAATATTAAATTGGTCATTTTTATGCAACCGGAGATGATGTGATGATGCTGGCAAGCTCTCTATTACACCTATCCCAGCTGTCTGAGTCAAATCTCTGTGCGCACGGGTCAGCTATGTCCAGTTCTTTGGCACAGTATGCACTTCGCTTTGGCAATACTGAGATGGTTTACAGAAGGATTAGCCCGGAAAGCGGGGAATTTTGCCTCAAAGAAGTGTTAACCCACCACACCATTAGAAAATTTATTGGGTACTCAAGGATTTGCACAGAACACGGCGATCTACAAAAAAAAATGTTAAGTCACATTATTTGCAGTTTATTGTTTGCCAAGAGATGACCTAGGACCGATTGCGCAACAGTAATTGACCGCACCTTCCCTCACCCTTTGAAGTTTGCCGACAAAAAGGTTGATAAAAACCATCCCGCCATCAGAAATATGAGCATGGTTTAGGCCTCATCTGAGACATTTTAGGCGTTTATCTGAAGCACCCCAAAAGGTTTCGGCTTTCATCTGACTCCAATAGGTTTCGGCTTTCATCTGAAACAGTCGAATATATTCCGGCTTCCATCTAAACAACCCAATAGATTTACATCTGAACAACCCAATAGGTTTCGGCTTTTATCTGAAACACCCCAACAGGTTTGCCTTTCATCTGAAACAGCCCAATAGATGTCAGTTTTCCTCAAAAACAACCCAATAGGTTTAAGCCTCATCTGAAACAGTCCAATAGGTTTAGACTTCTATTTGAAACAACCCAATAGGTTTCGGCTTTCATCTAAAACAACCCAATAGGTTTAGGCTTCTATCAATAGGTTAGGGTTTCCAACTGAAAAGATTTATTTTATTTTAAAAGGAAACCCTAACCTATTGATAGAAGCCTAAACCTATTGGGTTGTTTTAGATGAAAGCCGAAACCTATTGGGTTGTTTCAAATAGAAGTCTAAACCTATTGGACTGTTTCAGATGAGGCTTAAACCTATTGGGTTGTTTTTGAGGAAAACTGACATCTATTGGGCTGTTTCAGATGAAAGGCAAACCTGTTGGGGTGTTTCAGATAAAAGCCGAAACCTATTGGGTTGTTCAGATGTAAATCTATTGGGTTGTTTAGATGGAAGCCGGAATATATTCGACTGTTTCAGATGAAAGCCGAAACCTATTGGAGTCAGATGAAAGCCGAAACCTTTTGGGGTGCTTCAGATAAACGCCTAAAATGTCTCAGATGAGGCCTAAACCATGCTCATATTTCTGATGGCGGGATGGTTTTTATCAACCTTTTTGTCGGCAAACTTCAAAGGGTGAGGGAAGGTGCGGTCAATTACTGTTGCGCAATCGGTCCTAGGTCATCTCTTGGCAAACAATAAACTGCAAATAATGTGACTTAACATTTTTTTTTGTAGATCGCCGTGTTCTGTGCAAATCCTTGAGTACCCAATAAATTTTCTAATGGTGTGGTGGGTTAACACTTCTTTGAGGCAAAATTCCCCGCTTTCCGGGCTAATCCTTCTGTAAACCATCTCAGTATTGCCAAAGCGAAGTGCATACTGTGCCAAAGAACTGGACATAGCTGACCCGTGCGCACAGAGATTTGACTCAGACAGCTGGGATAGGTGTAATAGAGAGCTTGCCAGCATCATCACATCATCTCCGGTTGCATAAAAATGACCAATTTAATATTTTAAAGTTAGCAATAAAGTAGAAATGACAAAATGGTAGCCCCGTGTGGGATTCGAACCCACGACTTTCGCCCAATCCGTCGGTGGCTTTTCCACATAGCTACCGGGGTGTCCTATTTGCCTTCCATCTTACTGGATTTTTTACGCCTGCTCTGTCATTGACACGCGCGAACCCCTTTACACACGCGCGCACCCATTTTACCCACGCGCACACCCCTTTCACACACGCGCGCACCCCTTTCACACACACCTGTGTACTTTGATCTTTGTAACAATTTTTACAAATTGTGTCTTCTATTCACTAATTATGCACTTTTCCGCTGTAAAACAACATCTTCCACACATTAATTTTGCATTAGTTTTATCTTCTATTTTACCCATTCTAACTTGTCTAGGGCGGTGAGAAAAATGAGGTGAGAGAATGATACCAAAAGAGTACCATTCTTTTTTGCCTCAGTCCGGAGTCAGCAGCTGTGCAAGTTTCGCATCACTCATATTCTGATTACCATCGCCTTCTAGTTTCCTAGCGAAGTGAAGAGTGGGGAAGTAGACAAGTTGGCGATTTAGCCGTTCTTGTCTGCCTTTTGTAGGAGGGGATGAGAAAGGTGTACCTGTTTTCGGAGGCCTTGTATGACGTGTAGTGTCACGCCAGTAGAGAGCATGCGATGACGGAACACCTAGTAATAAAGCTTGACTGAAGGTTGGGGAAGTCTGACGACCCATAGCTGGGTCACGCGCGGGCTTCTTCAGCTGCACGTAGTCTCGCCCAACTTTGACCGCTGCAGTCAAGTGTGCGGCACGGACTTGGTAACCATGTGAGAAAGATGGTTGAGTTCATTTAAAAATTTCTGACACAACGTAAGGCTAATAGCAAATAGAAAAGAAGAAAAAAAAAACGCAATTTGACTTGCTTAGAAGACTTGTTGTTTGATCTTCCATCTCTTATTCCTTTTTGTCACCCTCCGCATTGTTACTATTCCCTTGCCTACCGTTCCCTTCTTTCCGCTTGTCTTCCTTACCTATTCTTTTTCACTATTCCCATCCATCCCTTGTCTCTTTTTCCTCTTACCTTCGTCCCTCTCCCGTTCCCATTGTCACTCTCCCTTGCATCTTCTCTTCCTTTTGTCGCTCTTTTTTTTCTTTCCTTCCCCTGTTTTTTTTTCTTTCCGTTGTAACTTTCCCTCCCTCCCTCCATCTTGTCTTCCTTTTTTTCTTTCCTCCTTCCCTCTCTGTTCCAGGGTTTGTGTGAAAAACGAGTAGGATCAAAACTAGTCAATCTCTAACCATTAGGTACAAATAAAGACCAAAGAAGAAGAAAAAGTTGTGCCAACTTAGTAGCCTAAGATGTAACTAAAAGCAGTTGCGAAGGGTTTTCGATGAGAAGATGTAAGGAACACCCTGCGATAGGCTGTGGGGTGATATGAAATTCAAAGTTTGCTTTGAAACCCCTACCTTTCGCAATTTTCGGGGACAGCGCGCTAAAAAAAAAAAAAACACTTCTCAAACCCTTCGGATTTCAAACCCGAAACCAGCCCCTAAGACTCTTTGGTTCGACCACCAACCCCTTCTCTTTCCTTCACTTTTCCTTCTCCTCCAGACGTCACTTACCCACCCTTCCCTCTTCCTTCCCGTCGGCACTCTTTCTTGTTTCCCTCTCCCCTAATTCGATCTTCTTCCGTTCCCTCATCTTCTCCTTAGTATCTCTTTACGTTGCAATATTTTCAGCCCTTTCCTCAATACCTTCCCCCTCGTCCCTCCCTTTTCTCCCTCTCTCCTATCCTTCTCTTTCTTTCCTTGACTCTTTTCTTTTCCCCGAGTCCTTTTTCCTCCCTTCTCTATTGTCTTCCTCCCTCTTCCGTTCCCTTTTTCCTTCTCTCCTTCCCTTTTCCTTTTTTCTTTGACACTTTTCTTCTTACAGTGTCCTTTATCCCCTCTTTCTTCCTCCCTCTTCCCTTATCTTTCTTCTTCCCGTGCCCCCTTTCCCTCTTGTCTTCCTCTTCGTCTCTCCTACCCTTCTCTTCTCTCCTTGACCCTTTTCTTCTTCCTGTATCCCTTTTTTTGCGCGAAATAAAGAATAGGACCAGCCCTAGTTCCCTCCCTTCCCTCTTGTCTTCCTCCCTCTTCCTTCCCTTTTTCCCTCTATTCTTCCCATCTCCTTCTTTCCTTGACGCTTTTCTTCTTCCAGTGCCCTTTATCCCTTCCTTCCTTTCTTCCTCTCTCTTCCCTTATCTTTCTCCTTCCCGTGCCCCTTTTCCCTCCCTTCCCTCTTGTCTTCCTCTTCGTCTCACCTACCTTTCTCTTCTCTCCTTGAACCTTTTTTCGGGAAATAAAGAGTAGGGCCAGCCCTAGTTCCCTCTCCCTTCCCTCATGACTTTCTCCCTCCCCCCCCCTTTTTTTTCCCTCTCTCCTTCCCTTCTTTCCTTAATTCTTTTCTCCTTCCAAGTCCTTTTCCCTCCCTTCCCTCTTGACGTCCTCCCTCTTACCTTCCCTCTATTCTTCCCATCTCCCTTAACTCTTTTCTTCTTCCCGTGCCCCTCTGCCCTTACTTCCCTCTTGTCTTCCACCCTCTCCCTTCCCTGTCCCTCTCTCCTTCCCTTCTCCTTCTTTCCTTGACACTTTTCTTCTTCCAGTGTCCTTTATCCCTTCCTTCCCTTCTTCCTCCCTCTTCCTTTATCTTTCTTCTTCCCGTGCCCCTTTTTCCTCCCTTCCCTCTTGTCTTCCTCTTCGTCTCTCCTACCCTTCTCTTCTTTCCTTGACCTTTTCCTTCGTCCAGTATCCTTTTTTTTTGCGTGAAATAAAGAGTAGGACCAGCCCTAGTCTCCTTAACCTTTAGGTTTACAAATAAAGGTTAAAAAAAAAGTCGTGCCATATTATTGACTAAGATCTTTGATACAAGGAAATTAGGAAAGGCTTTCAATGAGTACATGCTTAACACCCTACGATAGGTTAAGAGGTGATATGAATTTCAACGTTCAACCTTGCAACGCTACCCTTCGCAATTTCCTGGGGACCGTGCGCCAAAACCCCAGAGGAAAGGAGGGTAGAGAGAAAGGGAAGGAGGAGGAGGGGAGAGACAAAGGGAGTGAGCGAAGAGTAGAGGAAATGAGAGGAGAGTGACAAAGGAAAAGAAAAAGGAAAGAAAAAAAAGAGAAGAGGGAAGAATTGGGAAGAGAGAGAGATAGGGGCAAAATAAAGAGGAAAAAAAAGNGCCTAAGCCTAAGCCTAAGCCTAAGCCTAAGCCTAAGCCTAAGCCTAAGCCTAAGCCTAAGCCTAAGCCTAAGCCTAAGCCTAAGCCTAAGCCTAAGCCTAAGCCTAAGCCTAAGCCTAAGCCTAAGCCTAAGCCTAAGCCTAAGCCTAAGCCTAAGCCTAAGCCTAAGCCTTAAACCATACATTATTGACGAGAAGCGGAGAATCATCAAAATTATTTGTTGATAAGCGTCCGTCTTTGGGCTGTGTCTTGGGTTTTTCTCACTGGCTTTTGCCCCGGTTTTCCTCCCAGTTCAACACCAAAATGCATGAAAGAGCACATGAAGATCCTCCGCTTCTCGTCAATAATGTATAGTTGCTCAATCTAGTCGAACAACTCACACAGTTCAAGCAGTTAAGAATGCTCAATCTGTCCAGTCTGTTCAAGCAGTTCAGACTGTTCAAGCAGTTCAGATTGCTCAAGCTGATCAACTACTGCTAGCAGTTCGAACTGTTCAAGCAGTTCGAGCTGCTCAATCGGTTCAAACCGTTTGAACTGTTCAGACCATTGTATATAAGGAGCCCTTTTGGCATAATCAAACACATTCTATCATTTTCATCAATCTGAACTCAACACATTCTTCTGAACGGTAAGGGGAAGGAAGGGGAAGTGAGGAAGGGGGTTGGGTCCGTGGAACAGTGGCGTGCGTGGGTGACGAACGCTGCCGATGATAGGTAGGCGGTCCCCGGGGGTGCCGTTAGGTGTCTGGACGGTCTCTCACGGGGGCCCTTCGTGGATCTCACTGGGACCATCCGGGATGTTTAAAGGTGAAACCGGGGACAAATCCCGGGAGCATTTTCGAGTAGGTCTTCATGTGCTCTTTCATGCATTTTGGTGTTGAACTGGGAGGAAAACCGGGGCAAAAGCCAGTGAGAAAAACCCAAGACACAGCCCAAAGACGGACGCTTATCAACAAATAATTTTGATGATTCTCCGCTTCTCGTCAATAATGTATGGTTTAATCAAGACTTTCGGGGACAAATCCCGGGAGAATTTTCGAGTAGGTCTTCATGTGCTCTTTCATGCATTTTGGTGTTGAACTGGGAGGAAAACCGGGGCAAAAGCCAGTGAGAAAAACCCAAGACACAGCCCAAAGACGGACGCTTATCAACAAATAATTTTGATGATTCTCCGCTTCTCGTCAATAATGTATGGTTTAATCAAGACTTTCGGGGACAAATCCCGGGAGCATTTTCGAGTAGGTCTTCATGTGCTCTTTCATGCATTTTGGTGTTGAACTGGGAGGAAAACCGGGGCAAAAGCCAGTGAGAAAAACCCAAGACACAGCCCAAAGACGGACGCTTATCAACAAATAATTTTGATGATTCTCCGCTTCTCGTCAATAATGTATGGTTTAATCAAGACTTTCGGGGACAAATCCCGGGAGCATTTTCGAGTAGGTCTTCATGTGCTCTTTCATGCATTTTGGTGTTGAACTGGGAGGAAAACCGGGGCAAAAGCCAGTGAGAAAAACCCAAGACACAGCCCAAAGACGGACGCTTATCAACAAATAATTTTGATGATTCTCCGCTTCTCGTCAATAATGTATGGTTTAATCAAGACTTTCGGGGACAAATCCCGGGAGCATTTTCGAGTAGGTCTTCATGTGCTCTTTCATGCATTTTGGTGTTGAACTGGGAGGAAAACCGGGGCAAAAGCCAGTGAGAAAAACCCAAGACACAGCCCAAAGACGGACGCTTATCAACAAATAATTTTGATGATTCTCCGCTTCTCGTCAATAATGTATGGTTTAATCAAGACTTTCGGGGACAAATCCCGGGAGCATTTTCGAGTAGGTCTTCATGTGCTCTTTCATGCATTTTGGTGTTGAACTGGGAGGAAAACCGGGGCAAAAGCCAGTGAGAAAAACCCAAGACACAGCCCAAAGACGGACGCTTATCAACAAATAATTTTGATGATTCTCCGCTTCTCGTCAATAATATATGGTTTAATCAAGACTTTTTGGGTGATCCTTTGCTTCTCGTCAATAATGTATAGTTTAACAAACATTTTTTGGGTGACCAGCCGCTTCTCGTCAATAATGTATAGTTTAATCGAGATCCGCACTAAGACGCCGACATCTCACACTAATTTATATTTTATTTTCTGTAATGCAATAATGTACAGTTTAATAAATATTTTTTGGGTGTTGAATGATCCTCCGCTTCTCGTCAATAATGTATAGTTTAATCGAGATCCGCACTAAGCCGCCGACATCTCACACTAATTTATATTTTATTTTCTGTAATGCAATAATGTACAGTTTAATAAATATTTTTTGGGTGTTGAATTATCCTTTGCTTCTCGTCAATAATGTATAGTTTAATCGAGATCCGCACATTTTAAGCCTAAAAGATGGCTAATTGCCAAATTCAACTCATCGATTAATAAATAAATTATCTGGCCAAATTCCCCAGCTGGTCCAACCCGTTCAAATATTTCAGCTTGTTCATCACCGCGAACAGTCCAAACTGTTCAGCATCTCAATCTGTTCAGACTGTTCAACTACTGCAAACAGTTCGATTTGGTTTTTGGGTGTTGAATAATCCTCCGCTTCTCGTCAATAATGTATAGTTGCTCAATCTAGTCGAACAACTCACACAGTTCAAGCAGTTAAGAATGCTCAATCTGTCCAGTCTGTTCAAGCAGTTCAGACTGTTCAAGCAGTTCAGATTGCTCAAGCTGATCAACTACTGCTAGCAGTTCGAACTGTTCAAGCAGTTCGAGCTGCTCAATCGGTTCAAACCGTTTGAACTGTTCAGACCATTGTATATAAGGAGCCCTTTTGGCATAATCAAACACATTCTATCATTTTCATCAATCTGAACTCAACACATTCTTCTGAACGGTAAGGGGAAGGAAGGGGAAGTGAGGAAGGGGGTTGGGTCCGTGGAACAGTGGCGTGCGTGGGTGACGAACGCTGCCGATGATAGGTAGGCGGTCCCCGGGGGTGCCGTTAGGTGTCTGGACGGTCTCTCACGGGGGCCCTTCGTGGATCTCACTGGGACCATCCGGGATGTTTAAAGGTGAAACCGGGGACAAATCCCGGGAGCATTTTCGAGTAGGTCTTCATGTGCTCTTTCATGCATTTTGGTGTTGAACTGGGAGGAAAACCGGGGCAAAAGCCAGTGAGAAAAACCCAAGACACAGCCCAAAGACGGACGCTTATCAACAAATAATTTTGATGATTCTCCGCTTCTCGTCAATAATGTATGGTTTAATCAAGACTTTCGGGGACAAATCCCGGGAGAATTTTCGAGTAGGTCTTCATGTGCTCTTTCATGCATTTTGGTGTTGAACTGGGAGGAAAACCGGGGCAAAAGCCAGTGAGAAAAACCCAAGACACAGCCCAAAGACGGACGCTTATCAACAAATAATTTTGATGATTCTCCGCTTCTCGTCAATAATGTATGGTTTAATCAAGACTTTCGGGGACAAATCCCGGGAGCATTTTCGAGTAGGTCTTCATGTGCTCTTTCATGCATTTTGGTGTTGAACTGGGAGGAAAACCGGGGCAAAAGCCAGTGAGAAAAACCCAAGACACAGCCCAAAGACGGACGCTTATCAACAAATAATTTTGATGATTCTCCGCTTCTCGTCAATAATGTATGGTTTAATCAAGACTTTCGGGGACAAATCCCGGGAGCATTTTCGAGTAGGTCTTCATGTGCTCTTTCATGCATTTTGGTGTTGAACTGGGAGGAAAACCGGGGCAAAAGCCAGTGAGAAAAACCCAAGACACAGCCCAAAGACGGACGCTTATCAACAAATAATTTTGATGATTCTCCGCTTCTCGTCAATAATGTATGGTTTAATCAAGACTTTCGGGGACAAATCCCGGGAGCATTTTCGAGTAGGTCTTCATGTGCTCTTTCATGCATTTTGGTGTTGAACTGGGAGGAAAACCGGGGCAAAAGCCAGTGAGAAAAACCCAAGACACAGCCCAAAGACGGACGCTTATCAACAAATAATTTTGATGATTCTCCGCTTCTCGTCAATAATGTATGGTTTAATCAAGACTTTCGGGGACAAATCCCGGGAGCATTTTCGAGTAGGTCTTCATGTGCTCTTTCATGCATTTTGGTGTTGAACTGGGAGGAAAACCGGGGCAAAAGCCAGTGAGAAAAACCCAAGACACAGCCCAAAGACGGACGCTTATCAACAAATAATTTTGATGATTCTCCGCTTCTCGTCAATAATATATGGTTTAATCAAGACTTTTTGGGTGATCCTTTGCTTCTCGTCAATAATGTATAGTTTAACAAACATTTTTTGGGTGACCAGCCGCTTCTCGTCAATAATGTATAGTTTAATCGAGATCCGCACTAAGACGCCGACATCTCACACTAATTTATATTTTATTTTCTGTAATGCAATAATGTACAGTTTAATAAATATTTTTTGGGTGTTGAATGATCCTCCGCTTCTCGTCAATAATGTATAGTTTAATCGAGATCCGCACTAAGCCGCCGACATCTCACACTAATTTATATTTTATTTTCTGTAATGCAATAATGTACAGTTTAATAAATATTTTTTGGGTGTTGAATTATCCTTTGCTTCTCGTCAATAATGTATAGTTTAATCGAGATCCGCACATTTTAAGCCTAAAAGATGGCTAATTGCCAAATTCAACTCATCGATTAATAAATAAATTATCTGGCCAAATTCCCCAGCTGGTCCAACCCGTTCAAATATTTCAGCTTGTTCATCACCGCGAACAGTCCAAACTGTTCAGCATCTCAATCTGTTCAGACTGTTCAACTACTGCAAACAGTTCGATTTGGTCAATCAGTTCAGATTGCTCTATCTGTTCAACTACTGCGGGCAGTTCGAACTGTTCAAGCAGTTCAGATTGCTCAATCTGTCAACTACTGGGAGCAGTTTGAACTGGAACTGTTCAAACAGCTCAGGCTGTTCAAACAGTTTGAACTGTTCAGACCTTTGTATATAAGTAGCCTTTTTGCCATCCACGATCATTTTTTTATCAATTTGCTCCCAAAAAATTCTTCTAAACGGTAATAAGAAGGAAGGGGAAGGTGAAGAGGGGATAAGAAGGGGGGGTAAGTCCGTGGAACAGTGGCGTGCGTGGGTGACGGACGCTGCCGATGATAGGTAGGCGCTCTCCGGTGGAGCCGCTTCTCGTCTATAATGTATGGCTTAATCAAGACTTTTTTGATGATTCTCCGCTTCTCGTCAATAATGTATAGTTTAATCAAGACTTTTTGGGTGATCCGCCGCTTCTCGTCAATAAAGTATAGTTTAATCAATATTTTTTGTGTGATCCTCCGCTTCTCACCGTATGTCCCGTGTTCAACATGTCGAGGGCAAACGGTGTCGTGGGACGAGGCATGTACAACACATGACACCGTCTGCCCTCATTTTTTTGACATGGTGAACTTAAGGCAGCCGTAGTCCAATGGCTAGTGCATAGGAGGACTACGGTGAATGCCCGGGTCCTCGTCCCGGTGTAAAATTGCAGAGTGGGGAGTGTGCAGAGGGGGGACGGTGCAGAGGAAGAACTGTACAAAGGGTGGACTGTGCAGAGGTGGGACTGTGCCGAGGGGGGACGGTGCAGAGGGGGGACAGTGCAGAGGGAGGACTGTGCAGAGTTGGAAAGTAGTCTAAAAAGTTCGAAGATAGTAAAGGGGAGGACGGTGCAGAGGGAGAACTGTACAAAGGGAGGACTGTGCAAAGCGGGGTCTGTGCAGAGGGGGGACGGTGCAGAGGGAGGACTGTGCCAGGGGGGACGGTGCAGACGGGGGCGGTGCGAATTGTGCAAAGTGGCAAACGCACACCACTGTCTCGCGACCCATCCCCTTTACATCTCCAATCAGAACTGTGCAAAGGGTTGACTGTGCACAAGGTTCAAAAGAATTTTTTTTTAAACTGTGTCAGAAGACCATAAGTTGCGAATTGCTGCCCGACTGAGCAGCGACCGAAACCAACATAAATGTGGGGTGTATTTTGAAAATGAATTGAAAAATGAAAAGTGTTGGAAATTGATGGTTGGATGTGTGGTGCCTGCCTAAGCCTAAGCCTAAGCCTAAGCCAAGCCTAAGCCTAAGCCTAAGCCTAAGCCTAAGCCTAAGCCTAAGCCTAAGCCTAAGCCTAAGCCTAAGCCTAAGCCTAAGCCTAAGCCTCAGCCTAAGCCTAAGCCTAAGCCTAAGCCTAAGCCTAAGCCTAAGCCTAAGCCTAAGCCTAAGCCTAAGCCTAAGCCTCAGCCTAAGCCTAAGCCAAGCCTAAGCCTAAGCCTAAGCCTAGCCTAAGCCTAAGCCTAAGCCTAAGCCTAAGCCTAAGCCTAAGCCTAAGCCTAAGCCTAAGCCTAAGCCTAAGCCTAAGCCTAAGCCTAAGCCTAAGCCTAAGCCTAAGCCTAAGCCTAAGCCTAAGCCTAAGCCTAAGCCTAAGCCTAAGCCTAAGCCTAAGCCTAAGCCTAAGCCTAAGCCTAAGCCTAAGCCTAAGCCTAAGCCTAAGCCTAAGCCTAAGCCTAAGCCTAAGCCTAAGCCTAAGCCTAAGCCTAAGCCTAAGCCTAAGCCTAAGCCTAAGCCTAAGCCAAGCCTAAGCCTAAGCCTAGGGGCAAAAGCCAGTGAGAAAAACCCAAGACACAGCCCAAAGACGGACGCTTATCAACAAATAATTTTGATGATTCTCCGCTTCTCGTCAATAATATATGGTTTAATCAAGACTTTTTGGGTGATCCTTTGCTTCTCGTCAATAATGTATAGTTTAACAAACATTTTTTGGGTGACCAGCCGCTTCTCGTCAATAATGTATAGTTTAATCGAGATCCGCACTAAGACGCCGACATCTCATACTAATTTACATTTTAATTTCTGTAATGTCAATACTGTATAGTTTAATCAATATTTTTTGGGTGTTGAATTATCCTTTGCTTCTCGTCAATAATGTATAGTTTAATCGAGATCCGCACATTTTAAGCCTAAAACATGGCTAATTGCCAAATTCAACTCATCGATTAATAAATAAATTATCTGCCCAAATTCCCCTTGCTGGTCCAACCTGTTCAAACAGTTCAGCTTGTTCATCATCGCGAACAGTCCAAACTGTTCAGCATCTTTTTTCCTTTTTATCAAACGGCGCTCAACAAATCTTCAGAACGGTAAGGGGAAAAAAGGGGGTGGGGGTTGGGTCCGTGGAACAGTGGCGTGCGTGGGTGACGAACGCTGCCGATGATAGGTAGGCGCTCCCCGGTGGAGCCGCTTCTCGTCAATAATGTATAGTTTAATCAAGAGTTTTTGGGTGATCCGATGCTTCTCGTCAATAAGGTATAGTTTAATCAAGACTTTTTGGGTGATCCGCCGCTTCTCGTCAATAAAGTATAGTTTAATCGAGATCTCCGCCGCTTCTCATGAGCCGCCGACATATCATACTAATGTATATTTTATTTTCTGTAATGTCCATACTAACGTACATTTTAATTTCTGTAATGTCAATACTGTATAGCTTAATAAATATTTTTTGGGTGTTGAATGATCCTCCGCTTCTCGTAAATAATTATTGTTTAATCAAAAGATCCGCAGTTTCTCACCGTATGTCCCGTGTTCAACATGTCGAGGGCAAACAGTGTCGTGGGACGAGGCATGTACAACACATGACACTGTCAGCCCTCATTTTTTGGCATGGTGAACTTAAGGCACCCGTAGTCCAATGGACCATGGTCACTGCCCGGGTCCTCGTCCCGGTGTGGCGAGCATTTATTGAAATCAGAAACGGCTCAGAGTATATGTACAGGGGGTTTGTGCAGAGGGGGGAGTGTGCAGAGGGGGGACTGTGTAGAGGGAGGACTGTGCAAAGTGGGGACGGTGCAGACAGAGGGGGGACTGTGCAGAGTTGGAAAGTAGTCTAAAAAGTTCGAAGATAGCAAAGCGGGGACGGTGCAGAGGGGGGACGGTACAGAGGGGGGACTGTGCAGAGTTGGAAAGTAGTCTAAAAAGTTCGAAGATAGTAAAGGGGAGGACGGTGCAGAGGGAGAACTGTACAAAGGGAGGACTGTGCAAAGCGGGGTCTGTGCAGAGGGGGGACGGTGCAGAGGGAGGACTGTGCCAGGGGGGACGGTGCAGACGGGGGCGGTGCGAATTGTGCAAAGTGGCAAACGCACACCACTGTCTCGCGACCCATCCCCTTTACATCTCCAATCAGAACTGTGCAAAGGGTTGACTGTGCACAAGGTTCAAAAGAATTTTTTTTTAAACTGTGTCAGAAGACCATAAGTTGCGAATTGCTGCCCGACTGAGCAGCGACCGAAACCAACATAAATGTGGGGTGTATTTTGAAAATGAATTGAAAAATGAAAAGTGTTGGAAATTGATGGTTGGATGTGTGGTGCCTGCCTAAGCCTAAGCCTAAGCCTAAGCCAAGCCTAAGCCTAAGCCTAAGCCTAAGCCTAAGCCTAAGCCTAAGCCTAAGCCTAAGCCTAAGCCTAAGCCTAAGCCTAAGCCTAAGCCTCAGCCTAAGCCTAAGCCAAGCCTAAGCCTAAGCCTAGCCTAAGCCTAAGTCTAAGCAAAAGCCTAAGCCTAAGCCTAAGCCTAAGCCTAAGCCTAGCCTAAGCCTAAGTCTAAGCAAAAGCCTAAGCCTAAGCCTAATCCTAAGCCTAAGCCAAGCCTAAGCCTAAGCCTAAGCCATGCTTCTCGTCAATAAATGTATAATTTAATCAATATTTTTTGGGTGCCGCCGCTTCTTGTCAATAATGTATAGTTAATCGAGATGCGTCGCTTCTCACCGTATGTCCCGTGTTCAACAATGTATATTTTATTTTCTGTAATGTCCTTACTAACGTACATTTTAATTTCTGTAATGTACTGTATTTTAATAAATATTTTTTGGGTGTTGAATGATCCTCCGCTTCTCGTCAATAATTATTGTTTAATCAAAAGATCCGCCGTTTCTCACCGTATGTCCCGTGTTCAACATGTCGAGGGCAAACAGTGTCGTGGGACGAGGGATGTACAACACATGACACTGTCAGCCCTCATTTTTTGGCATGGTGAACTTAAGGCACCCGTAGTCCTATGGACCATGGTCACTGCCCGGGTCCTCGTCCCGGTGTGGCGAGCATTTATTGAAATCAGAAACGGCTTAGAGTATATGTACAGGGAAAGGGTGCGGAAGGGGGACTGTGCAGATGGGGGACTGTGCAGAGGCGGGACTGTGTAGAGAGGGGGTTTGTGCAGAGGGGGGACTGTGCAGATGGGGGACTGTGCAGAGGCGGGACTGTGTAGAGAGGGGGTTTATGCAGAGGGGGGAGCGTGCAGAGGGGGAACTGTGCAGATGGGGGACTGTGCAGAGGCAGGACTGTGTAGAGAGGGGGCTGTGCAGAGGGGGGAGTGTGCAGAGGGGGGACTGAGCAGAAGGGGGACGGTGCAGAGGGAGGACTGTGCAAAGCGGGGACTGTGCAGAAGGGGGACTGTGCAGATGGGGGACGGTGCGGACTGTACAAAGTGGCAAACGCACACCACTGTCTCGCGACCCATCCCCTTTACATCTCCACTCATCGAGAAATGAACTGTGCAAAGGGTTGACTGTGCACAAGGTTCAAAGGAATTTTTTTTTTAACTGTGTCAGCAGACCATAAGTTGGGAATTGCTGCCCGACTGAGCAGCGACCGAAACCAACATAAATGTGGGGTGTATTTTGAAAATGTGTTGAAATATGAAGAGTGTTGGAAATTGATGGTTGGGTGTGTGGTGCCTGCCTAAGCCTAAGCCTAAGCCTAAGCCTAAGCCTATGCACCGTCAAAGCAATGGTTCTGATCCGAGTTCTGTCTCTGGAACGCACCAAACCGGAACCAACCACACGCCTTATGCCAAAGAGCAGACTCTGGCCAAGACTTAAAAACCCAAAGGATTAGACTCAAACTCAGCAAGTGTGTAATTTATGCAAAAAAACATATAAAGTGTTTCCAGTGTATTTTGGAGTTTTTGGATCTTTATGAGGAGGTGTCTGATCAACTTTTATCTACCCGTGTTAAACATATGACCACTATGGGGTTGCTGACGGTTGCGAATTGATTGGGAGAAGCATTGTTGCAAAAAGAATGAATGGTATCATTGCAAAGCCCATAAAAAGCTCCTAAAAATGTGAAGAAAGTCCTCCCATTAAAAATTTGAAAATTCAAAATTTTCCTGATCTGTTTGTTCACTGCAGCACTTGAGGCAATGCATGACTATTTGGTTTCTGCATTCTCCAGATTGATAACAAAGTTATGACCTTTACTTCTCGATCTCGCTGACCTTTGCAGTAAATGATAAGGCAAATTAATGATGAGATGAGGTGAACACCCCCCTGTTGCCATTTCCCGCAATATGGCCCTTAACTATTAATTCGGGTTCGTGGTTCGAAATCGCTCAAAATACGCCATATTCGGATTCTACAACCCTAAAAACCCCCTAGTAATGTGTTTTTAACATTAAACAACAAAAATTTTTTGCTGTTGTCACATAACGGAAAAGTACCACAGCAGCTATTTGTTAGCAAAAGCTAGGCTAGTAGTTCTAAAGAAAGTAATGCCCAGAAATGGTAAGTCGACGAAATAGTGTGCAAAAGTGGGAGGGACCGGTTATACGACACACTAGAGTAACGAGAGAGAACGTGTAACACTGGGGGTGCAAATCCATTACATAAATTGCTTATATTAAACAATTTTGTTGTTGTATTTAGAAAACTTTAACCTCTGATATGAGCGATTTAACTTTCTTTTTTTTAATTTTGAATTATTGAATTTTTAGACATCAAGCAAAGGTCAAGATGACAGACCTTTTCTTGTCTTCGCGACCAACTCAATTGACAAGAACAAACGTGGGCACTACATTTAGGTAGGTGAGTAATGCGACGTGAAACGAATTAAGAACGGATCGCAGATAGAGCTCTTTGGAGAAGGAATTGGACCCGCAGATCAATGTATAAAAGGGAGGAATAAAGGAGTGGTTGCAAAAAAGTTCTTCAACCAAAGTCAACAAGAGTAGTGTGAGGGATGGACGGACAAACGATGACAAGCGGGGAGAAATTATGAGCAGCAGATAGGATCAACAAAACAAACGATGCCCTTCCTCTGCTGGCGGGATTGGACGCGGGGAATAGCAACAAAAATTGAGCAGATTGATGTGCTGACTGATCGATCATCACAGCCTAAAGTCCATCATTTCCTTGGCTGCCTCCTCCACCACCATTTGTTGTTGGTGTTTTGTGGTCGGTGCTTGGGTCATTATGGTGGTGGTGGACGGAGGATCGAGGACAAGATGCCTGAGAATGTCGGACAGTGAGATGATGCCTTCAAAGGTTTTTGGAGATGTACACTTCAATTCTCGTTCAATTTCGTGCATTCATTTACCAACGACGCGGTTCTCGTCATCCACTACCACCAAACGATGCACTTCCGCTTTGACAATCACATCAATGACAGTCATCAGAGAGTCCTTCTCTGAACACTTCCGGACCCCTTCGAACCACTGAATGAAAAAATTCTACCAAAATAACTACTATATTCTAATAGGGCAACTCACATCGCATCGTTGCTGCAGGGCCTCATAAACGGTGACGTCCAATTTGTCATAAGTTTTGTCGGCCGCCAAGTTGATGGCGTCAAATTTCGCGTAAATGTCAACGACCTTTGAAATGCAGAAAGAAACGGTGTACGGAAAATGCTTACCGAAATGAATTTGGGCTTATAACATTCTTCAACCTAAACCGAGTAGGTCGAACATAATACCAAATGAAAGCTCTCGATGAGTTAGCCTCAAGCTAACGTTTTGCGATTGAACAATGTTTAAAAAAGTTATGGCCAAATAAAGTGAAAAACTCATTAGATTCTTTTAAGAGTAGATTCTATTTATTGAGAGCTTTCATTTGGTATAATGTTTGACCCTAATCGGTTTCTTGAAGAAAGTTATAACCCGAATTTCTTCTTGGTGACCAATTTTCCGGGACTCGAAAGAACCATGGAATTTTAAGTTGAAGAATGTTATAAACCCGAATTTCTTTGGTGACCTATTTTCCGGGACTCAAAAGAACCATGGAATTCTTATTTGGGGCATTTGTTGAATGAATGAAATTCGGACTAAACTTGCAGAAATATTGACGAAAAGCTAATTGATTGGGGGGGAGGGAGATATTGATGTTTTTCTGAGCCTTTTGTGATTTGTGCGCGTTTTTCTAAAAAATGGGGAGGGAATGGGAGGGCATGACTGCAGACATCGAAACCCGAAGGAAAAGCTTCTCATTCCGACCCAATTCTGTTGTTTTGACACTGCACAGTGTGCAGTGCACACCCACCTACCCGTCCATCGGCATCCAGCAAAGGCAATGCAGACACCCTTTTGGAGAGAAATATTTTCATCGCTTCTATCAGCGGAGTGTCCTTGCTGATCGTGCAGATGTTGCCCCAAGAACCGATGCCCAATTCTTTCGGCGTTCTGTCCATGAAGGAAGGCCTCGGCAGGTCGTTCATCTTTAAAAGACACAAACCTAATGATGGAATGTTCCTAGCATCTGTACAATCCAAATACATACTTAGTCGATCACCAAGCAAACTAACATAAAGATAAAGGAATTTGATCAGGCGCTTGTGAGTCAGAATGTACAGAATGTTGCCGGTCGTGTGTTCCAACACGGGCAGTCGATGGTCCAATCCCGCCAGCAGAGGAAGGGCATCGTTTGTTTTGTTGATCCTATCTGCTGCTCATAATTTCTCCCCGCTTGTCATCGTTTGTCCGTCCATCCCTCACACTACTCTTGTTGACTTTGGTTGAAGAACTTTTTTGCAACCACTCCTTTATTCCTCCCTTTTATACATTGATCTGCGGGTCCAATTCCTTCTCCAAAGAGCTCTATCTGCGATCCGTTCTTAATTCGTTTCACGTCGCATTACTCACCTACCTAAATGTAGTGCCCACGTTTGTTCTTGTCAATTGAGTTGGTCGCGAAGACAAGAAAAGGTCTGTCATCTTGACCTTTGCTTGATGTCTAAAAATTCAATAATTCAAAATTAAAAAAAAGAAAGTTAAATCGCTCATATCAGAGGTTAAAGTTTTCTAAATACAACAACAAAATTGTTTAATATAAGCAATTTATGTAATGGATTTGCACCCCCAGTGTTACACGTTCTCTCTCGTTACTCTAGTGTGTCGTATAACCGGTCCCTCCCACTTTTGCACACTATTTCGTCGACTTACCATTTCTGGGCATTACTTTCTTTAGAACTACTAGCCTAGCTTTTGCTAACAAATAGCTGCTGTGGTACTTTTCCGTTATGTGACAACAGCAAAAAATTTTTGTTGTTTAATGTTAAAAACACATTACTAGGGGGTTTTTAGGGTTGTAGAATCCGAATATGGCGTATTTTGAGCGATTTCGAACCACGAACCCGAATTAATAGTTAAGGGCCATATTGCGGGAAATGGCAACAGGGGGGTGTTCACCTCATCTCATCATTAATTTGCCTTATCATTTACTGCAAAGGTCAGCGAGATCGAGAAGTAAAGGTCATAACTTTGTTATCAATCTGGAGAATGCAGAAACCAAATAGTCATGCATTGCCTCAAGTGCTGCAGTGAACAAACAGATCAGGAAAATTTTGAATTTTCAAATTTTTAATGGGAGGACTTTCTTCACATTTTTAGGAGCTTTTTATGGGCTTTGCAATGATACCATTCATTCTTTTTGCAACAATGCTTCTCCCAATCAATTCGCAACCGTCAGCAACCCCATAGTGGTCATATGTTTAACACGGGTAGATAAAAGTTGATCAGACACCTCCTCATAAAGATCCAAAAACTCCAAAATACACTGGAAACACTTTATATGTTTTTTTGCATAAATTACACACTTGCTGAGTTTGAGTCTAATCCTTTGGGTTTTTAAGTCTTGGCCAGAGTCTGCTCTTTGGCATAAGGCGTGTGGTTGGTTCCGGTTTGGTGCGTTCCAGAGACAGAACTCGGATCAGAACCATTGCTTTGACGGTGCATAGGCTTAGGCTTAGGCTTAGGCTTAGGCTTAGGCAGGCACCACACACCCAACCATCAATTTCCAACACTCTTCATATTTCAACACATTTTCAAAATACACCCCACATTTATGTTGGTTTCGGTCGCTGCTCAGTCGGGCAGCAATTCCCAACTTATGGTCTGCTGACACAGTTAAAAAAAAAATTCCTTTGAACCTTGTGCACAGTCAACCCTTTGCACAGTTCATTTCTCGATGAGTGGAGATGTAAAGGGGATGGGTCGCGAGACAGTGGTGTGCGTTTGCCACTTTGTACAGTCCGCACCGTCCCCCATCTGCACAGTCCCCCTTCTGCACAGTCCCCGCTTTGCACAGTCCTCCCTCTGCACCGTCCCCCTTCTGCTCAGTCCCCCCTCTGCACACTCCCCCCTCTGCACAGCCCCCTCTCTACACAGTCCTGCCTCTGCACAGTCCCCCATCTGCACAGTTCCCCCTCTGCACGCTCCCCCCTCTGCATAAACCCCCTCTCTACACAGTCCCGCCTCTGCACAGTCCCCCATCTGCACAGTCCCCCCTCTGCACAAACCCCCTCTCTACACAGTCCCGCCTCTGCACAGTCCCCCATCTGCACAGTCCCCCTTCCGCACCCTTTCCCTGTACATATACTCTAAGCCGTTTCTGATTTCAATAAATGCTCGCCACACCGGGACGAGGACCCGGGCAGTGACCATGGTCCATAGGACTACGGGTGCCTTAAGTTCACCATGCCAAAAAATGAGGGCTGACAGTGTCATGTGTTGTACATCCCTCGTCCCACGACACTGTTTGCCCTCGACATGTTGAACACGGGACATACGGTGAGAAACGGCGGATCTTTTGATTAAACAATAATTATTGACGAGAAGCGGAGGATCATTCAACACCCAAAAAATATTTATTAAAATACAGTACATTACAGAAATTAAAATGTACGTTAGTAAGGACATTACAGAAAATAAAATATACATTGTTGAACACGGGACATACGGTGAGAAGCGACGCATCTCGATTAACTATACATTATTGACAAGAAGCGGCGGCACCCAAAAAATATTGATTAAATTATACATTTATTGACGAGAAGCATGGCTTAGGCTTAGGCTTAGGCTTGGCTTAGGCTTAGGATTAGGCTTAGGCTTAGGCTTTTGCTTAGACTTAGGCTTAGGCTAGGCTTAGGCTTAGGCTTAGGCTTAGGCTTAGGCTTTTGCTTAGACTTAGGCTTAGGCTAGGCTTAGGCTTAGGCTTAGGCTTAGGCTTAGGCTTGGCTTAGGCTTAGGCTGAGGCTTAGGCTTAGGCTTAGGCTTAGGCTTAGGCTTAGGCTTAGGCTTAGGCTTAGGCTTAGGCTTAGGCTTAGGCTTAGGCTTGGCTTAGGCTTAGGCTTAGGCTTAGGCAGGCACCACACATCCAACCATCAATTTCCAACACTTTTCATTTTTCAATTCATTTTCAAAATACACCCCACATTTATGTTGGTTTCGGTCGCTGCTCAGTCGGGCAGCAATTCGCAACTTATGGTCTTCTGACACAGTTTAAAAAAAAATTCTTTTGAACCTTGTGCACAGTCAACCCTTTGCACAGTTCTGATTGGAGATGTAAAGGGGATGGGTCGCGAGACAGTGGTGTGCGTTTGCCACTTTGCACAATTCGCACCGCCCCCGTCTGCACCGTCCCCCCTGGCACAGTCCTCCCTCTGCACCGTCCCCCCTCTGCACAGACCCCGCTTTGCACAGTCCTCCCTTTGTACAGTTCTCCCTCTGCACCGTCCTCCCCTTTACTATCTTCGAACTTTTTAGACTACTTTCCAACTCTGCACAGTCCCCCCTCTGTACCGTCCCCCCTCTGCACCGTCCCCGCTTTGCTATCTTCGAACTTTTTAGACTACTTTCCAACTCTGCACAGTCCCCCCTCTGTCTGCACCGTCCCCACTTTGCACAGTCCTCCCTCTACACAGTCCCCCCTCTGCACACTCCCCCCTCTGCACAAACCCCCTGTACATATACTCTGAGCCGTTTCTGATTTCAATAAATGCTCGCCACACCGGGACGAGGACCCGGGCAGTGACCATGGTCCATTGGACTACGGGTGCCTTAAGTTCACCATGCCAAAAAATGAGGGCTGACAGTGTCATGTGTTGTACATGCCTCGTCCCACGACACTGTTTGCCCTCGACATGTTGAACACGGGACATACGGTGAGAAACTGCGGATCTTTTGATTAAACAATAATTATTTACGAGAAGCGGAGGATCATTCAACACCCAAAAAATATTTATTAAGCTATACAGTATTGACATTACAGAAATTAAAATGTACGTTAGTATGGACATTACAGAAAATAAAATATACATTAGTATGATATGTCGGCGGCTCATGAGAAGCGGCGGAGATCTCGATTAAACTATACTTTATTGACGAGAAGCGGCGGATCACCCAAAAAGTCTTGATTAAACTATACCTTATTGACGAGAAGCATCGGATCACCCAAAAACTCTTGATTAAACTATACATTATTGACGAGAAGCGGCTCCACCGGGGAGCGCCTACCTATCATCGGCAGCGTTCGTCACCCACGCACGCCACTGTTCCACGGACCCAACCCCCACCCCCTTTTTTCCCCTTACCGTTCTGAAGATTTGTTGAGCGCCGTTTGATAAAAAGGAAAAAAGATGCTGAACAGTTTGGACTGTTCGCGATGATGAACAAGCTGAACTGTTTGAACAGGTTGGACCAGCAAGGGGAATTTGGGCAGATAATTTATTTATTAATCGATGAGTTGAATTTGGCAATTAGCCATGTTTTAGGCTTAAAATGTGCGGATCTCGATTAAACTATACATTATTGACGAGAAGCAAAGGATAATTCAACACCCAAAAAATATTGATTAAACTATACAGTATTGACATTACAGAAATTAAAATGTAAATTAGTATGAGATGTCGGCGTCTTAGTGCGGATCTCGATTAAACTATACATTATTGACGAGAAGCGGCTGGTCACCCAAAAAATGTTTGTTAAACTATACATTATTGACGAGAAGCAAAGGATCACCCAAAAAGTCTTGATTAAACCATATATTATTGACGAGAAGCGGAGAATCATCAAAATTATTTGTTGATAAGCGTCCGTCTTTGGGCTGTGTCTTGGGTTTTTCTCACTGGCTTTTGCCCCGGTTTTCCTCCCAGTTCAACACCAAAATGCATGAAAGAGCACATGAAGACCTACTCGAAAATGCTCCCGGGATTTGTCCCCGAAAGTCTTGATTAAACCATACATTATTGACGAGAAGCGGAGAATCATCAAAATTATTTGTTGATAAGCGTCCGTCTTTGGGTTGTGTCTTGGGTTTTTCTCACTGGCTTTTGCCCCGGTTTTCCTCCCAGTTCAACACCAAAATGCATGAAAGAGCACATGAAGACCTACTCGAAAATGCTCCCGGGATTTGTCCCCGAAAGTCTTGATTAAACCATACATTATTGACGAGAAGCGGAGAATCATCAAAATTATTTGTTGATAAGCGTCCGTCTTTGGGCTGTGTCTTGGGTTTTTCTCACTGGCTTTTGCCCCGGTTTTCCTCCCAGTTCAACACCAAAATGCATGAAAGAGCACATGAAGACCTACTCGAAAATGCTCCCGGGATTTGTCCCCGGTTTCACCTTTAAACATCCCGGATGGTCCCAGTGAGATCCACGAAGGGCCCCCGTGAGAGACCGTCCAGACACCTAACGGCACCCCCGGGGACCGCCTACCTATCATCGGCAGCGTTCGTCACCCACGCACGCCACTGTTCCACGGACCCAACCCCCTTCCTCACTTCCCCTTCCTTCCCCTTACCGTTCAGAAGAATGTGTTGAGTTCAGCTTGATGAAAATGATAGAATGTGTTTGATTATGCCAAAAGGCTCCTTATATACAATGGTCTGAACAGTTCAAACGGTTTGAACCGATTGAGCAGCTCGAACTGCTTGAACAGTTCGAACTGCTAGCAGTAGTTGATCAGCTTGAGCAATCTGAACTGCTTGAACAGTCTGAACTGCTTGAACAGACTGGACAGATTGAGCATTCTTAACTGCTTGAACTGTGCGAGTTGTTCGACTAGATTGAGCAACTATACATTATTGACGAGAAGCGGAGGATTATTCAACACCCAAAAAATATTAATTAAACTATACATATTATTACATTGTAGAGATTAAAATATACACTAGTGTGAAATGTCGGGGCTTATTCAACAACCAAAATAAATTATTAAAATTTATATATATAGTACGACATGGCGTACGGATCATTCAACACTCAAAATATTTACTAAAGTATCATATTATTTACGAGAAGCGAAGGATCATCAAAATAGTTGTAAAAATATACACGAAGCGGCGGCTTTATCCACAACTAAAAACTATTTATTAAAATAACATTATGCGTCAAGTGGAAGGCACTGGAGTTATCGCTTTTCAAGATGCAGCAGACAAGTTAAATATAAATAAATAATCAACACCGTAAACAAATATATTAAATAACAAAAATATTAAACAATCAAATCAAAAATATATTAAACAGTAATCAAATAAATATAATTTTTACAAACATTTAAACAAACCCCCATAAATAAACAAAACAAAGACGTGCGAACGGAAAGCGTTAGATTTTTTAATATTTTTATGTGCGTGTGGGCACATTTTTTTTGCTCGCCTAAACATTAAATGTATCGACATTTATGCGCGTGAGTGTACACGCGCATATTTGTACGTAACAATTTCGTTCTGTCAAAATGTGTGCATGCGTGTACACACGCACATTTGCAAATGCAATTATTTGTGGTTTTGTTCCCGGTTTCACCCCAAGAATGTCGGGCAGTCTCGGGAGACCCAACGAGGGGCCCCCGTGAGAGACCGCCCACACACGATTGGCGGGTCCACCGGGAAAAGCCTACCTATCAGTGGCAGCGTCACTCACGCACACCACTGTCTCGCGACCCACCCCTCCTCCCTTTCCCATCTCCACTCACCTGGAAATGTAAACCAATGATGAAGAATGACAAAAATGCTCCTTATATACCCAGTGCTGAACAGTTCGAACTGTACGAACAGGCTGAACAGTTGGAACTGGCCAAACTTGTTGGAACAGTTCGAACTGCTCAGGACTGAGTATATATAGGGTCTTTTTGCTCAAACAAATCACTCTGGTTTGGGGAGTCGGGGGGCCGGTGTGCGTGAGTGACGCTACCGGCTCCCATCTGGGTCTAAGCCTGGGTGAATGATATATATATATATATATATATATATATATATATATATATATATATATATATATATCTATATATCTCTCTATATATCTCTCTCTATATATGCTCTCTCTCTATATAGCAGCTCTCTCCCTCTTATATAGGTGCTCTCACTCACTCTTAATTAGGGGTGTGCATGCTCACTCAGTAGAATTTTAAATAACCCGCCCCGTAGTTGTATACATATATATTAGAGGCACATTTGTGAGTGTACGCATTTGTGTCTACAATATATGTGTATACAACTGGGGGTATATCCAAAAAAATGAGTATGCAACACCCCACCTCCTCCATCGCATAAGAGTGAGTTGTTGAGCGCCTGTATAAGAGGGTGTTAGAGAGAGTATGCTGAAAGAGAGAGAGAGAGAGAGTAATAGAGAGAGAGATATATAGATAGATACTAGGGAAGCCTGCCTAAGCCTAAGAGAACCTTGGTCTATGGCAGCGTCACTCACGACATACCATAGAAAAGAATAGAGAAAAAATTGATTTTCTTAAAAAAAAGAAAATAAAAAATGATTAGAATGACTAAAATGATCGCTTATATACTATTAGTGAACAGTTCAAACAGTTTGATCAGATTGAACAGTTCAAACAGTTTGGTCAGATTGAACTGTTCAATGTAGGGTATATAGGGGATTGGGTAAGGCTGTGTAGTTCACATTTTAGAAAGGCAGTTTTGGTGGGGGTGGGTGGGTAGGTGCTTTGTAAGCGTGAGTGACGCTGCAATGAGCTTAAGTCAGAGCTTCATGTCTGTTAGGCACCACATCGCAGCGTCACTCACGCATACCATGTAAAACAATAGGAAAAAATTGATTTTCTAAAAAAAAGAAAATAAGAAATGATTAAAATGACTAAAGTGATTCTTTATATACTAAGAGTGAACTGTTCAAACTGTTCAAACAGTTCAATATGTTCGAACAGTTCAAGCGAGAGAGCATATATAGAGAGAGATATATAGAGAGATATATAGATATATATATATATATATATATATATATATATATATATATATATATATATATATATATATATATATATATATATATATATATATATATATATCATTCACCCAGGCTTAGACCCAGATGGGAGCCGGTAGCGTCACTCACGCACACCGGCCCCCCGACTCCCCAAACCAGAGTGATTTGTTTGAGCAAAAAGACCCTATATATACTCAGTCCTGAGCAGTTCGAACTGTTCCAACAAGTTTGGCCAGTTCCAACTGTTCAGCCTGTTCGTACAGTTCGAACTGTTCAGCACTGGGTATATAAGGAGCATTTTTGTCATTCTTCATCATTGGTTTACATTTCCAGGTGAGTGGAGATGGGAAAGGGAGGAGGGGTGGGTCGCGAGACAGTGGTGTGCGTGAGTGACGCTGCCACTGATAGGTAGGCTTTTCCCGGTGGACCCGCCAATCGTGTGTGGGCGGTCTCTCACGGGGGCCCCTCGTTGGGTCTCCCGAGACTGCCCGACATTCTTGGGGTGAAACCGGGAACAAAACCACAAATAATTGCATTTGCAAATGTGCGTGTGTACACGCATGCACACATTTTGACAGAACGAAATTGTTACGTACAAATATGCGCGTGTACACTCACGCGCATAAATGTCGATACATTTAATGTTTAGGCGAGCAAAAAAAATGTGCCCACACGCACATAAAAATTTTAAAAAATCTAACGCTTTCCGTTCGCACGTCTTTGTTTTGTTTATTTATGGGGGTTTGTTTAAATGTTTGTAAAAATTATATTTATTTGATTACTGTTTAATATATTTTTGATTTGATTGTTTAATATTTTTGTTATTTAATATATTTGTTTACGGTGTTGATTATTTATTTATATTTAACTTGTCTGCTGCATCTTGAAAAGCGATAACTCCAGTGCCTTCCACTTGACGCATAATGTTATTTTAATAAATAGTTTTTAGTTGTGGATAAAGCCGCCGCTTCGTGTATATTTTTACAACTATTTTGATGATCCTTCGCTTCTCGTAAATAATATGATACTTTAGTAAATATTTTGAGTGTTGAATGATCCGTACGCCATGTCGTACTATATATATAAATTTTAATAATTTATTTTGGTTGTTGAATAAGCCCCGACATTTCACACTAGTGTATATTTTAATCTCTACAATGTAATAATATGTATAGTTTAATTAATATTTTTTGGGTGTTGAATAATCCTCCGCTTCTCGTCAATAATGTATAGTTGCTCAATCTAGTCGAACAACTCGCACAGTTCAAGCAGTTAAGAATGCTCAATCTGTCCAGTCTGTTCAAGCAGTTCAGACTGTTCAAGCAGTTCAGATTGCTCAAGCTGATCAACTACTGCTAGCAGTTCGAACTGTTCAAGCAGTTCGAGCTGCTCAATCGGTTCAAACCGTTTGAACTGTTCAGACCATTGTATATAAGGAGCCTTTTGGCATAATCAAACACATTCTATCATTTTCATCAAGCTGAACTCAACACATTCTTCTGAACGGTAAGGGGAAGGAAGGGGAAGTGAGGAAGGGGGTTGGGTCCGTGGAACAGTGGCGTGCGTGGGTGACGAACGCTGCCGATGATAGGTAGGCGGTCCCCGGGGGTGCCGTTAGGTGTCTGGACGGTCTCTCACGGGGGCCCTTCGTGGATCTCACTGGGACCATCCGGGATGTTTAAAGGTGAAACCGGGGACAAATCCCGGGAGCATTTTCGAGTAGGTCTTCATGTGCTCTTTCATGCATTTTGGTGTTGAACTGGGAGGAAAACCGGGGCAAAAGCCAGTGAGAAAAACCCAAGACACAGCCCAAAGACGGACGCTTATCAACAAATAATTTTGATGATTCTCCGCTTCTCGTCAATAATGTATGGTTTAATCAAGACTTTCGGGGACAAATCCCGGGAGCATTTTCGAGTAGGTCTTCATGTGCTCTTTCATGCATTTTGGTGTTGAACTGGGAGGAAAACCGGGGCAAAAGCCAGTGAGAAAAACCCAAGACACAACCCAAAGACGGACGCTTATCAACAAATAATTTTGATGATTCTCCGCTTCTCGTCAATAATGTATGGTTTAATCAAGACTTTCGGGGACAAATCCCGGGAGCATTTTCGAGTAGGTCTTCATGTGCTCTTTCATGCATTTTGGTGTTGAACTGGGAGGAAAACCGGGGCAAAAGCCAGTGAGAAAAACCCAAGACACAGCCCAAAGACGGACGCTTATCAACAAATAATTTTGATGATTCTCCGCTTCTCGTCAATAATATATGGTTTAATCAAGACTTTTTGGGTGATCCTTTGCTTCTCGTCAATAATGTATAGTTTAACAAACATTTTTTGGGTGACCAGCCGCTTCTCGTCAATAATGTATAGTTTAATCGAGATCCGCACTAAGACGCCGACATCTCATACTAATTTACATTTTAATTTCTGTAATGTCAATACTATATAGTTTAATCAATATTTTTTGGGTGTTGAATTATCCTTTGCTTCTCGTCAATAATGTATAGTTTAATCGAGATCCGCACATTTTAAGCCTAAAACATGGCTAATTGCCAAATTCAACTCATCGATTAATAAATAAATTATCTGCCCAAATTCCCCTTGCTGGTCCAACCTGTTCAAACAGTTCAGCTTGTTCATCATCGCGAACAGTCCAAACTGTTCAGCATCTTTTTTCCTTTTTATCAAACGGCGCTCAACAAATCTTCAGAACGGTAAGGGGAAAAAAGGGGGTGGGGGTTGGGTCCGTGGAACAGTGGCGTGCGTGGGTGACGAACGCTGCCGATGATAGGTAGGCGCTCCCCGGTGGAGCCGCTTCTCGTCAATAATGTATAGTTTAATCAAGAGTTTTTGGGTGATCCGATGCTTCTCGTCAATAAGGTATAGTTTAATCAAGACTTTTTGGGTGATCCGCCGCTTCTCGTCAATAAAGTATAGTTTAATCGAGATCTCCGCCGCTTCTCATGAGCCGCCGACATATCATACTAATGTATATTTTATTTTCTGTAATGTCCATACTAACGTACATTTTAATTTCTGTAATGTCAATACTGTATAGCTTAATAAATATTTTTTGGGTGTTGAATGATCCTCCGCTTCTCGTAAATAATTATTGTTTAATCAAAAGATCCGCAGTTTCTCACCGTATGTCCCGTGTTCAACATGTCGAGGGCAAACAGTGTCGTGGGACGAGGCATGTACAACACATGACACTGTCAGCCCTCATTTTTTGGCATGGTGAACTTAAGGCACCCGTAGTCCAATGGACCATGGTCACTGCCCGGGTCCTCGTCCCGGTGTGGCGAGCATTTATTGAAATCAGAAACGGCTCAGAGTATATGTACAGGGGGTTTGTGCAGAGGGGGGAGTGTGCAGAGGGGGGACTGTGTAGAGGGAGGACTGTGCAAAGTGGGGACGGTGCAGACAGAGGGGGGACTGTGCAGAGTTGGAAAGTAGTCTAAAAAGTTCGAAGATAGCAAAGCGGGGACGGTGCAGAGGGGGGACGGTACAGAGGGGGGACTGTGCAGAGTTGGAAAGTAGTCTAAAAAGTTCGAAGATAGTAAAGGGGAGGACGGTGCAGAGGGAGAACTGTACAAAGGGAGGACTGTGCAAAGCGGGGTCTGTGCAGAGGGGGGACGGTGCAGAGGGAGGACTGTGCCAGGGGGGACGGTGCAGACGGGGGCGGTGCGAATTGTGCAAAGTGGCAAACGCACACCACTGTCTCGCGACCCATCCCCTTTACATCTCCAATCAGAACTGTGCAAAGGGTTGACTGTGCACAAGGTTCAAAAGAATTTTTTTTTAAACTGTGTCAGAAGACCATAAGTTGCGAATTGCTGCCCGACTGAGCAGCGACCGAAACCAACATAAATGTGGGGTGTATTTTGAAAATGAATTGAAAAATGAAAAGTGTTGGAAATTGATGGTTGGATGTGTGGTGCCTGCCTAAGCCTAAGCCTAAGCCTAAGCCAAGCCTAAGCCTAAGCCTAAGCCTAAGCCTAAGCCTAAGCCTAAGCCTAAGCCTAAGCCTAAGCCTAAGCCTAAGCCTAAGCCTCAGCCTAAGCCTAAGCCAAGCCTAAGCCTAAGCCTAAGCCTAAGCCTAGCCTAAGCCTAAGTCTAAGCAAAAGCCTAAGCCTAAGCCTAAGCCTAAGCCTAAGCCTAGCCTAAGCCTAAGTCTAAGCAAAAGCCTAAGCCTAAGCCTAATCCTAAGCCTAAGCCAAGCCTAAGCCTAAGCCTAAGCCATGCTTCTCGTCAATAAATGTATAATTTAATCAATATTTTTTGGGTGCCGCCGCTTCTTGTCAATAATGTATAGTTAATCGAGATGCGTCGCTTCTCACCGTATGTCCCGTGTTCAACAATGTATATTTTATTTTCTGTAATGTCCTTACTAACGTACATTTTAATTTCTGTAATGTACTGTATTTTAATAAATATTTTTTGGGTGTTGAATGATCCTCCGCTTCTCGTCAATAATTATTGTTTAATCAAAAGATCCGCCGTTTCTCACCGTATGTCCCGTGTTCAACATGTCGAGGGCAAACAGTGTCGTGGGACGAGGGATGTACAACACATGACACTGTCAGCCCTCATTTTTTGGCATGGTGAACTTAAGGCACCCGTAGTCCTATGGACCATGGTCACTGCCCGGGTCCTCGTCCCGGTGTGGCGAGCATTTATTGAAATCAGAAACGGCTCAGAGTACATGTACCGAGAATGGGTGCAGAGGGGAGACTGTGCAGATGGGGGACTGTGCAGATGGGGGACTGTGTAGAGAGGGGTGCTGTGCAGAGGGGGGAGTGTGCAGAAGGGGGACGGTGCAGAGGGGAGGACGGTGCAGACGGAGGACTGTGCAGAGGGGGGTTTGTGCAGAGGGGGAACTGTGCAGATGGGGGACTGTGCAGAGGCAGGACTGTGTAGAGAGGGGGCTGTGCAGAGGGGGGAGTGTGCAGAGGGGGGACTGAGCAGAAGGGGGACGGTGCAGAGGGAGGACTGTGCAAAGCGGGGACTGTGCAGAAGGGGGACTGTGCAGATGGGGGACGGTGCGGACTGTACAAAGTGGCAAACGCACACCACTGTCTCGCGACCCATCCCCTTTACATCTCCACTCATCGAGAAATGAACTGTGCAAAGGGTTGACTGTGCACAAGGTTCAAAGGAATTTTTTTTTTAACTGTGTCAGCAGACCATAAGTTGGGAATTGCTGCCCGACTGAGCAGCGACCGAAACCAACATAAATGTGGGGTGTATTTTGAAAATGTGTTGAAATATGAAGAGTGTTGGAAATTGATGGTTGGGTGTGTGGTGCCTGCCTAAGCCTAAGCCTAAGCCTAAGCCTAAGCCTATGCACCGTCAAAGCAATGGTTCTGATCCGAGTTCTGTCTCTGGAACGCACCAAACCGGAACCAACCACACGCCTTATGCCAAAGAGCAGACTCTGGCCAAGACTTAAAAACCCAAAGGATTAGACTCAAACTCAGCAAGTGTGTAATTTATGCAAAAAAACATATAAAGTGTTTCCAGTGTATTTTGGAGTTTTTGGATCTTTATGAGGAGGTGTCTGATCAACTTTTATCTACCCGTGTTAAACATATGACCACTATGGGGTTGCTGACGGTTGCGAATTGATTGGGAGAAGCATTGTTGCAAAAAGAATGAATGGTATCATTGCAAAGCCCATAAAAAGCTCCTAAAAATGTGAAGAAAGTCCTCCCATTAAAAATTTGAAAATTCAAAATTTTCCTGATCTGTTTGTTCACTGCAGCACTTGAGGCAATGCATGACTATTTGGTTTCTGCATTCTCCAGATTGATAACAAAGTTATGACCTTTACTTCTCGATCTCGCTGACCTTTGCAGTAAATGATAAGGCAAATTAATGATGAGATGAGGTGAACACCCCCCTGTTGCCATTTCCCGCAATATGGCCCTTAACTATTAATTCGGGTTCGTGGTTCGAAATCGCTCAAAATACGCCATATTCGGATTCTACAACCCTAAAAACCCCCTAGTAATGTGTTTTTAACATTAAACAACAAAAATTTTTTGCTGTTGTCACATAACGGAAAAGTACCACAGCAGCTATTTGTTAGCAAAAGCTAGGCTAGTAGTTCTAAAGAAAGTAATGCCCAGAAATGGTAAGTCGACGAAATAGTGTGCAAAAGTGGGAGGGACCGGTTATACGACACACTAGAGTAACGAGAGAGAACGTGTAACACTGGGGGTGCAAATCCATTACATAAATTGCTTATATTAAACAATTTTGTTGTTGTATTTAGAAAACTTTAACCTCTGATATGAGCGATTTAACTTTCTTTTTTTTAATTTTGAATTATTGAATTTTTAGACATCAAGCAAAGGTCAAGATGACAGACCTTTTCTTGTCTTCGCGACCAACTCAATTGACAAGAACAAACGTGGGCACTACATTTAGGTAGGTGAGTAATGCGACGTGAAACGAATTAAGAACGGATCGCAGATAGAGCTCTTTGGAGAAGGAATTGGACCCGCAGATCAATGTATAAAAGGGAGGAATAAAGGAGTGGTTGCAAAAAAGTTCTTCAACCAAAGTCAACAAGAGTAGTGTGAGGGATGGACGGACAAACGATGACAAGCGGGGAGAAATTATGAGCAGCAGATAGGATCAACAAAACAAACGATGCCCTTCCTCTGCTGGCGGGATTGGACGCGGGGAATAGCAACAAAAATTGAGCAGATTGATGTGCTGACTGATCGATCATCACAGCCTAAAGTCCATCATTTCCTTGGCTGCCTCCTCCACCACCATTTGTTGTTGGTGTTTTGTGGTCGGTGCTTGGGTCATTATGGTGGTGGTGGACGGAGGATCGAGGACAAGATGCCTGAGAATGTCGGACAGTGAGATGATGCCTTCAAAGGTTTTTGGAGATGTACACTTCAATTCTCGTTCAATTTCGTGCATTCATTTACCAACGACGCGGTTCTCGTCATCCACTACCACCAAACGATGCACTTCCGCTTTGACAATCACATCAATGACAGTCATCAGAGAGTCCTTCTCTGAACACTTCCGGACCCCTTCGAACCACTGAATGAAAAAATTCTACCAAAATAACTACTATATTCTAATAGGGCAACTCACATCGCATCGTTGCTGCAGGGCCTCATAAACGGTGACGTCCAATTTGTCATAAGTTTTGTCGGCCGCCAAGTTGATGGCGTCAAATTTCGCGTAAATGTCAACGACCTTTGAAATGCAGAAAGAAACGGTGTACGGAAAATGCTTACCGAAATGAATTTGGGCTTATAACATTCTTCAACCTAAACCGAGTAGGTCGAACATAATACCAAATGAAAGCTCTCGATGAGTTAGCCTCAAGCTAACGTTTTGCGATTGAACAATGTTTAAAAAAGTTATGGCCAAATAAAGTGAAAAACTCATTAGATTCTTTTAAGAGTAGATTCTATTTATTGAGAGCTTTCATTTGGTATAATGTTTGACCCTAATCGGTTTCTTGAAGAAAGTTATAACCCGAATTTCTTCTTGGTGACCAATTTTCCGGGACTCGAAAGAACCATGGAATTTTAAGTTGAAGAATGTTATAAACCCGAATTTCTTTGGTGACCTATTTTCCGGGACTCAAAAGAACCATGGAATTCTTATTTGGGGCATTTGTTGAATGAATGAAATTCGGACTAAACTTGCAGAAATATTGACGAAAAGCTAATTGATTGGGGGGGAGGGGAGATATTGATGTTTTTCTGAGCCTTTTGTGATTTGTGCGCGTTTTTCTAAAAAATGGGGAGGGAATGGGAGGGCATGACTGCAGACATCGAAACCCGAAGGAAAAGCTTCTCATTCCGACCCAATTCTGTTGTTTTGACACTGCACAGTGTGCAGTGCACACCCACCTACCCGTCCATCGGCATCCAGCAAAGGCAATGCAGACACCCTTTTGGAGAGAAATATTTTCATCGCTTCTATCAGCGGAGTGTCCTTGCTGATCGTGCAGATGTTGCCCCAAGAACCGATGCCCAATTCTTTCGGCGTTCTGTCCATGAAGGAAGGCCTCGGCAGGTCGTTCATCTTTAAAAGACACAAACCTAATGATGGAATGTTCCTAGCATCTGTACAATCCAAATACATACTTAGTCGATCACCAAGCAAACTAACATAAAGATAAAGGAATTTGATCAGGCGCTTGTGAGTCAGAATGTACAGAATGTTGCCGGTCGTGTGTTCCAACACGGGCAGTCGATGAATTTTGTGTTCGCACAAGAGTTGGACGGCTTTGTGAAGACTAAACATGGAAATTCTCTTCAGATCAGTCCGTAAGGGAGAGTCACAACTATAAGATCTTACAACCGCCTCAGACCAATGTGCGTCTTATAATCGAACACCCCCCATCTCCGGACAACCACCCACCCCACGCGCACCTCTCTAACGGGTCAATGGTAATGAACGGTTTAACGCTGTTGTCTTCCCGGAATATCTCTCTCCACGTGGATATTTTGTGCTCCTCCAACTGTTTCATCCCATCACTCATCCGATCATTTTTGTAGTATCTGTGAAACGCAATGATCGGTTGAATCAATGGTCGCCAGGCAATCGATTACTTGTGCAAAATTTGTATGAAATCAGTGATTGTGAGCATTCCGACAAATTCCTGAAGTTAAATCCATTATTACACAATAACCATACAAATTAGCGTAAAATGCCTGTGTTTTGCTGTCCCAAAGTGGCGCGGCACGGACACCTTAAACAAAAGATGAAAGCCAAATGCAAAAACAGACCCCTTAATGGTATTTTGTAGACAGACATGGACCTGGATTTTTGTCCATGAAATCCAGATCCAGGCCTTCGTCAAATCCAGATCTAGAGAATCCATGATTTCAAAATGTCGGTCTCTAATTTTTTGCAAGAGATAGATCGGCATTACCCACAGATAGTCTGAATTTGATGAGCCCCGCTCGGGAGAGCCCCCCTTCCTCTAAATTATGGCTCGGGGCATACACTTTGTCCGCTCTGCACCCACTCATCTGAAATTCAGCAAAACTCACCATTGTAAACAAGCGCAAAGAAAGCCTTGCTAACTGGCAATTCGGTGTCAAAAACCACCAATTTAGAGCTGGTCGGAATGATGTCGTAGCATTTGTGGGCCTTCATGAACAGCGAGTAAACAGCTTCTTGGCTTTCTAAAAAGGGTGATTCTTCAATATTTACTTTACACCTTTTTCAATTATTTCCCAACCAAAAATGATCTTATTTATTTCGTGAACACTTCCACCCAGTGAAGGTGGCGAGTCCACTGCCGTAGATCCCAAAGAAGAATTCTGAAATGCAAATCGTTGTATGTGCTCACGTTTATCGAGGGACGTGTGCCAGTCCTCGAAATCAAAAACTGTCGGATGGTCGTGTCGGGTGGCCAAGTAAATGTTTGTAGACCTCCCTGCAGGGATTCCGGGAGGCACACCGCCACCTACAGAAGAGCGCTGCTGCTGAGTGACACGCGCGCTCATTGGGACCCAATTCCCCGAGCATCGGTCCGCTCCTGAGGCAGAGGCAAGAAATCAGAGAATGGCGTGTGTTAAGAGGGAATTTAACTGATAGTGAGAAAAGTTCCCGAGATAAACAAAAATTACTGCCATTTATCACGAAATATTTTCTGTTGTTCGAGTAAAATGTCATAAAAACGGTAACAAACTAACTGTTCCCCAGAGGAATCAGTAACGGTGCGCTCGATTCGGCCCAGCTTATTTCTTTGCAGTGTGGCGATGCACTGATACTGCGATGGTGGTGTTGCTGGAGCTGACCAGAAGAATCGTAAGCAGCAAAAAGTCGAGGTGAGGCGATGCCGGTTGCGCCCCTTCCAACACCGACAGAGCGCGATGAGGGGGGGCCAGATTGTGTGCCGGCGCACTTGTTGATTTTGGTTGACATCCACAACAAGTGTCATGTTCTCCAGAAGGGGCGTGTTGGCAAGTGCGGACGAAGTCGGGATTGAACGGCTGCTGATAGTAACTCCAAGCACTCACACACCGAGGACGGCCGATGGCGGAGGTAGGAGGGGAACGGCGCGCTCTGTTTGGAGTCGGCCGGTGCAGAACGGGTCTTCGTTGCTGACGGTGGGCAATATCGGAGGCAGCAGTGGAGACATAGCATTGCCGCCGCTCTCACTTCCACTACAAAGCACCGCAGGGGTTGATTTCGCCAAAATGTGTTTTGAGTCAGAAATGCTCCAGCCGTCCACCGCTGATGTGCGTTGCTGAACAGTGCTGGACGGGCCGCTGAATGTGAGTGCAGGAGGACGATGCCGCGGCGTTGCATTTGCCGTCGTTTGGTCTTCGCTAGGCGAAGAGCATCTCGCCGCCCGTGTTCGGCGGCCGCGTCAGCTGCTTGTAAATTGCTTTCCGAAATGAACCACGGCCCTTTCCGGAACTCCCACCAAACATTCCACCACAATGGCAGATACTGGCTCAACAGGCCCAATGGTCGTTTCCGACGAGTGAATTTACGATGAATAGTGCGAATTCGTTGTTTGCGATTCGGAATAGAAGTGTGTTATCAAATATGAATTTTATTTTTGAGGTATTAATGCATTTAAGTAGACGTGTCCCTTCTCTTCCATCCTTCCAGCACCAGCCAAAAAATGCAAATTACACTCCCTACAATAAAAACCTCGCTTTAATAAGTGTTTGGCTCATGAAACAAAAGTAAAATAATGTAATTTTTGAAGAATTCCATGTGTGTGTAAATCCTTTTTTTGCTCACAATGCGCCCAAAGAGAGGTCACATGTGCCGAGGCGTTCGTCGAGAACCGATATGAGAGGAGAATGAAGAATAAAGGAGGGAGAGACAACGGCTGGGAGGGGGGGGTGGAGAGGAGTGGAAGGAAAACAACAAACGTGTGCGGAGGGGCGGAGGGGAGGGGCACATGGGTTGAGGGCAGAGGACGAGTGAGGGAAAAGGAGGACGTATGGAAGAGGACGGTTCGACCTGGTCGGCAAGATTCCTTCGTCACTCTGCTCCCCCCCCCCCCTCCCTCCCATACCAAAGCACTGACAGCGGCGCTCGCTCGCCAAGGCAAGAGGATGCTTGGGGTTGGCCAAAATGTTATCGATTGGAAAGGAAAGATGGGGGGGGGGGGGGGAGGGGGTGGGCGAGAAGGAGAATGAGATGGAGGGCGAAACGGGGAGAGGCGGTGAGCGGATAGGGGAGAAGGAGGGGAGGACTCTCGCCAAAATGCATTGATGAAGAAAGGGCAAAGAAGCTGCAAGTGAAAATGTTAAGGGGATGAAAAATGCCAAGGATGATAATAATAATAAAGAGGATGAGAAACATTCGAGGAGAACTGGAAGTGCATGAGAAGCAATCACGCGGTGGCTGCTTACACACCGACCCGCCAAAGGCGCTTCGTATTTGGTTTTGCAGGACTGGCACAACGATCTCTCCCAGACAATATTCAGGCGCCCCACTCACGTCTCGTATCAGCAATGCCATTCTGCTGCTAAAGTCCGTCACGGAACCCGTTCCGCCGCCGTTGTCGGTGACAACTGCGGAGGAGGGCATAAAACCAATGGAACCGCTGACTGATGGGGCGGAAGGAAGAAGGTCCAAAGTCCACTGATGCTGCTGACCGTTGCTGACTCAACGAGGCACCAAATTTGTCGACGTCTGTGGCGGAATGCGGTGAATTTTGGTTGGGAATGCAGCAATGTACGACTGATGTGGGTGAGAGTTGTTGGCTACGCACGTTTAGAGGTGAAGTGCTCGGCCGGGTAACACCTGCGAATGAGGGAAATTGAATAAAGAGAAACCATTATAAATGGGGCTTCCGTGCAGTTATTTATTTTGGGTCCAAGCTTGAGACAATGTGTGTCGCCTGAATCTAGCATTCATTTGTATTAAAATCGGTGAAATTTTAGTATTCTTAACAAAAACCCAATTTCTCAAAGAAATTAGTCAGGGGGCAATGATGTTCTAAATTAAAAAACCACCTGCAGGAGTGAAGTCTTGCTGCTGCTGCTGTCTTTGGTGATGGCTGCCAGTGCTGATTATACGATGACTTTTCAAGGAAATTTTGAATGCGAGCCGTTCGCGATGATGGACTTTGTGCAGCTAAATATAGTTTATATTGTCAATGTCACCACCAACATATTGTCACAGCAATAGAATGGCAACGCCAGATCAAAAAACATTTTTGTAATTCTTCCAAACAAAAATCTTAAAAAAGCGCCGTCAACTTTTAAGCCTTTCATCAGTCTCAATTCTGCCTAATGGGGGTTATTTATGCAAAACGAATTTGTCCCCAAACTAGTCGAAAAAATAAAATTTAAAAATACAATACATTCGCTAATTCACTGCTCAATGATATGAAGAAAGAACATTTTTTTGCACATTCGAGGGGGTCAATCGATGATCCGCCCTCTCTTTTTCAGCTCTCTGACGCCTTTCTTTTTGTTTTTGTATCCAAAAGAGAAGGAAGCAACTGATAAATGAATACCTACTATAGTAGATCTCAGAGCGGGTTGGATTCTCCGGGCCCGGTAGGTCCGAATCTGGTGCTTGGAGAAAACCCGGACTACTCGGAATTTTTTGACCCCGGCCCCAGACTATGCCGAGAAAATCCTGGTACTCGGACGTAAAAACCTCCAAAACAAATATAAACTCTCACTAAAATTTTCCCACCGAATAACATCTAAAAGGGGATGCTGACGAAGAAAACTGATGCAAATAAGTCAAGGTCAACCAATCAATCAATCCACAATCCGACGGCGTTTGAAACAATTTGCAAATTTTAATACGGGTTTTTTGAAGAAAGAAAAAAAGTAATTTTCGACAAAATCGACTAGCAAAAAGTTTTGGTTACATAAGAATGAAAGGGCCGGGGCTCAAAGTACTGAACAACCTTGATGAATGTCCGGTAGGTAGTTGGCAGCAGCACACAAAAATGATGGCGAAGCTGAGCAGTCCAAGGACTTTGAGAAGAATATACTCTTGGAATTCGGCATGGCGGTAGATGGCGAATAATGAAAAATCTTAGACAAAATCAATGATTTGACAAAATCCGATCATATTCTTGAAAAAAACGCAGATTTTTTTAAACTGAAAACTAAATTCAGCAACCCTTCTTAATAACGGGGTAGAAAACCCTATAAAAGTGGTTTTGAGTGATTTCGAGTCTGGGAGCTATGATACATATTTTCCAAAATTTGTAAAATTATGTAGTTAATGGACAAATTTTCTTAACAAATTCCTCAAATAAAATTGAACAAAGTTAGACCAGAAAACAGTGAAAAAGCCCAAATTTGATCATTTTCTAAGTGATTCTAAGTTGTTGAACAAAGTCAAACATGCCGAGAAATACATAATATTAATAAGTTTTGGCATTAAATTCGTATATTTACACGCCCAAAATATATTCCTGCTTTTTGCATAGCCTGATCCTGCTTTTTGGGTTTTACAGGTGGCCACCCTGTGTACACTCTTTTAATTCCACCGGTGGAATTATTTTTCAACCTCCTCAGAAAGGGCATAGTATTAGAGGTGGTGGTGACATTATTAGAGAGGGTGGAATTAAAAGAGTGTACACGGTAAGGTATTAACCCAAATCTCGTAGCAAAACATCAATTTTTACAAAAAAAATTTCGGTGGCGCTTATCTGCCCACCGGACCCGGTAGTACTCAAGCTGGCTTACCCAACCGCCCCTTGCCCTAAAATTTACCAGATTAATACAAAACATTCATGAATATTTTTAAAGGGTTTATCCTCAAAGATTAATGCAAATCAATTTTCATCACGGCAAAAGTGACATATTCCAAGAAGATTAAGAGACCGACGTGACGCCGTTGTGGTCTGGCGGGTCCAACTGTGCAAGTGCTGCATCAATCCACTTCAGAGAAAGAGAACAAACAAGAGTTGGGGGGATTTGGCATGGAGTTATTACTAGAGCCCGGATTTTCAGGTTTTAACCTATTTTTTTTGCGAATAGGGAATCACGAGAGAAGCCCAAAAATAGCATTCATTTTGAAAATTTTTACAATTAGAGCGACTTTTTGGTTACACTACGTTTTGCCACCTTACATTTTGCCACCCCAGCAAAAAAGTTACATTTTGCCACCCCCAGAAAAATGTTACATTTTGCCACCTTACATTTTGCCACCGTTACACTTTGCCACCGTTACATTTTGCCACCGTTATATTTTGCCACCGTTATATTTTGCCTCCCATCTGTTAATGTTACGTCATGCTTTATTTAATTGCTGAATTCCAATTGTATTCTAACTTTTCTACTGCTTTTACATTCAATTTCCAATAGCGGCATTATATTTTTACAATTATGGACGCTGATAGTGGCCTGATTATTGACGACTTGGAGCAAGAGGAGTTTGGGGTTTTTGTGCCTAATGCCTATTTGTGCCTATTTCGGCATTTTTGGCGACTTTTTTCAGGATTTTGAGATATTTTGCAAAAAACGCCAAAAATATTCAATCGTGCGAAGTGGAGCGTTCGTTTTCAGCATACAAAAACATTTTGGCCGACAATCGGATGAGCTTTACACCGGAAAATATCGAAAAATTTTTGATTTGTAACTGCAATAAGCAGAAATAATCGCTTATTTTTTCTTTTTTTGTTTGTTAAAACCTTCGGTAAAAAATTTTATTTGCCTATTTTTGTGCCTATTTGAGGATTTTTGTGCCTATTTCATGCCTATTTTAGAACTTTTTTGTGCCTATTTAGGCGCCTATTTTGCAATTTTTAGTGCCTAAAAGTGGAAGCCCTGGTTTTTTATGTCGGGTGGCAAATTTCGTGGCAAAATGTAACATTTTCTGGGGGTGGCAAAATGTAACATTTTTACTGAGGTGGCAAAATGTAAGGTGGCAAAACGTAATGGTGGCAAAATGTAATGGTGGCAAAACGTACGGACACCCGACTTTTTAGTCAATATAAATCAATATTTTAGCTTTTTTGAGAATAAATCAATATTTCGCCATTTTTCCGTAATAAATCCATATTTTAGGCATTTTTCTTGAGAAAAATGCAATATTTTAGGCATTTTTCGAAAATTTTTGAATAAATTCAATACTTCAGGCACTTTTTCCCAAAATTTCTTAAGAAAAATGCAATAAAAACGAAAAATGTAACCTTAACATTCAAAAAAATTTTTAAACTAAATATGCACCTCTAAAAGAGACTTTTTATTTGACCAAAAATCCACCCCCAAAAATCGACATTTTCCCTAAAAAATTTTTTTATTTATATTTTTTATAAAATTTTTAAAAACAAATGAAAAATAGTACATTAGAAAACTTACAAAAAAGTAAAAAAAATTCTGAGAGAAAAATTAATAAAAAAATAACGAATTTTGAAGGTTTTTACGCAAAATTTGACTGGATTTGGTCAGTTTTGCACATTTTTAAATCAATATTTTGCCACTTTTGGGGTTTTTGGTCAATATTTTGGGGTTTTTTGGTCAATATTTTAAGTCAATATTTCGCGGTTTTTAGTCAATATAAATCCGGGCTCTAGTTATTACCGCCATTGGTTGATGAAGCTGTATTTCGAGCCAGCAGGGCGTAGAAGTCACGTCCTAAAGTCGGAAGAGTTCGGGCGAGAGCAACAACTGTCGACAGAAAGCAACAACAATGACTGACTGACCTGCCTGAAATAATACACCGTATTAGTTATGCTCGAGACCTATACCCCAAAAACTCGTGACACGATATCGAGACCCTCGAGCATAACTACACCGTATATAGTGACTTTTAAAAGTAACGTGAATTATAAGCAACAATTGATACGCAGTCACCCTTAACTTTGAAGTTTTCGCTTTTAACTTTTAACTTGAAAAGTACAATTGATATGCAAACTTTTAACTTTTTCAAAGTTAAAGTGAAAATCTTCAAAGTTCAAAGTGAGATTTGGTAAAGGGCCCAGGGCTGCACGGGATATTAAAAAAAAAATCCGTGATCACGGGAGAGGATAAAAAATCCGTAAGGCGTGATCCGTGATCACGGCGCCCCTGGTCGAAACGGAATCAGATTCGCATTCTCGTCCCCGAAAACCCCTAGAAACAACCTTTTTATCGACATCCGAACTATTCACAGATTCGGATTCGATGCTCCTAAAACTCCTAGAAACTAGAGACGGACCGATCGAGATTCTCAATCGAACTCTCGGCGTTTTTCGATCGAGATTCTTTTCAAAAAAGAGGGAGGGGGGGGGGGCGGGTACAACTCGGCTACCTATTACCGTGGGCTTAAATCTACAAGAACATTCGTGGAGAACAAACATTCACCCCACCAACCTCGGATAGTCCGCTCCCCAACCCTTTATGAAGGACAGACGGACAAAGCACATTTTCCTTTAATTAACGCATGACGTTCAAAAATACACCGGTAAACACAAAAACGGAGCATAAACTCACACTATCTCATAAACATGTTGGTAGCCGTCCTCCTTTGCCTTCTCAAGCATCTGCCGAAGGAAATCAAAAATTGTGAAAAATAACAAAATTGACAAACACCGGCGAAGAGGAAGTAATCAAAAATCAGCTGCAAATGAGAGTCAATTTCTAATTGTCTCAAGCCAAACTGACCATCGTTGCACCTGGCGGAACCCTACAAACCTTAAAAGTCACTAAATTTGCCTTTGCTAATTGATGTCGGGGGATTCGGGTCAGGGTTGAACCCTAGTTCAAAGACATACCGCTGTTGGCTGAAGACTGTATTTGAAGTTTGCATTTCTTGACTGCACAAACACAGCGGCCTCGGATTGATTTGTCTGTAATTGTGACAAAAATGAATGAACAAAATGTCAAATGGGAATGAACTACAAGCAAAACACTGTTCGCAGAACAGGCCATCCGGATGCCTGAAGCATAATAGAAGCCATTAAAATGTCTAAAATAGCCAGAGGAGGAGGAGTCGCCAATCTGAAAAAGCGTCCAACCGTTTGCTTACCCATGCCGATGTGTCTGCGTGTGTTCTCAATGGTTGCCTTACAAGCCGATGGGTTTAAACATTTATTTACTCTGCTTCACAATGTCTCACATTTCTGTTGACGTTGGAGAGGAACCCAAGACAAATTCCTGACGTGAAGGGCATTCATTTCGCATAATTAAATCCGACCCGCCCATAACCCACTGCCTTCGCTGGAAGGATTCGTGAAGCCTGCCAAAAAGAAAACATTTTACTCCCAAACATACATATACACATTCTTTTTCAATACCATCAACGATGACAGCACTTTCATAAACCTAAAACAGTCTTTTAATTGTTTGAAGCCGAAAAGCATTTGCCTTGAACGGCTCGCCGACCCGCGAGTTTAATTCGTAATAGCAAATTGAACACCAGCAAATTTGCTGGCGTAGCTGAATGGCATTCGAAGCCGAATTCCTGGCGGTGCTGTGATCATGCACTACAAAATCGTCGTCATCGCTGAGTGCAGAAGGCGATTGGGTGAAGGAGGCGGCGGGTGTTGACTGATCGGGGACGATGGGCTGACAACACTGGTGTACTTCGGAGTTAATGTAAGACCCCAAAGAAAAGGTAGAAGAAGTAGAGGACGAAGGGGAGAGCGAGGAGGAAACGGTTGACGCGGACGACGGCATAGGCCGAGGATAATTTTTGTCCACTTGTTTGACCGGCGTCGATGACGAGAACAGGGAAACGGAAGTTGAAGTCTTCTTAAACAATTTTTTGAATGTGGAAGAAAGGAACTCTGATTTTTGCGCCCGGCATGGACATTTTTGCTGTAATTTGACCCAAGAACTCGTCTTAGTAAACACCTCTCCAAATCCTGATCAGTATCCGGGTCCGTCGGGAATCCAGTACCTACCGACTGGCCGGGAATGTCAATTCGATGATAGTGGTATGGGTTGATGCAGATCTGCAGGGTGCACATATCAAAAAGCCCGCGATTTCGATCACTATTGAGACATTAACCTGCTCAGTTCGTCCATCGTACGGGAACATACAGTCGGGCGTGGACCTTAACTCCTAAAACAGAGACACACTCTTCAATTTGGACAATCAATTTGGAGAGCAAAGGAACGCATCTGATGGGACTGTAGGGTTGGCCAACGCCACACGCGACAGTAAATCACATGGGGAAGAGCTTTGCGATGGGATACCTGGACCAAAGAATGAGGGCCAATTAGCACGAAAAGCAACCTGAAGCCGTCCATCTAATGAACGAGGGATGGTCACACAACTAAAGCAAAAAGAGACGTCTTTTTTTAAATTGGTCTAATTGTCTAGTTTTTGCTTTCTTGGCTAATAAACCAAACCAAACTGACAAAAGATACATGCAGCAAAAAAAGTATTATTTCCTTTTTGGTGATGTTTTTGATCAAATTGCTTTATCACCTGCTGCTGGATCCTGGATGGGCTAATGCATACTCCTATATAAAGTACAAAAAAAGATTAAAAAATGAGGAAAGAACCGAGACATGTCAAAAAAATTTCATAAATAAATTCTGGTTCTGCCTGGGCCTAAAATCGGAATGGTGCCACGGGCCAGAACCTACAAAACCCGGAAGGAGGGTACGTCTCGGTCCCGTCTTGCCCATTAACTTACTAAATCCTCCACAGTACCTAAAATCATTTACGGAAGCTACTAGAAAGAACCATGAAACAAACGCTAACCATATCCGTGGCTTTTGCGTTTTTGCATTTTCTTCACCAATGACTCAATTGCCTTTAGTGCCCATTTCTCCTCTTCGTCGCCCATCTTCCAGCCCAGCAGTTTCTTAACCGATGGGTCCAACGAAGTGAATAAGTTCATCTGTTAGCAATAAGATATGTAGAGGAAGAGACTGACATTAGAAGTTAATTATGGCCACAGAGTGGCAAATAGAAGAGGTGATCAATTGTAATATTAGTAAGTACGGTTACACTCCAAAAACCGAATACGGTATAATAAAAAAGGATTCCTCGCCGACCAGCAGGGCCTTAACCCACAAAATATTGGGAGCGTTTTGGTGGACAGCAGCACTACACCACTTCAATCAGAAGATGCTCAGTCGAGCGGACGGACGGACATTAATAGGGGCGAAAAAAGCGACCTCCCCCCCACCCCCTTCCCTGTGACACAGCTCGCCCAACCAAATTTTATTGCCCATTTGTGAGAGAATCTTTGCGGTGGTCGGGCGGAACTGTGAGCATACCTTCGAATTTTATTATTGCTTTTGCACGCCGACCGACAAAGAACTGGCACTGAGGAGCACCCAATTATTATCCGTTACCCCCTAAGCAAGAATATTTGTGAGTGACCAAATCTAAGGCACGACAGAAAACATGCAACATAAAATTCCCAATTTTTTTTCAGTTTTGATCAAGTATGATTTTACGGAGCACCACGATTGGGCGCGCACGATTGGGCGCGGCACGATTGGGCACGCACGATTGGGTACCGGCATGTTCGGTGCCGGCACGATTCGGTGCCCGAAGCAAATCAAACAAAATTGATTTCATACAAAAGCTCCCAGTATACTGAAACATCAAGGTAAAGCTAACCGATTCGTCTTTTCAAAAAAAAGCTATAGCTTAAAACGTGTAAAATTGTCATTTTTTGTACCAACTTGTCGTGGTGGCGTCATAACTTTCTTCTTTTTTTTCCATACACGAGAAAAAGGGGATGGGAAGAATACGCACGTATGTATTGGTTTGCGAAAAAGACGGATGGACGAACTGAGTAGATAGGGGTGGGGGGGGGGGAGAAGGGGATGGCTGGACGAGCTTTTCTGTCCTTGTGAAGATGGAGGGAAGTGGGAAGAGCAGTCGCTTCCCTCTCTTCCATTCCCTTTGACTTTCTTCGTTCTTTTTTTACAAAGTTCTCTTCTTCTTTCCTTATGCGTAATAAATCAACCATCCCCAACGGACCAAAGAGTCAATCTACCCAAAGCTGGTGTCAGTCATAGTATTCTTTGTTTCATTCAATTACTTGAAATGAACCCACGGTAATATTAAATTTTACTCATACAAATCCAGATTTATTTATATACAATCTCTATCGTGTTGGTGAGCTTTTTAAAGAATTTTGGGTGGTTCTTTAGGGGTTGATAAGTCGTGATTAGGGTTGTCGGTTTATGGAATGGAAATTCTTAATGATCGGCTTAATTGGAACCAAAACAAAGGACAGAAGCTTGAAGCTGTTCAGTCAACCAAACCGGAAGCGTGATCTTCGACAACCCTTGTTGGAAGGGGGGGATTGCACACTTGAGGACTTGGAGAGGGAATTGCACTCGGATGGATGGGAAATGGAAAGGAATGAATGGTCGGCCTAATTGGGACAACAACAACCGCGTCATTGTGCATGATGATAAGGTCAGATGGTGAGTGATAGTTCAAGGCTTTTTCTCCGCAAAAATGTGTTTGTTCATCGTTCGCTGTTCACCGTGCTCACTGAAGAGAACAACGGCTTCCTACGCTGCTTCTCAATGGACGACGACCGAACTAAAGGGAAGAAAGGAAAAAGATTAAAAAATTGGATTCCATCTTCCTTTTGCCGGCTGAATGTTGAAAAACTCAATTTGTCCAACTCTTTCGCTCAGCAGCCGAATTCCAACTCACCAGCCCCGTTGCTGCTGTTCGTCATCGTGTTATCCATTTGGGTGTTCTGCGATTGGCGCTGGAGTCGTGCGCCATTGTTTCCCATCGTCGGTGTTGTTCGCGCATTACCTGCTGTCGGCGTTGAATGGCCGGTGGCGGACGGCACTGAAGTACCGTTGAGGCGGTAGGCAGTGCCTTTACGGCCGGCTGACGTCGAACAAGGGGCAACGGCTGGTGTCGAAGCCGGAATCGCCAACTGAATAGGGGGGGGGGGGGAATTGCTGCTCCGCTCAGAATCAAGCAAATGATGAACGAACAAACCGAGTTGGCACCCAAACTCGGCACCCGGTTCAGCTCGCCCTTGATGAACCGTTCAACTTTGTCAATGCATGCCTAAATAAATGGTTGAAAGGTTAATTTAATCTTTGGAACGACCTCCTGATAGTCGTGCACCCAACGAACACTTAATGGTAATATTATAAATAAAAATTATCAAAAATTAGGGCTTGAGCCCCGACCCAGGGGAGTCGTTCAACTGGGCGCTCACGACTAGGCGCCAGGTACAACTGGGCGCCCATTATAAAAGGGTCATCTGGGACCCGTTGAAATTTTTTTTAAATTTTGAAAATTAATGAGGTATAAAGTGTACTTGGTGTTATGTGACAACCAAAATATTTTTTTAATCAGCATATCTGGAAAAAAATTGAAAATTTTTGAAAAAATATTTAAAAAAAGGAAATATTGGCGCCCAGATGACCCTTTTATAATGAGCGCCCAGTTGTGAGCGCCCAGTTGTGAGCGCCCAGTTGTGAGCGCCCAGTTGTGAGCGCCCAGTCGTGAGCGACCAGTCGTGAGCACCCAGTCGTTCCGGCGCCCAGTTGACCCCAATCGCGACCCAGACATGCCGCTCCAATGGCTTACCCCCAATTCCAACCCCCCCCCCAACATTTGCTCCCCAAAGGTCGGAGCTCAATATCAACCCATTAAATCTTGTGATTTGACGAATGTCGTCGGGCAATTGACTTTCCAGTTCCGGAAACTCAAACTAAAGAAGTTCGGCAGATCAGTCGCAAATAACGTCCTAGGAAGATATTACTAGTTGATCAAAGATCGGGATCACGTTCTTTTGGTGTTCAAATGCACAGTGCAGCTCTTTGTGGATCCAATCCTCGCAATTGTTGTCGTTCAGAAGCCTGTCCAGCGAATGCGGAGTCAACACCAGAATAAAGTGCTTAGGCCGCCTGGATGTTCTTCAGCAGATGGGAATCGAATTTGCCCGCATACAATCTGATCGAAGGGCAATTCATGATAAGCCATGCCAATCAGAGGCCAACAAACCGGTCGACGTCGATGAACACTTTGTAGCCACGAAGTTGGAGTAGTACCTTCAGCAAAATATGAACTGATTGATTTGAATGAATGTTTTTATTAAGCCTTAATGAGGCTGGCCAATTGATTTCCGGTCGAACGTCGGTAGCTGATGAACACATCAATTTGCTTGCTGAGAATAGCCACTTCGAATGTCATCAATGTGTTTGCTGTCCTGAAGCGCTTGTCGAAGCTTCAGCCGATGGATTGGGTTGACGATGCCGCAGACGGATTTCATCTGGAAGTGCATTAGGTGCTTACTATCGTACAACAATTACCTCCGTTCCAAACTGACCATGTCGTTAGTTAGCTGTGGCAACAAATTCCTGTTCAGTCCCATACCGAGCATTTGATAAGTGTACACGGACAACTGAAATTGGGGGCATAATCAATTTAAAAAAAGTTCACATTCGTACATCGGAGCTGAGCGACATCAGAAACTGTAAAGAATGGCAATGGACAGACATTGCATCACTGATCAATAGGGCCCACCTGGTCTAGATGGGTCTCATCCACACTGCTGTAGTCGGCTGCAATTTTCAGCGACTCTAACTCGCGCATGAACCGCTTGCGAAGTAGACCCGAACTCATACCCAAGTCCTCTTCCAGCTCCTTCTCCGTCAACAACAACAGCAAATCACCATCCACCATATGGGCGGCAAAAGCGGCAGAAAATGTGCCGAATCCGATCTGGAGTGTTGGAATAATGAAGCAAACAGGTCAATCCAAATATACCGACCTTCTCCACCCAATACTGTACATCCTTGATGCTCCAGCATGGCACCTGCTGCTGAAAGTTTGTACGGCACCTGCTCCCCAATGATGGTCAACGCTTCGCTGGCGAATTTGGCCGGCAACTCGTCTGGGCTGGAAGCGCACTCCTTAAGCGCCTGAATGGCACCAATCTCCGCCAAAATCTCCAATTTCTGCTGATCCTTCTTTATAGTAGCCTCAATGCACAGGTGAAAGGCGGCCCTAGACGAGAGAATGTTCAGACATGTCGAGGCACTCCCTGATTATTTAAATTGTGCTTGCATGCTTTTTGCTTCACGACATTTTGACGAGAGAAGCGGAAGAAGCCTGAATAGGGGATTTTGGATTTGATTGAAGCGCCCGAGGGGGGGGGGGGGAGAAGGCCGATCGGTATACGAGTCTCTATACCGAACCAATTTGAGCCACCTGAGCAACCATTCCTTCGGCCGTCCTTGTGAATGTTTATAGTCATGCTGGGAGAAGGTGGACGGCTGATGGGTGGTCAGGAAAGGCTCCACCAGCGTGAGAGTGCCCGATTTGCTCACTGCCATTTCCATCTCCTTGGAGTTGGTCGAGGCGGAGCCGAGCACACAGATGGCCAAACAAGCATAATACCTTTGAAAACAGCTTCGTGATCAGACTAATAGACCTCAACTTATGCAATCATCGTAACCTGGTGATGTCATCCGGTTGGGAAGCAAGTAGAAACAACCAATCCGGCAGCTTTTTCAGGATAAGTTTTTTCTTGGCCTCCGAACATGAGCACAGTGACAAATTAGCCAAAGCTGTGAGAATGAAAACAATGAAAATTTCCCCCGAGGACGATAGCTTGCTTCTCTTCGCTCACCCAGTGCGGCATGTCGCAGCGTATTCGGCGTGTCCGTTGCCCGTTTGCAGGTAAGTAGAATGTGATCGATCACTTGGAAGCTCAATATATTGATTAGGATTGGATTAATTGTGGTTTAAATAGCACAAACTCGATCAGTTTGTTAGTAGTCTCGGGTGAATGCTTGAACAGCGACTCCATGATGGACAAGGACAGCCTGAAGATGAGGAGAAGCTGATCAGAACATGTTTCACTTGAACGAGTTTATGGACAGCCCAATATTCCAAGGAATCCAACACATCAGCAAAAGCCTACCTCTGCTGTTCCTGGTTCTTGTTAAGCTTCTCAGCAGTCGCCACCACCTTCTTCAGGTAGCCTTTCTGGATGATCAGCTCGCAATTGCTGTTGGCCATGCATTCCTCCAACACGCGTACCACAGCAAAGGCGGACCGACTCGTTGATGCCCGGCTTGATGAACAGCACCACGAGAGTCTCGAAGTAGGCTGAACGGGGCGGGGGCGAAAGTCCGGACAAAAGGGACGGACAAAGCGAAAGCGCAAACATTGATCGCGAAGGTAGTCGCAGAGGGCGTACGCCAGGTCGTGCGATATTTTTGGAAACAGCCACGCTTTAGTCATCACCCTAAACCCAAAGGAATTCCCTCCTACTGATCAGCCTTTTCCCCAATGAATCAATGCTTCACTTCGTAACAATGGTACACCCTTCAAAAATTTGCTCATCAATCCCTTGCTGGATTAGTTGAAATGCCTTATCGATAAAGGTCTAAAGGTGGCATTAGAAGCACATGTGTGTACTACACCTTTTTCCCACTAGCCTGGTACTTTTGGAGCTTCGTCTTCAGCGTGTGCATCTGAGAGACAAAAATATAGAGAAGACTGACTGGTTGGTACTTTTCGGTTATACGTCCACAGGATTCAAATTTTGAAGGTTTTAAGCAATTCTGAGAATGTATCCCTGGGGTTATCGAGGTCGCTAATTACGAATGCCATCTATTTCATCATATGATTTCATCTAATCTATGTCAACCAACATCTATGATTTTTCGAAAAAAAATGAACTTTTTTTTCAAAGTCGGTAAAAAAAGGTCTTTTCTAGGGGTATTCAGGGACGCATCTTCCGAATCTGACCTCCTTTTCGAGCAATTTCGAACCCCGGACCAGTTACAATAACAAATCGATTTTTGAAAAATTGAATTTTTGAAAATTGTATGAATTCGGGTTCGAGGTTCGGTATTGGTCGAAATGGAGTCAGAATCGGAATAAATTTGAATCTGTGGGCGCATACCGAAAAGTACCGACTGGTTACCATGTCTAACCCACGTTGATCAAATCCGAGCTGTTCGGATATCCAAATATTCTCTGCCAAACTGACCATCATAACTTGTTCCGACGAATGTTTGCTGAGCGGCGTTCCATTACCGACGATTGTGTCCTGTTGAAACAAATTCAGTCGGTTTGGTGGTGAGGAACAGTGCCGTTCTCCGCCAACAACAATGGTTGGTGATAGATCATCCAACATCGTGACATCCGGTATTTCGGCTGGCTGAGTGGGGGGCCAAGGACACTGTGGGGCCGCTTGTGGAGCCTGTAAGAAATTTGATCATTAAAGTACTAAAAACATTTTGTGTGCATAATATATTTTGGAAAGCAAAATTTCCAAATTTTGGTGGGTCATTGATCTCGCACAAAGATGTTAATTAGTTGATCAGAACAACCAGAAAAAACACAACAATTTTGTGTAAAACGCGATTTTCGAGAAAATTTCTGCTCTAGTTCCGACCGAGCATTAGCTCAGCTCCACGGCTATTTATGTCCCGAACCCCGTAGTCCGTGTACTTTCGTACCTTCGCTTCTGTATCGCCTGTATTCGCTTTCTTTGCGCATTCCCCCAAAAGAGCCGCTGCCGTTTAGGAGAGTGGACGCCGAGTCATTAGCACCGCCGGGTGTGGACAGCGATTGCTGGAGACGGATGTCCGAGTTGCGCTGCAACTTAGGAAAGTCAATAAATGCGATTTTTTGACCACCGGGTTCACTGAAATCAACGCGGTACATTCCTTGTTCCAATAACCCCACCCCCGCCCAGGCCCGATTAGACGACGAATGAGACTTTTCCAGCCCTTTTTGTTCCCGGCCAACCAGCAGCGGTGCTCTCTTCCGCTTTATCCTCATAGACAGGGCCTTCAGCATCAGGCGCAATTTTTGTAATGTAATGTTGCGATGAAACAACGGATGAGAAGTGTTGTCCGTGTCCACCATCCTCTCGCCTTATGTCATACCCCCCCCCCCCTTTGGGCCATTCAACAATTCGCCTCCTCAGTTTTCTTCCAAACCTGCGTCATGCCCTCACAACCCAATCGCACTTGAGGGCTTTTTTAGGTATCCTCCCTCCCACGCGCAATTGACTCATTCTCCTCAGGATCCAAGTTTTATTTTGTTTGTTAACGCTTTTTGACACCGGTGGGGCAATGAGTGCGAGATGAATGAAAAACTTCAAGCCCCACCACCAGCCCTCTTCACACTTCGGGTTGAGAGCGCAAAGATTGAATGAATGATGTGACGTTGACGGAGGGATTATGTTTCCCGAGCTTTTGCCTTTACACTATTCTTTGTTTTTGAATTAGGGACTGATCTCCGACCATGTATGTCGGGGAGTCTTGGTTCTTCGGGAACAGCATGTCAAAGCTCAAAATGTCGGGGGATGATGGTCAGGAAGCAACCCATTATGGATAATTTTTACTACCAACAACTCACACTTTCCTCTGTTGCAATTTCTTTCGGCTTCGGCATTCTCTTCCCACCGCTCTCTCCATTATGTTGTTGACCATTGGCGTCCACTTTTGCCACATCTTTTGGCAAATGTTCAATTATTAATCCATTCGGGCCTCTGATCGGCTGCTCTCCGCCCGACTCGTCCTGTGGCGGCACTGTCGTGCTGAATTGGTGCCGAAGTTGGGGCAACACAATGCCGGAAGCGCTCGACTACAAAGGCACAGTTCCGCAGATGAGCCTTACAAATTAGAGAGTCCAAGATACAATTACCGTAATGCATTGCAAATTCATTTGCAATTACCGTATTTCCAATGTTGTCGCTGTAGTCCAGGCACTGCATTCGCCCGTTCGCCTGAAGACTGGAGAACGGATTTATATACAAATGCTCACATTTGAATGTTTATGCCAAAGAAGTCAGCTCAAAATAGCATTTTTGGACAAGCTCTAATTTGAAAATTTTGAAAGTCGCTGCAAAAGCTACATTTTTTGGAAAAAAGATTTCCTTTAGTCAGTTCCTGAAAATATTTTGGCAATTTTAGTGCTTAATTCTCTCCCTACTGATGACGGAGAAAAGCTTCGCTGGTGAGAAGAAGGAGGGAACGGTGCGGCCATCAACGCCGTTACTTTGTGGGGCTGTTCCTTAATAGAACAGGCAATAAATATCGAGAAAATTTTAATAAAATTATCAATTCCGATAATTCATCTCAAAAGCTAAGCCATTTTCATTTTGATTGCAAGATACGGAATAAATCATCAAAAATTAAAGAATTATAAAGTAATGGAAGCCAAGCTTCCGTGAAAGGTGCCAAAAGGGTTAGGCCAAAATGCCAATTTCCTTCTCACCACTCCTGTCCAGGTTGCCCATTGAACGCGACTTCTGTTCTGCTCCGAGCAGAGTACCGGAGCCTAGTGACAAAAGTCCACTGCCGTTGGCCACAACAGTGGTGGTCCGGTAAAATCCGTTGGCGATGTCGACGGAGGGCCTAGGCTGGGATGCGTTGACGGGCAATGGAGACCGGGAGCCGGGCGAGAAACAGTGCCGTCCATCGGCGGCACTTTTTCAATGGTGCGAGTCGATCGCGATCATCTTCCTGACTTGGGAATCGGATTGTATTCCAAAAACTCGACCCAAAAAAATTTCTCGGGGCTTTTGGGTCTCGGGTTTCTATTCTCGGGACCAATTCTTGAGTAAAAAAAAAAGTTGGGATGGCACAGCCATACAAACACCACCAACGGCCCCAATGACCTCGGCCTGCTCGAGTCGACTCGGCTGTCCCCACCCCGCTGCATCCCCCGCTTTCCGCTGCACTTTCCCCAACATCGACGTCTTGCCGTGGCAACATAAAGCTACTCTCCACAACGTTTTCTCGACCCTTCACGACGGTGGCGGCGGTTGAAAAGGAGCAGCAACTTCCGCCACCGCTGCTGGCAAAGCTGCTACCCAGACTGATGGAGCCCAGGGAGATGTGATGGGGCAGTACACTGACCGATTTTGAGCTGTACATAGACACCCGATCAGCAACGGAAGCTGACAACGGAGTGGAAGCCGACTCGGAAAACATTTTGCGAAGGTCAAAGCAAAAAAGGGTGTGGCGAAAGAACAGAAACAATTGGTCTGTTCTAGAATGAATGAATGGTAATATGCTCATCTGCTCTCTCTCTCATCCATAACAAATGGATTATGGAAATTGAAAATTTAGGGGCGCAGGGGAGGATGAGCATGTAGAAAAAGAGTAGAGGAGAAGTAGGAAAAGCAGCTGAGAGCTGAAGAAGTAAAAATTCTGAGGAGCTAGTGGTGGTGTAAGAAAATGGGGATGAGTAAGTGTAGATGGATGGGAATTTGAAGAGAAAGGAAGAAAAGAATCAAGAGAGATGAGTAGCCCGACTGGGATCCGGAACCGGTCCTAAAGTGCTGTTACAGCTCCCAGAAGGTTATCTTATGGCGATGTTCAGATGTGGTATAATGCCGTGGTATTGAAACCAAAAATCCCGATTCATGCCAGACCTCTATGAAAAAGACCAGAATTGTTCAGTGTTGTCGGGTGCTCTAAGGGTGAGATTGAAGGGATGGAAGAGAAAGCATTTTTGTGGAAGTGTTATAATACTTATTTGTTAGTAAGAAGTGGAGGCGAAATGACGGGCGAGAAGAACATGGACAAGAAAGGGAGAAAGTGCGGGCAAATGGGTGAAAATCAAAAAAAAAACCGATACGGAAGAAAAGGCTTTGCCAATACGGGCGCGGAATAAAGAAATTGCGTCAACGGAGGGCGGGAGAGGGGCGGGGTGGTTGAGGCTTTGCGGTCTTCCATTTAACACTTTCCGACGCGTTTCGGGGCATTGATTGGGGCGGGGAGTGTTGATCCCTTTTAGATTGGACTCGCCCCCCCCCCCCGACCCATTCATTCTTCCTCATCTCAATCCGCGCTCTTGGGCCTCGAAAGATTATCGGTGAACCCCATTTATAGTGGTCGGTATGGGAGGAGTGTGTAAATGTTTGGCCTAATGGTGTGAATATCAATCTGCCTTTGTGGGGGAACACTCCTCGCCCCCCCCCCCCCTCGAAGAGATAATTGTAAGCGGAATGACCGCGATAATCCTTCAGGGACTAATGATATAAAACTGCACAAACGACTAATTGGACCACACCACCACACCATCCCCTCCGCCCATTCTCCTGTAAACTTTCACCCCAGGCGCAAAACTGAGCCAATTGTTGTGTGTAGACCAAGTCCACAAATGTGGCGAACGACAAATCCAATTGAGGAGGGAGGGAAGACATGAAATGGATTGTTTTGTTTTTGGCCTCCGGCTCCATCTCTACCCCTTGGAGGGTTTTGCGGTTCGATAATGCCAACTGCGAGGGGTGAGAAAGAATGGATGAGAGTGTGCCGCCTCCGTGACGAAAGTGCCATCCAAAAAAGGACGGAAGGAAATGGAGAGAATATAGAGCAAAGAGATGCAGACAAAGGTAAGATTTCCTTTATTTTTCTTTCAGTCTCTCTCTCTCTCTCACTTTCTTCGCCCTCTCTTCCACAACATTCTCTATGTTCTCTCTCTCCTCTTTCACCTCATCTCTCCCATTTTCTCTGTCTGTATGCCATCTTTCGCATTTATTATGCAAAATGCACTCAAAGTAAATATGTACAGCATCAAATCAAGCAAAAACGACTGAAAATTGTGCACATTTGCAGCGTCATTATTTTGAAAAATATTCGAGAAAACCGTAATCAAACAGGGGAAAATCTGTTGTTGGGAATTGGGGAGGTCGAATTTTGAAGTCCTTCCGCCGTTTGAGGAATTCCTGAATGCCGATCCGATACTCCGAAGACCTACAAGCGTCTGTTTGATTAGTCCGTCCGCCTCTGATAAATTTGGTTGATCAGTCATCCTCGTGCATTCCGTGCAACAAAAGGCTATGATGGTGAAGGTGATGGCCGTGAATGTGGCTGCTGTTCTGCTGCAGATGGCTGTGAGTGCCACCGGCGTTGCTGTTCCCGCTTGGGTTCAGATGCTGCTGATGCGCAACCATCGGCCCGTCCATGACGCCACGATGCTTCAGCTTCTTCTCTTTCATCCGTCGATTCTTAAGCAACAGATTGTGCTAATGTTTTGAACGAATTAACTGACTTGAAACCAAATTTTCACTTGTCTTTCGCTCAAGTTCAGCCGCTGTGCTAATTCCCATCGCCTTTGCTTAGACACATAGGCACTCGAATAGTACTCCTGAAGGGATGATCGGTGTTAGAGAGAAGAGATTGAATTAAACAATTTTGAATCTTCAAGATGTATACGAAAGCAAAAATCTTAAATTCAGACCTACCTGCCCTAAGCGTCGAAACGGTGCTGGATAAAGGATAAAGGTAATTTTCCGTTCCCGCTCGAGCATGGCTCTGGAGTCAGCAAAACCCTAGCTCCGGAAGTTTTGCTTCGGACGGAGCTGCTCTATTAGCACCGGCTCCGGCTTCGGAGCTGGTGCTTTATCCAGCACTGGTTAAGAACAATCAAAGGCCAAGCGACCATAAAAAGTCGGATGGAAAAAACAACTCAGTAGAATTTCCATTTTTGAGCGAAGTTTTTGATTGTTTCAATTCAGCTTTCTAGTACAAAGTTGGGGCCTTGGCATACCTTCTCCAACTCCAGCGTTTGTCCTTTGGCGTACGGCTTCCGCTTTTTGCGCGATGCACTGCACTGTGTTGTCCAATCCAATGGCGGCACAATATCTAAAATACTGGAAAAGTTAGGAAGCTGTTCAGCAACTCAAAACCACAACAATCAATCAAAACCAAATTAAATCCAAGACCATCCCAATGTCCAATCAAATTCCATCGGACAAATTTGGCCAATTAATTAATCGTCTCTGAGGCCAAAGGACCTTTCTCTTTGCCGTTTTTATATGCCTTCATTTCCCCTGGGAACAATTTGCTGCCCTAAAGGCACAGATGCATTTTGCTTAATTGGCCCGGGTTCAATTGGGGAACATTGCAAATTGGAGGGGAGCGGAGGGAGCGGGAGGTGAGTGATACTGTAGCAATGAGGTTAGAGTTGAAGGGTGGAGACCGGATTAACAAAAGTGGAAGAAATTCGCAATCATCAAAATGCCAGTGGTTGGCATACACAAAAAAAGAGGAGGAAAGAAGAGGAGGAGGACAAAAGAGAAAAAGAATGAGGAGAAAAGAGGAGAAGAAAAAGAGAGGTAGAAGAAAGTGGAGGAAGAAAAGGAAAAGAGGAAAACGAGAAAAAAAAGAAGCAAATATGTACTACTAAGAAGATGAAAAAGAAGAAGTGGGATGCCAGTAAAGGATCCGTCAACATAAGAGAATGTGTGCTCATGGATGGGGGGGGGGGGTGGGGGGGGAGGGTTGGGTCGGGTGGACAGTCCCCCCCCCCCCCCCCCACTACAATTCATCCAAACAACACAGTATCCCTTCCCTCCCTCCCTCCATCCCTCCTTTCGTCAATCAAAACGGAGCGCACATTTTTATGGCAATCCTTCCCCTTTTTTGTATTCAACTCAGCCAGAAGAGGAAGAGGAAGAGGACGGACGGATGAATAAGATGAGTGTGGAGGGAAAGAGGTAATAAAATGGGGGGGGGGGGGGGGGTCGAAAAACGGAAGGATTGGGGCATGGGGAATGAGAGTGTACAGGAGATCGATATTGACTAAAATTGAAGAAATGATAAAGCCTACTTCCCCTGTGTCATACCATGAATGCTTTTTCCATCAAATCCGGGTTTTGGGTATTAAATTCCGTGTCAACAGCTTTGATTTCTATCCGGGAACGGATCGTAAAAGATACCCCCACGTCTCAGCTTTTATGCCTTTTTCCGCCTCTCATGAAATGTTTCTCTCACTCTCACTCAATCCGCGCCCCGTCCATCCCCTAAGGCCCACGCACTATTTGCGCCTCTTCCGCTGATCCCGGGCATGCCAAACTCCGTTTCACCAACGCCGTTTTCCGTTGCCGTGCCCGATGTGCCAGCAAAGTGCTGCTGCTGTTGTTGCTGCATGGCTGCCCCAGCTGCAACCGCGTTGGACAGAGCGTAAGCCGCGTATTGCTGTTTGTAGTATTGCTGCCATTGGGAAGGAAGAAGATGGCGGTGGCTGAGGAGGGCACAATGCCATTGCCGTTGTAGAAAGTCGTTGCACAATGCGGAGGAGGCAGTGGACGTGCTGGGAAGCACGGATGAAGAAGCCGAGACGACTCCGCCAGCACCCAGTGAAGGATCGAAGCCTGGAAAATGAGGATTCATAATTCGTATGGATTAAGAAGCATTCGGATTTACATCAGTTTTTCTGATCAGAATGCATTCATTGACGGGTTCTGACCATATTTTTCACCCTATCCACTTGGTCGTACTCAATGTCAACTTCTCATTCTCTTTACTTACACCTGCCCATCTCGAAAGAAAGGAGTGGTTGAGCGAATGCAATAGAGAGGAGGGGTGCATTTGATTTTGGAAGATTTGGCGGATAATTGGCAGGTGCTGTCTTTATCCCCTATCCCGAGAGCTGCGCTATGGTGGAGGACGCATTCCCTACCCAATAATCCCAAAACTTACGGTACATGCGCCGAAAAGTGAACTGAACGGTGCGCCGTTCGTTCCTGCTCAGCCCATTGAGCCTCGCCAGATTGATAAGTGGATTGGTTGCGGGGGGGGGGGGGGGTGGGGGGGAGGGGAGGGTGCCCTGCCCGCCCGCCCGCCCCCGATTGACCGTCCCCGTTTCTTTCCCTTTGGACACTCACTACCTTATCATCTCATTCATCATCCCTACCCTCCCACCCTTTCTTCCTCCCATTTCCCGCTAACAAATTTCTTCCCGAAGTGGATTGGTCCCCCCCCCCCCCCCCCTCCTCCTCCTCTTCACCCACGGTTTTATCAGTGTCAAACAAACTGCACAAGAGACACTACTCAGCGGGGCAGGCGGCGGCGAAACATTCATTTCGTTGGGTTACCCCCCCCCCCCCCCGAGTATCTCTTTGATGTTGCCGCCCGCCACGGGGTGAAGAGGAAAGGAGGAAGGGGTGGGGGGGGGAAGAAAGGATGGATGAAGTGAAGTAAGAGGAATGTGCAATATTTGCGCGTCGTCTTCCCCCCCCCCCCTCAAATATAGGTAGTTCAAATCGCATTAGATTGCCGCAACCCGCCCTCCCCCGCCCTCCCCAAATGTTCTTACCGTAGCCAGTCGGGTTCATTGCTACAAGAAATGGTGCCATGGACGGAGGTGCCGAATTGCCGGCGGCGATGGACGTGAAGTTCCCAATGCTACCGATGCCTTTTGCACTGCTCGCCGTTGACGATGTCGCATTGTTTTTATGTTCCTTCCGCTTGTTCGCTGCAGCCGTTTCCTGTGGTTACGCTTTTGCTTTTTGCTTTGTCCTTTGGGGACGAATTCGTCTTGGACGGGCCTTTTTCTGGTGCGCTTAATGTTGCAGAAGTTTCGCCTCCGTCCACTCCGTTTGCGGCGATCATCGTTGTTGAATTGGCTGATGCTGAGCCTGAACCCTTTTCTGATCGGAATGCCACCAAATCAAAACTCAATCACCCCATTCGTTCATTGGCCAACCACTGTAATAATACATTGCCGTCGGGTAGTTCCCGCTCATCAAATGCCCATAGGCACTTAAATTTGGTTATATGTGCGTACTGGACACGATCAGAGCAATTCCTGAACCGGCCAAGTTTGGTCGGCATACCGGAATACTCGTCCTGTCCAAACAAATACAACTGTTTTCACCTGCTGGCGTTCAGAATTGCAACACCATCCTGTTGTTCACGTTTCGGCGGTTTTGTCTCAACGCCCATCTCGCCTGAAAAAAGCAGTGTAGTACAATATTAATCTCATCCCCATAAATCCAATAGCAGTATCAACAACTTCAAGCAGTTCAACATTTACCTTCTCCTTCAAAGCAAACCGATCCGCCTCCAACAGTTCCGGTGGTGCCAATTCCGGCAAAAAAATTAAAGGAATTGCCTGTCGCCATCTGATGGTAAGGACCAAAGTGTTGGACAACAGCGGGCGATGAAAAGGGTGCCGAAGCGGAAATTGGAAGAGGCAACTGAGAGTGGGCGGAAGCGACGGCGGTACTTTGCTGATGAAGAGCCGCAACTGCAGCGGAGTTTCCGGCATGTCCCCCGGAGGGACCCAGGAGGGAAGGAAACTCCACGTCACCCGCCTTTGGGAACACGCTGAGAAGGTTGGGCTGCTGAGTGCCATGCTGGTGGGACGTGAGGTGGCTTGCGCCGGAGGGTTGAGACGGCACAGGGGCCGCCGTCATCAGCTGATTCATCACGGAAACCATTGGTGATTGGGCTTCGGGGATTGGTTGCTGAAGGCGGACAATTCGGAAATTTCCTTAAGTCGGGCGGCATTTTTATGGGGTTAAAATGAAGAAAAGCGCAAGAATTGAAGTGCGTGAGGATGATGACCAATAATCAGAACAATTTCAACAATCGTTTAGCGTGATGCAACTATCACGTTACCAATTCACAAATTTCAGATAGTCATGGCTATTAGCTTAACAACTTAACCCCTGTGAAGGCTTCCCTCCCCCCTCCCCGCCCGCTCCCGCCCGTGTGCTTTTTCCTTTCCCTCCGCCGATTCTCATTATTCGCCCCTCCGATAGATTGGAGTGTTATTGCCTGATTAATTGGTTTTGGTGAAGTGTCTTCCGAAGGTGTTGGGGCGAGCAGTAAAACGCGGAAATGGACAGCCGACGATACTGATCACTCATCAAAGTCAGCTAAAATGACGCATAATTGCGTTCATCGATTTGGAATGCCGTAAAGGGCAATAATAATCATTTGGAAGAAGAGCCATGAAATTGAGGGCGGGGAGGGGGGGGGGGGAATTTATTGTCAGGAGAGATTTACGGACACGAAGGGGGGGGGGGGGTAAAGAATGGTGGGGAGGATTGTATCGGGATGAAAGACGGATGAATGGGGATGGATGATGTGGTGCGCGGCTGGAAGATAAGTTGGGTGAGCAGGGTGGAAGCAAGTGATGGATGGGAACATAAAAGCGATTTATGGACACGGAAGAGTGAGAGAGGGGAAGGAAAGAAGTACATCATCCGTCCATCCCTGAGGGGGGGGGGGGAAGGGAGAAAATTCCCCCGCCCCATCCCCGAATGGCCCCTCCCCAAAACAGGCCCCGCCCCTTCTGAGAGAACGCCGATTGGATGCAATGTAGAGAAGGGTGACGGCGGAGGGCAACACCAACCCCGCCGGTGCCCCCCCTCCTCTCAGGGCAAATGCTCCAGCGCTTTTGTGATATTGAAAGAACAATGATTTATTATAATAAATTAAAATTTTCAAGCTTTATTCAATTCTGGGCCTTCGGAGAATTTTTTTCGCTATAACTTCCGCCGCTCAGATCAGTCCCAAAGGCCAAATTGATTGTCTGCCTGCTCTATGTATGTAAATGTTATTCTTACTTTGTCTCCCCACTCTTCCCCTCCCCATTTGCCTTATCTATCAACACTGCCAGGGCTCGTAAACCCACCCATTCAAACACAAACTTTCCATCCTTTTATCATCTCCACTCAACTCGATGGAAAGAAAAAGCACCTCCAAAGGAGTTTTAACTCAAACATTTCATTTGCTTCAGTCCATTTCTTCTTAAATAATTTCGCTCAAAAATGGCGGATTCTTAAGAGATCTAATCAAACATCACACACAGAAATTCACTTTTCAATGTGCCGTGTGTCAACGAATGGGCACTAATGGATGGATGAATAAAATGAAGAAATTTATGGAGATAAATGGATTGGCGCCTGGGGGGGGGGGCACACAGCACATCCATCATCATTTTCATCATTTTCACCATTTCACCATCTTTTCTTCACCTCCTTCCCATTTTTGTCGGTCTCCTTCACCACAACCTGCCTGGGTTAAACAAAAGGTATTTGCTTCACAAATCCAAACACTTTTTATCCTCCAAATCCTTCCTAACACAATTCCCCCTCATCCCCTCTTTCCTTCTCCAGCAACCTTCGGTATCATGCGTCACTGATATTTAACATTACCAAACAAAAACGGGCAAACAAACATTGCGAAGGCGGCAAAAACCAAAATAAAAAAGAGAATTGGTGGTCGGATTAGATTGGGATGGGTTGGCAATGGCATCGCAATTGCATTTGGGCTGATGAACGAACTTGCCCCAGGCAATGGGCGGAATGATTTACGGCACTTCTTTTTTGCGCGAGAAGCAGGGACGAATAAAAGTTTTTTTCTTGGGAAGAACTGTCATTCCCCGAAGGGCCAAATGGGATTAAGGAGGTGGAATTTGAGAATTAGAATGAAGAAACGGAAAAAGCTGAACGAATGATGGGCAGGCAATATGTGTGGTAAACTGAAGACAGGGGGAGCTGGAATGGGGACAACAAAATCCCCGGTTGGTGGGTTAGCAAAAACGCATCGATTTCGCTTAAAAATCGTCTGTCCCAGCGCGCCTTATTTGTGCATATTTATTCATTCACTGTTCTCCGGACGGATTGATTCGGCTTGCCCGTCGTCCAACCCATCTCCCACACATTTCCCTCACATTCTATGTCCCCATTCATTCCTGATTTTGGGCAAAGAAACAGTCGGTCTCTGTCGGCATTTTGGTTGTGAAGTGGGGGGAGGAGGCCATAAAGTTTATTGTGAGAGCGGCGAGGGAAGCAGCGGTACTTTGGAGGACGGCACAGAACGGAATTGAGCCGCCAAAATTTCGTTATCGGATGGCACAAATCTACACTGTTTGCTGGCGAGGAGAAAGAGATGGAAGTGTGAGCAATTTGGTTAGTGGATGGATTTGTAGCCAACACTGTAACTTGGAGCAGGATACTTTTTTACAAAAATGAAATGTGGAAGAAGTGCACGATTTTTTCGCAGAATTAGTCGACAAATACCGTCTCCGTCTCTCTTCTGCCATTAGTTTGATTGGAGAGTCCAATTCGGAAGTTCCCATCGTTGTCCATTGCCTCGAGCGAGAAAAGAGAGAGCCGAGCAGGGGGCAAAGGAAGTACGGTGGCGGCAAAGACCAAAGCAACGGGGTGGAGCGGGGGACTGGTGAGGGTTAGTGAAGAAGATCATAAACCGAGTAGGGGTGGGAGGGGGCACAACGAACTCCACACCCAAACACCGTCCTACCCCCACCTCCAACTTTGTCGGAAGAAGACACCCTCACCCATTAACTGGTATCCCATCTGTGGGATTGTGCGTTAGCAAAAACAGTCGTAAAATGAGGTGAACGAGGAGGAGGGGGGAGAAGTGGAAGCTTGGGAAAATTCGCAGCGGTTGCGAGGATATGGACGATTAAAAGGGGCTGGAAAGCACTGATTGATACCATTGGTAAAGGGACAAACCGATGTACCATAAGCAACAGCTTCAAATTTAAATATGCTTCCATCCCCCCGACAACACAAAATTTGGCATCCTCCGACCGCTGATCAACTCCATTTTGGCATTCGCAGATTCAAATGCAGTCGTCTTCATCACCTTGAACCCAAAATTTGGCATCCTCCGACCGCTGATCAACTCCATTTTGGCATTCGCAGATTCAAATGCAGTCGTCTTCATCACCTTGAACCTCACCAAATTTCACCCACACTACTTTTTGGCCATTGCTTGCTGCTTCGGCTCCGCACCTTGAATTTTGCCTCTTAGCAACCATCCACCCAAAAATTGTGCCCATGCATCCTACACTTCCCAATTTTCCGGCACATTCTATGAAAATGCCCTCCCCTTGTTCCGTCTCCGTTCTATCGCCCTCTACTTCCTCTACCTCCCCCTCTGTACTCGTCCCTGTCCGCGTGCGGCCGTTCAATGAGCGGGAGAAGAAGCTGAAAGCCAAACGGATTGTTCGAATGTTGGATGGAAAGGTCACTGACCTAAGGTCAGGTGGCGATCGGCAATTTTTGATCGAAAATGTCCAATTGCAAAAAATTTATGACTCGACAGGGACCCTACGGGAAAAGAGCGTCAACGAGTGTTCACATTCGACCAATGCTATTGGTCCCATGATGGTTTTTGCATGACGAACGATGGATATCATGCCTAAAAAGGCCAATTATGCGGATCAGGTCAGCTTATGAGGAATTCAGCAATTATTTACCGATTTTTCCAATTTAATCGGTTTTTGTTGCTTCAACACCAATTAGAAATGCGTATTCGACGACCTCGGTATCCAAATGTTGCAAAACGCCTGGGCTGGCTACAATTGCGCGTTTGATTTATTCAATGATTTATTTTTGAGTATCAGGGAAGACCGGAAATCTGGCTTACAAATTCGAAAATTGCCTAATAGTTTCGGAGTTAAAAATTCTTAATTGCTTTAGCCTATTTGCCTATGGCCAGACCGGATCTGGCAAGAGTTACTCCATGGGTTTGCTCTCTATGTGTTGTCTGAAATGTGTCCATCCATTTAAAGTCGGCATTGGCACAAATCGAGGATTGGTGCCGAAGTGAAAAGCATCCGAAGAACGGATTTTATGGTAAATCAGGTGCCATGTGAAAGCATGTAAACAACTTTCAATTTGCCTGATCAGTCCCTTTCAACACTGTGCCGCGTGATCAAAGCATTGTACGATCAGCAGAACGGAAAGGGCACTGACCAACAGGCTGTTGAAAAAGGCCCTTGGCGGGAATAGCAAAACAATTATGGTTAGTGTGGGCCAATTGCATAGGTTCCATGCACCAAAATAGAATTCTTGATCGGTGCATGGTATAATGTGTCAAATTATATTAAGATTATTCACAAAAAAATGGATTCTGTCTTGATTAGATTGCCACCATATCGCCGGCCGATGTCCACTATGAGGAGTCGCTCTCCACGCTGCGATTTGCTGACCGCATGAAGGTTGTTTTCGGATTTTCAATGTCTTCTTGTGAGCATCCCAAATTTATCCCAGTCAATCAAAACGGCGCCCATTGTGAACGAATCGGCCACCAAGCAAATGATCAGAACGATGCGGTCGGAGAAAGAACTGTTGTTGGGCACGCTGGAGCGTGGGGCTTTGGAGGGTGCGGCGGATGAGGTGATTTAAGATCGAATGCAGATTGATTGGCAAACGAATGACATTTTGCGCACTTAAAATGACTCATGAGCTGAGAGCAAAATCATTTTCGACTAGAGTTGGCCGGAACCGGGATCCCGACCGGGACCGGTCGGGAAATTCCCGGTTTTTTGAATCCCGATCCCGGTCTCGGTTTTTGCAAAAATCGTAATCCCGATCTCGGTTTTTGAAAAGGCAAAATCCCGATCCCGGTCGGACCGGGACTAACCGGGAAAAAGTACACCCCTAAGAATAGGATTTTTGAGCGAGAACCATTTCTTGAAAGTTGATTAAATTTTTGAAAATTTTATGAATAATCTGACTAGATTTTGGCCATTTTTGGCACATATTTTGGCATTTTATGGGTAATACATATTTTAGCATTTTTAAGCACATAAAAACATACATATTTTGGGTTTTTTAGCACATATAAATCCTAGCCGTACTTATAAGCTGATTGTCGCATGTTTGAAGACAACGAGGAAGATATTTTTGAATAATAAAAAAATTTTTGTTTCACCATTGAAGATTATAAAAAAAAATCCTTCATTGCCAGTCCCGGTTTTTCCCATTTCCCGGTTTTTGAAAAAGCGAAATCCCGGTCCCGGTTCAACATGCTGGTCCCGATCCCGGCTTTCACTGTTCCGGTCAATCCCGGTCCCACTTTGTTGGCTTTTTTTGAAATTTTTCCCAAAAAAAATCCCGGTCCCGGCCAACTCTATTTCGACCTATGAAACAAATGTGCCCAAGCATTTGCGACGAGAGCCAACTCGGGCCGCGCAGTCCAACCCGCCTAACTCTCTCCACCAGCGCATGCCCTCAAAAACAATTCTTTCTTGCCATTTTCTGGATGATTATGCCCCGTGCTATGTATCCCCAAAAGTACCAATTTCTGAACCGGAACAGAGAACCGAACCGAAACTTTTCGGATAACCAAACCGAGAACTGACCAAAAATCCCGGTTCGGTTCGGAACCGCCAACTTAGGAGAAGTGAAATGAATAATTTTGATTAAAATCGATTTTCAATATCAATGTTTGTCGGCGCCAAAATAATAGTTTCAGTGTGGGCGCCAAACCGGTCGCGCCAAAACGACCCCGACCCTCAAAAACCCCTATAAACACGCTTTACACGACATTTAAGAAACAATATTTTAACCATTCGACGTTTTAATAGCTTTAGCCTCGGTTGGTTGATAGGGCATATTATTCACAGATTAAGATTAATAGATGCACCAATTGGAACGTTTTCATGTCATTTGGTTTAAATATAGCCTGGAAAAGCGAAAAACGGCAATGAGTCTCGTAAAACTAGCAAAGTAAAAGACGATAAGTAACACAACGATAAGGCATAAAATGGGGGGGGGGTGGAAGGGCGGTTGTTATTTTGTTTTAAAATCGCTATGATTATCACATTCGAAAAACGCCGGAAAATGGGAAACATTCCACACATCAACCGAAATCATTTGGTAACATCCGAATTCGCGTAATCTTTACGAAAGCCGATGAATCTAAATGGGGTACAACAATTGGCAGCCCTCCAAAGACAAAAGGTTTAAGTTTTAGATAATCCGGCGACGAACGGTTTGATAAAATATGTATTTACACATAAAGTGTGAATTTCATATTTACCCCAACCGGCTTTTTTTTGAGTAAGTCAGGACTTGTTTTAAAAAAATTGGGTTCTAGACTTTACGCGTCCCAAGAAAATTTACGCGCCCCAGACTTTTACGCGTCCCATGAATGTTTACGCGTCCCATAAATGTTACGAGTTCCAACACATTTTTACGCGTGCTAAAAGATTATCCAATCGATTTTCTCGCATCGAGCTGAGCACGAATCTGTTAAGATTTTTGCGCGGAAACTACTCAGTAAAAAGTTATGACTCCTCAGTTGAAAAACCCATAGGAGGCCCATTTGGTCAAATGGAAATAAGTAGGCGACAATTCAGGTGTGGGGTTCCATGTAAGTGCTTTAACCTTGTTTTTAAAGCCCAAGTGGCTTCCGCTTGACAAAAACGTTTTTGATCATAAAAATTATCTTAGTTTTCAATAAGAGTCCATATTAAATTGCCCACAAACACATGTCTAAAACGTGTCCCGACACTTGCGGATAGCGACATTTGCGGAACGACACTTGCGGATGATACAACATTTGCGGATGGCGACACTTGCGGATTGACACATGCGGATCTCGATCTGTAAAAATTAAAAAAAAAATTAGATTACCAAAACTTTTATATTTTAAATGGGAACGGAAGGGTGGCCCTCGTCAGTGCGAGCTCTTCCTCATATCCCATAAAAGCATTGTTTGTGTTCGATAATTGGAATGATTGATTGGTAGTGTGAAAAATCAGAAAAAACTCGTTACGCCTTGAGCAAGCGTCTGTCAGAATAAATTGTGGCAAAAAAATTGGACATGTGCTTTTGTTTCTTCAATGGCTTTAATTATTTCTGTGTGTCTGCGATTAAAAGGCCGAAAACACAAACAATGCTTTTATGGGATATTAGGAGGGCTCGCACTGACGAGGCCCATTCTTCCGTTTCCATTTAAAATATATAAGTTTTGGTATCTAATTTTTTTTTATTTTTACAGATCCAGATCCGCATGTGTCGTCCGCAAAACTCGTAACTCGTCCGCAAATGTCGTCCGCATTTGTTAAATCCGCATTTGTCGTGGTACCGTCTAAAATAGGTCAAAAAGTTACTAATTGAGTAGTTTGGGTAAAAATTTGTTGGGACGCGTAAACATTATGAAACGCGTGTCTTTGGGCCGCGTAAACATTCTTGGGACGCGTAAAGTCGACTACTGGTAGAACCAAAAACCAAAAGTGAATCATAACAACCGTCGGTCTTTAAGGGGTACATTTTCGGCTTTTTCCCTAAGATTTTAAGTCACTAATTCAAGAACTCGCTTCAATAAATATTCGTTCGGGATACAAAAAGTACATTGAGCTGAAGTCCGTACATTTCTTTAAAAAAAGTACATTGGGAACCCTACTTACTTGGGTGGAGAAGGCAGTTCGGTAATCGGAACAAAATGAAAGCGTTGCTCCATTGACTCCAAATATGAAGAGACTCGAGGCGGCGGAAGAGGAGGTGATGACGAATCAATGCGCGCCAAACTTTTGTCCTTGAATTTTAATATGAAATAAGGGCAGGCCCTACTTCTACTCCCTTAACTGAGCACACGCTTGAACTAGTCCCCAATAGAGCAATTCTTACGCTAGTCACGAGCTGCTCAATGTTCCTTATAGCGGGGGCCATTTGCACGGGTCTTGCCACTGGTGGTGGCGGCGGTGGTGGTGGGGCGTCAGGCCTTCGCATAATCGGCGGCGGAGGCGCAGTCGGACGCTTTTGAATCTCCTCAAAGCAAATTCAATGGCTTAGTAAAAAGAGCTGAACAGTGAATTAAAAACCTCATTGCTCCCAGCTCTACGCAACGGGGCTTTGTTCTCATTCGAATTTAGCTGAGTTTTCGAAGGCCTCAGTGTCTGGAATTGGGCCTGTTGGGACAGCGGAAGTTTGCTAGGCTGAGCCACGGCAGACTTCTGTTTTGGAAGTTTGGCTGGCAAAGGCGGGGGTGCACTTGTGGATGTCGTTGAGAGTGACCTGAAGAAGTACAGGTGTTCAATTTCACGCATTTTCATAATATTTGCATCACTTTTGCAGATTTGCAATGGCTGTTGATCTCGTCGAACGATTGGGCGCAGTTTCGTTGGCCGACGAGGAATGGTTCACTACTGTTGATACATTGCCAAAAACGGCAGTCGATGGAACCCTTTTGACCGGAGAATCTTTCGGCGCCGAAGGAACACACTCATTTCTCGAAATATTCGACGCGACATTTGTACTGCTCGAAGACTTCTGATTTTTCAGATCACTCGGCTTTCTCGGAACACCATCCCTGAACAAATCGCCCAGATTCATTGCACCAGGCTTTGGCGCAGCTGCCTTTTGGTTCATGGCCGCGGGGACAGCCACTCTCCCTGTGCTAGGCCCGTCACCTAAGCATCGAATTAAATTTGCAACAACAAAAGCAGCAATTGAATTAATTTACCGACGATTTGGCCTTCAACCGTTGGCGCCGACCTGTCGTTAGTAACCGCCTTTTTAAGACGTGTTCCTTTGTGTATTTCGTTCAGCAACATCGCCCGCGTTCCAGTTGCTTTTTGAGGTGCTACTGTATTTGAATGATTTGATAAAGACGGATTTGATAAGGATGCTGGTGGCGGAGGCGGCGGCGGTGGAGGTGCCGGACCCGGCATATTTCTTTTTAAATCTGGTCTCCAAAAAATCAACGTTTAGACAAGAACAATGCGGACTTACAAATTAGTGCGTTGCATAAAAAGAAAGATATTTGAAACAGGAATAGGTAATCAGACAATTCGCCAGAATGATAAAAATCTTCAATCCGAATCCAAATGAGATACTTAATTACAATTACCTAGTAAGGTTCATGCGAAAATTCCAACTTAAACGCATAATATATTTTCGTTCCGTATGCCGTCGGCTATTGCACACAAATAATTTATTTTTTTTAGTAACTTTTTTTTATCCACAAGTCTAATGTTGGGCTGACAGATCACGGCACGCACCATCGCATTCTAATGTCACAAAATTATGGAATTGTGGGTTTCGTCAAATATGCTATAACTAAATAACATTAAATAGGAAATTGGGTTATTTACTCAATCCACTCAGGACGTAGCCCTAATACACTATAAGTGCAAGCAAGGATTTAAGCGATGAAGTTAATAGTTTTAAACTTAAAGGAAGACATCTACCGAGGGGTGATCTGTGACGTGGTCATTCAGGTGAGGGAGGCATTCCTTGACGAGGGTGTGGACGTAGATGTGCTGCAACAACTCAAAAAGGTTACGTAAAACGCCTTTCTCTTGTTAACTCTTTCCTTTAGTCATGGGAAGCAAAAATGAGCAGTAGTGGGGCCGTAGAGTTGGATGGGCATGGCGGTAACAACAGTTCTGGCTCAAGGGGTGCGCAGCAACAGCTAGTTGTACATCAACAGCAGGTGCCTCCTCCTGCCCTCAGACAGCCCCCAACGACGTCAGCGGCCACTCGTCAGCATCACCCGCCACGTCAAACGACCACTGCAAACTTTCCAGCGGTGAATGTGCTTTTCATCTATTTCGATTACTTTTTTGCCCTACTTTAGTTTATCCGTACAATCAAACTTTTATGCGTCCAAAACTGACTTCAAACTTAGCCGATTCATACATTAAAGCAATTCGAAAGCTCTTGAAGAGCTGAAGCTATTGTTAAGCTAAAGCTTATGATTGAACGAATATCAAAATATGATCAGGAACGAAAACAGATTTTAGGTGGTTTTCTGGCCATAACTTTTTTGACATTTGTGTCACAAATTTCGAATGGCTTTAAAATGTATGAATCGGTCAAGTTTGAAGTCAGTTTTGGACGCAAGTTTTACGGACGCATTACTGAAGTAGAGCACTTTTTTTCATCACCTCTATAATTTTTTAAGGTATACAAAAATTTGAATATCGATTGGAATTCGGGAAACTTTTTGTATTTCTTAGGTGAGCGCTGCGAATTTGTCTGTGGGCTCTCATCAATTGTTGCTGTCGGGCCAACAGCAAATGACTGGCGGTCACCCCTCTCATTCGGCAAACGCACAGGGTTTGCTCACTCCGCAGCAACAAACTATGGCGGTTGCGGTCGCCAAGCAGCCCCAACAGCTCGGAACGGGGGTCGATCTGAGCAGCATTTTGCAGCAGACTCAACAACAGCAGGTTGGACACTTGGATAGAGCCGGGACTAGACGAACTCTCATCGAGATTTTTTGCGAGCTCTCGTCCCTGTAATGGCTCTATTTATCTTGGTCGGTCTTAATTTGGGTCTACCAAAAAAAACCGGAATCTTTCCCGGACGTACGTATTCTATTTGACGCAGTTCGCAAAGCTTTACAATATTGCAATACCACAAAGCGCTGCGGGCAATCTCAAAAAAGTTGAGCTGAAAGAAAACGGCGCTCCGACCCTGCAATTTTACTAGCTTTTTGCAAGCCAGGATTTTGCTCTGATCAAAAGTGATCAACAGCAAAGTTGTGGGAAACATCAACATTTGGAATATTCGTGGAATACGGCAATTGGCGATGACATCCGTTTCAGATTCAGAATGCCGCATTGATCGGCTTACCCGCTCAACTGCTCGCATCGAGTGTTGAAAACTCGCAACTTCTTCAGCCAAACGCCCTCCGTTTGGTGCCGGGAGCCCAATACGCCATAATGGGTCAGTGATGTCAGGGACATTCGATTACATTGGATTTTGTGAGTGGGGGACTAACTGAGGTGAGGGAGTATCCTGAGCAAAATAGGTCCATAAATTGTCTAAATTTGATCCCAACACATCAACAGATGGTCCTGGTGGGGCGCAAAATTTGATTCTGCTCGCCACTGCGGCCAGTGGTCAAATGAATGCGTTGGCGGCTAACATTGAACAGCAGCAGCAACACGGACAGCAGCACGCTATGCAGTTTGTTGGACAGCCAAACGTGCGCAGTGTGGTGACAAGCGGACTGATGGCTGGCAACATTTCGCAACAACAACAGCAGCAGAGGCCAACCACAGTGGCGATGAAAACGGAGCCGGGCGGCGGTCAGCTGCCACAATTGGACGGCGGTAGACAATGGGCGAGCAGCAACGAGCGCAACAAAGCCAAAACTGGTGGTGGGACACTCATGTTAAAGATTTTTTTAGCTCATTTTTCATTTTGTTGGGCTGAGACGTGAAAGCCAAGTCGGCACCTCAAAGAAGCTCGACAAAAGTGATGATGCAGGCAATTGGCACAGTTCTCGGCTGGATTTGGCACAATTAGATGGCGGAAGGGGCAAGGCACCGCCTGGGATGACGGACGAAAGCTCGGAGGAGGAAGAGGACCGGGAGGACGAGGAGGACCCAACACTGTCTGCAATTAAGTACGGATTGGAGGAGGACCACATCGATGGCGAGGTTAGGCGATTGAATAATCCCGGAATTTACCAATTTGGAAAAAAACAAAAATGAATTATTTCAAAGGCGGAGGAAGAAGAGGAGCCACTGAACTCGGGGGACGACCAAAGCGACGACGAAGACTTGGACACACTTTTCGATGCCGACAATGTGGTCGTGTGCCAGTTCGAAAAGGCGGGCATTCGTTTAAAATTAAACAAAATTTCTGGCTATTGAATTTCGTTCGCTTTTTCATACTTTCTCTACCACATATTTCAGGTGCACAGAGCTCGTAACAAATGGAAATTTACGCTCAAAGACGGGGTGTGTATTTAAACACAACAATCAAACACACGGACTTTTCGCGTAATTTGCGTATTTTAGATGATGCAAATCCGAGGCAAAGATTTCTGCTTTCAAAAATGTACTGGGGAGGCTGAGTGGTAGTAACAGTGAATGTGGATTGATGATGAACAACGGATGGATGTGCGTCGTTTATTTCTCAAATTTTATTTTCTTTTTTTTCAACTTTGCACACAATGTGTCTGCTTTACTCGTTTTTTTCTTGCTCTAAACGAATTAACGGTTCTCTGAATGGGATAAGCTCCGTCATGTGTGAGTGGGAGCGCTGGACGGAATGGGGGGGGGGGGAGGGATAGGATGGCGTTTTTCCTTTACCGGACACCCACTCTTTCTGTCTGCTGTTGGTGATGTTTATGCAAACATAAATCCGTTTGAGGATGAGCTTTTCCATCCTTGTCGGTCGAGGGGAATGGGTAGTTCGGTGGAACAACAACGATGGGATGGTGGGTGGGGGGAGGGGGAATTTCTACACTATATGGGAGTGGTTCGGATTTGAATAAAAATACTACCAATCGACTCAACTCTAAGCCTAACGCACGAATCTGCAAAAATTTTGCCGCGGAAACCACTTTGAAGAAAGTTATGGCCCATCAAGTTGGCCAAAACCCATAGGGGGGACCCTCTTGGTCATAGAAAATATTTTTATTCTAAAATGGTCTGAAATATGTTATTTGACACGCTGATTACGAATTCGTTAACAGAAAATAAAAATTGAGAATTTAAAACGGTTTTTGAACCGGTTTAAAATTTTGAAAATTAAAGAAAAAAGGAATTTTAAGTAAACCAAAGCCCGATAGGGGGAAAAGTTAGACAGTAAGGTGGAAAATAGCAGCCAAAGTACCGCACACTCGACTACGGCGGCCAGTAGGTGGGGCGAGACTCCGGAAGAATTTCCAAAAATGTTGACCAAAAGGGTCCCCCCCTATGGTTTTTGGCCAACTTTGAGGGGCCATAACTTTCTTCAAAGTGGTTTCCGCGGCAAAATTTTTGCAGATTCGGACAACACGCAAGCACTCGCAGGGGCAGGAAAAAAGACCGCGAGGTGTTTCACTCGATCACAGTGAAATGGTGTGAATTTTTTGTGTTTTTTATTTTTATTGTTTTTTTGGGTTTTTTATGTTTTTTTAACAGAAAAAAAATGACACTGAAGTCTGTGGTAGATGCGTGCGGCTGTTGCCTGTTGTGATGCTGTTTTCTGGTTTTAAAAAGACGATCGGAATACTGTTTGTGGTTTCTGATTTTTAAAAGGGCGACTAGAATGCAGCTTTCTGGTTTTTAAAAAGACGATCGGAATACTGTTTGTGGTTTCTGATTTTTAAAAGGTCAACCAGAATTCTGTTTCAGATTCTGATTTTTAAAAGGACGATTGGAATTCTGTTTTCTGATTTTTAAAAGGACGAGCGGAATACTGTTTCTGGTTTCTGATTTTTAAAAGGGCGACCAGAATTCACGATCGGAATTCTGTTTTCTGATTTTTAAAAGGACGAGCGGAATACTGTTTCTGGTTTCTGATTTTTAAAAGGGCGACCAGAATTCACGATCGGAATTCTGTTTTCTGATTTTATAAGACGACCGGAATACTGTTTGTGTTTTCTGATTTTTAAAAAGACGATCGGAATACTGTTTGTGGTTTCTGATTTTTAAAAGGGCGACTAGAATGCTGTTTTCTGATTTTTAAAAGGCGACCAGAATTCTGTTTCAGATTCTGATTTTTAAAAGGACGAGCGGAATACTGTTTCTGGTTTCTGATTTTTAAAAGGACGAGCGGAATTCTGTTTTCTGATTTTTAAAAGGACGACTAGAATGCTGTTTTCTGGTTTTTAAAAAGACGATCGGATTCCCTTTTTCTGATTTTTAAAAAGGCAACCAGAATTCTGTTTTCTGATTTTTAAAAGGGCGACCAGAATTCTGTTTTCTGATTCTGATTTTTAAAAGGGCGACTAGAATGCTGTTTTCTGATTTTTAAAAGGGCAACCAGAATTCTGTTTTCTGATTTTTAAAAGGGCGACTAGAATTCTGATTTTTAAAAAGGCGACAGAATTCTGTTTCAGATTCTGATTTTTAAAAGGACGAGCGGAATACTGTTTCTGGTTTCTGATTTTTAAAAGGGCGACCAGAATTCACGATCGGAATTCTGTTTTTCTGATTTTTAAAAGGGCAACCAGAATTCTGTTTTCAGTCACCGATTTTTAAAAAAACGATCGGAATTCTGTTTTCTGATTTTTAAAAGGGCAACCAGAATTCTGTTTTCTGATTTTTAAAAGGGCGACTAGAATTCTGTTTTCTGATTTTTAAAAAGGCGACAGAATTCTGTTTCAGATTCTGATTTTTAAAAGGACGAGCGGAATTCTGTTTTCTGATTTTTAAAAGGACGACTAGAATGCTGTTTTCTGGTTTTTAAAAAGACGATCGGATTCCCTTTTTCTGATTTTTAAAAGGGCGACTAGAATGCTGTTTTCTGTTTTTTAAAAGGGAAACCAGAATTCTGTTTTCTGATTCTGATTTTTAAAAGGGCGACTAGAATGCTGTTTTCTGATTTTTAAAAGGGCAACCAGAATTCTGTTTTCTGATTTTTAAAAGGGCGACTAGAATTCTGTTTTCTGATTTTTAAAAAGGCGACAGAATTCTGTTTCAGATTCTGATTTTTAAAAGGACGAGCGGAATACTGTTTCTGGTTTCTGATTTTTAAAAGGGCGACCAGAATTCACGATCGGAATTCTGTTTTTCTGATTTTTAAAAGGGCAACCAGAATACTGTTTGTGGTTTCTGATTTTTAAAAAGACGATCGGAATACTGTTTGTGGTTTCTGATTTTTAAAAGGGCGACTAGAATGCTGTTTTCTGATTTTTAAAAGGCGACCAGAATTCTGTTTCAGATTCTGATTTTTAAAAGGACGAGCGGAATACTGTTTCTGGTTTCTGATTTTTAAAAGGGCGACCAGAATTCACGATCGGAATTCTGTTTTCTGATTTTAAAAGACGATCGGAATACTGTTTGTGGTTTCTGATTTTAAAAGGACGAGCGGAATTCTGTTTTCTGATTTTTAAAAGGACGACTAGAATGCTGTTTTCTGGTTTTTAAAAAGACGATCGGATTCCCTTTTTCTGATTTTTAAAAGGGCGACTAGAATGCTGTTTTCTGTTTTTTAAAAGGGAAACCAGAATTCTGTTTTCTGATTCTGATTTTTAAAAGGGCGACTAGAATGCTGTTTTCTGATTTTTAAAAGGGCAACCAGAATTCTGTTTTCTGATTTTTAAAAGGGCGACTAGAATTCTGTTTTCTGATTTTTAAAAAGGCGACAGAATTCTGTTTCAGATTCTGATTTTTAAAAGGACGAGCGGAATACTGTTTCTGGTTTCTGATTTTTAAAAGGGCGACCAGAATTCACGATCGGAATTCTGTTTTTCTGATTTTTAAAAGGGCAACCAGAATTCTGTTTTCAGTTTCCGATTTTTAAAAAAACGATCGGAATTCTGTTTTCTGATTTTTAAAAGGGCAACCAGAATTCTGTTTTCTGATTTTTAAAAGGGCGACTAGAATTCTGTTTTCTGATTTTTAAAAAGGCAACAGAATTCTGTTTTCAGATTCTGATTTTTAAAAGGACGATTGGAATTCTGTTTTCTGATTTTTAAAAGGACGACTAGAATGCTGTTTTCTGGTTTTTAAAAAGACGATCGGATTCCCTTTTTCTGATTTTTAAAAGGGCGACTAGAACGCTGTTTTCTGTTTTTTAAAAGGGAAACCAGAATTCTGTTTTCTGATTCTGATTTTTAAAAGGGCGACTAGAATGCTGTTTTCTGATTTTTAAAAGGGCCCAGAATTCTGTTTTCTGATTTTTAAAAGGGCGACTAGAATTCTGTTTTCTGATTTTTAAAAAGGCAACCAGAATTCTGTTTTCTGATTTTTAAAAGGGCGACTAGAATTCTGTTTTCTGATTCTGATTTTTAAAAGGGCGACTAGAATGCTGTTTTCTGATTTTTAAAAGGGCAACCAGAATTCTGTTTTTCTGATTTTTAAAAGGGCAACCAGAATTCTGTTTTCAGTTTCCGATTTTTGAAAAAACGATCGGAATTCTGTTTTCTGATTTTTAAAAGGGCAACCAGAATTCTGTTTTCTGATTTTTAAAAGGGCGACTAGAATTCTGTTTTCTGATTTTTAAAAAGGCGACAGAATTCTGTTTCAGATTCTGATTTTTAAAAGGACGAGCGGAATACTGTTTCTGGTTTCTGATTTTTAAAAGGGCGACCAGAATTCACGATCGGAATTCTGTTTTCTGATTTTTAAAAGGGCAACCAGAATTCTGTTTTCAGTTTCCGATTTTTAAAAAAACGATCGGAATTCTGTTTTCTGATTTTTAAAAGGGCGAGCGGAATTCTGTTTTCTGATTCTGATTTTTAAAAGGGCGACTAGAATGCTGTTTTCTGATTTTTAAAAGGGCGGCCAGAATTCTGTTTTCAGATTCTGATTTTTAAAAGGACGATTGGAATTCTGTTTTCTGATTTTTAAAAGGACGAGCGGAATACTGTTTCTGGTTTCTGATTTTTAAAAGGGCGACCAGAATTCACGATCGGAATTCTGTTTTCTGATTTTAAAAGACGATTGGTATACTGTTTGTGGTTTCTGATTTTTAAAAGGACGAGCGGAATTCTGTTTTCTGATTTTTAAAAGGGCAACTAGATTCTGTTTTCTGATTTTTAAAAGGCGACAGAATTCTGTTTCGGATTCTGATTTTTAAAAGGACGAGCGGAATACTGTTTCTGGTTTCTGATTTTTAAAAGGGCGACTAGAATGCTGTTTTCTGATTTCTAAAAGGGCGGCCAGAATTCGAACAAATTTTAGAAAATTCAAAAAGTAATTTTAGCCTTAAAATAATTCAAAAAGCCAAAATTACAACGAAAAGTCAAAGGAATGATCAAATTCATGCTTTTTGAATTATTTTGAGGCTAAAATTGTTTTTGAAAATTTTTGAATTTTCTAAAATTTGTTCAAATTTGGGTCCTGGGTTCGGAATTGGTCAAAATGGATGTTAGAATGGAATTCTACGCCTCTTAGTACCCCTAGAAACACCTTTTATCGACTTCTGATAAAAAAAAAAGTATTTTTTCAATAAATGGGGGAGGGGACAAACTAGAAAGACACTTTAGTTCCGGGCTCATAACTTGCTTCAGTGGTTTCCGTCAGAAAATTCTTTCAGATTCGTGCGTTAGGCTTAGAGTGGAGTCGATTGATATATAATTTATGGGATTTGGTGAGGTACAAGTATTCTTGAATTTTACCCAAGATTTTATCTGCATATAAATCCGAACCCTAGTTATATGTACATAAATCATTCACTCATTTTTTCATATATTTTAGCTTTTCCGATTTTCACAATGTCTTCAGGCCCTCAGATCAGAGATTTAAAGAATGGCTTTTTGTTTTGTCAGCTTTGTTCAATGCAGTTTAAAAGCAAAGTGAAATTTTTCTTTTCTGATTAACAACTCAAAAGGAATGTTTAGACACAGACAGCTCATATCAATGGACGAAAGCACAGAGAAGCTCAATTAAAACAGAGAGATCAGCAGTTGAAAAGGTCGGAAGATACAACAAACGAAAGCAGCAACAATAGGACTGCTGAAGTAGGCTTAAAACGTAAACAACCGTCCGGCCTCGATGCTTATGATTCTGAGGGTGAAAAGAAGGTTAAAACAGGTACATTGACCAAGAAACAATTAAATACTCAATTTTTTTTAAAGAACCCTATGTTGTTCTAGTAGAACGGACAACCGTGCCATGGAAAGCGGAGGTTCGAACTAGCGACAGGGAGGAATCTGAAAAGAACTCGGGAGCAAATGTTATTGATGGAATTCCAAAGGGATTTTTCGACGACGAGAACATGAATAATCGAGTTTTTTTAATGTCACAATTTTTAATTAATTTGATTTTTTTCAGGTTCGCGAAACAATTGAAAAACAGAAACAAATCAGCAACGAAATTGACAGGTTTTACAAAGAGGTTGAAGAGTTGGAGACTCAGAAAGAGGATGAGCACGAAGAACTGGTTTGCTTGGTTAAATTTGGAATTACGCCTTGACACAATTCTTACTTAGGCTGAGCGATCAGCAATCCGTTCTGACATCGAAATGATTGATGAACAGATTGAAAGGTGGAAAGCGGTCAATGAGCTCGAGAAACAGAAAGAAGTTTTAATTGAAACGGTGACGTCTAAATTTGAACAAATTCCGAACGTTGCTGCAGTTGAAATGTCTGACGATGACGCTGAAATCGATTTTGATAAGATCCGTTGGCGAACAAAAGCATTTTGATTAAATTTGGTGTATGCATTCAAATTACAGATCAACGGTTTATAATTGCTGTTCATTTAATTATTATTTTAAATTAATGATTTCATTTAAAAAATTTTGCAATTTGACCGCCAGCAATGAACATTTTGAGACGGACGCTCATAGCATCGCTTAAGTCTCCATTTCTGAGGAACCGTGCTTTGAGGGGTGTCGTGCCATATTTGCTCATCGGTGGTGGTAAGTCAAATTCCGTTATGCCTGTTTACATTAGCGTCTTGTTTTTGGCACTGCAAGTTACTATGCGTCGCTGTCAATACGTGCGAGGGATCCGGATGCGCGGGTGCTGATCATTACCGACGAACAGGAATCGCCGTACAAAAGAGGGCCCCTCTCGAAGGGTATAAACGGGTGGGCAGAACGTGATTACAAGCCGCATAAGGCGCGAGGAAACCCGAAAAAGATTGGGCGTGCTCGGACTAAATTTTCAAAGTTTTTTCTCCGACTACGTATTGAATATTCAGAGCTTTGGTGGTTTGCTGATGAGACGGGCGTTGAGTCGTTGTCACACACAAATCCTACAAGCACCAGTGGAAGGCGGCGCTTTGCGTTTTACGAGGCGGACGGTTTCTACCTCTCACCGGAGGAGCTTGACCACTGGGAACATGGCGGTATTGGCCTAATGCGTGGGGCAAAGGTTGTCAGAGTGAACACCGACGAGAATTTAGTGGAGTTGGAAGACGGGCGAAGGATCGAATTTGGAAAATGTCTTATCGCGACTGGTGAGGGTGGAACATAAGTGTTGTTTTTTGCTTAACACAACAAAATGCAGGGAGTGATGCATTAATGCAAAATTCACTTGGACGCATTTCCGAATTAGAAGACCATGTCACCGTGCTCGGAAAAGTCTTTTTTTGATGTAAAACATTGTTTTTTAATAATTTTTGATATAGGCTGCCGACTTTCGAAAAATCTATACGAAAATGGACAAAATGGCTGCCGATGAAGACGTACAAAACGTTGTGGTTGTTTTGGGAGGTGGTCTTTTGGGAACGGAGTTGGCTTATTCCCTCAACAGACGGTACGCTCGTGACAGAGAAACGGCCTCTCTGAAGATTGTGCAGTTGTGCTACGAACCTGGTTAGGTAGGATGTCTCTTTAAATCTAATTTTACAAGTTTAGGGGTCTTATCGGAGATTTTACCAGAAGCTTTAAGTGATTATTCAACGGATTTGCTAAGAGTTCAAGGAATTGATGTTTTAACGAACACCTGCATTAATTCGGCCACTTTTTCTCCAAAAAATTTGAAAGCCCATCAGCGCAAACTTTGCCTTGACACAAAAACATCCACAATTAATAAGAAGTTGGACCGTGAGCCGACAAGGCAGCAAATTTTGTGCGATCATTTAATTATTGCTTTGGGTGCTGAACCGAGAGTAGAATTGGCCGATGAGAAGACCGGCATCAGACTGGATAAGGTGAGGAAATTTCGATTTTGAACATTATTTTGCTACCCAACTTCAGGAAAATGGCGGTGTTATGGCCGATGAACATTTGCATGTCTGTGGGAGTGTTTGGGCTGCTGGCGACATTTGCTCGTTCATTGACCCGATTTTGAAGAGGACGACGGCGCTGCACACACTGGCAGCATGCACAAATCACCGGTCGATTGGCGGGCGAAAATATGACGGATGGTCACAAAACGTACACTCACCAGGTGAATTTTGAAGAGGGAAAAGTCAATCAAATTGATTGCTTTTGCAACTACAAAGGGAGCTTTCGTCACAATGTTTGGCCCATTTGGGCACATTTGCGGAGTTGGCGATGTGAACCCACACAGCCTCAACACAACGACAATAATGGCAAAAAATGAAAGAAATGTTGCAGAAGATTCTGACGATGAGGTGGGTCATTCATTTATTAACGTTTTTTAATTTAAAATTTTTCAGCTTCGTGCCGTCGTGTTGTACACTGATCCTAACACAAACATTGTTTCCGGAGTGTTACTGTTCAACATTTTGGGGTTAGGCGAAGAATGGGCGCGCAAATTGATTGGTGATGCTCTGCCATCAAATGAGCGCATTGCGGCGGAATATGCAAAATTGTTTGAACTGTGGAAAGCGAAAGTGGTGATAAAGAAACGATGGAGACGAAAGAAGGAAACAGTGGCGCATTAACGAATGAAGAGTTGGAGGCATATCAGCGGAGAGAAGATTGATGAATCAGTTTTTGTTATTGGGCTGAGAGTCAGTTTTTGAACAGAACGGAGATGAGTGCTTTTGGAGCGTTTCACCTTTTGTTTTCGGTTGCTCGTTAGAATACAAAAATCTCTTTTGTCGTTCATTTTTGCACCTTTTTATTGTTTAAGCGCTAACTCATTAGTTATTTTCATTTTTGAATCCTCAGCTTGTCATGTCTGCAATGCGTTGTTTTTCGCCAATTTCCTAAGCGAAAACACTTTTCAATGACTTCTAAAGTAATATCTTGTTTTCTCCCCGCAGCAGATAGACAAATTGTTTTTGCCATCGTGATGAATGCGGCAGACCCGAAAGAATTGTTTAACAAATTTAGTAAGGGCGTGGGCGGCAAAGGTGCCGGCATTGGTGTCGGACTGATGAGTGTCGCTGCCGCCGCGGTGTATGGGGCGTACCAATCGATGTTCACAAGTGAGAGGAAGGGGGGGGGAGGGGGTAGGGAGGGAGTCGTGGAATTTTAATTGCGATCCACTTGTTTTTTAAACACCGTATCTGATTTAGTCGAGGCTGGCCATCGCGCAATAATTTTTAATCGAGTCGGCGGCTTGGGCAATGAAGTGTATAGGGAGGGTCTTCACTTCCGCATTCCGTGGTTCCAGTATCCCATCGTCTACGACATTCGTGCTCGTCCCAACCAGATCCGATCCCCAACCGGAAGTAAGGATCTGCAAATGGTCAACATTGGACTGCGTGTGCTGTCCAGACCCGACCCGAATCAACTGCAGACGATTTACCGAATGCTCGGTTCGAATTGGGAAGAGCGACTGCTTCCGTCCATTTGCAATGAGGTGATAAAACAAGTGGTTCTGTTGTTTGAGAGTGCTGACACACGAACTTTTTAACCGTTGTTATTTTGTTTTCGCAGGTTCTTAAGGGCGTTGTTGCCAAGTTCAATGCGTCGCAATTGATCACCCAACGTCAGCAAGTGTCTTTGCTTGTTCGAAAGGGACTGATTGAGCGTGCCTTGGACTTCAACATCATTCTCGACGACGTGGCCATCACCGAACTCGCCTTTTCGCCCCAATACAGCGCTGCTGTGGAGGCCAAACAAGTTGCTGCGCAAGAGGCGCAGCGCGCCAGTTTTATGGTGGAGAAGGCTATCCAATCGCGACAGGAGAAGATTGTTCAGGCCGAGGGTGAAGCGCAGGCGGCTAAATTGGTAATTTGGCACATTATGCTCCTGAATCCACTTCCAATCTTTTATTCAGTTGGGCGAGTCGATGAAGAATGACCCTGGCTTCCTCAAGTTGCGAAAGATCCGTGCGGCTCAGAAAATTGCACGAGCAATTTCCACTTCGTCAAACCGTGTTTATTTGCCGTCGGACGGACTTTTCCTGAACCTGGGCGACGAGGACTACTTGGATGTGAAGGCGGGCAGAATGCGCCGCTGAAGCGACTCAAATTGACAGACACAATGTCGGACGATACTTTGACTGTTTTGTTAGACTGTTACATTATTTTTTAAATTTACAATTCCAATAAATGATCTTCTTTTTTTTTTCAGTTCTTTGGTTATCATTTTCCATTAAACATATTGAACGGCATATTTAGGTGAAGAATTTTGTTTTATTTATTTTTAAATAGCTTTTCAATGAATCGTCAAGTGCATGTCGCACGGGATTCGCTGTTCAGCACTAGTTCCGGATGGACCAATTACCGTGGCTTCTTCAACCTCGCCTTTCTCCTTCTGGTTTGTCACTTTTTGTTGTTGTGCTATTACGGCGATATTCCTAACATTTTGGGTACTTTTCGGTTTTGGGCCTACATATCAAAATTTAAAAAAAAAGAACAACTAAGGGCTCGCTGAAGGCATTTTAGCGCACGCCGCTATTTTGGGGGCATAAACGCAGCAATCTGAAGCAAATTTCTTCAAATGGGTCCACAGAGCGTCTTTTACAATTGCCCTTTGTTGACCTTTTTAAGGTGTAGGGCCAAAACCGAAAAGTACCACATTTTGATCAGGTGGTTTCAAATGGACGCGTTGCACTGGAAAATCTGATCAAATACGGAATCCTCATATCTCCGCTTCAGTGGGTTGACAGTTTGGCGACGACGCCCCTGTGGTGCTGGCCCAACCTGTACATCGTACTGTGTTTGAACTTCTCGATAATAGCTGTGTACATTCTCGAAAGGCTTCTTGGTAAATTCTTTTTGGCTTTTTGTTACGATTTTTTAATGTGTTAATCGTAGTGTTTTGATTTCAATATTCTCCTTTCACAGCAAAGGACTTGCTCATCAATCGTATGGCCGCTTTCTTTTACGTCGTCATTTTCGGCTTGCACTTGGCCATTCCTCCGTTTGTGATTCTCTTGAGCGAAGTTGGTTGGACAAGGACTTTCAATTGTTCAATTGGCTTGATTTCAGGATGGAAATCCACTCTTTTCCTTTGGAGCACTTACCGCTGTTGTTGTTGTCACTCTGAAACTGATCTCTTATGGACACGTGAACAGTTTCCTTCGAGCTGAAAGGGATTCGCTAAAGAACTCCACGGAAGAGAAGAAAAGGGAAAGCGTTTCCGAGGAGGCGGAGGTGATAGATGGGGAAGTTCGGCAGGATGGATCTGGCAAAACTCGGGCGGGTGGCAGAGATAGGATGTTGAAGGAAACAACCAAAAGCCATGCACAATTTTGTCAATAGCATCCCCAATATTGCAATTTTGGAAGATTTTCAACCCATCCACACTTTTGTAGGGAGAGGAGCAGCAGCAGAAAACGGGGCGAAATTGTGTTCCTGACTCTCCGCTCATGGCACGGTTGACTGAATCATCTCCCCACGGGAGTCCCGCTGACAAGAAACTTCTTTGTTATCCGTTCAATTTGACAATCGGCAACCTGTACTACTTCATGTTTGCGCCAACATTGTGCTACGAACTTTACTTTCCACGTACGCCCGCGCGTCGTAAGCGGTTCATCTTCAAGCGCATCATTGAGGTAGGTGTGCTCTAAACCGCGCAATTGCTGTTATTTTTGTTTTTTACAGCTCGTCGGTTTCTCCTTTGTCATCGTCTCGCTGTCCCAGCAGTGGGTGATGCCGTTGGTGAAGAACAGTCTGGCGCCCTTCTCCGAGATGGACGTCAAACGGTGTGTGGAGCGGGTGCTCAAGCTGGCCATTCCCAACCATCTGATCTGGTTGATGTGTTTCTACCTGTTCTTCCACTCGTTCCTCAACCTCATCGCCGAACTTTTGTGCTTTGCTGACAGAGAATTCTATTTGTGAGCCAAAAATTGCATGTGAAAGATGTGTAATGGAGTCTTCTTCGACTCTTAGGGACTTTTGGAACTCGGAATCAGTGGCAACCTTCTGGAAGACATGGAACATCCCCGTGCATCGGTGGGCCATACGACATATGTACAGACCGTTCGTGCGTAATGGGTGGGGCCGATGGCCCGCTTCGTTAGCCGTTTTCGCAACTTCGGCCTTCTTCCACGAATATTTGGTCTCTCTTTTATCCTCTTTCCGTGATCATTATTATTATTTTCTCAGGTGTCCGTCCCGCTGAAAATGTTTCGACTTTGGGCATGCACCGGTATGCTTGCCCAAATTCCGCTGGGCATGTTCACAGACCAGTATTTGAAGGTAAACACTCCGTACTTTTTCTTTTTTCTTTTCTCTCCCTTTGTAGGCCGGTCGTGCTGGTAACATTGTCGTCTGGCTTTCGCTTATTCTCGGACAGCCAATGGCCATCTTGATGTACGTGCATGACTGGTACTTGCTGCACCATCCAGAACTTCACGCGGCGCATCGACAGAATTTGACCATCGCTCATTTCTGAATGAGAAAAACATTTCGGTTAGAAAAAGCTCCATACGGCGGGTTGACAGATATTTGACACTTACAAAATATTGACCAATTTAAAAGATATTATTGATTCAAGAGATATTCCTAAATATGTTTATAATTTATTGAGTGGATGCTGGAAGAAATGCATGTGTGTATTTTGCACAAAAAAATAATAAGTTACATGCTCTATCATCCAGGATCTACGGCCCCTCCTCCGAAGGGTCTCGCATTTAAGTGCAATTAGACTTAAAGTGGCAATAAACCACCATTTAATTTTTGTTTACTCTGAATTGCACATGGACACATCCCAAAAGATTCTCTCATCCGCTGAAAATGAAATTGACTCGTTTTTTTGTACAACAGGTGCCATGAGTGTTTCAGATTGTGTTTTTTTAACTAAATTTTTACAAAGTGATAAAGAAAAGCTCTTTCAAAGATATATTTATTGGGACAATTCGATACAGGTCTTCGTCCTTATCTTGTCCTTTTTCGAATTATTTTATTTATTAGCGAAAAGAGGAAATAGGAATCCTGACTAGTGTTCGGCAAATGCGGTTTTTGGTATCTAAAAAAAGATACCGAAATCCCAAAATTTTTTCGGTCGGTATACCGAAAAAAATACCGCGGTAATACGTACGTGCCGAACACTACCTAAGACACCCCCCCCCCCAAGTTTGTCCTTATTTTGGGACCTTTAAATCTTATTTTTGTTCTGCGATGTCTTTATTTTGGATTGGATCCAATCCCTGGATTATGGTTTGTGTTTTCGCAACACTTTGTCGCATTCTTGAGTCGTCGGGAATGATGATTTATTTTAGCTCTAATCTCGACAAGACAAGAGCTGTCAGAAATATTCGAGAAAAACTGCGGATAAAACAGCTGCTTGAAAAGGCAAAGAAAGTTCCAATCAGAAGCGTACATAATCTTTTTGCCCGGGAAGTGATTCGTGGAAGTGATGCATTTTATAAAATTCAATTTGCTGAATATACATAATTAGAAAGAATACTACACCCCCATGAAATCAATTTTATTTTCAAAAATTCGGATTTAAAATTGAGTTGCATGATTTCCCGTGCACATCGTTTCCATATCTTTTGAACAAATTCTGTCCTTTCTCCGTCCGGGAAGCAATAGATTTTATTTAGTTCGTGGAAAGAATGCTCTTAACGGGCACTTCGTACATGGATTGGCCCGCCCGAAATAAATTCCTTTTTGAGCACCCCTCGGCCTTTTTTCGTTGCTCTCTCATATTGAAATTCTCTTTTAAGACAAGCCAAAAAGTCCTTCGTCAATACGTCAAATTTGCCCATTGTATGCGACAAAGTAGCAGAAATGAAACACTGTTCCGCTCTCTCTATTCCGGAAAATTGATGCCTTACTTTTTTCCCCCCGCCAATTCCTTAGTCCCTTTCCCACTAATCCTTCTTTATTCGAGTTTATGGCAAAAAGGAAACTTTACGGCCGTTTTTGAGTGGGCACTGTTTTGCATTCAAATTACGTTTGACGAAACTAGCCAGCCCACATTTAAAAAGAAATTTCATTTATTCAACAATTTTTTACACTTTGGCCCGCTTCTTAGTTCTGGTGATTAAACTTGTGAAAGTGAATGAATGCGACAAAATATGTACAAAAGCCAAGGGAAATGCATGCACAAGGCGGATCAGGTAAAAGCAAATGGCGATGTCTAACCTTGGCTTGTCCGTTTAGTGCTCCTTCCGGGGCAGCCTGACATCCCGCACACGCGAGTGGAGTTAATGCTGTCGGCGAGGTCAGCTGATGCCTCTTTTGATCTGTGATCGGATTAATTTGTCAGGGATCTAAAGGACAAGGATTTGCTGTCAAAGTCGGACCCGATGTGTGTCATTTACCTGTTAGTGCCCAGAGGCGACAAAGAGCCCGAATTTGTTGAGATAGGCCGGACTGAAGTGATTGATAACAACCTGAACCCAGAATGGGATGCCAAAATTATGCTGGATTACTTCTTCGAGACCAAACAACAATTACGCTTTGACGTCTACGACATCGACACGGAAAACACGAGGGATTTAAGTAGTCAGGACTTTTTGGGTAAGCAAATTTTTTGCAAATGTTTGGCAAAATTAAATGATTTTGTGTCAGGGCGGTGTGAGTGCCATTTAGCGGACATTGTGGCAGCCGTGCACGGAACATTGACAGTGAGACTAAAGTAGAAATTGCAAGACGACCTTTTTTACAATAAAAAATGTACTAAATTTTGGGGATGAGCCGGGACAGGACGGCAAACTGACCATTAGAGCGGAGGAAGTTGACGAGGGCCAAAAGGAGGTTGTCAGCATGGTCTGTCATGGTCAACAAGTGGCGTCCAAGGGAATTTGCTGGTGCCTTTCGTCGACGGACCCGTTCCTTGAGTTTCATCGATTGTACCCTGATGGATCGTGGGTTTTTTTTAAAACTCTTGGCCATTTGAACGCATTATGTTACAGCAAACAGCTGGTCTATCGGACTGAGGTGCAGAACAGAACCGTGGACCCGGAGTGGAAACCCATTGAGATCACAGTGCGCCACCTTTGCGAGGGAGACAAAAACAGGTGGGTCCGACTTGACCAGTTCTAGAAAGGCCCTGAAAACAATCATTTATGTCCCCTCTTCAGCCCTTGAGATAATCGATCATTTTGCTTATTAAGGGAATTTCTGGTCGAATGTTTTGACTACAAGTTGGCTGGCAGGTATGTACCGTTTTCAGCGGAGACATACCCTGGCGGGGAGATAGTTTGAGAGAGAGGGGTGGGGGGGTGGTCTCAAAATCAAAATTGCATCGGTTCAAATTATGGATCTGGGGCCAAAGCAGAACACCCATTCCCCACTCACCTTTACAAATATTGCCGTGGTGCAAAATCATTTTGTTTTAGGCACAATTTGCTCGGTTCCGCTCTTCTTTCCGTCCACAAATTGGCCACTTTAAGGCAACACAATTACAACTTGGAGAGAAAACACAAAAAGTGCTCGAAAAAAGGCACAGCTTCTGTGGCCGGCTCATTGCGCTTTCTTCAAGCCGAGTGCCGTCGTGAATACACTTGGCTCGACTTCATCAGAGGAGGGTAAGAACGAATTATAGGTAAATATGTGCGCGTTATCATTCAATTTTTGAAATCCGATTTTTTCCCACGGGAGCAAATGATCATGTTCAGAATGCAGCTCGAGTTCATGGTCAGCATTGATTTCACCGCCTCGAATGGCGATGTACGACTGCCAAACTCGCGCCATTACATCGACCAGTTGTGCTTGAACCAATACGAAATTGCCATTCGTTCGGTGTTGGAAATTTGTCAGCACTACAACAGCACAAAAGAGTTCGAAGCGTTCGGATTTGGTGCCAAAGTGTCATTGACTCAACCCGTTAGCCATTTGTTTCCACTGGTGAGCCAGCCCACGGTTTGCGGTGTCGACGGAGTAATGGGCGCCTACCGCTCAACGCTTAATGTGAGCATTTTTGGACACTGAAACACAAAACATTTGCTATAAGAAAGAGTCTTCAAAAACAACCGACAGCCTTGAAATGTTAGAGACATGACTGAATTCTTTAGAATGTTTTGCTTTACGGTCCCACGTATTTTGAACCAACAGTGCTCTATGCCCAACAAAAATGTCGTTTATTTTCACGCGATGGGTCGCGCTATCAGGTCTTCTGTGTCCTTTGATCAATTGGTTTGATTTTGATTTCCCCTGATTTAGATTCTTCTAATAATCACCGATGGTCTCATTGATGATATGGCAAAAACTAAATTGGCCGTCATTGAGGTCCATCAATTGGCCCTTTTTCAGTTTGGGTGCTCGAACTCAGACTGTGTGTCCAATTTTCAGTCTATGTGCACAATACATTTATTGATAAAAAAATATTTTCAATTGAACACAAATGATTTGGACATCTAAACTTGAGAATTGAGGCAAACATTTAAATACACAAAAATTGCAATTCAGGCTTCATCCCTTCCGCTGTCGATAATTGTAAACGTTATTATTGAAAAATGTACCGGGATTTTTCAGATTATTGGCGTTGGAGAAGAGGACTTTTTAAAAATGGACGAATTGGACAGTGACGAGGCACTGTTGCAGGAGAACAATTTGGTGGCGAAGCGTGACATTGTCCAGGCATTTGCTCGCGGTGTTCTTTTACTAATATCCTTTTGTCTTTTGCAGTTTGTTCCATTTCGTGAGTACTACGGAGCAGTTCAGACACCGAACAACAAATTGTCAGTGCAGCAGCAATCGCAAGTACAAGCTCAACTTGCCAAGGCTGTTCTTGAGGAGATTCCCTATCAGGGTGGGAGGAGGAATATGATTGAACTGCTTGATATGATTTAAACCGAAAATTAGTTTTTAAATGTACAAAGCGGTAAGTGATTCCCCATGTTACATTCAGTGACTTCTTATATGCGAATGCACAACATTGAACCACTTCGAGGACCAGTGCTACAACAATTTTCGTTCGACAGTTTAGGGCTTCACCCCTCGGCACCAACATCGGCAAAGTGACTTTTCTAAGAACTTACGTCTCCGTTTTTGCCCCTCTACATACATTCCTCATCGGGGATACTACGTTTTGCCTCCTCAGAAAAAATGTTACATTTTGCCACCTTATCTTTTGCCCCCGTTACATTTTGGCAATGTTATATATTTTTTGGATGATTTGAAAATGTTTTTGAGGCCAAAAGATTGCGAAAAAAATTGAAATCGAAAAACCTTCGAATTCGGGTCCGGGGTTCGAAATAGACCGAAATTTAAGTTTTTGATGAGTTGGCAAAATGTAACATTTTTGCTGAGAAGGCAAAACGTAAGGTGGCAAAACGTACGGACACCTTACTCATCCAATTCTTTAATTACCGGTTCTGTATGACTTTAATAACAGTTGATTTCGACGATGATGTACCCGCCTCATCCCCTCCCCTTTATGTATCTCTCGATATTCAATGGTTGAATTAAACTTTTCCTACTGATGTTGGGGCTTCAATTTGATTTGTGCACAAATTGCAGGATTGAACTATATTCCGTTTTGTTCCTTTTCAATAAAATAAATATTTATATTATTGTTGCTTACACTATTAATTTTAGCTTTAAAGTATTCGTTTGATGTTCGATTGTCCTCGGACGGACGTGTCTGCTAAAATTAAAAAATGCCCTTGCAGAGGCCTGCGATATTGCGCGTTGTGTTTGGTGAGTGTTTGTGGGTTGCTCACCGCTTATATATGACGAGTGTTCGATTACCTGTAACATAAAAGTAATGATGGCTGTTAAAACCCGTTATTGGACCTTGGAACCAAATGCAAAGAGCTCCTCGAATAGTCAATGGTCGTTTGAATTGGTGGTGAAATGTCGTGGAACCAAGCAGAATCGAAATGATTAATTAAATTATGTAGGGAACTGAAAGAGTGTCAAAACGGCGTGGCGATGTGCGAACTGGAGGAAACACATTTTTACGCCATTCGTCAATGGTTTACAATGTAGCGGACTTGCAAGGCCCATCGATGTGCGACGTTAAAGTATAAATTTTAAAATTAGATTTTTCTATAAGAAGCTAAGTTCCGCCGAACTAACGTCAGCCGCTCTGTCCATCGAAGAAATCGCACGTTCAATTGGACATCCGCACATTTGTAGCGATTGTTTCCCCATGCCAGGAGTTCGATTGGTCCCAAATTTCATATCCGAAAGTGAGGAGCAGTTCCTTCTGAGCAGCATCGATTGCGCCCAATGGGCTCCTTCGCAATCGGGACGACAGAAACAGGTTTAGCAGTGTGTTGGGCTCTTATGTTGTTTGATACGATTCGATCTTCAGGACTACGGGCCTCGCATCAATTTCAAGGCACAACGCGTTAACACCACCAAATTTGTTGGACTGCCTGATTATGTGGACCATTTGCTGCGATGGATCAGTGAGAGAGAGGGCACCATTGGTCTGCTGGACGGGTTCAGTCCGGTGGAACTGTGCAATTTGGAGTACTCCAGTGAGCGACTTTCTTCCATTGACTTGCATAAGGTCTTTTTTTGTGTTTATTGTAACCCGGATTCAATGGGCTGCAAATGCTCACCATTCACAATTATTCAAAGAAGCGCATTTCAATATGCAATTCCTTTTGCAGGATGACGCATGGATTTGGGGCGAACGTCTTGTCAGGTAAGACGGACGGCTTTTTTATTTCATTATTTTTAATTGATGCTGCCAAATTACCCCCTCCCCCTAAACCAGCATTTCGTTGAACTCGGACTGTGTGTTCATGTTGGAACATCCCGACCTCAAATTGCTAGTCTTCATCCCAGTACCTCGCCGCTTCGCTTTTGTGTTTGTTCGATAGAGAGCGATTTGTGTGGAATCACGGCATTTTCCCGCACCATATTTACGGCAGAAGGGTGGCCATTACTCTAAGGGAACTGGCCAAAGCATTTTTGGTCTGTTTTAGTCAGCACAAATGCCCCCATTAGTAGTTTTTAAAGTCGATTAAAAGATTTTTCTAGGGGTCTTCGAGGGTCTAGATTCTGAATCTGACATCTATTTTGACCAATTTCGAATCTCGGACCCAAATTTGAACAATTTTTTGTAATTCAAAAATTTTTAAAAAGCAATTTTACCCGCAAAATCATTCAAAAAGCATGAATTCGATCATTGCTTGTCTATTCGATGTAATAAAAAGTAGGGTGGGACGGGACCGGGACCAGTACTGAAATGTTCAATTTTTCAAATTTTGGTACTGAAATTTTGGTCCCGGTTTTTCAAAATTCCTTTAAAATCCCACTATAAAAGTCCCGGTTTTTACAAAATGATTTTTTTTCTTGTTTTTGTCCAGTAGACCGGTTTTTTTTGACCGGGACCAAATTTAGTCCCGGTCCCGGTTTTTCCAAAAGTCCCGGTCCCGTCCTACCCTAATAAAGTATTTTTTCAATAAATGGGGGAGGGGACAAACTAGAAAGACACTTTAGTTCCGGGCTCATAACTTGCTTCAAAATGGTTTCCGCCAAAAAATTTTCAGATTCGTGCGTAGGCTTAGAGAGGAGTCGATTGATATATAATTTGTGGGATTTGGTGAGGTACAAGTATTCTTCAATTTTACCCCAAAATTAATTTTTGGAAATTTTTAAAATGTTCGAATTCGGGTCCACAGGCTTCGAAATTAGTCGAAATAGAGATCAGATACGGACTCTACGCCCTCGAATACCCCTAGAAAAATCTTTTAATCGACTGAAAATCAATTGTATTTTTTGAAAAATGGGGAGCACCATCTTTGTTCAATACAAGACATCATTACTCGAATTTAGGATGAACTGCATCTCGGGAACGACATTATGAAAAAGGCCGCCATGAGAATTGAAACAAAGACACAACAAAATTTTTCCACGATCTGAAGCCATTTTCATCTTTTCAGAAAATTATAGTTTTTAATCTTAACAATTGTTGCGTTCCTTTATTGTCTAACTTTTTTAATATTATTAACCTGTCGTAAATGTTCAATGGCAAATTTCGGGATAACGAAGCTTTCCTTTGTTCAATCAATTACATTTTAATGGTATGGCTCGAAACAGTTTATTGTTGTTTTGTGTTGATATTGCTCCTAACCCTCTCCTCTGCTCTGCTGCGACGGGCAAGGTGGCCACACACACACACACACTCGGCAGCCGTGGCGAGGCATAATATTGGCCAATCATCGAATATCACCCACCAGGAGGAATCCCTAGAGAAAGGCCCGCCGTTAAATCCTAGCGGTTCTAGTGGAGTCTGCATCATTTGTAAGCCACTGCAGCTATATCCCCATTTACTGAAAACAACCCTCGCTTCCCAGGTTCGTTGTCACGTTTTTTTCCTTTTTGTTTGTTTGGAGGATAAGCGAATGAAAATGGAAGTATAGTGCAAGATGGATATTATAAATGGATATTGAATCGAGGAAATGAAATGAGACGGACGACAGCACGGCTTTGTTTTTGTGGGAATTTGGGTTGGTGCTGCGTTCTTCCACACCTCATCCGTGTTGTTGTGTTGGCCCACACTGCTGTTGTTGTGCGGATGCCGTGCTGACGTGCTCCTCCTTTAATTTAGTAAAATTTCGATTTGCCCAGGGGTGGGGGGGGGGAGGTTGTTGGGAGATGGGCTGAGGAATGGGAACCCAATAAAAACATCTAATATTTTCATCAGTTAAAGCTTTCCATTCGGGGAGACGCGGGAAAGAATAGTTGTTACTGTAATTGATATTCAACATAAACGCACCAAAATTTGCATTGGCAGTTGCGTTCCCGGTTGGCATTGCTGCGGTGGTTGCTGCAGCATCACCATTTGGGACTGTCCAGCAGTCGCTGTTGTGGTCACACTGGCACTGTTCTGTGACTGCATGATGTGTTCAACTGCCTAAATTCATTTCAAATACCCTTGGTTAATCGCTTGCTGGAACCATGGATGGCCTCCCTTCGATGTACGATGTCTTTGCACATGCCCCGGACGATAAACTTGACTCATTGCGATAAACGCGCATCTCCTGAAAGCGGAAGACAAATCCTATTCGAATTTAGACGTCCCTTATCCCCCTCCGTTCTAATGTTCGCTGGGCTTTCAAATTGTGTCGCTATACCTCAGCATATCGCTCCTTGTCCTCCTGTGCCTTTTTCTCATAAACCGCGCGCTCGTCGTCCGAAAGAGCCTTCCAACGAATCCCGAGCTCTTGCGCAATTTGCCCGACCTTCCATTCCGGATGTTCTCCAGAAACCTCCTGCCGCTTCTCATTCGAGAAAAAGAAGAAAGCCGACCTTAAATCGATCACGTAAGCAATAGAAGTAAATGTTTCAAAAGCATACAAAGCTCTCTTTGGTGCATTTGGGTCTTTTTTCGCACGCTTCTTTCGCTTCAAAACGTCTTCTCCACCATAAGCGGCAACCTCCGCCTGGTATCTCTCGGCATCCTTTTGTGCCAATTCGAAGAAGCGCTTTTTCTCATCATCGGTCATGGTCTGGCGAGTAGATGTGGTCACATATTGGTTTAAACAAATAAAAAACAAAAATAACCTTCCATTTCTGGGAACATTTCTTGGAGATTTCAGTGACCTGAACACATTCGTTTGGATACTTCTTCTTGTGCTCTTCTAAAATTAGAATTATTTTTGTAATTGTAAAAATACAGGCCGACGAAACAAATTATGACCTATTTTATAAGTCAACTTGATACCTTACGTAAAGGCTCAAAGTTCTACTGTTTTTTGGAGGCTAAAAATAAATGGGTTTGAAAACCTTTGTTTTTCTTTGGATTTGTTTTGCATATTCTTTTGATATTTCAAACAAGCAAAATATGAATTTAAAAAATCATTTTAATTTTGGAACAATTTTCCTAAAAAAAATTTTTAAAGGCGCTAACGAAATAAATAGAAGAAAGCGTTATTATTTTTAGAATCAACTATTTAATTTTAAATTTTCCTGTTAGACTCACCATAACACATTTTGACGAAAAATCCGTACGGGGACGTTTTACCACGGACAAGCGGCCTTTCGTTGTGATGGTGTATGCCCTGGATAGAACTTTGCTGTCGGTGTTGTGGAATTACGTGGTGGATGATCTGTTGCGGTTGGTGCTGCAAGGTCATTCCGGGCTGCGGCTGGATGGTGTATTGACCACTCGCGGTGTTGAGAATATACGAATTTGTGATCTGCAAATAACCTAATAATGAAAAAAAGCATTTAAAATATATAAATCGGACCGGACATTCCAGAACCTGATTAAAAAACTTACCATATTTGTGAGAGAAGCCATTAACCTCTGACTACAGCCCCGTAGATGCAAAATATAAATTTAGTTCCACTAAAAAAGACAACCTGGAAAATTATAAAATGAGTGTACTTTTGTTATGTAATATCACGGAAGTTTTTGCCAAAAACAAAAAATAATGGACTTATTCAATCTCGATAGAAAAATTGTATAAGATGAAGGGACAAACTGCCGAAGTTTTCATTTAATTATGTAACCTTTTCTTGTAAGTTTTAAAAATATTGGTGGGACGAACAGTTGAAGTTGATAATCCATAACTAAAACATAGAGCAGAACGACGGAAAGTGACAATAAAAAATCAATATGTTTTAAAACGAAAAGATGTTTTGCCAAAATAAAATTTAAAAGAAAACAATGTATCTTATCTGTTACTTAGACAGGGAATGTAACCGGATTCCTGGACATTTTTGGGTCTCGGAATTCAAGATTACACGTTTACGTATCCGCGTTTTTCCCACGCCTTCAGATATCCTTTTTCCTTTCTCATAACTAGAGATGGGATTTATAGTATAGAACGTGAAATATTGACCAAAAAACCTCAAAAATTGACCAAAAACCCCAAAAAGTGCAAAAATATTGATTAAAAACTGACCAAATCCAGTCGAATAATTCGTCTTTTTTAATTTTTCTGTCAATAGAAAATGTACTATGTATTTTTCATTTGTTTTTGATTTATAAAAAATATTTTAAAAAATTTTTAGGAAAATTATGAAAAAAGCCAAAATATTTATTGATTTATATTGACTGAAGTCGCTATTGATTTATATTGACTAAAAAGTCGCTCTAATTATAAATTTTTTCGAAATGAATGCTATTTCCGGGCTTCTCTCATGCATGATTCCCTATAATAGGTTAAAACCTGAAATCCCATCTCTACTCATAACATAAGTCACACCTTCGCTCCCTAAGGCTTCAGGTTTTCAGAATAAAATTAAAATTCTTTGACTCTAATAAAACTTGAAATGATACAAGAATCTGAATCCGATGTCGACGACGTTGAGACCGTTTCCCCCAACAAAAATAGGAACAGAATATTGCCACCAAAGCCCGCACAAATCAACACGCGGGTGACGACGAATCAGCGTAAGAGGAAATTCACCGATGGAAAGTCAACCACTCAACCCAACAAACGGAAGCGGACGGTCAAGCATCGCATCGTTTGTGGCGAAAATGATCAAAGCAAACCGCCAATAAGTCAAAGCATGTCGCCGATAAGGTAGGTATTCCGACGTTTTGTTGTTGTAAAAATACCCCAAAAATTGACAGAGTTCTTTACGACCCTCAGCCTGTTCGGAAACGAATGCAAGCAACACGACACTTTCCTTGTCGTGACTATTATGGTACGGGCATAAAATTAATGTCAGATGTAGTGGGAGGAATTTTGTCACGGAATGAGAAAAAATAATTTTTGTGCACAAAAGATTTTGGAAATGGTCTCAACTAGGGTTAAGCCCCGTCCCCGAACCCCGACTTTTTGAATTTTCGGGGTTTTTGCTGGGAAAAACCCCGACCCCCGACTTTTTTGGTCGGGGGCGAAAACTCCCCGACCCAAAACAAATTTGTCTGATTTCCACAAACATTTTGGAGGGACCCTTCCAAAAGTTAAGTTCCTTGAAAGGCCACGAGAGGCTAAAAACCCAACAAAATATTTTCAGGGAGAGGGTATTGCTTGAGAGGTGAGTTATTGTTTTTTGCCTTAGTTTTTGCCAACGCTTCAGACTGCATGATTTAGAAAACGTCAGATTGAATTCGAAATTCCCCCATCTCCCAATTTTGTTGTATAGGCAACAATTGTTTGTTTGACCACGGTCTGAACCCAATCGTCGTGAAAGACTCGGAACTGGATCATTTCAAAGTCTTTTCGATGTTCAACCCGAATCCGCCCCCGCCCGGGTTGGAGGAGAAACCACAGCAGCGGCAGGATGTCTACCTCCACAGCCAACAAATTGCATCAGCAGCGGCGCTGGCGCAACCTCATTGCGCCGCTTTGTCAACGCACGGTTTTACGGTGGGAGGAACTGTCCAAACAACGCTACCGAATCATACGATGTCTGTGCCGTACAGATTACCGAAGTCCATAAATAGAAAAGAAAATGTCGGCGAAATCGCTAAAAGGGTTTTTCTAAGGGTAATCGGGGGCGTTGATTCTGAATCTGATCTTTTTGTTGTAGTTTTGTTCTTTTTGAATGATTTTGAAGCCAAAATTAATTTTTGAAATTTTTCGAGATTTCGAAAAAATGTTCGAATTCGGGTCCCGCGTTCGGAATTAATCGAAATGAAAGTCAGATTCGGAATCAACGCCCCCGATTACCCTTAGAAAAACCCTTTAGCGACTGAAAATTTGTATTTTTTTCTCAAAAATCTTAGATGTTGAAGTCATAGATTAGATGATGTCATATCCGTGATCAGCGACCTCGATAACCCCCGAGTACTTTCCGAATTGCATAAAACGTTCTTAAAACTAATTTTTTTTTTTGTGGGACCAGTAAAAAAAGTAACTATTACCACGAACCCAAGCTCAAGGTGGCTTAGGCCTAAGCCTAACAAATCCCTAAGCCCCGGGTAAAATGTTTTCCACAAATTTTGACCAAAAGTGTCCCCCTATGGTTTTCTTTCCTCAAAATGGTTTTCGCGCAAAATTTTTGCACATTTGTGTTTTAGCTCGATGAGAGGAATTGATTGGTATATGATTCGGCGAGAAAAAAAATAAATTCAAACCACCCACCCCTATTTGTAACTAGCGCCAAAATGTCCAACTTATTAATTTTTAATACATTTTATGTTTTAGCCCTTGCGACCCGTTTGCACTTGAAAATGCATGGCTGCAAGAGATGGAAGCGCAAAATGAGCGTCTGAAATCGGAAGTAGAACGTAACACAGCTCGGCTCGGATTGGTGCAGCTATGTCGTCTGACGAAGGATTTGTACGAAAAATCGGTCGAACAGCAGAAGTAAGTCAAAGCTAGAGCTTGGACTAGAAATACACCCCCTAAAGATGGCGTGCCGAGCAAGCAAGATTTTAGCCATAAAGGTCAAAATATGTAAAAGAAATGGATTTTCAAAACAACGCATTCAATTCATTTTTTTTACAGAAAAAATTTTTAACGTGATTTAAAATATAATTTTTTAAAAATCCACTGAAAAGATTCCCACCCGTTATAAAAATTTTCGGTTTTTTCAAAATAGATTTTCGTCCATCCTCCATCCTGATTCCGAGCTCTAGTCAAAACCAACAAATTTTGTAACAAAGAGAAACAATCACTTTTCGTTTGGAATAATTAAGTTGAGCTTTTTCAATTTGGTGTGCGAAATATAGTATATATTTTACACAGATTACTGTTGCGAAAATTGCAAAAACTCAACAATGACAAAATGAAGCGACAACAAGCAAAGGCTTTAATCAAAAAGTCGGAGGATATGGCAAAAAAAGCAAAGTTGGGAGTAAAACAATATTGAAAACAATGAATATTCAACTGATGACAATTTTAAGGTGTGAGCTGGAAGAAATGTTTCGACGATTGACAGAAGAATGAATATGCTGGGAATTGATTAACGTAATGTCGCTTATATTGTATTATTATCAAACGACTGTTTTGATTTGATGACGCTTATTTTGGGAAATTGGGATTTTGTTAGTACCTTTTTGCTACTGCCACTCATTTTGCCCAACTTTACCTCCTTTGTTAATCCGTCAATTTGGTTAAATTCAGATAAAATGTAACCTTTTGTTAGAACATTGGCTGAAGATCGTAAAGAAATGCTATAATGAACAGTTTCCTTGTATTTGATTTTGTTTTTTTCTTTATGGACGAAAATTATGTGAAAATTAACCAAACAGCGGGTAAGCAAGATTTGATCAGTTTGGTTAAGCAATTTTTGTCGCTCTTTGAGGTTTGGTTGGGTTTTTAAGTTGTCTTGATGTTGGATTCTTCAGTCTTTGCCCTCCGATTTCCTCTCCGTTGGCCCACATTTGCCAGCTTGTCCCTCTCCCCAAACCTTTGCCCATCAATCTGCCGATTTTGTTTATGCCTCTGTTTCCACTTATCCATCCAGACAGCCGCTCCCCCCCCCCCCCCCCCCCGCCGTCACCATTAATTGCCAAAGATTAGGCCCGGGCTGGCCATATCAACCGCTCTCCAATCCCTCCGCTCGGATAAACATTTGGTCCGAATTCCTCGGAATTTGGGCCATTCCCATCCATCACATCTCTCCAGCCTCAAGGATGTGTCCTATAAAATAGCTGTGTGTAACGCAGTTGATACCCATTCATCCACTTGTAATCCTTCCCACATATTTCGCAACCTTCACTTTACTTTGTTCCTCCAGTTCACGATGCAACGTATATTGCTTTGCCTCACCGGAGCCAGTTTTATCGTCCTGCTCTTCGGCGCCTTCGCTGCCGCCCATTGATATCAGCTCCATCCCGGAGCAGTACCGCGGTATTTGTGTTCATAACACTCACTGCAGGGCCGACGCATTCTGACATTTTTCAGAGCTGATCCCGAAAGAGGTGATCGATTTCTACAACACGCTCACCGCGGAGGACAAACAGGCGTTGAAGGAAGTGGCGGAACGCCATGAAGAATTCCAGACTGAAGAACAGGCAATGGACGCGCACTTTTCGGATGGATAAACAACTCCCAACTAACCGTTCTTTCTCCATTTAGGCAATGGAAGCGCTGAAGGCAAAGAGCGAGAAGCTGCACAGCAAAGCGGTAATGATCATGGGAAGAATCGTTGATGATCATTTGGGGACAGTTGGGGGTGATCGGATGGGTGATTAGACCAAAATGGGAAGGGATGAGTATGTGGTCAAGGTGTTGAAGTAAAGACCTGTAGATCAAAATATCCCATTTTCTTTCAACAAAAAAAAGCGGCCAATACATTATCATTTTAGGTCGAGCTGCGCAACTTGGTGAAGGTCAGAAACATTTGATCTTGCTGGTCGATTAATTTGCCAAAACTGATCAATTTACAGGAAAAGATTGACAAACTGGTGCCGGACGCAAAGACCTTCGTCACTGAGGTAAGCACTCAAAAAAACACTGGCCTGATCAGACAAGAATTCTTGCCCTTCTGAAGTCTGAAATGACCGTAATTTTGCATACAGACGATCGAGAAAACTCAAGGCCATGCGCCCGAAGTCGGGAGAGAAGCCCAATCTCGAGGAGTTGCGCAAGGGGGCCAATGACACCATCGAGAAGTGAGTTGTGATCATGGAGGACCCCTTTCACGCGAGAGACCTCCCCCCCTTCATTTCCTCAGGTTCAAAGCTCTCTCTGAAGAAGCGAAGGAGTCCTTGAAAGCGAACTTTCCCAAAATCACGGGAGTCATCCAAAGTCAGCCGGAGGGAGAGGATTCGTTTGGAAATGTCAATGAATGAACCCTTTTTCATTTCAGACGAGAAGTTCCAGGCATTGGCGAAGAGTTTGCTGAAGACTGAGGGCGCCGCACCGGCAGCCTAAGCTGATAGCATTTAGGAAGGCGTGGAAGTGAAAGGATTTAACCTTTTGCCATTTTATACAACAAACTGATTTTGTGCATTTTCACGAATGAATTATTCTTTTGGTCATTGTAAATGGCCAATAAATTAATCGCCGATATTAGCGAAACGGACTCCGATTGGGGGGAGGGGTGACATTGGGACAAAAGAGTGTAGACCCTTGAATGGAGGTTATCTCTTGAAAGCAGAGGCAATCCTGCTTACGTAGTTTGTCTTATCCGATTCGATGGCAAGGATTAAGGTGGGGGGGGCAGTAAACAACATTTGCTACGGTGGTTATTTGATTGCCTTCTTAGTGTGGGGCCAACCTGAAAAGTGACTAACAGCTTGTCCCCTCCCCTCACTTGTGCCCAATTGCCCCTACATTTTTCAACACGTCAATCCCCTCCCAATTAATCCGACGATGCCCTCTCTTCCTTTGACACTTTTCATCTTTACAATATTTGCTGCCTCACGCCGCTTCAGTGGAAAGCGTAAATTCGTCCAAAAAATCACAACAAATTTTCACAGACCAATGATGAATTGTTGAAATTGCCCTCCGAGTTGGACATGGCTCGAGTGAAGGGTCAGTGGGTTGAATGCCCGATTCTGAAGACCTTCAGTTATTCGGAACCAAACTGACACTTATATTTTGGATCGAACTTCGGAACCCGACACTTTCATCACTATAGTTCTAAATTGTCAAATTGCAGAGGTAGTGCCGGTGGAAGCATCAGATTTCTACAACCAACTAACAGGCCGGGATAAGCAAGTGTTGCGCAAAGTGTTGGCCAAGGCGGACTCCTACACTAGCACGTCCGAAGTGCTGAAAGGTCAGTTCCCGATTGGGAAAAAATCGAGGTAGGCGTTGGGTTTTGATTGTTTCTGTGCCAAGACTTACGAAATGGTTCTTCGACGCTGTACGACCGAGCAGGTCCAAGTGAGTTCGGACGAAACACACCGAATACGACGAAGAACTCTCATTTGCCATTTATTACAAGGTGGTCACCTCACTTCGCAGCATCATCGCTCGGCTCAGTCCGCCCGCTCGGACATACATTGACGAAGTACCGTTGTCCATTCTTCAATTTCGAATTTCAACTTATGACATAAACTACTTCCAGTCGGACTGAACAACTGCGCAACGCTCTCGGGGACGGATTCTCTATGGCCAATCTCAAAGCCCAAGTCCAGCAGTTGGTTAGCCGCTACCGGCAACTGGATTTGGCCACGAAGGTGGAACTACGCGAGACTTTTCCAACGGTGGCCTCTGTTGTGGATAGTGAGAGATGGAAGTTAAAAATTATAACAAAAGAGACCCTTTCAGACCCCTGCTACAAACATTAGCGTCCGGACTGTTCGACATTCAGACAGATGTCGGAGTTGAACAGCCTGGTGCTGGAGGAGGAGGAAGCGGTGGACGAAGGAGAGAGGAGGAAGGAGACAATGGCGGAGGAACGGGAGGAAAATTCGACGATAATGGGAATGATGTTGGAAGTAACGATGGACAGGTTGAGGATGAGGTGGGCGAGCGCGCCGAGCGGCGACTCGCCCACCGATAGAATGGTAGGGAAATTAAGGTCGGAAAGGAGCGGAAGAGGATGAAGAGAAAGGAGGATGATGTTGGATGAAATTGTGGAAGGAGAGGAGAATCTCGGAATAGATAGGATGAAGGACTGGTGTGTCCAAAGCAACAGTCAAATAACAATTGCCAAAAGAGAAAAATTGCAAAAGTGCACAGGGAAAGTGCTAAAAGGGAGAAAATGCCAAAAAGGGGAAAAGTGCAGAAGGGGAAAATGGCAGAAGGGGAAAAATGCCAAAAGAGGGAAAAGTGCAAAAGGGTCAAGTTACCCTTTTCCTCTGACTCCGACATGCCACTGCCAAAGAATCCCCCGACCCCAAGGGTCTCGGTGCTCAACTTTATTTTACCGTACCGCTTCGTTCTCTCCGTTTTACCACCGTATGTTACGTCAGAATTCGGTTGCTGAGTGTTTTGGCAAATTACGTCCTCTAATTACTTCTGTCTGGGGCGTTATGTTCATGTCATCATTATTGTCTGCTCATCGGTCCAGCAATTATTTTAATTCGGTCGCTTGACTGTTCTCGTTAATGCCCGCCCCAGTATGCCTTATCGTTAGCAGGTTTGTCCATTCAATCACCTGCTGCTGTTTCTGTTAGTTTCTCTAAGAGGTCGCTTTGAGCTTATTATAACAAATTTTGATTGTAAAGCTTTAAGGGCATTAATAATATTTTTTACCGCAGAATGAGAAATGACGTATGCGACTCAATCAGGGATGTATTTTCCGCACATGAGGCTGGAATGCCAGATTCGGACATTTTCACTCAGACATTCGTTTATTTAAAATTCTCCCAAACGATCGATTCCCATTCTTTGCGCGCGCTAAAAGCGTCCCAAAGTTTAGCCCACCCAAAGTGGCATAATCTTCTTAGAATTAACCAAATAAAAAAATTGCGTATCAGTCCAAATTCGGCACCTCGGGCGCCTTACGAGTTGTCCATCTGCTGAACCTGCAGCTGTTCTGCTTCCACTACTTTTTGGAGAAATGACATTTCCTCCCCGTCTCCACTCCTCTTCTTCGGCACTTCCTTTCCACCTGCCTTTCCTTCCATTCGTTTATCTTTTTCCAAGAATTAATTCCAACCTTCAACACATTATCAATTCTCATTTATTTTTTATGGGATTCTCTGAGTTTCGGCTAGCTGACGGCAAAAATTTTTTTATCGGGTTTATAATCTAACCTTCACCTTTCGTCTATCCTCCATTTTAGCTTTTTCCCTATTCGGTCAAAATTTTCCCCACAAAAATGGGTGTTCTACCGCCGTTTATTGCTCCTCTTTTGGTGGCGGTCAGTGTGCTTCCATGCACCCAATTGGCCCAGTCAGCCCCGTCCGTTTCACTTATGGACATCCATAATTCGCCCTACATTGACGCTTTCTCCATCGGAAGTGTAAGTTGTGCATTAATTGAGGGCAGAAGCAACACCGGTGTTGGGCATTTATGCCGATGGTAACCCCCTCCCCGTTTTTAAACAATTTTTTTTTGCCTAAAAACGCGGAATGGGCCTATAAATGCGGATCCGGACAGTTCGGCGCGATCAGTCATAACTTAATCATCAGAAAAGCAAATCAAACAATATCGATATCATTCAAAAGTTCTCAATATGCTGAACCTTTGATAAAGCGAACTTTTTTCTCAAAAAAGTTATAGCTTAAAACGGGTGAAAATCGCCATTTCTCGTGCCTGGCGCGGTGAGTCATAAGTCCCTTTGTTTAAGTCAAATCGCCTAGATCCTTTTCTATTATAGCATCTACTGACATTGTGCTTTCGAGTGATACCAAGATTGTTTGGGTTGGTCAAATAAACAATAACGTTTCAAACTTGTCGGCTTCGGTGTTGTCTTAAAAATTAGTGATCACTGATCAATCGTCTTTTCCGTCAATAATCATGACCTGTGTCGTCTGGTCACTTCCTTTGTAGGTTGTTCACAGATCCGACGGACGCCGTTTCATTGTAACCAAGGACGACGACGGAATCGACCTTGACGAATTCCAGTTAGACAATTACTATGATGAAAAGGGAAAAGAGTCGAGAAGAACGGTTGATCGGCGTGAGAAATGGGAAGGTCGTGGAGGAGGGAAGCGGCATTTCGTTGCCGATCATCGAAGCGCCGTTAAGAGTTCAATTTTAGTAAAGTTCGCACTCGTCTAAATTCAATTTTTTTTCAGGTGTCCAACCCGATTTGGAACATTCTGAGCCGCATGAATGCCATTTATCGGACAATTCTCCAGAAAAAGTAGCCGAAACGATTCGAAATAAATGTTAACAATGAGCAAACGAAAGAATTAATGTTGTTTTCAACTATGATGGATTTTGAAATTAAAAAATCTGCTACAAGTTGAAATAACGAATTTCAGGGCTGGGATTGACGAAAGTTAAGTAAAAGTTAAGGATACTGACGGAACCGATTTTCAATAATACCTAAATGATATACCATTCGATTCCCCTCGATGAGGCACGAATGGTACTTTTTTCAAGCAGCGGCCTGGTCTCTAAATTTGATAAATTTTATAAGACATTATTGTATTTCTTCGGAACTAATCAAAGCCAATTTCTAGAAGACGTTATTGCATTTCTTCCGGAAAATCAAATGAAAAATATTATTGTATTTCTTCGGAACTAATCAAAATCAACTTTTGACAGACATTATTGTATTTCTTCCTCTGAACGACATCATTGTATTTATCCCTCTGAAAGACATTATTGTATTTCTTTTGGAAGTAATCAAAACCAAATGGTGGAAAAGACATTATTGTATTTCTTCCGGAAATAGCCAAACCAAATTCTGAAAGACATTTAATCAAAACCAAATGGTGAAAAGACATTTTTGTATTTCTTCCGGAAAAATCAAATGAAACACATTATTATTTCCGGAAATAATCCAAATCAAATCCTGAAAGACATTGTTTTATTAAATGAAAAATATTACTGTGTTTCTTCCTGAAATAACCAAAACCACATGCTGAAAAGACATTATTGTATTCTTCCGGAAATATTCATTGAAAAACATTTAATCAAAACCAAATTCTGAAAGACATTCTTGTATTTCTTCCTCTGAAAGACATTATTGTGTTCTTCCGGAAATAGCCAAACCAAATTCTGAAAGACATTCTTGTATTTCTTCCTCTGAAAGACATTATTGTGTTCTTCCGGAAATTGCCAAACCAAATTCTGAAAGACATTTTTGTATTTCTTCCGGAAAAATCAAATGAAACACATTATTATTTCCGGAAATAATCCAAATCAAATCCTGAAAGACATTGTTTTATTTCTTCCGGAAATAACCAAACAAATTCTGAAAGACATTTAATCAAAACCAAATGGTGAAAAGACATTTTTGTATTTCTTCCGGAAAAATCAAATGAAACACATTATTATTTCCGGAAATAATCCAAATCAAATCCTGAAAGACATTGTTTTATTAAATGAAAAATATTACTGTGTTTCTTCCTGAAATAACCAAAACCACATGCTGAAAAGACATTATTGTATTCTTCCGGAAATATTCATTGAAAAACATTTAATCAAAACCAAATTCTGAAAGACATTCTTGTATTTCTTCCTCTGAAAGACATTATTGTGTTCATCCGGAAATAGCCAAACCAAATTCTGAAAGACATTCTTGTATTTCTTCCTCTGAAAGACATTATTGTGTTCTTCCGGAAATTGCCAAACCAAATTCTGAAAGACATTTTTGTATTTCTTCCGGAAAAATCAAATGAAACACATTATTATTTCCGGAAATAATCCAAATCAAATCCTGAAAGACATTGTTTTATTTCTTCCGGAAATAACCAAACCAAATTCTGAAAGACATTTAATCAAAACCAAATGGTGAAAAGACATTTTTGTATTTCTTCCGGAAAAATCAAATGAAACACATTATTATTTCCGGAAATAATCCAAATCAAATCCTGAAAGACATTGTTTTATTAAATGAAAAATATTACTGTGTTTCTTCCTGAAATAACCAAAACCACATGCTGAAAAGACATTATTGTATTCTTCCGGAAATATTCAAAACCAAATGCTGAAAAGACATTTTTGTATGTATTTCTTCCGGAAATACCCAAACCCAAATTCTGAAAGACATTCTTGTATTCTTGTATTTCTTCCTCTGAAAGACATTTTTGTATGTATTTCTTCCGGAAATACCCAAACCAAATTCTGAAAAACATTTAATCAAAACCAAATTCTGAAAGACATTTTTGTATTTTTTCCGGAAAAACCAAATGAAATACATTATTATTTCCGGAAATAATCCATATCAAATCCTGAAAGACATTGTTTTATTTCTTCCGGAAAAAATGAAATGAAAAATATCATTGTCTTTCTTCCGGAAATAACCAAAACCACATGCTGAAAAGACATTATTGTATTCTTCCGGAAATATTTAAAACCAAAATGCTGAAAAGACATTTTTGTATGTATTTCTTTCGGAAAATACCCAAACCAAATTCTGAAAGACATTTAATCAAAACCAAATGGTGAAAAGACATTTTTGTATTTCTTCCGGAAAAATCAAATGAAAAACACATTATTATTTCCGGAAATAATCCAAATCAAATCCTGAAAGACATTGTTAGTAGTTAGCTCTACTACAATAAATTTTTTTTCTTATACTGTATTGCGTTCTGCGAGTACTTCATACCGGGTAAGCGGCATCACTTCACCGGTTTCCCAGAGCTAACTACTATTGTTTTATTTCTTCCGGAAAAAAATGAAATGAAAAATATCATTGTCTTTCTTCCGGAAATAACCAAAACCACATGCTGAAAAGACATTATTGTATTCTTCCGGAAATATTCAAAACCAAATGCTGAAAAGACATTTTTGTATGTATTTCTTCCGGAAATAGCCAAATCAAATTCTGAAAGACATTCTTGTATTTCTTCCTCTGAAAGACATTATTGTGTTCTTCCGGAAATAGCCAAACCAAATTCTGAAAGACATTTTTGTATTTCTTCCGGAAAAAATCAAATGAAACACATTATTATTTCCGGAAATAATCCAAATCAAATCCTGAAAGACATTGTTTTATTTCTTCCGGAAATAACCAAACCAAATTCTGAAAGACATTTAATCAAAACCAAATGGTGAAAAGACATTTTTGTATTTCTTCCGGAAAAATCAAATGAAACACATTATTATTTCCGGAAATAATCCAAATCAAATCCTGAAAGACATTGTTTTATTAAATGAAAAATATTACTGTGTTTCTTCCTGAAATAACCAAAACCACATGCTGAAAAGACATTATTGTATTCTTCCGGAAATATTCAAAACCAAATGCTGAAAAGACATTTTTGTATGTATTTCTTCCGGAAATACCCAAACCCAAATTCTGAAAGACATTCTTGTATTTCTTCCTCTGAAAGACATTTTTGTATGTATTTCTTCCGGAAATACCCAAACCAAATTCTGAAAAACATTTAATCAAAACCAAATTCTGAAAGACATTTTTGTATTTTTTCCGGAAAAACCAAATGAAACACATTATTATTTCCGGAAATAATCCATATCAAATCCTGAAAGACATTGTTTTATTTCTTCCGGAAAAAATGAAATGAAAAATATCATTGTCTTTCTTCCGGAAATAACCAAAACCACATGCTGAAAAGACATTATTGTATTCTTCCGGAAATATTTAAAACCAAAATGCTGAAAAGACATTTTTGTATGTATTTCTTTCGGAAAATACCCAAACCAAATTCTGAAAGACATTTAATCAAAACCAAATGGTGAAAAGACATTTTTGTATTTCTTCCGGAAAAATCAAATGAAAAACACATTATTATTTCCGGAAATAATCCAAATCAAATCCTGAAAGACATTGTTAGTAGTTAGCTCTACTACAATAAATTTTTTTTCTTATACTGTATTGCGTTCTGCGAGTACTTCATACCGGGTAAGCGGCATCACTTCACCGGTTTCCCAGAGCTAACTACTATTGTTTTATTTCTTCCGGAAAAAAATGAAATGAAAAATATCATTGTCTTTCTTCCGGAAATAACCAAAACCACATGCTGAAAAGACATTATTGTATTCTTCCGGAAATATTCAAAACCAAATGCTGAAAAGACATTTTTGTATGTATTTCTTCCGGAAATACCCAAACCCAAATTCTGAAAGACATTCTTGTATTTCTTCCTCTGAAAGACATTTTTGTATGTATTTCTTCCGGAAATACCCAAACCAAATTCTGAAAAACATTTAATCAAAACCAAATTCTGAAAGACATTTTTGTATTTTTTCCGGAAAAACCAAATGAAACACATTATTATTTCCGGAAATAATCCATATCAAATCCTGAAAGACATTGTTTTATTTCTTCCGGAAAAAATGAAATGAAAAATATCATTGTCTTTCTTCCGGAAATAACCAAAACCACATGCTGAAAAGACATTATTGTATTCTTCCGGAAATATTCAAAACCAAATGCTGAAAAGACATTTTTGTATGTATTTCTTCCGGAAATAGCCAAATCAAATTCTGAAAGACATTCTTGTATTTCTTCCTCTGAAAGACATTATTGTGTTCTTCCGGAAATAGCCAAACCAAATTCTGAAAGACATTTTTGTATTTCTTCCGGAAAAATCAAATGAAACACATTATTATTTCCGGAAATAATCCAAATCAAATCCTGAAAGACATTGTTTTATTTCTTCCGGAAATAACCAAACCAAATTCTGAAAGACATTTAATCAAAACCAAATGGTGAAAAGACATTTTTGTATTTCTTCCGGAAAAATCAAATGAAACACATTATTATTTCCGGAAATAATCCAAATCAAATCCTGAAAGACATTGTTTTATTAAATGAAAAATATTACTGTGTTTCTTCCTGAAATAACCAAAACCACATGCTGAAAAGACATTATTGTATTCTTCCGGAAATATTCAAAACCAAATGCTGAAAAGACATTTTTGTATGTATTTCTTCCGGAAATACCCAAACCCAAATTCTGAAAGACATTCTTGTATTTCTTCCTCTGAAAGACATTTTTGTATGTATTTCTTCCGGAAATACCCAAACCAAATTCTGAAAAACATTTAATCAAAACCAAATTCTGAAAGACATTTTTGTATTTTTTCCGGAAAAACCAAATGAAACACATTATTATTTCCGGAAATAATCCATATCAAATCCTGAAAGACATTGTTTTATTTCTTCCGGAAAAAATGAAATGAAAAATATCATTGTCTTTCTTCCGGAAATAACCAAAACCACATGCTGAAAAGACATTATTGTATTCTTCCGGAAATATTCAAAACCAAATGCTGAAAAGACATTTTTGTATGTATTTCTTCCGGAAATAGCCAAATCAAATTCTGAAAGACATTCTTGTATTTCTTCCTCTGAAAGACATTATTGTGTTCTTCCGGAAATAGCCAAACCAAATTCTGAAAGACATTTTTGTATTTCTTCCGGAAAAATCAAATGAAACACATTATTATTTCCGGAAATAATCCAAATCAAATCCTGAAAGACATTGTTTTATTTCTTCCGGAAATAACCAAACAAATTCTGAAAGACATTTAATCAAAACCAAATGGTGAAAAGACATTTTTGTATTTCTTCCGGAAAAATCAAATGAAACACATTATTATTTCCGGAAATAATCCAAATCAAATCCTGAAAGACATTGTTTTATTAAATGAAAAATATTACTGTGTTTCTTCCTGAAATAACCAAAACCACATGCTGAAAAGACATTATTGTATTCTTCCGGAAATATTCATTGAAAAACATTTAATCAAAACCAAATTCTGAAAGACATTCTTGTATTTCTTCCTCTGAAAGACATTATTGTGTTCTTCCGGAAATAGCCAAACCAAATTCTGAAAGACATTCTTGTATTTCTTCCTCTGAAAGACATTATTGTGTTCTTCCGGAAATTGCCAAACCAAATTCTGAAAGACATTTTTGTATTTCTTCCGGAAAAATCAAATGAAACACATTATTATTTCCGGAAATAATCCAAATCAAATCCTGAAAGACATTGTTTTATTTCTTCCGGAAATAACCAAACCAAATTCTGAAAGACATTTAATCAAAACCAAATGGTGAAAAGACATTTTTGTATTTCTTCCGGAAAAATCAAATGAAACACATTATTATTTCCGGAAATAATCCAAATCAAATCCTGAAAGACATTGTTTTATTAAATGAAAAATATTACTGTGTTTCTTCCTGAAATAACTAGGGCCGCTAATTATATGGATAAAAAATCTCGAAATATGCCCATAAAATATGGATGAAAAATTGCAAAATATGGACCAAATATAGGCAAAATTTCAAAATATGGACGAAATATGGAAAATTTTTTTTTCAAATATTGCAAAAAATGGGCAAGATTTCCTAATAGAAGTAATAAGAGCAATAAAAATTTTTATATGAAAATTAAAGGCATTTCAGAGAAAATTTTTGAAAATGTGCGGAATTTTAAAAATTTTCATTTTTTTGGTGGCAGAATTTTTTGTCGCAAAAAAGTCAATTTTTAGGGGTGCATTTTTTGAAAATTTTAAAAGTCGATCCTCAGGGGTGTATTTTTCGTTTTTATTGCATTTTTGTTAAGGAATTTTTGAAAAATGGCGAAATATGGAAAAAATATGGAATATGGATAAAAATCGCAAAATATGGAAAATATGGATTATAAAATGGGCTCTAGAAGCTCCAACCAAAGCTAAAAACATCATTTATTGGTATTTATACGCTGTTCCGAGTGCACAAAAAAATATGGATTTCCATATAATTAGCGGCCCTAGAAATAACCAAAACCAAATTCTGAAAAGACTTTATTGTATTTCACCCCTAAAGATGACATGCCGAGCAACAAAATTCGTATCCTTTATTTCTATTGGACAAAGTTTTTCAGAAAATGCTCGGTCCGTATGTTAGAAAAACGTATATTTTTCGGACTACCCGAATTCCTTGACCCGGTTCGGTTAAGCTGAAAAATCCGGTTATCCAGACCCGAACATTCCGAGCTCTAATTCGGTTCAATTGAATAATTACATCTCTTTTCAGCTGGTCCCCTCTTTAAAACGCGTCCAGAAAACGAAGCTATGGAAACTTTGTCAGATGAAGATGAAACAGTAATTTCCGATCAGCGAGAGGAGACAAAAGAGAAAGAAACTCGACGCAAAAAAAAGAGCAAGTTTGACCGGCGATTGCCAGTCATTCACTCCTATTTGGGCGATGTCAACCAGGGCGAACTGTCTGGACAAGAAACCGTACAAAGGTCATTTGAGGAGCCCGGAAATAATCTAAAAGTTACAGGTGCTGATGATACCTTAATAAACAATAAAATTCGTCAAAATCCAGCGCTTGTGATGAGCGAACTGTGTCTATTGCCCGACCAGAAAACGCCAATTCAATTTGACCAGCAGCCCACTATTCAGTTCATGGCTAATGCACAACGTCAGCAAAAAATGTTTGCACTTTTCACTTCTGAGGAAAAAGTGCTACAAAATGCCGAAGATTTTTCTGCGATACCATGTCATCCAGTTGGCACTCTCTTTCAGGTGTTTTTTGTTTTGAATGCAAAAATTCGTTAAACATCTTATTACGTTCATCAGGTCCAAAATATGCTGAACAATGGGAGCAGTGATCGGTTGAGCATCCAAGTGATCGGACGTCAACGGTGTCGTCTTGTGTCCCCGCTTAAACGCCATCAAATTCACTGTGAAGACAGTTATGTTCTCATCTTCGATCTAATTGAAGTGGTCGTTCTCGAAGAACGCCTTATTTCGTCGTCGCTTTTTACGTTGAACGAATGTTGCACATTCAACAAATTGAGAAACGATGATGTAATTGGTGGGGAGGCGGGGTCTAAAGGAGAGATACCCAACTCAAAAAAATAAAATTTAGGAAATTTACCATATTCGAATTTTTGTGTATTGCATTCTTTTACCGTAGAAAACATGCATTTGAATTTTTTAAATTTTTTTTCGTCGGGACCGCACCGAGGATTGCCAAAATCCCAGAAATTTTTGAAACGAAGATAATTTTCTGATGCCTTAGGGCTTACTTAGATTTATCCAAGATTACAGATTTTGTTAAATGGAAAATTCAGAAACTCAAGTGCAAGGCTGCACTCAGTGCTCATACCCAATTCACGTTAAGGCAATGCTCGACGGTAATTGGGAACATATGGACTTTAATGTGTAAACAATTAAGGAAGGCGCGGTTAAAAGACTGGTGCATTGGCTCCATTTCTGGTGCATTTTGGCATTAATCAGCTGAAATGTTTGTTTATTTAGGTTTAAGCTACAACAAATTGACCTTGTCATACAGCAAGTTGTTGCATGAACGCAAAGAATATCATCATAAGAGTATTTTAGGGTCTCACGCCATTTAGCTTTTGGGTGGCTGCAAATATTCCGATGAGTTTGGAGACCAAATTAGAACTTCTTCACGAAGACTGCACCGACCGAAGGCTGCAAATTGAATGGCGGATTGTTTCTCAGGTTGAAAAGGAAAAAGCAAAATAAATCAGAATTTTCTCTCAAACAGATGGATTCGATGGTTTGCTCAAAGTGTGCCAATGGCATTTGCAATGTGTCAGACATTGTCAATTTGTCGGTTGGAAGCAATTCGATGCACTTTGTAAACCCAAGTGAGTTGTTGGACATAATTTGAGTGTGAAGTGGAGAAAGTGTGAGTTCAGACGGCTATGTGCATGATTTGTTCACTGTTCGAAGAGTGCGTGGCATTGAGTTCACAGGACAGCCAAGTGCCAAGTTCAGCTGGTTTCCTGGGTATTAGTCATTTTTTTAAATTTTAATATTTATTTATTTTTCAGGTACACGTGGACTGTCATGGCATGTTCCAACTGCGAACAGCATTTGGGTTTGTTTTGTATTTTATTTATGAATAAGGAATTTTCGTTTTAGGTTGGAAATTCTCTTCGTCAACATTGATCCCTGATCTATTTTTTCGGCATTTCACGCATATCCATACACCTCAATTGCTTTGTGGAGTAACTACCGATAGCATAAATTTATACCTTGTGGTATATTATATTCATTCTATTTTGTGCTGGAGATGCAAAAAATTTGTATTTTTCATTTTGTCCTAGCATTCATTTCTACGAATTTTATCGAAGTGGTTTTTGTCGCTAAATTTTGAAAAATAGAAAAAATGATCGTAATGTTCTGATTGTGCGAATGAAGTGGCAAAAATCAAAACAGCCAAAGATGGGCACTTGCGCTTGTCCAAACTGTTTTATCAGCTGGTTCGAGAAGGTGTCAAAAAAATTTTTGTTCACAGGATGGTTACTCAATTAAGGATGTGCACATTGCCATTAGAACGAATGGGAATTTTTGCGCCCGGTGACCGTATTGGAGTTGGGGTGTCCGGTGGCAAGGACTCCACGGTGTTGGCACACGTGTTGAGCCGACTCAACGCTAGGCATGGCTACGGACTCAAGCTGGTGCTGTTGTGTGTGGATGAGGGCATCAAAGGTCAATCGTGAGGCTAATGGCCCACCAAAAATGCCAAGGGGCCATATGCAGAATTTGCTTGTCCCTTCCAATTCTTTGATTAATTGGTCCAGTTTGTACTCCCTCTACGATTAAGAGGAGGACTAAACATGAATGCCACAAATTTTCCTTCCAAGGCTATCGAGACGACTCAATTCGCGAAGGTGCAGAAGAACGAGGCTGACCTGCATATTCCGCTTACAATTACCAGCTACAGAGAACTTTATGGATGGACGATGGACGAAATTGTGGCCAAAATTGGTCGGAAGAACAATTGCACATTCTGCGGAGTTGTTCATTTAATTGTTTTTGAATGAAACCGTCCGTTTTTGGTGTTTCGGCGTCAAGCCCTTGACCGGGCTGCGCTCCACGCAGCCTGTAACAAGCTGGCCACCGGACACAACGCGGACGATGCGGGCGGAAACGGTTCTGATGAATTTTTTGCGGGGCGATGTAGGGCGCTTGCAGCGAATGGGCGCTGCCGCTGCTGCGCATCAAACGGACGGGAAACAACGATGGCATTCAGTCACTGACAGAGAGGAATGAGGACGAGTCATTGCCGAGGGTGAAGCCGCTGAAATATTCGTATGAAAAGGGTAGGTTCAACAATATGTCATGAATATTTTCAGAAATTTTTTCATAAAAAATTTCTACGTTCTAGACATTGTGATTTATTCCCACTTTGGCAAGCTCAACTATTTTTCCACGGAGTGTGTTTATGCTCCGAATGCTTACCGTTCAAATGTGCGTTCATTTGTCAAGGAGTTGGAGAGGAATAAGGTTTTCTTGTCGGCTTAAACGATTTTAAACCAACGGATTGCTCCTGCCAATAATTCTAGGCCCCGTGCCATTTTGGATTTGGTCCTCTCGGGTGAGTCCTTGCGGCTGAAGGCCCATGTTTCCCAGCCAAAGTTGGGGAGGTGCGAACGCTGCGGATACATTGCGAGTCAGAAACTTTGCAAAGCGTGCCAACTTCTGGAAGGACTGAACGAGAACAACGGAACAACCGAGACGGAACCCCAAAAGGAGGAGGGGTCACCAGCAGCAAACGACAGAGCGCTTAAATTGGATGGAGAGGCGATGAGCTTGGAAAGTTGCGGACGAATGGAATGTGGTTGCAACACGGCGGAAAAACTCTTCGATTTCTGAGAGTCCGTCCAAATATTTTATAAGTTTTTTTTTGTCTGTTATTGAATGATTTTGCTGTTTCATTGTTTTTCCCACTGAGAGACAAGAATTTTTTATTTTATTTGTGCTGATGCCTTTTTAAATTATGCTCCAAAAGTTTCAATCGGAAACATTGACGGGGTTTGAGTCGATGTTCCGAATCTAGAACAAAATGCTCTGCAAAAATGGTCTTTACTCCCTAGCCACCTCGTTTGCATCGCCGCAAAAAATCTTCATTTGCTCTAATATATGTATGTACATATAACGTTTGCACTTTTGTTGTAAAATTAACCCTTTTGCGCGTCATCAAAATTAACCAATGTCAAAAAAACTGTTTATAGTAATTTTATTCACTGATTGTACCTCTCCATCCGGTTGTGTCCGCCCATTTGAACACTTTTTAAACAGCGCCCCTAAAAAGGACGCCAAAACGCACCAGAGTTGCGGTCCGTCCTATTTATGAGTTTTCCTTATGAAGTTGTTATTACAAACTAAAATTCTCAGGGCGCATATCGAACCCTCACAAAAAATCTTTGAAAAACAGGTCGATGAAAAATAATAATTATTCTATAGTTTGCTGTTTCATAACAGAAAATAGTAGCGGTTTTTAGTACGCTTTAGGCGGACCAATTAGGCATTTTTTATCTTCGGCACTTCTTTATCTTTAGCTTGGCTCTTTTCTCTTTTTAAAATTGGCTTTCCTTAAACCGTTGCATTTCGGAACTACGTTTTCATGTTTACCACAAAACGGTTTAATTCCCCGTGCTAAAGTGACTCGTTCCCTTTTCGTGTTTTACACTTTCTTTGTAGTTTAGGGACGGGAAAAAAATTTTATACTTTGTTTATAGTTGAGAAAACATGTGTTATATGTATTTGGCCTTCGATGACCCTAAAATTCATTGTTAGTTGTGGATTTTTGTAACCTTTTTCTTCTCATCTACATAGATATTATTGTAAATAATGGAGGTTGAACTCAGTTCCAGTGCTGAAACTCCAAAGCCAATCGGAGATGAAAAGACTTCTTCCTCCTTCAAAGAGTTGGTCAGCGCCTCTTTCACTTCTATGGGCAGCGGAAACAGCTTCAACAGAATACTCAACGGGGTCCGATTGCTTAATAATGCGCGGTTTTTTTTTTGGAAAGATTTGTTCAATCAGGTGAAGGTGCTCTCTGCCACTCCTCCTTCTGTGCTTGTCGAGTTGACTTTGGCCGAAGAACACACAAACGACACGGGCCTTATGCACACCGGCTTCACCGCTGCCATGGCAGACATTCTGACGGCCACCGCTGTTCGTCTCACAGCTGCCCAAAACACCCCAATTGTGTCCATTGATTTGTCCGTCACGTGAGTTTTGTTTTTATTTAATAATGGCATTGAAGTGCTTTTTCATGACATTTATCGCTTTTGTGATGTTTTGTAAGCAAAAAATTTACGTAAACCTAAATTTTCTATTGTTGGCCTCAGATATCTTCAGCCCGCGAGAATAGGCGAAACTGTGCTGATGGAGGCCAATTGTCTAAGGGCGGGCCGGTCAATCGCGTTTACAGAGGCCATTTTCCGTCGCAAAAGCGATAGTGAGGTCATTGTGAGAGCCAGTCAACAGGTGAGCGATTGATTTATTGGCCGAATTGTTACTTATCACCGCCCTCCTCCTCCCACACATAAAGTTGGCCATCCTCCACTATCGATTGCCACCGAAAACGAAAGGAGAGGACGAAACGGAAGCGAAAAAAGGGGCTCAAAGTGACAACAAAAACTCGTCCGAGCTGCCGGTGTTGAATGGATTTGCGAACGGTGGGGACGAGATGGGCAATGGAACTTCCCAATTGGACCAAGTACAACGATCGATGGCGTGGAGGGCAGGCTTCAAAAACTTCAACCGAATGTCCAAAAATGTAAAGGGGGAAGGGGGGGGGTGCCTGTTTGAATATTCAGGTTCCCGAGCCACCTTTTGCTTTAATTTAGCTTTTTTTTTGATGTGAGGAACAGCAGAACATTTTAAGCTTTAGATGCTAAACATTGGTTATTCAGTTGAAAGTGGTCAGAGCAGAACCGTTGGCGGTGGAAGTCAAATTAGAATTTGAACACCTAAACGAGGGCGGAACGATGCACGGTGGTTTCGTCGCCTCGCTGGTGGACATTGGTAAGCATTTTAGGCCGCGCTGTCGATTTTGACAATTAGTCAATCAATTTTAGTGTCCGTCCGAGCGGTCGACATTGGCCGTACCAAATTGTCAGGTGGTCTCAATGTTCGTCTCAATAAGGTGATCATTAGCTTCGCAAGGCGGTGTTCTCAATAAGCTGTCCATTATTTGGTCAAGCTATCTGCTGCCTGCAAAAATCGGGGAAGAGGTCGTTGTGAAGGCTGAGTGCTTGAAGGTCGGGCGAAGCATCGCATTCACAGAAACAACGTTCAGCCGGAAGAGCGACGGAGCGGTGTTGGCCAAAGGCAAGCACAACATTTATATGATGAGACACTCGGATGGACCCCACAAAACAGAGAATTGACAAACCGCTTTGTGTTCTCAAATAAATAATTTCATTGAACGTGCGAATGGAACAAACTTTAAAAAGACGTATGTGTAAAGGTATGTGCGCAATGATGGGTTCTTCGAAAACATTAGACTAATGGGGCCGGAATACGGGTTTCAAACGAAGTAGGTAGGAAATGTAAAAACAATATTAGCATTTAAAAATGAATAGAAAGCGCCATTCACCTCCATCGCCTAGAATCAGTCAGATCACTTCCCACAATCCCTTTCGTCCTTCCCCTATGTACTAACTACTCGTGCATCATCCTGGAGATGTTTTCCAATTCGTCAACATCTGCAAATGGATTGACAAACGGTGGCATCAGTGACGGTTGTTCTCCTCCACTTCCCGCCGTCCTACCCGGTTCAGACGAAAAAGGTGTGTAAAAATCTGGGCGCAGTCGGATGGCAACGGGATCTGATCAACGCTCATCTCATTCAGTCCGACAGAGCTGGGCGCATCCATTCTTAATTAGATTACACGTCGTATTTTGAGTTGTTTTTGTTTACATTTGAGAAATGTGGTGCAGCTCGTTGACAGCGGTACTTATCGGCTCTGGCGGTTGATGATATTTTCCTTGCTCGTATTGCCTTTTTTGCTGCTGCTGCTGTTGTTGCTGCATCGGTTTGTGGGAGGTTATCGAGGTCGGGTATGGGTCGAATGCAGCACTCTGTGAAGAGTGTCCAAAACCGACTGACTCTTGGCCGCCCATATCAGTTCTCTCGGGACTGTTTAATCGTTGCGAAAAATTGGCTGATGTGTTGCGACTGCTGAACGCCGCCGACGTATTGATCGTAGAATTGAAAAATCCAGTGTCATCAGAGGACTGGTTTCCAAACGAATTCCAATCGGATTGACCTTTATTTTGTTTTGTTCAATAAAGTCGTTTGGTTAGGACTTCACCTTCAATAGTTCCATCATTCCCTTCCGTGTTCCACCGATTCGAAGGGTTTCTGTCCCAATTGCTAGAGAAATTTCTGGCCTGGTTGAACCCTCCGCCTCTGCCGCCGTTTTGTGGCCTTTCCCGCTGATCCTCTACCTCCCCTTCCGTTAAACGAATTCCAACTTTTGTTGTGCGGTCTAAAGCCTCCTGTCGTGATGTTCGCCTCCCCTTTCGCAGGTCCAGCGGTTTCCATTTTTAGGATGACCAAACACTTCGTTCCGATTTGTATTCGGCTGCCCAAAGCTGGGCAGCGACTGGTTGTGCGGTTGAAATGCATTTGACAGATTCTTCGTTTCATGTCCTTTCATGCGTTGGAGCGGCGAGCGATGCGAAAATTCCGGCGAGTCATCATGAATTTCAATGAGCTTGTTGATAGCTTTGGAACTGGCTTACGGTGTTCTTAAATTTGATAGTGTTTTCAATTTATTATTGCCTACTTTTGAGAATGGTAATAAAATTGTGTCTTACTTTGGCCCAGCTTTTTGTCCCTATTTATTCCATCAGACGCCGATTGTTTCGCAAACGTCGTGTCCATGGCACTTTCTTCAGCTTCTATACCCTTTTCCATTTCAAATTCAATGGACGAATTGTCCATGCTTTTCTCATCACTAATTGAAGCTTCAAAGCGTTTTTTGATCTGAAAAATGTGTGTTGGAGGCGGCGGCTTTGCCATCTGAAAACAGTTTTTTTCGTTGAAAATCTTGCAGAATAACAGCACATTTGTTGCTTTTCTCCACGCTGATTGCATTGGCTTTTGTCCGAGCTTTACAATCTCACCCATTGGATTAAAACCAGGTTGATGAACTGGGTGTATTCAAATGGGTGGGCAACGGCAGACCACCGACCAAAATTGTGCCACTGGAAGTTGTCAGTTGGTTGAGAACATTCTTTTCTAAAAAAAAGGAAACAAACAACACCAAACAAATAATATACAAAATGGCAAACTTTTGAGTGCCTTTTTCTGTACCGACTCATCAACTATTCCATGCCGTTTCACTAAATTTGAATAATGACAATGATGATTATATATTTAAAAAACACTTTTTCTTTTGTCGTCTCTTGGGGGTAGCTTCACCGACTAAAATAGACATATTTATACGTATCACAGGCTGTATTTTAGTGAAACTGTCTAAAAGGCATACCAGACTAACGGGCGTTTCTTTCGGCTGGGGAATAATGTACGCGGCAGTTCCGGTGCGGCCCTTCGGAGAAAGCTCCAATCCCAGTTGGGTGGACACAAGGCCAAGTTCGTTGATTTTGCTAATAAGTGCCTACAAATGGTTAAAAACGAATTATTATAGTTCCATATGTGCAGTGTTACATAAAATGCACTCTTGACGAATTAAATTTCAACAAATTCGATCCAAATTTTCTCAGATAGCTAAAGTCTGATCCTGGAGTGTACGAATTTCAGTACTTCAAAAAATTGCGGTTAAAAAACTTTTTTAAAGTTTTAACCAAGCCCAAACTACCGTTTAAAACGAAATAAACTGACCCGAAACTCCTTGACTAAATGGTGCGGCCGAGTGATCCCTTCAACCACTTCGGGCTGTTTCGATTTGAGCAATTTTTTGGCATAGTCCCCAAGTGAATGCAATCCATTGATCACCAGCGGTGATAGGGAGTTGAGGTAAGCTGAAAAGTGATCGTTAATTGGACCGTTTATTGAATGCGTAATGTTCATTACCCAGATTATATTGCTGAGTTGGGGTAAAGCTGGCATGGTCTTGGCTATCATAAACCGATTGAATTGGGTTAAAAGTTAAAGAGCCCTTAAAAAAAATAATTCAAATTGGTTTAAAAAAACACGGACATCAACTGCATTGCCCAGAGATTCGTCATAGCAAATCTCCTCGCCATCGGTAGGCAGTTGAGGCGTTTGACCATTTGGAAGAAGACAGCCGTTCTTTTCTTCAACACTTGCGTTATATTCAGGAGGGCAAACCAAATTGGACTCATGCGCCTCAGAAGACTGCTAGATGAAAAATAATACATTAAACCAAAAATGCTCATCGTAGATAACAGTAATGACCATCCAAACCGAGATTTCGTCCGGACTTTTTACCAGGAACCCGGCCCCGTGGGTTTTAAGCGACGTGAAACCAAAACGGACCGTAAGAGGTTCCGGCACGAGATCCCGGCTGAGATTTTTGCTAATCACAGTTTAGTTACCGATAACCGATTCACTAAGTTCCTTTACATCGTTCCTCATTAGAAGTCGTCGAGTCGACTTTTTGCGATAAGGGTATATGCGCCTCATCGGTCAGCTTCTTCTGATAAATTCGGCGCGTTGCGGAACGCACAATAGCAGCAATGTAACACCAAAACATCTGTTTGAAATGCGGAAATCGGTACTTTGCTCCCAATCTGAAAAACAAAGAATTTAAAAAAAAATGACGGACTAAGTCACTTTGATGCGATCCTCAGACTTTGACACGCGTATTTGCATTGGAATCGAATAACTGTGCAAAAAATTTCCTCCAAAAACTAACGAATCAACTGGCGTATATACACAATGTATCCATCCTGAAATAATTATTTGATTTCTTTCTAGATGAGACTAATAATATTTCCATCGTACAAAATATGTGAAACTACCGGAAGGTATAATTAAAGTATGGCCTTGACAAAGTCGTACACGCGCACATTTGCTGACAAGCTCGCCAAAAAAGCAGGAGTTTTCACTTCCGGTCAGAATCCAATCCTCATAAAGCACTAGGATTATCCTCAGTTGGCTCGATCATCCAAAATATCTAAAAGATTGGGCCAAAACATTAACATTACCAAATGCCATCAATACGTTCATCAATTAACACCTACCTTTTCGCCCTTGAGAATATGGTACCAAACAGATGTGCCTCCAAAATCTGTTAAATTTATGACGTTGTTCGAAATTCTTAAAATCACGATCCGAAGAAAAGAAGTGCCAACTCACCGATATGAAAGTCGGTGAAGCAATTTGCAACAGCTCATAAGGCAATATCTGTAATATTGTTTGCAAAAATCGAACGAATTATTGCACTATTTCTAACCTTTGGACTTTAGGGTATGTGGAAAAATCGTTGCTGCGGGCCCAAGCACTTTTCTTTAGCAGATTTTCCTGCCGAACGAACAATTCCTTTGGCCATACCTTGTCGATCCAATCGATTTCCGAGACAAATGCCGGCGCACTTACCTGTAATTATCAAATTAATTCATAATGAAAACTTCTTTCAAATAATTACTTTCTCAGCCAATTTGGTAGGAGGTGAACTCGAGCGAAAGCACATTCAAAAGTTTAGTGCGCTCGGATGGGCTTTTTCTAAAGTTAAGTTCAACTTCATAATCACCGAGTTCATAGTAAATGCAGTAATTACAAGGTAATTTAAATAAAAGTTTAAATTTGGGCATAAAGTCAATTTCTTACAACAACAACAAAAAAATGCAATTTCCCCAAAAACTCACAGATCACCTAAAAACCTGGTTTGGAAATGCTATATTAACTAATATCTTGGTTCCTCCGCATAAATGCAGATTTAAAAATTTAGCCTTAATCTCAAATTTTTTTCATTCTTACGAAACAATTCGTTATGATAAATGTTTTTTAATTCGAGCTTGCTAAAACGTTTACCAAAAAAGTATTTACTTGTAGTATTCGATGAACTCTTTTAACAGCATGTAGCTTCCCTTTTGCTCGTATACTTCAACAACTTCAATTCTCCTCTCGCCACCAACAAGATCTATAACAAAATACATCAAGAAAATACATAGATTAACAAATGTACCAAGAACATCCGAAACGGTAAAAGCCTTGAGGATCCGGCATTCTTAAACTGCCTTCGTTTTAAAGAAACAACAATTAATTAAAACCTCATTCCCTAACTGTTCAGGTGGAACGTTGAATAAAAGTGGGCGAAGCAACCCCGTCTGGTGAATGTAATCCATCGAGAAATCTACAACATGAACCATATTTATAAAATGTATGTGAATAACAAAAAATCTACGCACCGCTTACGGGCAACTCAAGAACGACGTCTTCTTGCGAATAGTCATCAGAATCAAGAAGTTCCTTAATTGAATAAGGCAACTTGCTCAGTCGTTCCGCCTTGTTGAAGTTATCTGGATCTGGCTCATCAAGCAAACTCAAGTCATCGATCTAAACATAAAATCGTTATAGAAAAGAAAAACACAAAAAAAAACTTTATTTTTGCGACTTCGTTTTGGGTATCTTTCAACAACAAAATCTCGCGGATCCCATTCAGAAGCACTTGTATCCATTATATCTAAAACTTTAAAGTAACTATGATGTAGATAAACAATATTAGATATTTGATGCGCTGATTACTAATTCGTCAATAGAAACTAAAAAATTGAGAATTTAAGCAGTTTTTGAACCGGTTTAGATTTTTGAAAATTAAGGAAAAAGCGACTTTTAATTGAATTTTGGACTCAATTTGCTAAGAGAATTTTTCGTTTGTGAGGGGGCTGGATTTAAATTAATGAAAAAATTCGCTTCGAAATGTTCTCATTTTGAATAGTAAAAAAATCAAATCTTTGTTTTCCCAATAATTGATTGCGCGATCAGAAAAGGATAGACTAATAACAGTCATAATCATACATATCTAAGTGCCTTTTCGGAGGTCCGATCTTACACACATTAACTGCGTCTGCAGACTGCAGTCTAACTTTCTATTTCTTTAGAATTATGAGAGGAGACTTAAAATTTAACACAATGAATGAAGTTATAATAGACGTTGTAAACATTGACAAGAATGGTACTATCATTGATAGTCAGAACAATGTTGGCGGCGCGGCGGATTCATTTGGAAGCAGCCTGGAAATACATGTGAGTGAGCCAATGATTTTTTCTGGATCCTATTTTGTATATTTTTCAATAAGCCATTCCTAAACTTGAAACAACAGCGTTTTTTGTTCTTAAGGATGCAGTGATCGACGAATCGTGGGATTGGGCATCTGTGCAACGGCGTCCTGCGACAGAATAATATCATTGGGAATGGGGAGAATGCCGACGCACATGAGAAAAAACGACACCAGAAGCCGACTTATGTTCATCTGAATATCGAAGACCATTATGAGGAGAAAATCTTCGCAGAACAATTCTTCGTATCAGCAGGAAACTTGGGTGGGCATTGTTTGGCGGTGGTGGAATGAGCGAGCAATAAATGCTCGTCTGGTAAATAATTATGAGGCTTTGTGACAAATGATTTTTGTTATTACATTTTAGGTTGCTTATGATGAGGAGGAACGACGCAAATTCATCGGACTTCGTATTGAACGAGTTGTGGCAATTTTTGAAAACGAAAAGGCCAAAGAAATGCTTAGTGGCGCAATGCTTTGTTCCAAAACCCATGAACTTCTTCACAGAGACGACTCGTTGGCGCGTTTGTTACAGCGAAAATATGGGTAGGTTGGCAGGACAAGTATCATTTCACTAAAAACTGCACTCATTGTTAGCTCAAATCGCTTCACCTGGACCTGTCTAAATTTTTTTGTTTATATTCTGAAATTTTTAGCGAGCGAATGACCGAATTGGTGGTGTTTTACGCGAATCAAATAGAGCCGTTCAAAAACAAGAAAGAGAAGGAAAAGAAGAAGATGGCGAAGAAAATGGTCCGAATTGGAACGGTTGCTCAGTGGGGATTTTAACGATCAGCTTTTAGCCGTAATACATTAGTGACTCGGTTCAATTTTTGTTAAAATTTGTGCTCAGAAGACCGACAATGACCCTCTGACTTGTTGGTTTTGGCAGCGAACTGACGTGAGTGGGCGCATGCTTGCCCGGATTCAGAATCTTGCCAGTGCAATTTCGAAACGCATCGCCTGGTCAATTCTCATCGAGCCTGGACGACCTCGCACTGACCTTTCGGTTTTTTGTTTTTACTAGAGTTGATTTGAATTACTAATGTTGAGAACGAATGGAATCAAAAAGCATTTAAAATTAAATAAATAAAAACTAATTTCAACTTTGCAGAAATTTTTTGCTGAATTTGATGTGCTCGAGTCCTTTTTTGACAAAGTGGAATTATCTCCCGTTGAGAGTGCACAAAAGGCTTTTGATGCAAATTCTTTGTTGAAAGTACGTAATCGGAGTAAGTTTTTCGAGAACCCTTTAAAACCCACGTAAAAATGCATTCATCGATAGAAATGACTTGTGCCGATTGGTCGCGCATTCAATTGAATGTTCCGGCTGAGCTCGTTCGGGAAGGCATGACACGCGAAGAATTCGTTGCAACAAAACGACACCTTCAAATTTTCGGAGACTTTGATTGCCCACAAATTTCGACGCGCGTCGAATTGTCGAAAACTTTGATTTGAATTCAATAATTTTTCTAATCTTTTTCCCTTTCAAGTGGTCACGGTGATTTCATTAATGCCAGCTATGTCCGTGGTGGTCCGTTGCTCAATACGTTCATTCTCACTCAGACACCGCTCCAGCAGACGATACCAGACTTTTGGCGGATGGTAAACATATATTTATTTAGTTAATGATACTGTCTTTTTAACCCATATTTTTATGCCGATTTATGAGGACAGCTGCTAATCTCAATATTTTTATTGTTTTTTTGCTTTAGAATATGTAAATGCATAAGATTTTCTAAAACAGCACTTCTAACAAAAGATATGGCAAGAGCGCAGCGAGTTCATCGTTATGCTTTGTGAGGCAACCACCGACTCACTCGCGCAAAACGTCGTTGTTGGTTCTGCGGCGCGGACTCACTGCCCTTTCTATTGGCCAAGGTAGGAATGAATGCATGCAAACGTCTTTCTTACCCTTGCAAGATTCGAGGGAGAAAGCCGCCGTTTCGGTCATCTTCATGTGAAGAATGTCGGCGTCGATGCAGCCACAGATCCATTGTTCACCATAATACACTTGGAACTTTGGGTGGTGGAAGAATCGATGGAGCATAAAGGTGAATGGAATTGCAACAAGTCATAAACCCAATGATTTCAGATGGATCCAATTACTTCTGATGCGACAACGGCACACCGACCACATGTGTCGAAGTCATCATTTCGTCTTCAACTTTGGCAATGGGATTGGCGAAATTACGCTGATTTTCATTGGCCTTTTCGCGTTCTTATACGGTGTTTTCCTTTTGGGTTATTACATAAAATTTTTGACTAATTCTTTTGGCAGGGCACGTCATTCCAAGAATCCGAGTGTGCTTATGTGTGCTGATGGGTGTGGACGTTCGGGCACTTTGGCTTTGATTGAGGTGGCACCATCAGCTATTTTCTCCCACCACTTTTTGTTTATCTTCCTTAACCCCCAACACAGATCTTTCTGATGCAATTGCTCCGCGGTGCCGTCTCATTTGAGCACCCAATGCTTACCGCAGCCGTCTTTCTTCGACTTGCAACGTCGTCACGCTGTCTCAAACCACATTCAGTATTTGTTTGCCTACCGTGCCGTACTCCATTGGCTCCAACCATTTATCATTTCTTGGTATATCATCAGCCTGGTCCAAATATAATTTTTTTTTGTAATTTTCCAGGTACCACCGATCAGTGCTAGGCTTCACCTCTCGCAATTCAGGATTCTGTGGCAAATATGATGAGATTGCGCGCGCTTACACGCATAAGAAGAACCTATTAATTTGAATGGTCATTCGTAAACCAGTGGACATTAACACTCGCTAACCAATATAGGACTGATTCGTAATTATTTAAATAAAATCTATTCTTGTTTTTATGTGTGAAGTGCAAAGCTTTAGCGCAAAAATTCGAGTATGCCGAGTAAGAATTCGACCTCAAAAACATTTTTGAGAGTGGAAAAAGGAGTTTCAAGGGAGTTCGGGGCATAGAATCCATCTGACCTTTATTTTTGACCGATTTCGAGAACTCCGGAGCTGAATTGGATTTTTCCGAAAATTAAAATGTTTAAAATTCACATGGCGAAATTTGCTCCAAATAGTTTGGCCAACAGTTTCCACAACTATCTAACTTATGTCCTTTGCTTGTGCATTGGGGGTACACTTTGGGATTTTGCTTTCGCGCAAAAATCATTTAGATCCTTGATTAAAAGACGGGGTTGCGTATCACCGTAAATATAAATAAATAACATGCCAAGCCTCCTCCTCCGGATATGTGCAAATCTTTTATGAATCTAAATCGCCATATTTGTAGAAAGAATAACAAGACTCGATGCATAAAAATTTGTGATTTGCTGAATCTTATCGTTTTAAATATCCATCTGTTGTGCACGATCATTTTGAGGTCTTTGCGAGCTAGAATTCTTGGACTGAACGCGTTCAACAGGCGGAGGTGTTGCGTTTTCAACTGTCAAGTTAACAAATTCTATCTTTAATTCTACAAAAAAGAGAGGCCTCTTAACCGGCTTGGTCAGGGTTTGGCTCTTTCGTTTCGGAGTTTGTCTCTTCCTTAGGCCCTGACGACCGCGGTGAATGGCTCGGCGTTGAGAACACATCCTCAACCGCCTCGTCCTGAGTCGGATGACTGGTGGGCGTCTGAATATCTTTCCATCGCTTCCTGTTGCAGCTCATCCGGTTTTGCCGTTGCCCGGAGTTGTGAAAGATAATCATCGAGGGAGTAATTCTGAGAGAAGTGGTGACTTTAACATTGCCCGTAAAGGTCGCGTAATGAGAGTGACCTGCAGAAGGCAGACGAGTATCGCGGTCATGTTATCACCTGCATAAAAGGGAACAAAAATGGTGGCATATTAAGGCCTTTTCTGAAACACAAACAGCCAAGTCCGCTGAGCTCACAGTCCGGCGCTAAACATTTTTCCAAGAGTTCTTCGCATATCTGAATGATTAAAAATAAGCGTGCCCATATCACCGAAGGGGATGGGCGGGACAAGTCCTCTCCCTTTCTTCGGTGAGCAGGTCTGATAAAACATCCAAAATATATTTAAATAATTCAAATCTAATGTTTGAAAAAAAATGCAATGAAAATATTTGACGACTAAGCCCAATACATTTCGAATCGAGTCGTAACAGAATATATAGTGTACTAAAATAAACCGACCTTTTCTGGCACAAGCCCGGAGATTAAGCGTTCCCGACAAAAAGTGATCCGCATCTTGATTAGGTCATCACGTCCCAAATTACCGTCACATGCGAGCAGCACGAACTCATGCTCAGGGGTTATCGCCTGTATCTCCACTTCCGGACAGGCTAAAGCAGTACCACCCATGAACAAACGTGAAGCAATATGTATGTATTCCGCAGACCAGTCACGATTTGCTCTCGTGCCGATTTGGATTCGTTCTTTTTAAAGCTGAAATCGCCAAATGCTCTGGACAATGCCAAATTCCCATTGACTCGGTTGAACTCGACCTAAACCAAGTGCCATCAGGGCAAAACATTCGTTCATTATGTAACCCACCCATCCACCGGCCGCAAATATCCTCCGGCTTTCCTCCTCATTACCTCAAAAGCATTTCCTCCCGTTAGTCTAACAAAATTAAACTCACATGGTTTGTGGTCTGAAAATGTATAATTAAATAGGGAATTTTATTGAAACCTTGTACATACCAGTGCTCAGAGCAACTGCCCTACCTTAAATCAAAAAAGTTTTGGGTTTCACTTTTTGAAAATGTTAAATATTGCCAGATACAGAAGCGACAGCCCTTGAATCACCAGCGTTGGCTTAAATTAATCTTTTTTACATTAATAATAAATGGGATTTATGGTTTAATGGGAGAAAACTACGAAAAAAATTCCGTTGGCTATAAGTTTTATTTGGGGATTTCCCTTAGGCTTGATCAATAAAAACCAACCACAATAAATAAAATTGTCTTTGATTAACACTACGACAGCCGTACCTGTTGAAAAAGAAAAATTTTACTAAATGTTCCTAAATTCATGACAACAAGACAAACCGGATTTGAAATTGTATAATTATTTTTTGTTAATTCTTACATTCTCCCATTACAAATTTTTTTGACCTCTGATACATCCCAAAGACATACAACGCACTCACTTCCGGACATTTCCTCTCTGATCCCATCGTTGGTCATCATTTCCTCATCCAAGTCCCAAAAATCCTTCGACCAGCGAATCGGATATTCGGCCTTCATCTGACAATGCCCAACTTCGATTCAAGCCAGAAAGGGCCCCTCTAATTCCCCTTACTGAATGCATTCGATTGGGCAATCAGACTGTGTAAGTTTTGGCTGGCATATTTAGCAATTTGCGCGCCTCCTGAAAAATAAAAACAAAGTGTCATAATGCAGTGAACGTCTCGCCATGTCCGTCAAAGACAGCAAAAAAGGCAGCGGTTGGGTCTTCTGATAGCTCGAGCAATTGCGTATGGGCATCTTCCATACCTAAGAAAGTATGGCTATTGGAATGAATTATTAATAGCAAAATCGGAATTTTACTGGTCATGTTTCTCACCCAACAAAAATTTTTTTGGAAACCCTTAAAAACTTATATTTGTACAATTTCGGATTTGTTTCTGGGCAGTAAATCTGATTTTTTGGTACATTTCCAGTGTATCGCCTTGATTTTCTCTATTATTAATATTAATTGTACTTTAACAATTTTGAAGAATCCAAAATTTCTAATTTGGTACCTGAATTGGCTACAAAAATAAAAGGCGATTACCGTACCGATTGTCAATTAGCCTTATTTCAAAATTCATACTTATTCGCCATCCTTGCATCGAAGAAGAGCCTACCAATAACGACATTAGCGTATTTTATTACTTAAAAAAGAAATTACCGACAGTATACCGATCATTGGAACAAGAGGCGTTGTCTTTGGTAGTGATAGGCTCACTTAAGGTTTGGCCCATTCTCTAAAATTAAATGAAAAGAGTGCGCTAACGTATGCATTTTTCAAATGTTTCAAAACTAAATTGTAAAAAAGGGAATAAGTTCAAGCTGGACAAAAAGCACAAATTAGCAAGTTCATGCAACCCAACAACAGCCAATAAAACCACGAGATTCAACCGCATCGTCTGCGTCTACCGGTGCCGTTAAAAAATTTCGCCAAGATCATTTTCATTCATAAATTGTCTTGCATGATTTTGCTATTGGCATTTGACCATTTTTCATTTTAGTACTCCGATTTGATTGGGGTCGGCTGGGCGCTAGAGACCTTTGAAGTGCCATAGCTCTTATTTGAAACAAGCAAACTAAACATTGATACAAATCGAAAAGCTTTATGTGTTTAGAAGCTATTATTTTGCAGGGTTAATTATAGGTCAGAAAAGTGCAAAAAAACTAAACATTATTTTCTAAAATAGTATTATTTGACGAATTGAATTATAGTTTTAGCATTTTGTCAGTGAGATTGCACTAGATCTTCTCTTCAAAATGTTCTACTATGCACCTTACAAAGTTTGGCTTTTATCATGCATTTATTGCGTCTCTTTCTGTTATTGTTGTTTCGGAACTTGGCGATAAAACATGGTTCATTGCAGCGGTAAATGCTATTTTATTTAAACAAAAAAAACTGGGAAATTTCTATGCTTTTTTGCCAATGTTATATTTAAGATTTTGGCCATGAGGCATTCTCGGTTGACTGTTTTTGCCGGTGCGATTGGCGCCCTGACGGTGATGGCCCCCGGCCATTCTTCTATTGTCTCAGAAAGCTTTCATATTTTTAGGTCATGACGGTGTTTTCCGCCTGCCTTGGCTGGGTCACCCAGCTGATCCCGCATCGCATCACCTTTTACCTTTCGACTGCAGCTTTTTGCAATATTTGGCCTCAAAATGTTACACGAGGCGTGGCATATGTCGCCCTCAGAGGGGCAGGAAGTGCAGGAGGAGGCGCAAGCGGAGGTGCAGAAAACTGAGCTGGACATGGATTCGGCCAAATACTCCGCTCTGGAGACCGGCTCGGAGTCGACTGAAAACCAAGGGTGGGCAAAATTTAAATGGTGGTCAAAACTAAACAAAAAGGATCGCTGAATCATTCTGATTTATTTAATTTTTTCAGTTCCTCGGCTTGGAAAATCATTTCCTTCGTCTCAACTCTTTTTATCAAATCTTTTACACTCACTTTTTTCGCTGAGTGGGTTGGTGTTGAAGCGATGTTTTTTTAATAAAAAAAATGAAAGTAAATTTAGGGCGACCGTTCTCAGCTGACAACAATTGTGTTGGGTGCCCGAGAAGACGTTGTCGGTGAGTGTGCAAATTAGTATTTAATTTATTAGAGACCGATCTGGGCCAGGTTCCCGAGTCCAGGTCCAGTGGAGCCTCCGCTACCCGGATTTTTCCTGGACCTGGATTTTGGTCCAGGACACCTCACTAAAATCCAGGTCTAGGATTTTCAAAATGTCGATCTCTACAAATTATTAAGCAAAAACAACCATTTATCCTCTTTTTATTTCATTGTTTAGGTGTCATTTTGGGTGGGATCATTGGTCATATGATTTGCACTGGCATCGCCGTAGTCGGTGGACGTTTGTTGGCCCAAAAGATTTCGGTGCGAACAGGTTCGGCATGGAACTCATTTTTTCATTATATATATAAGAGTATAATACTTAGCAATTTATTTGGGCTTACTCTTTTCACGAGCAGAGGCGTGGGTCGCAAGAAATTTTAAAATGTTAATTCTTATGCAGGCGAAAGTGGGCTACACCCGGTTTTCCGCCGATGAACTTTACTTAGTTCATAGTTTCACATGCTATTATTACTTCTTAAATTGCGGCCCCCCTCTCCCCTCAAGCGAAATAATCATTGAAATTTAAAAAAAAAACATGTTTTTTGCAATATGTTACATTTCTCTTTCCCCTTCCCGTTCAGTGACTTTGATCGGCGGAATTGTCTTTTTGCTGTTCGCCTTTTCCGCCTTCTTCGTCAGCAGTGGGGACGAAGCTGTAGATAGGCTCACTTCTGAGCAGCATTTCCCCTCCAGCGGTGGTGCCATTGCCATTCCATCCTCAACAGCAGTGACCTTGCTTAACAACACGCCACAAAAGACGCATTCACTCGATCAAAACCAACAATGACCCGGAGGGAAGAAGGGATTTCTAAGCGATGGATGGACATTCAAAGCAACCGGGACAAAGGCGCTTCGCTTTTTATACGACGATTTTTGCACATTTCAATCGCTTTTATTAACATTAGTGATAACGTTCCATATGATTGACTGTGAACATTTGTTCTATCCATTATTCTATTTCAAGGGGCCGCTTACCAAGAATTTGTATGGGGCTTATCCTAAACCCCTTGTTGTATTTGTGCGCAAAATTTTTTTGATTGTTTGACGTCTTGAATTTGTTTTCTTATTTATTATGGTGTACTCCCTTGCACGATCGTAACTCCCACGATCGTAACTCCTTATCACTTTGTTGGACATATAAATTGGAAGCCGACAGGGGTAACGTGTCAATTACGTGTTTGTTTTATAATATAAATTTTGTTCAAGAGATTATTGATGTACAAAGAATGACGGGACCGGGATTCGTGTAAAAAAATTTGATCGGAATTCTCTGGATACGTTCCAGACTCATACCGATTCCACATTGTCGATTGTCCCTCCGCCCCCATCCCTTTGCATTTGATTTCTTCTTCGTCATTCCCTCACTCACAACGCACTGATTACTCGGCCGATGCTCATCCAATTTGACTGTTATTTTGACCGATTTTTTCTAATTTGTTCGCTCATATTTATTTAACTATTCCACTCATAAAAATAATTGTATTGTCATCTTTGTTGGTTTGATTATTGTATGTTGCCGATATAAGGACGACAGCGCAAATATTGCCGTTCGGGTAATGTGTATGGAGAATGTTATCGTATCGAATTTCGGGTCACCCCCTCCCTTCCCCCCCCCCTCATTCTTTTCCTGAGCAGATCAAGCAGTTGTCCCGCCCCCCTTCATTCTCTCCGCTTCCGCACCTACCCAACATCTTGTCCGTCCTCGGCTTTATCCTTTTATCTGTCCCTTTGGCGGATCGATTGGATGAGCTGAGAAAGGGGAGGGGTCGAAATCACCTGTCAGTATGGAATGGATGGCGTATGAGTGGGCGTTGGCAGGAGGAAAGGCTAAGGCGGATGAAACAAGAGGCGGGCGGGCTTATGTCCATCACTAGCGGCTGTTTCTCGCCATGAGGTTTAAGCATGGAATTGAAGAGAGGGGAGGGGGGGGGGGGTTCAGACCGAATTCACGAATTCCCCCCCCCCCTGGCATTTAACTCATCTGGCCTTCTGATTGGCTGTTGACGAGGACCTGAGGTGATTTTTTCGGATCGTCAGCAGCGAACGCTTTTGAGTCTTTAACTCCCGATTCCCTCCCCCCGTTCATTCTTCCTTTCCCACGGCCAATTCCATTGTTCCACCCTGTTTATTACATTTCCTGCCCACATAACTGCCTTTAGCTCGTGTAGCATCGTCTTTCACATCCTTTTTCGCTCCATTGCGTCCAATCCATCCGATTCTTCCATCGTCCATGGCATTGACCAACGGAGTTGCGGAAGGCGAGGTGGAATTGGAGGTGCAGAAGATGGACGGGGCGGAGGAGGAGGAGGCCACGCTGGTGAAGAAGGAGCTCAAGCTGGAGGAAGGCGAAGCTGAAGGAGGAGTAGAAGGTGACCAACAGAGGGAGGGGGGAGGGCAGGAGAAGGTGAAGACCAGAACGATCAGGGAGGGACATGGATCAGAATTGTCGAGGAGGGAGGTGATAAAAGTGTAGGGAATGGGAGAAGCTGTTCGATAAGTGGGAAGAAGAACATGGAAAATAGTAATTTTTTTTAAAATGTTCAGAAACAGCGGATGAAGCGGGCGGTGACAAAACTGAAGACCAGGCAAGTCGCTCCAGGGTTCTTCATTTTATGATCACTTTCAAAGTCCAAGTTTCTTTAAAAACCCATCGACAAGCATCTCTCTGGCTCTCTGTTTGAGTACATCTAACATTAATAATAGATTCTCTTTCCCTTGGGGGGTATGCCCTTTGCTCCACTTATTCCCCACACCCATCCATCCCTTTACCCACTCACAAATTCCCGGTAATGAGCTGAAGAAAGGTTGAAGATGGGGGGGGGGGGGGAGAGAGAAGAGAAAGAGATTGGGGTTTTCGCCATCGCTCTTCTCCTGGCAAGCTTGAAAGAGCCCTTTTTCTTCTTCTCTGGCTAATGAAGAACAATTTTTGATCATCTTTAGAGGCTGGAGAGGGTATGGGAGAGGGGTAAAAGGCAAACACAGAGAGGGAGGGAGGAAGGGAGAGAAAGAGGGAGGGAGAGACAAGAGAGAATCCAGCCAACTTTCGAAGGATTTGTTTTGTTCGATCGTCGAGAGGATTTGTTGGTTCTGTGTCCCATGCGACTGTTTCTCTTCCTTTTAGCTGCGCCCACAATGTTTTTTTGACAAATGTTTTAAAGTTGCGCACTTCGAATTGGCCGCCACATCCTTTTGTTAGTGCCGAAATGGAATTTTTTGGGGATTTGTTACCATTTCAGCATTCAATTCCTCCGTAACTTGTATCCAACCAACCACCAGGTACCCGACATAACAAACGAAGACCCAATGACTACATCAATGGACGGCATCGAGGACATAGAGGTTGGGTGGTGGAAATTTGAATTATTTAATTCAATCTAGGGTTGGTGTCCCCGACCCCCCGGGGCGGGAAAGTCTCGGGGACGACCCAATTTGGGGTCGGGGACTAACCGTAAAACTTGGCATATTTCAGCAGAAAGAAGGGGAAGAAAATGCGGAAACTGTGGAAAAAGCGGCGGAGGATGAGAACACCGAGGCGGCCGAAATTCCGGTCGATGTTTACGATGAGGCGGCAGAGGATGAAAAAGTGCCGGAGGCGGAGCAGGAGGAGACTCCGGCGGAAGAAGAGCATCCGGAAGAGGAGCCTTTGCCCGAAGAGGGTGCCGATTTGCCTGAGGGAGCCATTGAGGTACCCGTAGGGGGCGTTGAGCTGCCTGACCCCGAAGAGGAGAAATCGAAAGCGGACGAGGCGCCTCAAGCAGAGTCAGAGCCGGAAGCGCCTGAGGCAGAGTCAGAGACGGAGGCGCCGCTCGAGACACCCGTTGAGACGGAGGGTGAGGAGCCAAAGACTGAGGATGAGCAGCAGCAGTTTGAACTGCAGGTGCGCGCTCGAAGGGTCTCGTGATGCAAATGGCACTTTCTCACGACATCATTTAGGCACCGCCGAGGGGACGGCCTCGCACTCCGAACGATTTGGACGAGTTGCAACGTGTGGAGGTGGAGGCTGCGGAGGTGCCAAGCGCGGCGGACGATGTGGCCAGCCTGACCAGCTCTAGGAAGGCGCCAAGCGTTGGTCGGTGGAGAAACCGGACAATTTCCGTCATTTAATTTGGCCATGTTTAGCGTCGCCAGTTCCCGCAACTCCAAAGAGCGCCGCGTCCACTAAGAAAACGTGCGCTCTATCGAAACAGATCCCCCCGAATAGCGCCCTTATCAAGTTCAGGACATTCGAGGATGAGGTGACGTCTGTTAAAAGTGGCAGAAGTGGCAGAACCAAATCGCCAAAGAGTCCCCGATCACCGCGCACTCCGAAGTCACCGAAATCGCCCAGGTGCTGAAGAGTTGATCAGTGAGTGATCAGACAAAGAATGATTTTCAGAAAAGTCGAAATGGTGGAGCCGCAACCAGAGGAGGAGGAGGACGTTGTTGCAGCAGCATCGAAGGATGAGGAGGAGAAGCAGAGGCAGGAGAGTTTCGAAGCACGTATGCGCGAAAGGGAGGAGGAGGAGGCAAGGTGAGAAGGAAGGGATATGAAGGCAATGCTCCGCTGTTGACCGAATGGACAATTCTTTTAAAACTGGAATATGAATCTTTTCGACCGGGACTTAACTGGGTTTGATCGGATTGGCAGATGGAAACGCATGACCAGCTGGGACAAGGGCGAGGATGGGACTGGGGCGGTGGAACGTAAAACGTCGGCAGTTACGGCAGAGACAGTGGACGAAGTGCCGGAGGAGAAATCTGAGGCCGAGCCGGTGGAGAAGGTGGAGGAGGAGAGCGAATTGGAGCAGAAGGTCGAGGGTGAGGAGGAGCCAAAGTCGGAGCTCGAAGAGGTGCCCGTGGCGGAGGCTGAGTCGGCTCCGGAAGAAGCTGAGACGGAGGAGCCCAAGGCGGAGGCGGTGTCGGAAGAGGAGACGGAGGCACCGCCAGGCCCTCCTCGGCCGGAACGCTCACCATCGCCGGTAAGTGTGGTTTGATTGACGACGCATTGGGTACCCCCTAACACATATACATTGCCCGTTGTCCCCTTACAGATGCAGCGGAGGGCAGCCCTCAGCGAGGGACAGGGACTACATGCCGTATGATCAAGACACCCTCCATGAGACGGTGCCGGCTCGACTGCCCACCGCCACTTCCTTCTCGTCATATTACCCCCGCGGTAAGAGGGCGTCCAATTCCTCCCCCCCCCCCCCCCCAAAATTTGCCAACATAAAACAATTTCCGCTGCAGGAACGCGAAACGTACAAGCCAATCTCGCCATGGGTGGACCAGAGCAGCAAATACCGTAATGAGGTGCCATTGCGCAAAAGTGTCGCCCTCAGCCAATTACAGCCCTCCCCTTACAGTACACTGTGGGCGAACCCCCAGTCGCCCCTGCTGCTTACACCGCCTTCTTCGATGTACTGCGCCAACCTCTCGTCATATCTAACAAATGAGCTCGTTCCTTTCCCTGTTTAGGACCTGGTCGCCACTGGGCCCTTTGCTAGCTCCCTTTACTCCACTTCGCGATTGTTGGAGCGATCTCGTTCTCGCACCCGAGTGAGTGCCAATGGGACTGAATGTTTTTTGTTTCCTTAATTAAATGCACTGAATGGGCAAAAAATGGAAACTTCCCAACACGCCATATTCATTCCTTTTAGGAACGCCGTCAGGCACTTCGCTCACAAAGCCAGGCGCGAAACTATTACCGGTCCGTCGAGTTTCACTACCGGTCTCTCACTATTATCTAATCGCTGTTGTCTTGTTCCCTCTCCAATAAACTAAGCAATCCCAAAATTGATTGATCGTTACCCAATAAATTTTAAATTTTTTGGAAAAAATGGACAATGATTTTGGCTAAAATTAAAAAATTGTCAGATTTGCGTCCCAATACCCGGCGCCGCTGCGCACCCGCGATTACTCTACCCCGCCCTCCTCCTACCTTACGCGAGCTCCGACCGCCGCCAGCTCATTCGTCTCGTTCATTGACAACTACGGTGCCAAGCAGTACGACCTGGCACGCAGTCAGTCGCTGCACCGTAACTCCGTCTACAACAGCAACATGGCATTGAGTCGGTCTGTGTACGTTTTTTGAAACGTTAATGCATGGGATTGGGTCATCGGTTTTGCTTTTGTATTAGTTCGCGCGGCGGCGTCGATTACTATCTGGGCTCGGGCCGAATGTCCCGCGTGGAATCCTACGCGGACGCGCTGCACAGCCGTTATGAGTGGAACATGCCCAGCAGTCACGACATGTACTACGCCTCCAATCGGGGCCAAGTGGGCTACGCGCCCCTCGCCAACTACCAGGTCAGCAGCGAGCAATAATAAATATTTTGGGTCACATATTTTGGCGCTAGGACAAAATCAATCACTAACGGACAAAATCCCTAATAATCCCTAATTAGATATTAGTGATTTCGTCCGCTTTTGGCTTATTAGGGATTTTGTCCGTTAGTGTTTTGTCCTGACACGTTTTTTTTGGTTGAATTAACGCCACTTCCTTCCTTAAAGGAGAAACAGTTTTTTATGGGTCTGAAAGTGTCAACTCAAAGCATTTCATTTGAAAAACTTTCGGGTGATCCAAATTATTCTCGAATCCGGGCACTAACTTCGACTTCTGCTCGAGTTTCGTAACCAGCGTGTTGGGGCAAAACAAAAGTTTTGGATTTGCCCCCTCTCCCCCATCAAATGTTGAGAAATGTGCCAAAAAAACGTTTTCCTCTGGTTACGGGGCCGAGAGACACGACTGCTTCAGAGCTACGTGAGCGGCCTCCAGCGCAGTCTGTCCCAAGAGAAATTCCAACGGGATAAGGTTGGTTGGCTTTTGTTTTTCCCGCGGGGCGCCTAATTATATCCGTTCACTTTGGCAATGCTCAGCTGCGCAACAAGTACGCGACGGTCAGCTACCAACTTGACCAGGCGGTCAAACAGATGGACTTGCTGCGTTCCCACAATTATTCGGCAATGCGCTCCGGCTCAGCGCCACGCACTTCCGTCTACGCCAATTTCTACCCTTATTACTGAGGGTTAGTGTCCCGTGTGTGGAGGAATGCTGATGACACATTGAAATGATGGTACGGTATGGATGGAGACAGACGGTGGCTCATTTTGTATGGTGTATACTGTATTTACTGTAGTACCATAGATTACCTTCTTCGACATGACGTGTCCTGCTGACTCCCCCATTCTCCCCTTCACCAGACCACAAATTTTGATGATGTTCAATGATAATGAATTCATTTGATGGTGCATAAAGCAATATTTTACATTTTGTGATTCAAATGCGTCAAATTCGAACATTTAGCGGATGGATTAATCAATTTAAAATTAATTAAGTTATTAATTAATGTCTGCTCCTCGCACTGCCACATCTGCTCTCGCACTGTTGCCTGGTGCTGAACCTGTTGGCGTTGCCGCCGCAGCCGCGATGAAAGAACACTTTGCACTTCCTCTCCTGAAATGTCCGATCATTGTTATGCAAAATGTGAATTTCCACCGTACTTTGGAATCGAAGAAGTACTGTAGATGGGAAGGTGGAGACGGCTCACCCACGCGACATTGCCGACCTTTATGAGCAAATTCCGATCAATTCAAAGTTCGCGGAGATTATTACCTTCGATCGGACGAAGTCGGCAAAAATTTTGGATAGACTCAGTTTTGGATGTTCTGTTGACCTGAAAAATGTGCCCAGCAGATCGATTAGTGTGTTGCCGACGCAATTTACCTCGAAGGGATCTTGGATGCCAATGTCGCCTTCCCCTTCCTTTGGCTCCGCCAATTTCAATTGTTCAGTCGCAGCAGCGTCACCACCTTTTATTCGACAATTTGGGCACTTCGTTCTGCTGTATAACAAACCCTTTTTGGCTCCAGCAATCAACAAATGTGCAAATTCCGTCGGTGCGCCAGCTGTAAAAAATGCAATGGATCGACCGACCGATCAAAGGATTTAAATGAACAAGGGGCCGAGGAATATTCGGCTCAAGGTATCGGTTTCGGATATTCGTTCTTGTGCAAAACTAATCACAGCCACCACCCCTCCGTCCTATCTCACCCGCTCGTGCCGCCGCACTCGCAGGCTGACTCGGCGCATCCAAAGGTTGAGCCGACTCTAAAAGGGCATTATACAAAATTTACACAATTTCCCCAATTCCCACGGCTGTTGCTCTTCGCCTCTGTGCCCGTTGTTGGCGGCACGTTCGACGGCGTTCCTTTCGATGTTCTTCGGTCAAAAGGAGCCGACCCTTGGCCGACCACCTCGCCGGGGTTGGAACTGCGAATTCCGAAGTGCGGGGCAACAATCTCACTGGAGCTGCTCAGTTGGCTTCCCTGGGACACCAACGGACAGCACATCCGCACTGCATTTTAATTTTTGGAATCATCATCATCGCTTTTAGTTTCGGCCCCAGAACCCGCCGCTTCGTCCAGTAAGACCCAATGCTCTTTCCGTCCGAGCTACCGAGGTGTTCCATCACCCGCCCACTTATTTGTTAGGCTCTTTATGTCCCCGCCCTTAAACGTTTTAACCGTCCAACCAGCTTGGACACATTCTTTCTTACAGTCCGGTTTGTCTTCATCTACCCCGCGCCCCTCCCACTCACAGTTTCGGTCCGTGTTAATAGAACAGAAGAAGCCCCGAGAGCACATCGCCTGTCCGTCCAGCTCAATTCCTGCCCCACACACCAGCAACTCCCCGCTGGTGTCGTTCTTCATCGGGTCCGACCCGTCCGGACAAATTGCTGGCAAATCAGTCAACATTGTGCGCGCCGCGTCCTCCTCATCGTTGGACGCTTTCACTTCCAATTGTTTGTCCGCCGCACCGCCAGGCGCACCAATGGACGGTTTGCGTCCTAAGCTCGGAGCTCTTCTGGCCGGGACAGCACACTGACGGCGGCCCGTCGGCACAGAAATAGCCGGAGGGGCATCCGATGGAGTCTGATCGGTCCCCACACAATACGGGGTTCTTACCCCCAAGGGGCAATTCAGCGCCCGGACAAGGGCCAAGTCCGAGCTTTGGCTGCGCCTGCGCAGAGTTGGGCGTCAAACCTAATCAATGCGCAAGTTTGAATTTGGGTGTGCTGTTTTTATTCGACCGTACCAATTTTGCAGCGCGTTTCGCAATCCGCCAACTTGGCAAAATTATTTTCATTCCCATCACAGCCGGAAAAGTAGAACAGTCGGCACTGGTCGAGGGCTAAGTCGTAAAAGTAGCGCAGACTGGCCTCCTGACAGCCGCCGCGGCGAAGCGGCTGCACGCAAGGGCTGAGGTCGGCGGAAGCGGCTGTCAGCAAATTATGCTGACGGTAGATCGCCTGATTAATCCGTGCTGGCGGTGCTTTGTCTGGAAGAAATTTGAAAGATACGGTGGGTTGTTTTTTGTTGTCAAATTTAAACCGTCAAAACGCAGAGAATGTGCCGACGACGGTGAGCCACCGCTGTCCACAGAGAAATGCTGACGATGCAAGCACACTTTGCTGTCCACGTCGGACGCGTCTGTGCTGGTGATGAAGGCGGTGCCGGAGGAAGCTGGTCTGCTGCTGCTGGCTCTTGTACCCGTGCTGAAATTGATCAGAGGTTGATTTTATCATCCAACTGCTGGTCACGTTTGTGTCCACCTTCAGTTCCTCCCCGTCGTATCCGCCAAACACGTGCTGGTCGTACGGGTCGTCCTCGTTGGGACAGCAGGTGTAGTCCAAACCGTTGAAGAAGCACACCGACTTGGCCGGACATTGGTTCATGCCCGGCAAACACATCACCGGCCGTCCTTACAAAGACCGGACAATTCCCACCCATCCAATAACCAACTCTTCTCGGCACACACTTACCGTCCTTGTAGCGCATGGCATTCAGCCCATTCGGACACACGGGGATTGTTTGATGAGCAGCTCGCTGAGGTTGGGTCACCACCACCTCCTTGGAGAAGGACTGCCCGAACGTTTCCAAAGCGCCGGGAAATTCGCCAAAACCTTAAAAAAGCATTTCATTCACCCGACCCACCCTCCAATAATTGCCCCAACCTTTCTGATCCATCCCGCCAATGTTTTGCTCCTCTTTGTTGGACGGCACGTGGTTAGGCAGTCCGCTCTGCACCGCAACTGTTGGGGAAGCGGCAACAACCGCCGATGCTAAGGCCTCTTTTGGCTGGTCAACTGAATGGCATAGGCGGCAATTCAAAGAAAATCAAATCAATTCAACTATTCTCCTAATCTTGACTGATTTGATTTTGCCTCGCCAGCTCTATCACATCCCCTCGGGGACAATAATATCCTTACATCGTTTGCCCGTTTGATAGTCAATCACTGCCGGCGGCGATGGGCCAAGCATTGGTGGAAGGTTTGCGGGGAGCTGCTGCGGCATTTTGGGCAGTGGTTGAGCACTGTAGGACGAGTATCCGCTCGCCGTACCGCTAGAGGGCAACGATGGGGGCGCTTGGAGGGAGGCGGGGGCAGGCGCGGGCGCTGCTGGCTCCGCGGACAAAGTGGGCATTTCGCCACTGAAGGAACAACATTTTGATAAGATTAGAGACAATTGCCAACAGCAACTTCATACATAGCTTGTGCCTAGTGCCGGCATTCCGATCGCCCCTTGGGCATTTTCAGTCAGTGCAATGGTCGCCGCTTTCGCCAGCGGAAGCTCGTTTTCGTGTTCTGTTTGCTGCTGCTGATCTTCCCCTTCGTCGTTTGCATTTTGTGCTTGCACTGCTCCAACTTCTCGTGACTTTTGCTGCTGATCAATCGAAGGCAGTGTCGGTGGTGTTCGTGCGTTTGTCACCACATTTTGTGGATGCGGGACTGCCAGGCAATTGGAAGACTGGGAGAGGAAACAATGTTCGAATACTGGCTTTCCTTGGAGGCTGATAGGCCAAAACTCACATTTGCACATTGCTTCACATTCGTCATTGGTGCTGAACCGATTCTCATTGCCTGATTGGCCTTGCCACACGAACTGCTCACATCTATATAAAAATAAAATTGGGTACAACGAGTACACAGTCAGGGATGTAACCGGAATTCCCTGACATTTTTGGGTACCGAAATTCCTACGGAATCCGAAATTCCGGGACCCCCGGAATCCGGTTACATCCCTGTACACACAGAGACAGGTTCTGGTTTTGCTGACAGTATACCCACCGGAGGTTCCTGACGTTGAAGTACCACTGCACATGGTATCCCCCGCCGGTGCCCTCTTCTCTTTCCAGGGAACACTTCTCCGGCAACAACTGATGACTGTTAGTCAACTGCTGAACCTTCTTGCACTTCGTCTCGCATTGCTCCCGCTCAGCAAAATTGTTTTGGTTGCCCTGACAGCCGCCGAATGAGAACTGCTCGCAAAGACCCGTCTGAGCGTTAAAGAACCTGAACATTGGATCGGTATGAGGAGGGCACCGTTTGGAACGCGGACGGAGAAGTTCAAGCGGAAACTCCTACCATTTCGGCACATATTGGCGACATGCACCCGCGTCTGGCGGCAATGAACAGAGGACCTCCGCAGAGTCCCTGACATTCTCCAAAGTGTCCGGCATAATTGGAGGAACCAAAGCCTTCTGCTGAGGTGGAGGCAGAGGCGAAGCTGGACTAACGGTAGATGAACGCACTAGGGGCACAAGCTCAGGGAGGGGAGAACGAGCGGAGACTGTTGGCGGCGTGTTGGGGTCGGCGAGAGCTGGAGTTGGAGGAGGCTGCTGAGTGTGTCCAGAAGAAGCCATCGCTAAAAAAAGCATATAAACGGCCGGTCGGTTGAATTCGAAACAATTCATTGTGAGGAGCAGTGAAAAGTGGGAGTGCAAAAGCTAAATGGTGCTTTTAGGTGCCAAAAGTGAACAGCAAGAAGTCAATGATCAATATAAAGACGACTTACAGGTAAGCTTGGAGGCCAGAGGATTGTTTCTTACTGTATATGCACATTTTTTCTCACCCGGTCCGTTGGTCATCAACGCGGTGTCCTGTTGCATTCCCACCGGAACAGTTGGGGCGAGTCCGCTCATTTGCTGCTGCTGCTGATGCGGAGACACATCCGCCCGCGTTGGGGCGAGTCTACCCGCCTGCTGTTGTTGATGCGGAGACGCCTCCGTGCCCGCGGCCTCTCTCTCTTCGCCATCGGCTAACTGCTCCCCGCCACCCTCCTCCCTGACCTCGGTGGAGTTGCCTCCTTGCTATCTCCTCGAGCGTGATCGGTTGCAGACGTGAACTGTCATCGATGAGGCCGCCCCACACTGGCAACATTTTGCGCGCCACCTCTTCTCGTCCACTGCCTCCGCCGCCTCCCCCACCGCCCTGTTGTTGAAGGTGGTGCAGGGTGAACAGGTCGGACAAGGCGCCCTCCCCTCCGGACACCGGAACGGAGGCGACCGTGAGAGGTGAAGACGCGTTGCCGGTCATGAGTACATTAGGCGGAGATAGCGGCGGCGTTGAAGAGGACTGGACTGGGTCCAGATTTTGAGGTTGGATTTGTTGATGATCTTCCATCATTATGTTGAGCCCGCGATTGAATTTCCTGTGTTTGTTGCGCTGCTTGTGAATGAGGGCTAGCAGCATGTGGCACGTCAGTTTTATGATCAGAAATATTTTGAAACAAGTCCAGTCGTTGTCGCTGAACATGTTGCTGCTGCTGTTCAGTGTTCATTATGAGGTTCTTGCAGAGAAAGATGTGATTGTGGAGTAGCTTTTTGTGGCTGTTCTCCTTGTATTTGTTGAATTTGTATTGGCGACGCTTCTTGCGGTAGTCCTATTTGTTCTTGTCTGGGTTTGAAGAAGGCGGAGCTTGTTGCTTTTGTCCTTCTTGTACTTGCTGAACTTGTGGAGCCAAAGCCTGTTGAGATTGTACTCCTCCTACTCCTTGTTGAATTTGCGCCTGTTGCGGCTGTTCACCTTGTTCTGGCTGAGCCTGAAGAGGCGGAGCTTGTTGGGGTTGTACTCCTTGTTCTTGTTGAATTGGTGGAGCTTGTTGAGATCGTCCACCTGCTTCCTGAACTTGATGAGACACATGTTGCGGCTGTCCTTTTTCTGTTTGTTGTGGTAAAGCTTGTTGTGGTTTCCCGCCTTGTACTTGTTGAACTTGTGGAGGCGCAACTTCTTGCGGCTGTCCTCCTTGTATTTGTTGAATTTGTGAAGGCGGAGTTTCATGCTGATGTGCAGCTTGAACTTGCTGAGCTTGAAGAGACAGCGGTTGTTGCAGTTGCCTTCCTTGTACTTGCTGGACTTGAGGAAGCCGAACATGGTACCGTTGTCCTCCTTGTACTTGTTGAACTTGTGAAGACACAACTTCTTGCGGCTGTCTTCCTTGTATTTGTTGAGTTTGTGGGGGCGCAGTTTGTTGCGGTTGCCCACTGTTTACTTGCTGTGCTTGAGGAGGCGGAAGTTTTTTGAGGTTCTCCTCCTTGTACTTGTTCAATTTCAGAAAGTGGAACTTGTTGAGAGTGTCCTTTTATTTGTTGTGCTTGAAGAAGCGGAGCTTGTTGCGGCTCTCCTCCGTGTACTTGTTGATCCTGTGGAAGCAGATCTTGTTGTTGTTGTTGTTGTACATTTTGTTGAATTTGTGGAGGCGGAGCTTCATGCGGTTGTCCAGCTTGAACTTGCTGAGCTTGAAGAGATAGAGTTTGTTGCGGTTGCCTTCCTTGCACTTGCTGAATTTGTGGAAGCGGAGCATGTTGTGATTGCCCTCTTTGTATTTTTTGGACTTTAGGAAGCGGAACATGGTACTTTTGTCCTCCTCTGTACTTGTTGAATTTGTGGAAGTGCAGCTTTTTGCAGTTGTCCCTCCTTGTGTTTGTTGGGTTTGTGGGGGCACAGCTTGTTAGCTGATGTTGTAATTGAACTTGTTGAATTTGTTGTTGAGAGAACTGCTGTTGTGACAGAGTTTGTACATTTTGTTGCGGTATATTTTGTGTCTGAATTGACGATTGTAGAACTTCTGTTTCCTTTTCCACTTCTCTCTGTTCCTTCTTTTTTTTGTCGGTTTCCTTTTCTTTTTCACTCCCCTCCCATTCTCTGCTATTCTTCGGCCTTTCTTCCTCTGCCGGTTTCTCTTCCGGTGCAATGTACACCTGTTCGCTCTCTTCACCCTCATTTCTCTCATCATCTCCCTCCGACTCCAACTCTGTCGCTGTCTCACCTAACTTTGCCCTTCTGTCACTCTCTTCTTTTTCCCCGTTCTTTTCCTTCCCCGTGTTCTCTGCCTCCTTGTTGCTCTCCGTCTCCAACCAGATCATATCGTCTGCTTCCCCTTTGCCTCCTCCGGTTCGTCCTTCTTTCTCGTTGTCCTCCTTGTTCTCGATTATCCTTTCTTTCTGCTCTTCTCTGTGTCTACCGCTCTGCCACTTTGTCCGCATTCTTTCGGCCTCCTTCAGCGCCTTTTTCGATCTGCACCCCTCCGGCTTGAAGCGGTACCTGTAGACGCTGCTGTTGTTCCATTCCCTTATGCCGAGCGTCCCCGTCGCCCCTTCCCAACTCCTTCAAGTCGATGGTCGTTACCCTTCCCGGGCCCCTTCCGGGCTGTTCTGCTGCTGTCCCATTCCATGCTGCCACGGCACTTTTCGTCGATACCTGCGGCACTTCGATAGAGTGTATCTTCAGCCGATGAAGACCATCCCGACCTCCTTCAGCACCCCTACCAACGGAGAACAACCACATCGGCGGGTGCTGTCCCTGCACTACTTGTTGCTGCTGTTGCCAATGCTTTTCCTCCTTCTTCTCCAACACAATTTCATCTCCTTTTTGATTTCCTTTCCCTGTTTCTTTGTCCGCTTTCTTCCTTTTTCTCCTCATGCTCTTCTCTTCCGCCTTCTTCCGTACTTCTTCCACTTCCGTTCTCTTCAACATTCGGGTGAATGTTGTTCGTCCCCGGAAGGGCGGCAACCTGTTCCTGCTGCTTTACCCGTGGCGGTTCCCTCGGGGGAATGACTCGGTGTTCTGCCGGAGTTTGTGGCAACGGCGGTGAAGGAACCGGAACAGAGATGGTGGCCGGTGCTGAGAAAACAAACACAAAAACAGTGCGAAAAAGTGCAAAAAAATGAAGCTTAAGAATGCTTTTTGTGCTGTTTGGCTTTAATTGTTTTTTGTTCGTCCTCAAAAAAACAAAAGAAAAAATTAAAATCGCGGAAAAATAAATTTCCCAAGGTTATTAAAGTTCACCAACCCGTCTTCTCCACTTCTTCCACCTTTTCTTGCGTAACTGGAGCCTCTTCTTGCTCTTGTACACTATGGTTCTGCTGCAAGTGATTCTGTTCCTTTTCGAACACAATTTTCCCATTTTCTTTCACGCTTTTTTCCTCCTTCCTCTACTCTTCTTCTTCCTTCCTCCTCTTTTACACTTTTTTGTTCCTCTTCCTTTCCTTCTTCCTCTTCATCCACTCTTATTCTTTCTTCCTCATCTGCTTTTCTTATTCCTTCCTCATCTGCTCTTCTCCTTCCTTCCTCATCTGCTCTTCTCCTTCCTTCCTCATCCACTCTTATTCTTTCTTCCTCATCTGCTTTTCTTATTCCTTCCTCATCTGCTCTTCTCCTTCCTTCCTCATCTGCTCTTCTCCTTCCTTCCTCATCTGCTCTTCTCCTTCCTTCCTCATCTGCTCTTCTCCTTCCTTCCTCATCTGCTCTTCTCCTTCCTTCCTCATCTGCTCTTCTCCTTCCTTCCTCATCTGCTCTTCTCCTTCCTTCCTCATCTGCTCTTCTCCTTCCTTCCTCATCTGCTCTTCTCTTTCCTTCCTCATTTGCTCTTCTTCTTCCTTCCTCATCTGCTCTTCTCCTTCCTTCTTCTTCCTTCGCCTTTCTTCCTTCTTCTACCGCAATTCTTCTTGCTTCCTCTTCTCTCGCTATTTTTCTTCCATCCTCCTCCTTGGTTCTTTTTTCTTCCTCTTCCTTCACTCTTCTTCCCTTTTCTTCCTCCGCCTTACTTGCTTCTTCTTCCTTTGTTCTTTTTTCCTCTTCTTTCGCTCTCCTCCATTCTTCTTCCCCCTTAACTCTTCTTGTTCCAACACCCCCTTTATCCATTATTTTTTCTTCATCTCCCCCCTCTGTTCTTTCCTGTTTCTCTACATCTTTCTCTTCTTCTCTCCTTTCATCTTTCACTTTATTCTGTGGTACTTTTATATCTCCCCTTGCTGCCGACGTTTCCACTGAAGGCAATGCTGGCGGTGTTTGTATCGTAATTGGCCCTTCTTCGACATGATCAGGCACGGTCATTTTTGGCATTTCTTTATCCGATCGCACTCCCTTCTCTGCTGCCTTTTTCTTCTCCACTCGCCATCATTCTTTGTTGTTCTTCTTCTATTTCCTTTCTTTGCTCCTCCCTCACCTCTTTCTGTTCTTCTTCTCTTTCTGTTCCATTCTCCACCATTCTCTCCTCCTTCCCGTTTATCGCCTTCTTTTTCCTCTTTTGCTGTTTGCATTCTTTCCTCACTGTTTCCCTCCACTCTCTTGTTCATTTTCCGCTTCTCTGACACTCTCTTCTGCTTGTCCTTGTGGCTCCTTCCAACCGTACGATCGTTGCCCATTCTTCAGCCCCACTTCATTAGCAGCGATATTTGCTATCGCGTTCTTATGCCCTTGTTCTCCAGTTGTTGCTGCTACACTTTCCTCTCTTCCCTCTTCCTGCGTCTCATTGTCAGTTTGCTGTCCCGCTGCTGTCTGGTTGTTCTCCAGCTGCTTCTGCAACGGCTTGCCCTCTTCGTCATCCGCCAGTTTCAATGGCACTCTTTTCGACTGTTCAACATTCAACATCTTCGACTTTCTGCTGACGCACTTTCTGCTCGTCAACACCAATTGGTACTACTACCGCTTGGGGGGATGACGAACTTGGAGGGGTGGGGAGTGTGGGCAGTGAAAGTGCCGGGGACGGCTGCTGAACGGCGGCTGAGTGCTCACCGCCGTCTGTGTGGGTGCCGGTGCCTGAACATTGTGGTGCAATGCAAAGTGAGCTGGTGGTGAGAGTGGGGCAGTGAGCGATCCCTTATTGTGAACCAAGTCAAGCCCCGAGTGTCAGTGTTGTGTGATTTGTGGGGAGGGGGGAATCGAGTGTCATTGAATTTCTTTTTAAGACTCTCATTAGGGCTTCTAATGTGCCATGGCGTTTTGATTTATAAAGTTGCAATGAAAAGGAAGTGCATTTTGAGGTGGCAGGTGAAATAGTTGAGGCAATCAAAGTGTGAATATGATTCGTATTTTAAGTTTAAATTTGAAAACTTACGCGAAAAGCGTCCGCAGTAAATTTGGCATTCTTTTTGGGAGAAGAAGTGATTCCGGTTGCCGGCACAGCCTAAAAGGTGGCGAATTTGGCGAAGGGTCATTATTAATTTCAATTTCTGAATTTCGTCTCAAATTCCACAAAACATTGCCTGCTCAAGGCCTAGCCATTTTTACCTGTATAAGTGAAAGACTCGCACTGGGCGTGCTCGACGTTGAAGTACCATCGCTGTACAAAACGAGTGCATGAGGACGCACCAGGGTCCTGAAAATCAGCAGTTCATTTTGTGCCCTTCCAACCAATCGAGAGGCGATATTTTAATCCGAGACATTTTAACGCATTAAAAACCTATAGAACGACACTGACCAATATTTGTGAGCATATTTCGTTGTTGCCGAATGCGACTACTTGTTGCTGCTGTTGTTGTTGTTGCTGCTGTTGTTGTTGCTGCTCGTGCTGTTGTCGTTGGACAGATGCAATTGGCAGTGGTGCTGGTGCAGGTTGTGATTGTGGTGATGATCTGTTGCGATGTCGGCGAGTCGTCCGAAGAGGCGGCGGCACTCGGACTCCGGGGAGTTGGTTCGGTTGGGGTGGAAGCGGTGACGGCCGCTGTTGGTGGCGGAAGCAAAGAGCCCGAGACCGAATTGGGCACTCCGTGTTGAATAACCTCTGTTGCCAAATTAACACATCTTGGAATCAATTTGGGGGACGGCTTACCGATTAATTTGGGTGCCGGAGCGGACGGTGGTGAGGGCGGGGAAGGCGGGGAGGATACGGGGGCTGGCGGCGACAATGCTGGCGGAATCGGACGGGGAGCCGGCCGATTGGGCACAGAGACGGACTCGTCCTCTGGCAGAGCCGGCGCGGGGGGCTGCTCGACACCGGTGGACGCTTGGGTTGGCGTTGGCGGAAGGAGAGGACACACGCACTCCTGACAGCCCTTCCTGGACAAATGCGTGGATTGGGACAATAAAACGACGAATTTTTGAATGGAATTTCGAATTACTATTTCACATACGGGACAGTCGACCCTTCCAACCTGTTCAAGAAGATGATACACGGCTCAACGCATAATTGGATGTCCAACGGAGGGCAGTGGGCGCGTCCGGCGGATTCCGGACCCGGGATGAGCGGAGGATGGCGCGTAGGGGCACAACTAACAATGCAGCAACAAATTTTGATGCTGCGAAATCAAATGTGCAGTTTGCTCTCACCTGCACAGCGTGCAGCCCCGCCCATCCTTCACCAATTGGCAGCGCGTCAAGTCGCAATCCTTCGGCGGGTCCGTCTGCGAGCAATCACTGCGCACGCAGGCCACCTAATCAATTAACAGCAGGTGGCCAAATTAGAAAAGGCCCAAAATTAAAAATAATCAATGGACCTGACAGTCGGCCAATGTTGCAAAATTGTTGCCATTGCCGCTACAACCGCCGTACATAAATTGGTTGCAACGATTGGTGTCCGAATCGTAACCGTAACGGTGGAACACGCCCGAACATTCGCCTGTTCAAAATTGGAGACAATCATTAGAGTGAGAGGAGGGGGTAAGTCAAGCTGATCAGTGATCACCCGGGTCAATGCGATGATCACAAATGTTGTTGCTGAGAACCTCTGCAATAGGGGAGAGAAACAATTTTCGGAAAAATGTTCCGATTAAGCGTACTATTTACCGCCTCAGGGGCCCTTTTTTTAATTGATGAAGCAAATTTTGTTTTATTTTTCTAGCATTTTTGAATGCAATTGGAATTTGTTGCTTAATTTTACTTTTTCCTTCCGTTTCAGGCGGAGTGCAACGTCTCTTGCAGTCGGTCAGTGATGCGAAGTTGTTGCCGTTGCCGCCGCAGCCTCCTAAAGTCAATGAAAGCGTTCACGGAATGAACATTTTTGTCCCTTATTTGGGTGAAGATGAGAATTGATCGGGGGGATACAAATTTTTTGATCAGTTCCGTTACCGTATGATCTGCTGGTCAACCCAACTCTACCGTATTGAAACTGCCGACATTCGCCCGTGTGGCGATCGAAAGTGTAGCCGCATAAACACTCCGCCACATTGGCCCTCGTCGACGTCCGACTCGCACACATCCGAGCGCGGGTCCACACTCTTCTCCACGGGGGGAACCACTGACAACGAGAGAATTGGTCAAAATAATCATTCCTTCGGTTGGAGAAAGGCTATCAGTGAAACGTATTTTTTTGATTATCAAAAATCATTTTTCCCATAGCCTCCCCTAAACTAGAAGATAATAGTGTTGCACGAGAGTCACTGTCTTGAGTATCGGACTTGAGAAAAGTCTCGAGTTTTTTGGGTCTCGGGCTCGAGTCCCGGAAAACTTTAAGTCTCGTGCATCACTAGAAGATAAGTAATAAGGACCTTCTCGATGGCAAATGCTCAGACATTCCTCCCGACTTCCGAAGTTGTTGCCGTTGCCGTTGCAGCCGCCATACGTGAACTGTTCGCACTTCTTTGTCTCCGTGTTCCAAAACCATCGGACAAATTGCGCCGCACAGTTTCCATCGTCCTTTGGATGTTGGCATCTGTTGGACGATAGGTTTTGTTTTGTGGCGGTTGTGTTGCCGTGCATCTCTGTCCCATTTGCTTTGTGGCTGCTGTTCATGTCCGTGCTGCTGCTGCTACTGCTTGAGTGAGTTACGTCGGCGGTTTGTCTGTACGAAGGGCAAGATTAGAAGAATTGCCCGGCTTTTTAAAGTTGAGATGTTTGAATCCGAAAACCGGAAATGTGTTCACATCATTTGGTTATGTTGATCATTTTACCCGTCGGGTGGCCCCTGCGTTCCCATGGCTTCAATTGTCGTCGTCACCGCCGTCGACGGATTGGCGATTGTGATGACTTCAGCTGTGGCGGTCGTGAACAGCTGCCGACGCATTACGCAAAACTGCAGCTTCCATGCTCTTAGCTGAATTCAAATGCTTGGTGCTGTGTAGGTTGTAGGTCTGCTCGAGAGTCTCGGTTTCGATTCTCGGTAAATTTCAAGTCTCGAGCAGCCCTAGTAGATCGTGCTTCGTTTTGCTTACCTCCTCCCACGCAAGCCTTCTCACATTCCTCTACGCGCGCAAAATTGTTGGCATTTCCATCGCAACCGCCGTAGAAGAAATATTTGCACTCGTCCAACTCGCGATTGAAGTAGAAGCGCATTTGATACTCTGATTGGGGCCAACGTGGAGGTCGGAAACGTTATTTGTGCATTGAGTTTTCCTCATTTTCGGAACCCAATTTTTGAAAAATGGCACCCAATTTTTTTGGCACTCATTTTTTGTTGTTCTCTGAAGGGCTTACGGTCGCAGGGTCCACGATCCTTTGGCAAAGCGCAAAGGTCCTCGTCCGCCTTCTTGTCGGACTCATCCACCTTCTTGTCGGACTCATCCACCTTCTTGTCGGACTCATCCACCTTCTTGTCGGACTCATCCACCTTCTTGTCGGACTCGTCCACCTTCTTGTCGGATTCGTCCGCCTGCTTGTCGGACACCAAAAGTGCAGCCGGCGACTGCAAGTCGGCATTGACCCCCTTTTCGTTGCGCGTGTCCGGACAACAGACGGAAGTTTGCTGGATGCTGTGACAGTTGAAGCCGATCGGACTGAACAAAATGTGGGTGAAATTTATCAGCAACTGAAGGGAGAAACAATCGATACCATTTGTTCCCCTCTGCTGAACAGTTCACCAACTGCCCGTTGCCGTCCTTCAACGGCAATTCCGACCCGTCGCACTTTGTATCCGTCTCGCATCGTTGTTTGCTGTGGCGGTGAAATCACAAGGAATTACATAGATTAGAGTTGACAGTTCCGGACTGAAACTGAACCGACCCGAATCGTTGACCCCTTTTTTGGGGGTTTTTGTTTGGATACCGATTGGTCGGTTCAGAGGTCATTTTATCAGACATTGACTGTCCCAACAGAACATTTGTCCTCACTGACCATGCTTGCTCGCTGATAGTAGTTGTTGCCGTTGCCGCCACATCCTGAATAGTTGAAGGCCACACAGTGCCGCCCATTCTCATCAAAGTGCCATCGTTGCGAAAATGCCATGCATGGCCCGGCCTCCGCTGGGCCAATACATTCGTTGGTCAGTGGAGCGGGCGCAGATGCAATCTCTGATTTTAAGCACAGAAAATGATCATTTTTGCGGTGAGTAGAAGACCAGCAACCCAATTCCCCGAAACGCACTCTCACAGTCGGGCTTCTGTCCTCCGTCCTTTGTCCGCGAGTGCTTCAGCTCAATGCCCTCCGCATCCACACAAAAGCATTCCGTGCCACCGGCCTCGCACTGGAGTGGCACGAACGTGCCGAGCGGCGAGCACTCGGGCACAAACGCTCCCCGGACGAGCCCTCCTCCCTCGGCGCCTCCAACAGCGGTCGCTTTCTGGCGCTGCTGCTGACATACCGTCATCAACGGAGTGACAGCGGTAGCTGCCGACGCTTGGCCACCCGTTTTGGGCCCAACAGTCGCGTAGGTAGCGTCCCTTTCCCGGTTCGGACACGCGTCCTCACACTCCTCCTTGTACCGGTACAGACGAGGCTCGTTTTCATCGCTCACGCAATGCCCTGACATTGGGCAGAAAACATTAATAGAAATGTCCATCGGTCTCCTAATGAAGAGCATTGGGGATTAATACCGTATGGGTAGGAGATGCACTCCCCGTTGCGCAGATAATAGCGCAGAACGAATTGGGAGCGCATTTGGATTCCGTTGGGGCCCGGCGGGCATCGACCACGGAACGGCTGACGCTTGCACAAGTCAACTCCAGTAGCAGCTGAAGCAGCAGGGATGGCTTGAACGGAGGGCAAGGAGTTCAAACCAAACGGCACGTTGGACTGATCAAACTGACCGGCTGCTTCGAGCAGCGAATTAGCTGATAAGACGGCACACAATGCTAACACAAACAAAGGTATTGGCCAATGTTGAGCAGCCAATAACTGTTGGAAGCTGTGCCTCCCAATCATTTTCTGCAAAGAAACCGACAATATTGGGGAACAATAACAATGAAATGTTTCCGGGGACGCAGGGAGACGCGGATGTACACCGATCTTAAAAACTCAATCACGGGCATATAAGAGTGATTGGGGTGATCAGTCTCCGTTTCTCAGCAGCTTTTGCATGGGGGGTCTGCTGAGAGTTTGGAGGTGAAAGCGATACAAAGAGACTGTGGATGGGGTGGAGAAGCTCATTTCCGCCGCTCCTGCCGGGGGGGGGGAACCTTTAGGGGAAACGGACGGCGGCGGAGGAGGGCACCGGGGATGACGACGGTGGTGACGGCGAATTCTCCACACCGCTGCGCTCAAAGAGAGGAATCGCCGTCGTTGTTTGCGGGGCGCCCTGAGGCGATCCGACCCCGCCAATGACCCACAAATGGTCAGGGAGAGGGGGCGGGGGCATTCGTCCGCCCCCACCCGAATGCTTTGCTCTTCCCCTCGGGCGGTATAATCTCTATTTGCGGGAGAGTGGGGGGGCGGGGGGGGGGGGAATGTGCTGATGCATTATTTACGCACATTGGAAGACTTGAGGATTGATGTGAGGTGGTGGCGATGTATCATCACATCTCAGCAGTAGGAACACTTTGGTGGTTGAAAATGTTGGAGGATGGGCGAAGATCCCCCAAATCCTAATCCACTCACTAGCCCCATCCCCACCCAACAGCCCAATCTCAACATTGTCGCAATTTACACCATCCAGCCACCACCCCCCCCCCCCTCTCATCCCAATCCCTAAAATAACACACTAAGGGGAAGCCAAAGCTGATCATTAATTAGCTAGGCAGCTCGTACAGCGTGAGAAGCCGACCCGGACGGGCGAAATTATGATTAATTAATTTGGATTTTCGCAGTCGACCTCAAATCCCCCTGTTCCGGATACCACCAAACTTTCTACCAACCTCGCGTACTTTTGCGGTTTATCCGATCAGATGCGTAAGGGCGAGAAAATTAGCTCAGAAGCAAAACTGGGTGGTACAAAATGGCATTGAAGAATGAAGAAAAATGAGTTGAGGATGGAGAAAAAAGGTGCCGATTATGGCTCAAAAAATGATGGCAACCCAATGAAATCTCTTGGGCAAATTCGAGTGATTCCCACCGAGAAAGCATCCAAATTCCTTCGCCGGTTGTGCAACAAATTGAGCCAGATCAATTCTCGCATTGACTTTTGGGATTCTTCAACGGCGGCGAATGAACTGCATCCATCCAAATTCTTCCGGAGTTATCTCTCAGCTCCCCCCCCCCCATCATTTTGTAGGGCATAAGCCGATAAATTCAGTTCAAGGTCGATCAGCAGCGATCGCGCATCGTTGTTTATTCATGTACAGAAAGAAGTGAAATAGCGCAAAACAAAGCGATCAATCCCCGCTGATCAATCAGTGGAGAATGTGAGAAACGGCAACTGATACGTGACTTGTGTGTACTATAAAATATGTGTATCCAAATTAATTTGATAATTTGGCAATAAACATCCCAAGAAAAAAAGCACCTAAAGGAGTGATGGAGAAATTAGCTAATTCTAAATGCTGATCGTTGCTTTCAAACCAAAATTCCAGACCAGGCGGCCTAAAAATACCGTATCAGTGCATCCCTCATTTGTCAGTGTCCGTGTCCGTTAATTTGGACAGTAACCAGTTTAAACAAAAAAAATTTCAACAGTTGATTCTAGGGTTTGTTCAGGAATCTCAACTCATCTGCGACAAAATATGGCAACAGGCTCCAAAAATATGGCTTTTATGGCATCCAGGCGTCAAAAATATGGCATTTTATGGCAGTTTTCTTAAGCAATTTTCAAAAAACATTTTTTTTCATTTAAGCATAATTTTTGATACTGATCAAAAAAGATAATTGCAAATTGCACCAACTTGATCAGACACCTCCATGGAGATCCGTAAACCCCAAAATGCACTGAAAACGGGGTATTCAGTACGGGACTGAATCGGCACTCGTGGTGGGCTTCGGACCGGTAGCCGAATTTACTTTTAAAAAAATCTTAGACAGATGGCCAAATTAGTTATTTTCAAGTATTTTCTGATTACTTTTTGAATTTGTGCTTACAAAATTCTAGAGTGTAACAATACTTGCACCCCTAGGAATCGACTTTTTTTGGCTTGCCCCCCTTCCCTAAAAAATTTTTTTCTGGTTACGGCCCTGCTCAAGAGACCTGAAAATTCTGTCTGGGCACTAACTACATCGCATAAGAAATATTGCATACTTAGGATTTACATATTTTATGGCATCGCTTACAGCAAAGGTTGAAACTGGGCACAGAGACATAATTGTGAGATTTTTTTCTTTACTATATTAATCGACTGACTAAATGTTTTAGCATGATGCGCAGATGAATTATTATGGAACTCGACTGGCCACCTGCTCAAGTGACCATCTCGTCAAAATTTTTGAAATTAAGGCCAGTGGACAAGCATTTCCAATGGCCGAACTCACCGGCCACGATGGCCCGGTTTGGCAGGTTTGCTGGGCCCATCCGAAGTTTGACAGTGTTTTAGCCTCGTGTTCCCATGACAGGTAAAATGGTGAATGCCTCCCCCAGTTTTAAAATATAATAGTTTGGTCTCGGCTATTTCTATCTCGAAAACGTATAAAATTTTAAACTGAAAAACTTTATCTTAATTAGTGTGTTTTTTCACTGCCTTGACACATTAAATGAGTGTACTCTGTCTTATCGTACAACTGTTTAGAAAGGTGATTGTGTGGCGAGAAGTCAATGGAAAATGGCTAAAATCGGTTGGGTACTAAATTGGAAGAATTATGGGTTTTTTTTGTATTCAGTACGAGTACAACCAGCACGAAGCCAGCATTAACAGCGTCTGTTGGGCATCGCCTGAGTACGGACTGATTTTCTCGTGCTGTTCCACGGACTGCGCCATATCCATTGTCCAATTCATGGGCGATGTGTGGTCACCGGTGAAAATTTCCAACGCTCACGAAGAGGTGGGTCACACATTGGCAAAACAGAAAACTAAATTTATTTTAACAAATTTGTGATTCAATTCATTTTTAGGGTTGCAACGCGGTGAGTTGGGCGCCCGCTAAGCGGTTGCGATCAGCCTTGGACACCAGTGAACAAATTGACCCGAAACGCTTTGTGTCGGGTGGAAACGATCGTCTCGTCAAGGTTTGGAGGTTAGCAATTCAATTTTGTGTAGGTAGTTGATAAACGTCCTTTTTTTCTGAAATTAATTTAATTTCTTTTTGAATAAACTTGTGTTTTCTACGCAGTGTTTCTTTTTCAAACTTTGGTTTGTTGTTGGTCCCTTTGAATTGCCAAATGTATAGTTTTTATTAATATTTTTTGTAGGGAGGAGAGTCAAGGCAGTTGGAAAATGGAGGCCGAACTTGACGGCCATGAGAATTGGGTGCGAGATGTGGCCTGGTCACCGTCCGAGTCGCAGTCGAGTACAATTGCTTCTTGTGGGGTGGTGAGTTACGACAAAAAAAATTGTCTTACAATTTCAAGAAAAAACACCAGAATTTAGCGGACATATTTTATTATTTTCATGTTTATGATGAAGGTACGGCTTTTTTCCAGGACGGACGCGTAATCATTTGGCGCTGTAATTTGAACGGTGACGAACAAAAGTGGGCCAGCCGAGTGCTGTGCAAATACAATGACCGTGAGATTTAAGAAGATTGGCTGTGATTAGGGGGAAAGGTTCTCTGTCGTTAAGCAATGTGGCACGTCAGCTGGTCATTTTGTGCCACAATTTTGGCTGTCTCCGGCGTCGACAACAAAGTCGGTTATTTTTGTGATTATAGTTTAGCATTGAGAAGATTGTAATAAAACAATTTATATCATTCAATTATTGTGTTAATTCATTTTATACTTCTTGTGAGTAGACTAATTTGTAACAAATTAATATGTCCTTCAGGTGACTTTGCTCCAGGAGCGTCTACCCAACCATTGGATGCAAATTTCTGAACCAGAAGAGGAAAAATGAATCGTTTTGGCAATTTTGCGGCTTTTCTGTCAAGGGTTTTTATATAATGTAATCTTTGAATTAGTAAATTTGTTTTTTATTTGCATTTTGATGCTCTATCACCATTATGCGCATAATACCGGGGCCGGGTTCTAACCGGTTTTGGTAACCATAGTTTATGGCACATCGCATAATTGCTTTTCTTGTATGTTATTTTTGTCACTTAATTTTGAAATCGATTATTTAGTCTCATTTAATAGTTTATTCGGAGATGAACCTTTTGAAGCGTTTCCGTAAACCGTTGGCTGACGTGGCGGAAGTAACGACGGAGAGATTTTCTAATCCGAACAAACCTCTTCGGCCTGGGCATTGGTACGCCATTTTTATTTAGCCTTAGGGAGTTAAGGGATACCAGGGTTGCAGCGGGTAGAGAAAACTGTCTGGTAGGTAGGCCAAAAAATGGGTTTCCGCACGAAAAAACTTGGGTTTTTTGATTTTGTGTGATAAGATTTTGTGGGTTGTTGACGGATGGGTTTACGATCATGAAACACAAAACAACCAATTTCCCTTGGTATTTGCTTTATCCCTGGAACAATGGAATCATACGATTTGTCTATTTATAGGAAGCGTTGGTATTACCTTGGGGAAGAGACGCGCGTGGTGCTTTTGTCTAAGATGCGCTGGTGGTTCTTCCTGATCTACCCGGCGTGGGTCGCCACCCACCTCGAGGACTACAAACCGGACCCCGTCAGAGTTCGGTGCGTTATCACGAATTCCAGAGCCAAATTCAAACTCTAATTGTTGAAATGTTGCTTAACTTAAACAATTTCCAGAAGAGCTTTCTACGAAAGCCAGTTGGGTTCTCCAGCTTCACCTCTGGCCAGAATGGCGAATTTGCCTCCGTTTTTCGAAGAAGAGCAGTCGCAATAGTTTACGATAGTTTTTTGCAGATTGTTCATGATTATGATTTGTTTGAAGCTTTGGATTTTATTTGATGCATGAGTCAACATTGTGTGATTTTGATCACATAGAGTGCCCGCGATTACGGATAAAAACCCATTAAACGGTTGTCAAAGGCCGGGCGATTAAAACGCCCCTAAAGATTGAGAAATTACCATTTTTGGAATCATGGATAGAGGCGAGACGCTGATAGTGGCAGTCAGAATAGTTTTTCAAGATTAGCTCAATAAAGAAACTTGAAAAATCGAATGATGTAAAAACCGTCAAATGAGGAAAAATAATTATTCGTTGAATAATAAAAATGAGATTAATACTCTTATACTCCCCATTGATTTTGTTAATGAAAGATATTTCAATTAATTATCATAATTGTTATAGCATTGACGCAATTATTCTGCTTACGAATTATTCATTTTCCGCCAGCATATTCCCTCTCGACACCATCGTTTCACATTCTCTTAACGTGCTAAAATTGGCCAATTGTCGTCTCCATCCGCCAATTGATTGGACAAAAAAGTCGTCTGTCCATCCCAGCAAAATCCATTAATGTTTAGCGGAGGGGTTCCATCTTCCCAGCCGACCGTTGCAAGCAGTAGGTTGGTTCTAACAGACGCATTTGGGGACAAAATGGCGCCAAACCGATTCCGGGGAGCGGGTCGTTTCGTCCCCGACGCTTCGGCCCAAAGAAGGCATATACCTAAGGTAGAGACCAATTTTGAAATGACCGGACCCGGAAACCGGATTCAAGAAGTGAAAATCAACCTGGACCGGGTCTGCATATGCGCACCAGGTTCTGGATCCACAAAGTTGCGACGGTTTCATTTAAAAAAATTTCGGGATCAAGGAAAGGGCACTATAAACGGCGGGACCGAAACGTCCGCGGCCCAAGGTCCGGGGGGCTTTTTGCAAAATTCTTTGTGCTTAACTATTTCATCAAAACAAGCAAAGCCGAAGAAGACCCTAAAATAAGTCTACTCCAGTGTTCTTCATTTTTTCCACTCTGCTGCCCTGTTGAATATATCTTCATCCACTTAACCACACATTTATTAGTCGTCTCTCGTCTTTTTCTACCTCTGTTCCTTCAGCAAATATTGATTACGTCTCTCATCATCAGCCTCCCTCCCCCCACAGCCCCACCATCCTTCTTTCCCATGTCTTTCGTCGAGTTGGGTTGTTGGCGCTTGGCTCTGGTTTGGTTAGGGGAGCGAGCGAATACGCATTTTTAAATTTATGCTTCTCCCTTCATCCATTTACCACCACGCGAGAAAGAAGCATTTTGTTAGTTTAAAATGTTAATTTTTCAATTAATGATACATTTGCATGGGTTTAGTTTACCTCTAAACTTTTAGTTTAGACCAAACCGTTAAAATGCCTTTTACATTGTAGATAAATGTTTATGTTGCTTTCCGTCGTTGACCAAATTATTCAAACAGTGACCACGAAAAATCGAAGTTATTGACGGAGTTGAGGAAAATGGCGAGCATAACGATGGGACGAATTCTGGAAGGATAGGGGTAAGGAACGTGTTACTATTCGCAATAATTCTCCGGATGAGAAAATAGTATGAACAGGGTGGTATCAGGCGCGTAACAGGGTTTTTTTTTGAAGAAAAAAAGAAGCAGGGGGACCCTTTAGTTCTGCAAATAAAAATATTTTTTGGACCAATGATTTTAACAAATATCGTTAAAATCTTCAAAAAACTGAGAATGCACCCCAAAATCGATTTTTACATGGATTCCCGCCCCCCCCCCCAAAAAAAAAATTTTCTGGCTACACGCCTGATGGGTAACTCACGTCATTTTTTGGCTTTCCGTTTTTTAGAACTGGGGGGGGTAAGGAATTGGTGGGGGGCGAGAACTTGATAAACATAGTGTCAGTTTCCTTCAAAAAAAACACCGGAGCAGGACGGTCAGCGTGGCCGACAGCGCGACATTAGTTTTGGGAGGCTGAAACTTACTGCAACCCGTGTTATTTTTCGAAGCCTTAATAAGTCTGTGAAGTTCAAATTGCAATCTCTGTTTGTTTGTATGCATTTTTATTTGATAATAGAACACCGAACCGACAACGACCTTTGAGAGTACAGTTGCCTAAAATTGAGGACAATTGCAAGGAATGTTGTGGATCGCAACAAAAACCGGAGCTTCAGCAAGTTGTGGTTTTAGAAGGATTCAGTTCGGTCTGCCAAGGCCATGGGACGGAGACAACGACGGCAAATGTCAACCCACCGGACGTCAAAAACAATTCAGGAGAACAACAGGTGAACCTTGCAGTGTCCTCGTCGGTAACAAATGCATTTGAGGAGAAAAACACCCACCAATTTTTAATGTTTGTCTGACATTCGTTCACGAAAACGCGACATGCTCCCAAACATAAAATTTAGTAACCGCATGGCTTCTAAACCAAAAGATAGGGCCAAATCTGTTTACACAATTTGTCCAATTCACTCATTTTTTTGTTATAAAAAATATGGTGTCTTTGGCTTGGACAGTCCATAATGGAACGGCCCATGTCTGGGCAAAATTTTGGTAGGGGGATGTTGACTGCCCTTTGCTGAGCGAGGGGGGGGGGGGACAGTTGTGGCAACATTTGGGGTGGGGGGGGGGAAAGGGCGAAGGGGGGGGCATGGCCATTGCGAGAGGAGTGTGAGAGCGACTGTGACAGTAAATGGAGGAAGGGGAACCCCAATTCCTCCTCCTTTAACCGACTCACCACCACACTCCCTCCCCCCCACCCTCTCGTGTCTCGTCTACCCAATACTTCCTCTTATGCCCACCTCCTCCCCTCCCCGCCTTACTCCTCTTCATACGTCGTCATTCTCTTGCTTCCCATTCCCATCTAACAACCATCAATCACTTCAGCCCTTCTCCGCCTCTCCCTCCATCCATTAACATATACACCCTACCTTTCTTTCCCTTCTTCCACCGTCGCATACGCCCCCCCCCCACTTCGCATTCTTTGCTCTGTTGAGAATCATCCCTTTTTATATTCAATTTCTCTTCGATTAATTTTTATGACTTTTCGTTCGTTCCTTCGCGATTCGACCAAAATTTTTGTTATATGTATCCAAATTTAACGCAATATTTTTTTAACAAACGTTTTTTTTCGAGCATTTTCCAAATGATTTTTTTGTAATATATTTAAATCGTCTTGTACAATGTCTGGTTCAACAAATGGGAATTTTTAGCGCGATAATTTTTAATGCAAGAATTACATTTACATCATTATTAAAAAAAATTGATTTCTTTTATGCTTGTCTACACTCCTATAGATTTTTCTTTCTATGTATTTCTTACGTAATTCATTTTTCCAACTAAGTATGGAATTATCATCAAAATTTCCATTTACAGGAGGCATTCATTGAGGAGTTAGTCCGCGATCACATTTCCGTGCACGAATTCAATTGGACCGATTTGGTGGAGGCTGAAGAGAGAAATCAGCGAGAAAAGGAGGAAGGAAAAGAAGAAACTAGCACCACAAAAGAGTTGTCGACGATAAAGACTACGGAGGAAGCCGAGTCAGAAATGCTGCAGCAACATCACGTGAGTTTTGGATAGCGAATTTTTTTTTCTGTTCGTCCTCTAATTTTTTATTCCTCATTGCAAAAATTCATCATCAACAGCCACTAATTTTTGTTTGTCTGGATTTTTTTCAATTCCTTTTTTATAGCAAAACGGCTCTCATGACGGCCCACAGACGTACGTAGGCCGTGGCAGTATCGGCAGCACAGGGACGACTACGGGAGGGCGACAACATCCGGTGAACAGCATTTGCACGTGTTTACGCTGCACGGAAACGCTTAACGACTTGCACTCCTCACGCGGCTACAAGAACGCCGAGTCACCACATTCGACGCACAGTGAGGTGAGTGGAGAAGTTGTGCACCAGGCTTCGATTGCGGTTTGGACCTGTGGGTGTTGATTTTGACACTAAGAACCCCAAAATTTTGCAGGGTTCTGCGGACAGCGGACGCGCGACGGGACCTCTGACTTCGTACAGCCCGTTTGCGGACGCAACCGCTGAACTGGGACAAATCGCTGACATTTTGCCCATTTACGAATTTGAAGTGCCAAACACACTGGTCGGATTGATCATCGGAGTTAAGGGAAAAACGATAAAGGTGTGGTCGATCGTTGGGTCGTCGTGTTTTTTTTCTTCTAAATGTATGACATCACCGTTGGTCTACAGGAACTGTGCACTCGTGCTGATGTGCGAATGCTGATACGACCGCACCACACCCAGGGGAAGTACGAGACTCATCAGATTTGTTCAGTGGAGGGTCGTCGAGAGAACATCAACAAGTCTGCAGGGGGAGGGGGCTGGCTGCGTTTGCTCAGCCGAAAGTTAATCGACTGCTGAAGAATAATTGCTTGTTTTGCAGATGCCTGCACATGATCCGGCTCCGTTTTCCGCCGTGTCGTTTTGCCGATCTGAACCTGAAACCGGTGCTTCCGCCTCAACCCACCACCACTACTACTACTACGACCACCGCAACGGGCGGCAGCACCGTTCGAGGCGCTCCTTTAGCTGTAAGAAATTTTTTTGTAAATGCCAATTTTGTTAATCAGGGACCGAGTTCTGGGCCCCAGTGTTTGTTGTCCACTTTTTTTACAGATTTGAATAATCGAAGAAATATTGGAGATGAATAATTAATGAAAAAGCATTTTGCAATATACTTCAATGGAATTTGATAAGCCTCAATGCCTTATTTTTTATCCATTTTTTATGTTCAGCTCACTTTGCCCGTTGGTGTGCCTTGTGAGGTTTTTGTTTCGGCCAACACTGATGCCGGCCACTTCTTCGTACAACAGCCGACTCATCCGTCCTTTTCCTCTCTTTCGTTGCTCGACCAGTACATGCTTAGCGTTTACACACAGCCGGGTGGTGCACCTGACCTGCCAAAGCCGTGCAACGGTAATTTAGTCGAAGAAGAAAGGGCCGTTTTAACTTTCCCGTTTTCAGTTGGCGTGCTTTGCGCTGCTCCGGCATACGACGGATGGTTTCGGGCGATCACATTGGCATATGATCAGGTGAACTCGTGCATGCATTATTTTCTACGTGTAAACTGATTCTGTTGTTCCCCTTTCAGGATCAAGACGAGATGCTGGTCCGTTACGTGGACTACGGTGGCTTTTGCACGTGTGCCTCGGGCCGACTTGCGTCAGATTCGGTAGGCCGTTTTTTGTTTGTTTGTTTTGTCTTTGTGGGTTGATTGGTTGTTTTATCAAATTAGAACCGACTTCATGAATCTTCCTCTGCAGGGCATCGAATGCTATTTGGCCAATGTGCAGCCTGCTGGTAAAGCGCACTAAATTAAGGGGGTACAAATTCGTTGACGTTGTTCAGATGGGTTAATTTGGAGTGAGAAGGCCTAACGAGCTGTTCCAGCAGCTGTGCATGTCCAAAATAATCCAGGCAGAAGTGGTAGGGCTATTGGAAGAATGATGGCGTTCCGTGCCTGGAGCTTTCCGTGTTGGACAGCAACAAAAAGGTTGGTGTTAAACTTTAAGGGATGTGCCAAACACTGTTTTTGTCTGTGTCTCATTTCAGACAGCCCGCGTTGATCAGATTATGCTGGAGCGCGGACTGGCCAAGCCGATGGACCCGACTTTGATGGTGCGAACGCCGTTGGTGGGCTGAGCTGAACCGACGAGACAGACGACGGACGACCGGTGGAACCGTTATATATTCGCTTATATTTGGTTATCCATCGTAAAAAACAATCGGACAGATATTGTTGCTAGGCCAGGTTGACACACATTGAGAGTTTGTTCGATCGCCCGCACCTCTACTCCTCTCTCACTTTGTGCTGGTGTGAGGGGAGTGGGTGAGGGAGTGGACACCTGCCCCTGGCCTTCGTTGTTTTCTGCTCCGTCTTCCCTCCTCCACCCCTCTCCCTCAATAATATTATTTGTCAAAGTTCTATTTTCAACAATATTTTTTTTTTGCATCCATTTGCTGAAGTTGTTTCTGTTTCTTCAGTCTCTTCCGTACGGTTTCTGTTTGTTTTCCGTCGCATTTGGTCGCATATATTCCTTCCACCTCCCCCTTTGCCAATCATCGTTTTTTATTCCTGCTCCCTCCTCTCTCTCTTCTGCTGGTGGTGGTTTTGGCAAATAATACAATAGAACTTTTTCTTTCTTGATGGCTTTTAATGAATATGTGTGGACATTGACGGCAAATGGATTCGTTGGATTGACAAAAGAATGGGCAGGAGGGGGGTGGGGTTGTTGGGTGGGGGGGGGGGGTGGTGTGTGTGTGGCGTCTGATGTTTGCATTTCGACAATAATTTATCCCCGAATTGGCGTTCCTTTCCCCTCCTCCTTCCGTTTCGATTCCGTCTCCGTTTACACCTTTCAGTTCTTAACACTTCGTTCTGTCCCCCAACGTCCATTCCAACTTTTTTGGTAAAAGTTGTGGAAGATAAGAATCTTTTGGTGAAAATGGAGTCGGAATGGCGCGGCAGCAGTTGCCCCAACACAAACCAACATCAACACACACACACACACGCGCTGTGATTGCTGTCTGAGAGAATTTGGCGATTGAACTCTCTACTCTCTGTCTGGCGGGGGTGGGCGGGCGGCATTCGTGTTTGGAGTTAAGTGATGGTTGCCAATATGTATGTGTGAGGTTAGGCCGTTGCGGCACAACAACATCGAATGCTTCCAGTCCTTTGCTCGCCTCCACCAGGCAATTGTGGCGGCAGCTGCAATGGCACAACACCGACAGCAGCCCCAACACGACCAACCGAATGTAGCAGAACGACCAACGTTACGGCAGAATGATAATAAAATGGATGCGCGAAGGAACGGAATATGCCAACGGAGATGACCCATTGCCATTCTTGAAGGGTGCATCAATGTCTAGTACTGGGGGTGGAGACAATTGCGGAGGAATGACCTTTGTGGAACTCAAAATGGGAGAAAAGAGATTGGCGGATGAAGATGGTCGAAAGGGAACACAGCGTAGAGGTAGCGAAGAGAGTGACAGAGAAGATGACGCTCTTCTAGGCTTGGCGACGCTTCTTTTTCGACCAGTTCAATGCCACTGATGAGTTTGTTTGCTGGACATGGACAGCAGCAAGGCGAACGAGCAGTAGAGAGCAACATCAGTGGGTGTGTGGGAAGGAGGGGGACGATTAGAGTAGAGCACGGACCGATCGAGATTCTCGATCGAAGAAATTTTATCGAGCTTTTTCGAGATTCGAAATTTTTAGTGATCTTGATCGTTTAATTTTTTTGAGATTCTCGATCGGTCCTCAAGTCCGGGCTCTAGATCAGACTGCGACTGGAGCGGACAAGAATAGGGGGGTCACCAGGCAATCAGACTTGCCTGGCTAAGTGAGCGTCATCTGCTGAACCGTCTCAACATGGTCATGGATCTTGGTGGAAGCGGTGTTGAGATCACTGCCAACAATCAACACTCTTCCACAGATTATGACGGACAAAGCAATGAGTTCCAACATAATTTCTTAACACCTCTCCAACAGAAGAGACGACGTCCAACAACCAAAAAAAAACGATGTTTTGTTGCAAAACAAAAACAAAATTATTTGAATTGCATCCAAATCGGCCGAAAAGAGAGATTTTTCAATGGAAACACAAAGAACGAGTGAAGGGGAAGGGTTTTACCGCATATTCAACAACAGTGTTTAGGGCGCAGATAAGTTAAGTAAAACAACCATAAGACAACGAAAATAGAGCATTACATAGACATGAGCACATTGTTTAACAGGGAATGGACGGAAAAAAGATTTTAAGCATAAAAAAAAACTGGTGTGGCGTGTGTGTGGTTGAGGAATGCCCCATAGATGATTGATTGATGAAAGCTAACAACGCCTCCCCCAACGCATTTCCGTGTCCTTCCTTCTCCTCACGTCGGCCAACGGAAGCCGAAGATGTTGGAGATGAAGCTGACGACATTTTGGATTCGCGAACGCTTTGCCGGAGGCCGTTTCACCGCCACAGTTTCGTCATCGCCCTCAAGCGACACTCGCATTGACATGGTCGCTTCCCCATAGTCGTCAACAACATGGTGTTCACAGCCGTCGCTGTCGTCTTCCAACCGACGCTTCATGCTAAGACGCGCCGGAAGGCGACGGCTTTGCATCTTTGCACTTTGTTTTTGTCTTCCATTTCGGTGTTCCATTCACCGCCAGCGGTTTAGGGCTGACAATGTGCTGCTGAAGGATTTGAGACTGCGGACGACAGCTGCAAAAACGAACGAAAACGTCTTAATAAATCAATGGGGACGAATTGTTTTCTACACATTCACCCACCTTTCTTCCCCATTGGTCGAATGTTGATCGAATTCTGACGATGTTGTCGAGAGCGCCAACTCAAGCTCTGAAGGTTCTCGCAACTCCTCGACATCGCTTTCACATGCGTTGCTGCTGCTTACGCTGGTGACGACCTCAACATCGACAAGTCCACCACCAACACCATTGCGATCGCTCAGACTGTTGTTGTTCCGATCATCGTCGTTGAGCTCGGGAAGAATAAAGCCAGGCCCTTTGAAAATTCCTGAACAGGTCAAATAGTGCTTTTTTTACTTTGTTACTGCTGCACCTGTCGTCTTTGTTGCATTTGGCTGCCTTTTATTCCGTCGCGTGCTGTTCGAGCCATCGGATCGTGCGGCCAAATTGTCGACAATTTCTCCAAAACGGTTTTGCGACGAATGCTTCACGCCATTGTCGGATGTTCCTGCATTAGCAACAAGAAAATGCCGAAAAACAGTCTTAAAACGTAATCAAAAAAAGTCAGGGATTTACCGAAATATCGATGACGTAAAGCATTGGTGCGTAACAGCTGTGTGCCATTGTTGCTGATCCGAATCATTCCCATCGGATGTTCCGTCAACATCTCGGACACATTGAGACTTGGATCATCGACGAGCACATTTTGCTCCGGCAGCGCTTCCTTGGCATTGAGTTTGATCTAAAAATAGGAATGAACAGTCCATGTACATTCTTCGTTCAAATTGGATATTGCACATACACAAATTATGCTGATGTTGTCTGCACGAAGAATGCCCCACTTTTTGAAGGCGTATTGCAGAAGACAGTGGGCGTGGTTCAGAGGAATATTCTTGTCAATCTCAAAGCAATGAAATGCCAAAAAGTCTCAATTTTCCTAGAGATATGGCGTGACCACACCAGTTTTTAGTTAAAAAAGAGCGGACTGTGCCAAACAAAAGAAATTCTGCGCACCATGTCAGTGTCGAGAAATGAATTTTGTTGTCCATTTCCGTCTGCTGGCAATGAGCCGTTCAGCTGCTTGAATTGTTCTGCCTTCGCGCAACGCCTCAATTACCGCTCGAATTCCCACAACGGTGCTGAGGCCATCAGTTGCAATAACAATAAAATCGTCGGTATCCTTCAGTTCAAAAACATCTACGTCCTGGTTCAGGGCTGACCTTGACGAAAAGCAATTGGTAGTGAGTCTTTCTTATTTTTTTGTTTGTTTTAAAAACTCACCACATATTCATTGCTGTCAGGATTCAGTGACCAAAAGTCGCCCAACGAACGAGCAACAGCCAAAAATGGAATGTTTTCGGTTGCAGTGGAACGCCGAACTGGTCCACGATGTCCGCGCATTGGGCGCTTCCAAATCACTCGAAAAATGCCCGACTTTGCTGCAACAGCTCCTCCCGCCCGCTCAATGCGCTGGCGTTCCGATGTGAGGTCGGGTTTGTGATCGTCCGTCAGCTTTGCATCCTTGTCTAAACATCCAAAGATTTACGCACCAACTCCCGGGCAAACTCACATCCGGCATCTGTCTCCAAGAAATTGGCCAGAATTATGGAAGAATCGCCGACATGACCCGTGTAAAGCTTTCCATTGCGAATAAATGCGCATGTCGCAGTTGTTCCGGCAGTACAAGGAAACCCTAAAAGTTACGTATTTCACCAATAAGGTCGTCAGTAGAAATTTGGGTAATACTGCAGTTTGTACCCCCCTTTTTTGATAAAAAAAATATCTTTCTAAGTCCACAAAAAGATTTTTCTAGCGGTAATCGAGGGCGTAGATTCTGAATCCGACATTTATTTTACCCAATTCCGAACCCCGGAATCTTTTTGTGGACTTAGAAAGATATTTTATTTTTTTTCAAAAAAAGGGGGGGGGTACAAACTGCAGTATTACCGAAATTTGTAGTTAAGAGACCAAGCGAGAAAATTTCGAAAAAGTGAGTCTAAAAATTGATGGTGGGTACCCGGGATGCAGCCGTGTTCCGCAATGCCCAAAATCAGAGTTTTGAGGTTTTTGAGAAAAAAAAACAAATTAAATTCCAGACTTTTTAGGCGCAGAATGCCGCGTGGCGACACCCCTGGTGAATTCAGGTACGTTAAGATATAACAGAAATTAACCGGAAGTAGTCGGGGGCCAATGCATCGCTTCGCGTCGCATGTCGGAATGCGTCCGCAAAAACTCTTCCCGAATCGCTCCCAACACCACATGGTCGTCCTCGGAGAAAAAGGAACGATTGCTCTTAAAATGTTTGATTCGTTTCCAAGAGAATCATTTCCTTTTTGAGAAACCATAATGTTGTTGAACAAATGCTGTCGCACATATTCGCTGGCCTGAGTGCCGCCGTGTCCATCGTAAACAGCCGCATAAACAAACTCCAATTTGCCGTCAGCATTACGTTCAACTTCAATTTGCATTCGATCTTCCATGTATTTTCGGCCACCCTTTAATAAGGTAATGTGATGCAATCCAATACTCTCAGCTCACAAACCTGTGTGGACGCTGCAGTAATGAGAAAATCGGATAAAGCATTGTTGTTTTCCAGCGTAGTAGCATCTTTGTCTTTGCTTCTCGATCTTTTGAGTGCCGTATCCTCAGCAACTGCACTCATATTTATTTTGACAAACAAACAGACCTTATTAAGTAAAAGAAAATAGAAATCCTTTAATTGTATTGGGGAACAATGAAAACGCTTGGAGTAGAACTTATAGTAAGCATAAGCTAAGCCATTTGATAACGTCTGAAATTGGGCCGATTAACCATTTGAAGAATAATTTTAGGGTCAAGTCTCGACAAATTTTAGGTCTCGAGCATCATTAAATAACAACAAGTCTAACCCAAACACAAGTTTGTTCTGCAAAGAACGGACCCCAACTCGCTTTTGGCCAACTCGCTTTTTACCCAACTCGCTTTTGACCCGACTCGCTTTTTTTGGGACGATTCGCTTTTTTTGGGACGACTCGCTTTTCTTGGGACGACTCGCTTTTTAGGAGAAAAAAGCATTTATGAGCGGAATTTGAAGGTTTTATGCAATTCTTTAAGGGTATCCGGTGGTTATTAAGATCGCTGATCACGAATATGACATCAGATTTATCATAAGGAATCATCTAATCTATGATTTTTTTGAAAATATCAAATTTTTTCAAAGTCGAGAGAGTGGTGTTTCCAGGGGTATTCAGAGGCGTAGAATCCGAATCCGACCTCCATTTGAATTATTTCCGAACCCCTGACCCGGATTCGAATAATTTTTCAAAAATCATTTTTAACTAAGTTTATTTGCTTCTAACATACTTCAAAATTGTTTCCGCGGAAAATTTTTGTAGATTCATGCTCAGCTTAATGAAAGGAATCGATTGATATATGAATTGCTCGGTTTTGTTCCATTACCATAAATCGATTTTTGAAAATTTTTGCAATTTTTAAAAAATGTTTGAATTTGGGTTCCGGTTAGAAATTGATCCAAGCGAAAGTCGAATTCGGATCCTACGGCCCCGAATACCCCTAGAAACACTTTTTTAGCTACTTTGGAAAAAATTTTTAAATTTTTTTACAAAAAATATAGATGTCGAAATCATAGATTAGATGATTCCTTATGATAAATCTGATGTCATATTCGTGATCAGCGATCTTAATAACCACCGGATACCCTTAAAGAATTGCATAAACCTTCAAATTCCGCTCATAAATGCTTTTTTCTCCTAAAAAGCGAGTCGTCCCAAGAAAAGCGAGTCGTCCCAAAAAAAGCGAATCGTCCCAAAAAAAGCGAGTCGGGTCAAAAGCGAGTTGGGTAAAAAGCGAGTTGGCCAAAAGCGAGTTGGGTATTTACCTTCTGCAAACTAGCAGATGGCCAGAGGATTTTTTAAATACAATTTTTCAAAAAAAAAAAGAATGAATTAGCCAATTTTCGTTTGTACATAGGTATGTATATTGTATATGCTCCTTTAAAAAAATATTTTTGTAAGGTTAAAGTACGAACCACCCACCGAATATGATCAGCGACGGACTTGAAGCATCATCCAGCATTCATCGAATGCCAGACAATGTTTTGGAATTAATTTTCACCTATTTGACTCTTTATGAGGACTACAATTCCATCAAATTGGTGTCCAGGCGCTGGCATCGTCTTGCTACCGCGACGAATAGACGAATGAACAAATTTTTCAAGAAATGTGTAAATTTCTCTTGGTTCGTTTTTCAAAATATTTGATAGTAGTACCGGAGTAAAACTAATACTTTTGAATATTTTTTCTCTTTGTTCCTGGCAAAGAAGTATCCAGGCGGGTCCGAAAAATGGCCAAAATTTACATTTTTTAACCCCCTAAAGATTGACTTTTTTAATAGCCCCTATTCCTGAAAAAACAAATTTGGTACGGCCTTGGTTCCTTGGACGGTTCATCAATATGGATTCTGTTTTTTACAGGCATTTTGTTGAGGGCGATCACTTGCTCTCGGAGCGATGTTCACATGCGGCTTGTTATCACCCTAGCGACTGTGTCATGTACATTTTTGGCGGGTGTACAAACACTTACACGGCATTCAATGACCTATGGCTGTTTGACCTGGTTATTCAACAATAAGCCCCTAAATTTTATTCGAATTTTCTCATCAGAGTCGTCGGGAATGGGAGCGTGTGATGGTCACGCGTCCACCGCTGCCTTCTCCGAAGGCACTCGCTTCGATGGTCCGTTACGGGGACAACCTCCTTCTGTTCGGCGGCTTTTCTAAATCTTCGATGAATCCCATCCATCAGACGAACACTTTCTATAATGAACTGCATTTGTTTAATAGAACTTCGACTTGTTGGGAAGAGGTGAACTCTAGCAACTCAAAACCAAAGGAGTTTTCAATTTTTTAGATTATTTCCGAAAACACCGCTCCTCATTTGGCTGGGCATTCCGCATCCATTGTTGGCAATTTCATGCTGGTGTTCGGCGGTTCGATGGGCTCTTCGTACAACAACAATGTGTACGTTCTTGACTTGGTCCGTCGGATTTGGAATATGCCATCAATTCCGGGTCCTTGCCCGCCTCCACGCTATGGACATTCACAAATTCTTCTTGACACTCGCCATTTGGTGGTTATTGGAGGATGCGGTGGACCAAATGTGATGTATTCGGATGTTTGGATGTTGGATTTTGATCTCCACTGTGACGCTGAATGGAAATGGACCCAACTGAAAGTAAATCCTGAGGAAACCACTCCGTTCCCGAATTCAATCACGAATTCAGGTCGAAAATCTTGAGATGACACCGCCTTACACTTGGTGGGACTGTTTATTCATTCACCGTTTAGTTAAAGAACAAACATTATTAGGTGTCATAAAGCAGAAAAAGTGGGCACAAACGCTGTAATTGTTAGCCGACCTATAAAATCGAATGCCTTCACTCGCCGTACGACAAATTGGAATGGACATCGGCGCACTTCGTCTCAATCAACCAGTGCCTCCGGCGGAAGTGGTCGTTTGGCTTCACCCGACTCATCACTGGACAGAAAAGCGGTTGATGCTTTTTGTATTTATGCTTATTCAATATTGGAATGTGTTTAAGGTTGCGGCAGCTTTTTGTAGTAGCAGTTTTGAGCAGCTGAACCAGAAGCACAAGGGCAAAAGGGATGAGAGGGGAAAACCCATCTTACTGACGTCTCGTTCTTTGGATGACCAGGTATGGTGGCCCATGCTATGCTTTTGATGTGTTTGATTCCGTTTTAGCAGCAGAAAAACAATGCGTCGAGTGAACAGATGGCCTCCGTGTCTTCAACCGGCAACTGCAAATCTCTACAGAACAGTCCATCGACAAGCACAAATTTGTCGGTCAGCACCGGCACATTCTCCAACTCGTTGAATGCCGTGACACAACAAAAAACGGGCGGAGAATTGCACAGGGCATGCTCAATCCCGGCGATTATTGTTGGGGAAATTCCGAAACTCATTGTCACCGCATCAGTGGAGCCGTCCGGCGTAGCAAAACAAATCCCTGCAGCAAAGTATGAATTGCATTCTCTCTTCTTTTTTCAAAAAAAAAACTGACCGTTCAGCAAAAGGCAACAAAACGTAAAATCAGCAAAGCCCACATTTGATTCCCTGTTGGACAAAGACGAATGTCATGGGAATACTATGGGTAGGTCGCCCTTTTTGGTCTGACATTTTTAACCCTTGATCAAAATTGTTTACAGTTTCTTCATCTTTGCCCCCATCAGCAACCGCAAATTGTGAAGCTGTTCGAGAATATTATTTAACATTGGTTCGTGAAGAGTTCCATCGTCTATGCATTGTGGAGTTTTCTGAAAATCTTGGCGACATTGACCAAAGATTAGAAACATTCTTGAGGTTTCGATTTCGTTGTTCTTTTATTATTAATTCTTTTTTGATTTGATGGTTAGTGAACGAATTGGATATTTGTCAAAAGAGGAAAAAACGGCAATTGTTGCGGAGTTTATGCGCAGTGTCATCAGAGGAGAAAAGGGCATTGAATACAACCAGAAGTCGCGTTATTCTGTCGACTCAGGTAGGGGTTCATCTAACCACACACTTTTTTTGGCGATTCTAAATGCTCAAAAGAAAGTGTTGGTTTACATACTTAAACTGCGGGGAATATTTCTGGATAAACTTTTTTGTTGTTAAATGAAGAATCACCCAACCATAAAACATGTTAAAAAAACAATTTAGGCCAATTGAGAAGTCGCAAAAGCGTAACAGAAGGATGTAGCACCGGTTCAGGAAAGCACAAGCAGTCGCATCACCGATCGGCCGACGACAGGCCGCCACCGCCGTCTCCTGCGTTGTCACACTCAAATGAACACGACTGTACCAATTCTTCCTCCTCCTCTTCTTACGACACCGGTTATAAGCGCAGTTTGTGCGTTTACATTCTCCGGCTGAGCTGTGCATTGACCGAACATCGTGTTAGGTGGACATCACAAAACTTAATGCCCATTTAATGCAATCATTTAGATGGGAACAGTTAGATGTCGAGGAAGACGCGCCAGATGATAAGTGAGTTTAGTCTCGACAATGAGCATCGTAGAGAGAAAAAAAATACGAAATTCTATTGAGTCGTAGGGTTTTTGTGCTGACCATGTTTAGAAATCTCAACAAGAATTTCGTTAACAAAGGGGCCAACCGGGTTTCAGCTATCTATATACAGTCAGGGGAATTTTTTGTTTGGTATTTTTGAACAATTGTCCCGGGTTACTCATGCTTTCTTGTGACTAGGGCCCGGCGAGGGCTGAACATATCCGGGTCCGGCTAATAAATTCCGAGTTCTAAATTTGTTAACAATGGTTTTCTTTTCCAGGTTGCTCTATTCCTTTGTAGTTTGCCGCGGTGAGATTGTGTTATTTGGTATGTTAAACTGAAAGTCAAGAACCCAATGAAAAGTTCCGCGTTTTTATAGGTGGGATGCAGAGCGACGAAAGCGGAATGGAAAGTTTGAATGTTGGGTTGGAAAGGCGTGCAATGAGCTCCGACACCTTTATACTCCGACCCCGTTACAATGAGATGCTATAGTCGGCTTGTCTTCAGCTTTGTCAAAATTCCCATTTCATCGAGCGCACATGAAGGCTGCAAGAAGTTCGTCTTTCCAAAGAAAAATATATAATTTTTGATCAAGTTTATACATTTATTTGAATGATGTGAAATGTAGAAGTTTTCAAAAAAAAAATACATCGGTAATGTTTTAAAAAGTCACAAGTGCTTGGAGTAGGGAAAGTTTTCTGCAAATTTAAAAATGTGCTGCAACATCCTCGCTGTACTTCAGCCTTCCCACCGCTGTGAAGATGTCCTTACTGGCTCAATTTGGTCGATGTCATTTTCTTGCATCACTAGACTAGTGTCGTGTACTGTTTTATTCCCATAAGTCCCGTTAAACAAACCATCGGCTGGTAGATCGTCAGTGGTTGTCGTTTGCTCCATAACCAATGAGTTTGGTCCGAACCTATTGGTCTCGAAGACTCGGGTGTTCATGGATGGATGGACTTGTTGACGAATGGTTGCGTTGCTTCCTGTATGACATGACTGCTGTTGGTTATGTAGTAGTACAGCATGGTTAAAGGTTTGTTGCGTGTGTGCAAATTCCGGCGTATTATGTAAAAATTGCTGGCAGTGGGGCCGGCATGAAACGAGTGCGCTGTATGAATATTAAAATTAACATAGATGGTGTTTGACATTTTTCTGCCATCCAAAGCCAATCCGAAAAAAAACCACTCAGTCTAGCGTCCTCCTCTAGCGGACCTGTTGATAATTGGCGGGGTGTGTATATGGAGCTCCAATTGCAGCGGCAAAGCCGGCGGCATGCGAGTGGCTTCCATACAATGCAGGTGACAAAATCATTGGCATAGTGCGGATGGCCACCCACGAGAGATGGGTAATTCGAAAAGCTCAGCTAAAACAAAATTTCACCCGAGCAACGAAACATTGGACCAAATGGCAACTAATACCGACGGTGCGCCGACTAAGTGATGTCCGCCCATCGGGTGGATGAACGGCGTCAATTGTGACAAATAACCGGAGCTGCTGGTTGGGGTACTGTTGTGTGGACGTTGATGCAAAACGGTGGCAGTTGTTGATCCTTGTGTGGACGCGAGGTCGGCCTGGGATTTCTTCACCACCACACCACAATTTTTTTGTCCTTCCGCTGAACGTGCTCGACTTTCATCCTCGATGTATCTGGAAATATTTCTTTAACTTTAAACGATAACTCCAGATCGATAATGCCAATCACGCGCCTTCGGTAAAGCCTCTCCATCTCCTCAGCGTCGCGCGCCTGGCGATATGCCAACTCGCGTGCAAAAATGGCAGCAGGGCTCTTGTCTTCATCAGCGCCGCATTTCGTGACGTTACTTTCCGTTTTATGCATTTCCTCCAATTCTAATGGTAAAAGTTGTGCTCTCACTTTTTCTGTTTTATTGGGGAGACCAAACATCATTATTATACCGTAACCGACATGAACGGATTCCTTGACAAACCGTTCAAGTCCAATTCAGTTCTTGCGAATCCCCAAATTTTCTGCTAATTTCGTTTGGCTTCCTGGTTCGTCATCTTACTGTTTATTATTACAAATAGTATGATCAAAGGAAAAGATTTAAAAAGTCAGTTAAAACAGTCTTTATCAAAAACTGCTTTAAAATTGAATAAACAAAATTAAATTTCTACACGTAATAATTGCAACATAAACGTAACATAAAGCGACCACATCAATGGGATTTTATTTAAGTCAACCTACTAATTCATCGGGTTAACAATCTGTGATCTACATATCAGACGATAACCTATCCATGTTTGATGAAGTTGACGCCCTTCGTAATTTCCTTCCTCAGGTCGGGAATCGCCTTGCTGACCAGCTCCTTCTCATACGCGGTGAGATCTCCCAATGGGAGTATCTTTTCCTTAAAAATATCAAGTTGTTTCAATTATCTGCCGTAGCAAGTCCACAACCAGCAAAAAGTCGAGGGGAGGGGCCAAACCGGTTCAAAAATCTGCGGAGAAAATGCTGCCCCCCCCTCCGCATGTGCCAACCTTCATCCCCCGCATTTAAACGAACTCACCACGCCATTGGGCCCCAACTCCAACGGTCCAGCAAAGTAATCAACGCCCTCCACCGCATTGGACTTAACGTAAGCGCACTGCACACTTTTTTGACCCTTCAACGCGTTGATTAACGCAGCAACAAAGTATTCAGCAGCAAGTGCCATTGAAAGAGTGGCGGACCCCTAAACTTAGACAAGTATTAAGTGGAACCCTAGCAAAAAGTTTGAATTTTCTGTTGTTGTTTTTTTTGTGAAACGACAATCCCTTACCGCGCCAGCTTTGGCTTTCACCACCTCCGTCCCAGCTTCCTGAATGCGTTCGGTGAGTGCTTTGATTTCGCTGTCACTTAGATTGATTTTCGGCACACAGTTTGAAAGAAGGGGCACAATGGTGACTCCAGAATGGCCGCCGACGACTGGGATTTTTGTCTGGGAAACATCCAGGCCCTTAGAAAAAAGTTTGAACCATTACTTTTGCATAAATGGCGGCAATATATAATAAACATTTAACAACCTTGAGTTCGGAAACAAATGTCTGTGCTCGAACAACATCCAGAAGAGTGACGCCAAAGATACGTCTCGCGTCGAAGCAATCATTGTTTTTGTATACTTCGCATGCAATTGGAAGCGTCGAATTCACCGGATTGGTTATTATCCCCAGACACGCTTTTGGACAAGTTTTTGCGGCAGCTTCAGGCAACATCCCGCACAATTCCGGCATTCGTGAGGAAAAGATCGTCTCGAGTCATTCCTAAAAAACATTGGTCACACGCGACAGGTTAAAATTGTCGCAAATGAACACCAACCGGGCTTTCGGGGCACTCCAGCAGGGATGATCACAACGTCAGCTCCTTCCAGAGCAGCGACCAGTTGTTCGGGCCCCAAATGCCCGGTCACCTTTGCCGGCGTGTTGATGTGGGAAGAGATCCGCCGCAACTCCGGGGGTGCCGACGAGATCTTAGAAAAGCACAACCACCCTAAGTTTTGTAGAACGAAAGTAAATACCATAAAGTGCCAAGTGCGCGATGGATGGGTTCTTCTTAAGAAGCAATCCGAGTGGCTGGACCGATACCCCCAGCTGCTCCAACCAGTGTGACCTGAATGTTTTGTTTAATTAAACCTATTAATCGCATTGTGCCTTGATGGAACTGCTGCTCATCCTAACCAATGCGCGCGACACTGTGGCCGTTTTAGCAAAAGTAAACAGCATTTTCGCGTTCAAAACTCTTGAAAATCTTAAAATAACGAATCATCATGAGTCATGACAAATTGCTATTGAAAAATAAAGGAAACCCAACGTTTTGAATTACGATTTCATTCATTTTGTTTTTTTTCTTAGTCGAATCTGTTAAAAGTTTAATTTTTACTGCTTTTTAAAAACTTTGAGTCAGAAACATGTTTTTGTTAGAACTTTTTTTCGGCATAGACAAAACGTCGAGGTTTTGGCGCCGCTTAATATTTCACGCGTAAATCGAACGATCTACATAAATTGAAGGTCGGAGAATAAACTAAAATGGACGAATGAATGGAAAAGGAATGGAACTGGTGGGGATGGATGATGGGGTCAGTGGTGAGATACTAATCGATAAAGCACGTTTTAGGGCGGAGAAATGAATATACGAAGCGGATTGGGGTCAACTGGGCGCCAGCGCCGTTTAAACTGCTATAACTCTTCTTGGAACCAAGCAATTGGCAACAATCGAAAGCTCTGTGTGTTTAGAAGCTAATTTAGCAAGAGCTTAACGAGAGTATGGAACTCAAAAAAAAGTTATTGTCTGAAATTAAATTGGTTCTACAAAGAGTTATTGCACTTCAAAGGGCGCAGAGCAGGAAGGACGATTCACTTCACCTTAAACTTTCTTTCCAACCTTACTATTTCTCTTAGCCAATCAAATTCAAACTACTATGAATAACAACTTCTACATTAAACAAGTGCAACTAATTGATTCAATTAGTTCAGAAATCAGCACATCAGGAACAGTGCATGTGCTGGGTGGAACAACCTTTTTTGACAGTTTTTATGACTTTTTTTTTAGGTACTCACTTCATATTTAAAGCTGATGAAGGTGGTAAGGAAATATGGGTCAGTTATTTTTACTGTTTTTTTTTCAAAAAGTAGCTTATAATATAAGTTTCAGGTGTCCCATACTCTCATCGCATTGCTTGACAGGGGCCAACCCACTTTGACCGGGTCTCGACTAACAATTCGCTGTAAACACTTTCTTGTGTTGATATTTCTGATTTCGAAGGAAAAGGATTGCCAATCGCTGTATGACACCCTTTTGCGATGCAGCAGACTAAGTAAGAATCATCCGTTTTTGTTGAATGTACCCTCATTTTAGCCAATATCAGCGAATGCCTTGCGTTTGCCAACAAAAAGACAAATTGTGCTCCGCAAACTTGGCATAGGCTTAACTGGAGCGAAGAAATGCGCCGTCAGGGAGTGGCGGACACTGATTCATGGACCGTGTCGGACTTCAACGAAAATTTTGTACATTGTGACACTTATCCCGAACAACTTTGGATTCCAAAAGGGGCCACAACGCAAATTCTTATTGCATCATGCAGGTTATTTGTGCGGTGTTCTGCTTCAAAAAAGCGATTTTTATTTAAATCTAAAATTGCTTGTATAGGGATTTTTCTATTCTTTAGGTCCTTCCTAAAATGCTCCCCACTCAACTAAAAACTGTCATTTTTAGGTTTAGAAGTCGGGCTAGGATTGCCTGTGCTGACTTATTTCCACAAAAATAATGGTGCAGCATTATGTAGGTCTGTGTGTGTTTGAATTTATAGTTCCGCCTCTATTATACTCAGTATGTTTTCCATTTAGATCATCACAACCGTTGGCTGGCTTCAGTGCTCGGTGTCTTGAAGACGAGAATCTGATGGAGTTCATTATGGCGGCCAATCCCTCGAGTACCCACCTTTACTTGGTTGACACGCGGCCACGTGTTAACGCGGTAAGCACACAACAGAAGTATAAAAAAAAATGTGGAGCAAACTGATTTTAGATGGTTCAACAAAGTGCAGGGCAAGGGCTTCGAAGACACTCGCAATTACACAAACATGCAATCCCACTTTTTTGACATCGAGAACATTCACGTAATGCGGGCAAGTCTGAACAAACTTCTTGAAGGTTTGGCTTGGTGTACGGATGGGTTGAACTTGGCACTGGAGAGCATTTTCCATTCTGAACTTATAGCGTGCCAACGAACTCAGACGATGACGCAATACCTGAAGACTGTGGACGGTTCCGGTTGGCTGAGGCATTTGAAAAGTTTGTGTGTGTTTTTTAAATGAACACAATGCCAATTGAAAATCCGTTTCAGCATTACTCGACTGCAGTGTGTTCATTGCTCAGTCAATTTTGCGCGGAATTTCCTGTGTTGTCCATGTAAGTGCCCTTCCATAAAAAAGTCGAAGACGTTTTTTGGCGTTTTTATTGTTCGGATGGGTGGGATCGGACATCACAAACGGTCTCATTGGCACAAATTATCATCGACCCGTTCTACAGATCTCTGAAAGGGTTCCAAGTACAGTCGTTGTAAACTTTGGCTGTTGTATTACGAGATCTGAATTCAGGTTCTCATTGACAAGGACTGGCTCGGGTTTGGCTTCAAATTCGACGACCGATGTGGCCATTTGGGCGCTTCCATTGAAGAGATGGCACGAGAAGTGGGGGTTTTTGAGTTTTCATTCGTTAGAATTCTTGACTGGAATATTAATTTAAACGTTTCTTCAAAGTGTAAATTTTAGTAAACTTTGTTAGTTGCTTTAGGTCTCGCCAATATTCACACAATTTCTCGATTCCGTCTACCAGCTTCTGCGCAAGAAGCCAATGTGTTTTGAATTAAACGAGCGCTTTTTGGTTGAATTGAATGAATACGCTCATTCATGTGTGTATGGACAATTTGTGGGCAATTGTGACAAAGATAGGAAGGTTCGGAGGCCAAACAAATTTTGATCAAATTTTATATTTCATTGCTTTTCAGGATCTACGCGTTTCGACGAGGAACAAATTCGTTGTGGGCGTATATGGATTTGCATATTGAAGATTATCAAAATCCATTCTACGAGGTTGTGTGTATTTCAACTTTCCAACGCCGTCTATTTCTGTTTTCAGCCGAACAGTGACTCTCTTCTGTCGGACATTGACCTCAATCTGTCGTCCATTGCGGTGTGGACAAACCTTTACAATCGTTTTGACATCGGGATTCAATCGAGGGAGTACTTGAACGACATTGTGATGAACACAAAATTGCATGTGCAATCCATGAAGACGGCTTCTGATTTGGTAAGTATTTGGGGGTATCGCTGAATCAGAAAAATCGTATTTTATGCACAGGAAAATTCTCGACCAGCGTTCGCTTGGCAGTCCTTGTTGAGTGCCGACGAATGTGCCAATGAAAAGTGCCGTCGCGAATTTTTGTCGCGAATTGAGCGAAGAGTGCATTGTCACAGCTGTGGCCAAATTTACTGTCATCGGTGCATTAGAAAAAGTGCAAAGAAAACTGTTTGCGTTTCATGTATGCGAATTGTTTGCTGACCGGACTCCAGTTGCTTTCACCGAACACTCATTGTTTTCTATGCATTGTGATTAAATTGATTCTTTGATAAATTTTTGATACGCACAAATATTACTGTTTTTAAGTATATTTTAATTACCAAACGTTCAAAAGCTTTCATATTGTTTATGTGCACAGAGAGTTGGTTAAGTGGACTTGTTCCTTTTTGTGAGGCTGTGTGTCCTTCAGCAATCTCGCGATGCCTGACAAAGACAAAATCGAATTGTACACTGATCTTGCCGGTGAAACTCATTGTGCGATTTTTTCTCTGTTTTATTCAAGTACTAGCGCATGATTCCAGTTGAGGTGTGCCGAATGGAGTGGCTTGAACGACGATTTCTTGGAGCTGTGCGATCCTCAGACAGTGTGCATCTCCGAGTCCACTTTTGTAGCTGTTGTGCTTTTTACAGCCAAAAGTAGCGCTGTGTTTCGACTGTTTAGCGAGAAAAACAATTCGTCAATTGGATTCAGGGAATACGTGTACGGTCTGTCTAGTTTGTGTCGAGGGCCGGAACCAGAACGGATTAGATGTGAGCGACACGAAATGGAACCAATTATCGCGTTTTTAATCGGCAGTATTTCTTTTAGTTGTTATGCAACTTTGGGACTCCGACATGGACGGATTGCTTTCTCGAAAAGATTTGACGGATTGTTTCAAATTCTTCGGTTTATCGATGGTGGTGAGCCCTTTTTCCGACATATCCAAATGACATTTTGTGCTGTTTCAGGATTTTTTAAGCCATTCAGCACTTCCAACGGTACCAGATGCTTTTCATATTTATGAATTTGTTTGTTTGGCCAACGCAAATCCGACAGTACGAGACGCGCTTTTATCATTCTCCGACAAAGTCTGTAAAGAATGGAAAACGGTGTAAAACGAGGAAATTTTGTTAGATTTGGATAGCGCTGACCAGTGAAACAAGGCCAATGAAATCGAACAAAGAACAGGACAATAATGCAGGAAAAGAGCATGAGCACGACGAAACCGATGCGGATGATGAGCAAAGTTCATCCTCGTCATCATCGGGCGAGGAAGAAGAGGGCGAAAACGGTCAAAATTTAAAGAAGACAAGCGGGGAGAAGGAGAACACGGAAAACAGACCACAGCTTGGCGGAGTACAAAACATTGGCAACACTTGTTACATGGGGGCGGCCATTCAAACATTGGCCAACGTGTCCAAACTCACCGGGTTTCTGTTCAAAAAGTGAGTGTTTTGTGTCGAAAACTGAAAATAACATGGACAGTATTGGACCTTTTTTGCTTAGTGAACAACGCTTTTTCCACTTGCCACTGGTGAGAAGGTACGTCCAAATGCTCCGTACTCTTCTGGTACAAAGGGAGGCCGCGTCACCACTGGATTTGAAGGTGTTCATGGGCATTGGATGGAAGTTGGGTAAAATTTTCGTTTTCAGGAAGCCATTTCCGCAAAGAGCTCCCTCTTTGCGGACAATGTACAACATGACAGCCAGGAATTCTTGCAATTTTTCTTGGACGCATTGAACGAATCTCTGAAGAACATCCAGATTGGAGAAGAGTTGGAGAATAAGAAAGCAACGGATGAAGAAGGAAGAGCTGACGACGACAATGCCCATGAGAATGGCATATGGCAAAATGCGAACAATGTAAAACGTTTTGATTAGGACCAAAATGTAAAATATTTAATTCGTATTCAAGCATTGGAAGAAAGAAGCGCTTACTTCAAAGGAACGCAGCATTGTAAGCATTTCTGTAAGATATGATGTCATTTAAGCATTGCCTTCCCTTCCACCCAATTTGAAGGTTTTGGATTTGTTTGCTGGACAGTTCCTCTCCAGATTGCATTGCCCAAATTGTGCGCACTCGTCCAACACCTTCGAGCTGTTCACAATGTTGCAGTTGCAGATTCCCATTCCTGAAAGCATTTGGGTCTTTTTCAAAGGTATGAATGTTGGGGAGTTACTTTTTATCTGGGATTAACTGAATAATCTTCTCTCATTATGAAGGTTTAGCGTTTTCGAATCCAATTTTATCACTTTCAGTGGTCGAAAGTGACAGCGACAGTGCAGTTGTTCGGCACGCCTTGCAAATTCCGCCCATTACAGAACTTGTGCGTTTGAAGCAGCTCATTTGCGAACGAATTGGCATTGCCACTGACGAAGTTGAAATTCCTCATTCAAAACAAATGTGACGGGAAATACAATGTAAAATAATTTGGGGCTTTTCCACGTAATCGGATTACAAAAATTTGTGCATTCGATCCCGTTAAGGCCGATTTTTCACAAATGTTTAATGCCAAAAGCGCCCGCCGGGGCGGAGCCGACTGCACTTTGATGGGAATTCCGCTCTGCGACATTAACATTTGGTGCATTGAAACCGAAAGTTTGTCCGCCGATTGTAGTGACTGTCTTATGTATGCCATCAATGAGAAAACGGTAAATTTTTGAGTTGATACGTCACTCATTGCATTTTAGCACACTTTGGATGGAGTTGATACGTCACTCATTGCATTTTAGCACACTTTGGATGATCCTTCGCTGTTGAAGGCCGATCGGCAAACAGACGCCCGTCTGTTGAGCATCGACGACTGTGTCAAGGATTTTACCAGTGTGGAACAAATCGACGGTTCACACTGCGACAACTGCAAAAATTCTGTGTCCAAATTGTCTAAACAATTGTCATTCACGCGACTGCCCGACATTCTTGTACAATATAACATTATTTTTGTTTGTTTTTTACTTAATTCGAATGCACTTTTTCAGGTTGTTTGCTTCAAACGCTTCATTTTCGTCCCTTCTCTGAAGCGATTCGTCAAACAGAGTGCGCCCCTTTCGTTTTCCACTGAACAACTTTGACCCGCGCCCATATTTTGCGCCCGATGTTCCGGAACAATTCTTGAACAACTTCATCGCGTTATTTCTGTATCGGAATTGTGGTAGGTGGGGGACATTGTTGGGTCTATTTTTTGTTGTTTTAAAATTCGTATATAATACAGACTCACCGCGGCCAACTCAACTACGGCCATTACTGCTCCTATGTGCTGAATGTATCTTCCAAGAGATGGTTTTGCTGCAGCGACGACAAAATTCAAGTGAAAAAAAACACCAAATTCGTGTGTGTCATATTCAAAATTCTAATTATGTAGCTGAATCAAAAGTGGTGAGGTGCCGAGCCCAAGAGATGCTTACATTCTGTTCTACCAGCGAGCGACCGATACAGCAAATGCCCCCGCAGTGCGACGGGAGGACGCGACCCGCAAGGATAATAATGTCGGATGCTGAAAGCAAATACACGACGACAACCAACGACGGGTGGCAGAACAAATCCCCCAATACTCTCTCTCCCTCTTCCCCAGTCACAATTAATTATTATTTATTGCTATTGTATTGTATTCACCCCATACATATCGCTCACTTCACATTCGGGTCAAATTTAACCATGTGCCATGGTGAAATGTGCATATTATATTTCGATGCGGTTACACGTGTATTTCGTTTTTGCCTCTTCTTTTCATCCCAGCAAATGCAAAACTCATTGTTTGTTGTTGTTATTCCCATGTAAATTTTGCCTCGTGCCTCACATTCGTTTGTCTTAATATTGTTAATGCCATAACTCAAGAAACATTGTTGCTAATGGTAATTGTTATAATCTTTTAATCATAATAAATAGGAAACAATCATTTTTGGTCAGTAAAATTCAAAATGTAAAAAACATGAGGGGCAACCCTTTGGCTTTAGGGGGACACGGTGAAAGGCGAGGAAGCTTCAAAAGTTTATCGTCGATGTCTGGAAGCGCCTTTCGTGCCGTCGCTCTTTTGCCCTCCTGAAACCAAGTTGAATAGAATTGAGCTTGTGCAAACTTTGAGGGAATGGATCCGAGATTGGACCGGGATTTTGATTTATGGGAGATAAAAACCTCGAAATTTCTAAACATTGGTTAACCGGGACTCCCAAAAATGCACAGCCGTCTGATTCTGTCGATCTTTAATAAAAAGGAGGCAAATGCGACTAGAGAATTTTCGTCATAATCCAATAATTATTTTCCCGCTCGGTGGACGGAGGGGGGGGGGGGGGGGGGAGGGGATCGGTCAAGAGGGGAGATAGGGGTGGGGGATTTGCCAAATATACGAGGGAAAAAGGGGAATGGCCCGTCACCAAATGTTTTTTCAACGGCAAAGGTGGGCATGGGAAGGATTTGGGGCGATTAATCAAATGCGGTAGGGACTGAGCGGGGGGGGGCGAGAATGAAATGAATGGCACGGCACACTCAAAGGGAGGCACACCGCCGCCGCCGCCCTCAACCACCGCCCAAGCAAAAAAAGCCTTCCTTCTCGTCCTCACCAGCCAAGCAGATCTAATCTGAACCCACGCAATGCCCCCATTCTTCCCCCGTTTTTGCAAATTTGCCCTTCGGGGACATTTCCCCACTCTCCCACTGAAGAAATGCCAAAAAGGAATAATTAATCCCACTAATTCCCTCGAACTGACCTGTTCTGAAACCAGATCTTGATTTGTCTGAGATGGTTAAGGATGTTTATAGGAAAAATTGTGAACAGTTCGTCGAATGCCGACCGATGCTAAGGAAAAAGGAAGCCCGCCCGCCATTCGTTCAGGGATGAGAACAATTCCATTATTTTAAATTTTTGAATCCGAATATTAGCTGCTAGACCATGCAGGAATTCGGGAGGTCCGCTGCCTTTGTTCCATTTGGTCGGTTGGCATTCGGTCGAAACGAATATGCCCTTCGTTCGGAATTTGCTCAAATCCACAAACTTCTCTTACCCCCCCCCCCACCTCCCATGCCATGCCCACCTCTCCGTCAAACGAAGCCGTGCCGAAAGTGCCGCTTTCCGCTCGCTGGAGATGAACTTTTGTGTAGTGAATTCGCGCTCCAACTCCAGCCTTTGGCATTCACTGTACACCACACGATAAGTGTCTTTAGTCCGAACACGAACGTCTGAAAAGGAGAAGAATTACGGTCAAACTCTTCCTTTCCATTGGTTCAAAATAAGGTTGGTCCCCGACCCCTCGGGGGAGGAACATGGTCATGTCGGGGATCGGGGTCGGGGACGTCCAAATTTTTGGGGACAACTCTAGTTCAAAATGCAAAATCCTCCCATTGCTATGCCACCTACAACACGCACGTACTGTTAGTGCCAGGCCCCACCGCATGCCGTGGCTGCGGGCACAGTCCCTGGAAAAGTGCCACTCTCCGCCCGACGAATTGCTGTTGCTGATGCTGCTGCTGTTACTGCTTGTCCACTCAAGCCCCCTCCTCTCCTCCTCAGAGTCTCTCCACCGGCCAACATGGACAGCGGCGGCACCGCCATGCTCTAATTCGGAAGAAGTTGACGAAGATGAGGTTGAGGAGTTGTTGGGCACAACAGCAGCGCTCAAATGTTGAAGAAATGGGCGACATTGAGGGTGATAGTAGCCGTAGAACTCGTTGGGCATATGTGGAAAGAAAACGGCAGAAGACGGGGCACAATTGGAAGGGTTGAAGCAGGTCGAATAGGTGGAGGAGGAGGAACAGGAAGCATCGACGACACACGGCGAATGTTGGACAAAGTTTGGGTGGTGGTACATCTGGAACGGGTCGAACTCGTTGGGAATGTTCTTCATCTTAATTAACCCCATGCCCATCTCCTACCGATCCGCCGGAAGCATTGCTTTGTTGCTGGATCATCGCTGCGGTGGTGAGAAAAGAGGCGGGCGACTCCAGCTGAGCAATTGTGGTATTGCGACGGATCGGCACAAGATTTGGCGGCGCTCCGGATGCCGATGTTGAGGCACTTACCGGATAAGGCACCACTGGTTGGGGCAGTTCAGATGCACAGTATGAAGATGAAGGGTGGGACGATGGTTGTACAACAGCCGTTGGGCCGAGTGGGAGGAAGGCATTGATGCCGCTGCTTGTGCTGCAATGGGAAGGGGCGGCCAACCGATCGGATGAGGGCGGAAGGAACTGTGCACAGTGAGGAGCGTCCAGCTTGGCGGACGGCGTTGGGCCCGTACACGGAGGCCGCCAACTGCTGGGCCATCGCATGTGCCATCTGAGCGGCCGCCGAATGGGCGGACCGTTGCTGACACTAGCGAATAGAAAGGTGTACACGACAGCTCGTTTCCTCTTTTCAAGTCTCATTTAATTTCTAATGCTCACCAAATTTTGTTCAATTGTTGTATGATGATGTTCTGGTGGTGGTGCTGCTGCTGAACGTTCTGCCAACGGAAATGTGCCATTAAAGCAAATTTGCGGTCCACCAAAAGCAACAGAAAGTTGTTGTTCATCTTTAGGCGTTTTAGCGGAGAATTGGCATTGGAACGGCGGAATGGACGAATTGGAATTGGGGGAGGCTGGGTGGAAAAGCGGAGTAATGTTGTTGTCATTACAGCTATTATTACTATCGGAATTGGAATTTTTGAGCATTTTTTCGGGGAGATGGGGAATTGGAGTGAAATCAGCGGAATGTGAGGACGGATGAAGGGGATAAGGGGGGAGAGGAAGTGACGGTTTGCTGGGGAGGGGGGGGGGGATGAGAAAAATGGGCGGGGGCGAACAAATACAGTACCCCCGGAACCCCCCCCCAGGGGAAGGAAATGCCGCTGGGGAGAGAAAATCCTTTCTCATCCCATCCCCCGCATATTTGAAAGACCTCCCCCCCCCCATTCACAAAGCTGGCGGTAGGACACAGGACACATATAGCAAGTTTGGACTATTTGTGACAATTATTCAAATGACAGAAGTAAAAGAGAAAAAGAACTCGAAAAGGTAGAAGTGATTGAAAGCTTATCATTCGCTTCATTAACAGTTCAGCTAAATTGGTTTTGAGATGAAAATTAGGGCAAAATGTGCACAAAAACACCCTCCCTTCCACCCGACGGGTAGCAAAATGTCTATTTCGGTGGCCCCTTTGATCGGACTCGTCGATGAAACTCCCCCTTCACCCCGTCACCAAACAATGTTACTCAACATCCTCACCTGCTGGCCCGGGTCGACACGCCTAACCCAATTTAGCCCCTTTTCCACTCCATTTTTGGACTGTAACCCCCCCCCCCCCCGCCTATCAATGCCATATGTCGTAAAATTGTCAAAAATGCGCAAATTGGGGGAGACAGTGCCGGAGGCAATTCTCCCAAAGGCCCACCCGAACTATACAAATTTGAACAGTTTGTGGGAGTGAACAGACGCATCCGTAGTTGGGGGGGGGGGGGGGGATCGGTGACGTGCCGATGGACGTGACGGAAAAAAGGGGGGGGGAGGGGAAAGGGATGATGGAAACGACGGAAATGGGAAAGGGCGACAGCGATTGGCGATTTAAAATTGAAAAATCTTTTCTCAACATCAATTTATCCCCCCCCCCCTCCCTCCCTCCCTCCCTCCCCCCCCCCCCATATATGTGGAAGTGCCTTCCCCCGGCACTTTGCACTTTCCACCAAAGAAAATTGTCTCCGACGGTTCCCACCTTTTATTGGTGCCAAATTTTATTTGTTTATTGCCCCCCCCCCGAGTTCGTCCGTCACTTTTCTATTCCCGTCCCCCCCCCCCCTCCCATTGTTCCCGTCACCGAAAATATAAAATGGCGGCACTTTGAACCCTAAAAGGCGCGCAACAAAGGGAAAAAAGCGAGCAGGGCGCTAATCCCCCCCCCCCGGCAATGTGTGAAGGGAATGCCTTCGTCCTCCCGACGAGGCGACCAATCCCGTCCCATCCATCCACAGTGGGACGGACGGATGACCACCAACCCATCCCAAACAGCACATTCATTATTCTCTATCCGGAAGTTTACGATGGGAACCATTCCCCCCCCCCCCCACAGTGTCTGTCCACCCCTCCCGCCCAGTCGAACTCCGAACCACCAAAATCATTCCCTAAAAGCAGAAAAGCACACAATAATAATGCATTTTGGCATATTGGATAAGTTGAAAATATAATTATGTAATTATTACCGAAATCGATTTAATAAAAAAAAAAATCCCGGGCATATTTTTAAAAGAAACTCAACCAAAATTTTACGGCAAAGTTAATAAAATTTATACTATCAATAGGCAAAATTATTGCATAAATAATATAAATATTATATTAATAATGAGCAACAGAAAAGGGGACGGATTAAATTTGGGTAATTCTCATCGGATAGAATAAATGACGATAAAACGAAACACTGAACCGAGACTAGCAACCGGGCATAGAAAATCTCCTAAAAACAGCTGGACCGGATAGACAAATTGGAAATTGATGGTGAACTATAAAGGTTGGCGGTGGTTCCTCAGAAATTATTCGGATTCCAAACTAGAGATCTGACCGATCGAAATCTCGATCGACGAATTTTCACCATATTTTTTCGAGATTTTTCAGTGATCTCGAACGAATCTCGATCGTTCAAATTTCGAGATTCTCGATCGAAATCTTAATCGGTCCTGAAGTCCGAACTTTAGTCCAAACCAACAACCCCCAACGCGCCCCTTCGCCCGCCCCTAACCCCTCAAATTTTTGTCCACAAATGTCAATGGCACCAGACCGCTCCGTTCCCCCAACTTTCCCATCATCCATTCACTGTCAGACCGTTCTGCCACCAATTCAATCAAATCGCCCGCCCGAAAACACAAATCCTCCGCCACTTCGCTCTGAATTTTTTTTTTAAATTTTAGGATAAATTTAATTGCTCACATTGTAGTCGTAGAGGGCCCTAACAAATCGCTTGGATTGGACCTGCACAATGCTTTCATAAGGCAACCGGTCCAGCTCAACCGGTCCAATTCGAACAAAACTTGCAGGGAATATTCCCCTGAGACCATTCGGCAATTGCCCGCGGAGCCATTCGGCACTGACACGCGAAATGACAGTAATCCAATCATTGGCCGCAAACTGAAGAGGAAGGGGGGAAGACGATGAATAACGCAGCGGTGAATTAGGCTGATGGAGTTCAAGGAGTTCAGCAGAAACAGGACCATTAAAACACCGAATGAGAAAGGGTAGTTCTAGGACTATTTATTGTGCAAGCCCCAGCACCTTCAGGTCCCCCTGCACTCCGGTGTCAAAGTCGTACAAAGCGACTGCTCGACACGCGCCCACACTTTTCAGTGTAGGCATCAACGGTGTTTTAATGTCGATCGGGGAGAGTGAAGAAGGCCCGCCAAGAACGGGATACAGTGACGGAACCAATGGTCGAACGGGTGCCGATTGTGCTACTGTAATTTGGAAAAAGAGAAATAAAAAAAAACACCCCAAAGGTAACCAACCCACCAGCAAAACCACCCCTCGGGGGCGACCATCGTCCGCTTGGACAAACGGCAGGGGGATGAACAATCGATTGGGTTGAATGTTTAGAGGCTCTAAATGATGGCCCGAAAATGTCCTCCAATTCCTTCTCGGCCGCTTTTCGACTGCTCATTCCTCAAAATGCAATATTCAAACAAATCCCATCTCATCAAACATAACAATTTGTCCACCTGTGCAGTTATTTGAACTCGTTGCCGTTGTTGTTGTGGTCACTTCCGTTGCTCTTCCATTATTCATTGCTGTCTGGGGTTTGCCATTGCTAAAGTTGTTGCCGACGGCCCCCAGTGGCAATGCCGTTTTGTCAACGAATTCTTTGCCCTGCTGGCGAACCATTGCCATGGCCGCTTGTTTGCCCAAATTTTGCACCATCGGATTCTTGCACACCGTCTGGAGCAGTTCACGGTTCGCAAAAAGTGATGAAAGTGACTGATCCACAACTGTGAATTTTAAATCCGACGAATTTCTTGAAAAAGAATAGAACTGGTCGGACGGGCACGGTCAAAAGACCCACCCGCACTCCGCCAAATCAAATAATTACTTTTTTTGGGAGGCGCACCTTCCGCTCCACTCGGCCGACTTCGAAAAGCGTGCAGGACGGGCTCGGACGGCACATTTTTGTTGGACTTTCCTTTGCCAGGCGGTGGCGGAATTGCTGCATTTGACGAGGAAAAGGAAGGCGGAAAAGCCATTTTTTCGAATTATTTAATTACAAAATTAATGCCACAACAGAATGTCATTAAGTAACGAAAAACACTACTCTTTTTGCATCAATGCACAGGTTCAAAATCAAAATATTTTGGATTTAAACGTTAGCAAATTCAGATTCCAACCAAATCGAGCAGTACTATCATCATATTAATATCATCAACATCATTGGTCAATATCGCACTTTGCTCTCCGTCCCGCCCGTCTTGCTCCGGTTGTCCCATATTTTGCTGATCTTCTCCATCTCTCTGTCCAGCTTGCGCTCCTTGGCCGCCACCGTGCTCTTCCTCGTCTTTCGGCCACCACTGGTCTTGACCCCGAACTGATAAGCCGCCTTTGGGTTCGCCTCCCGTGCACTCTGGTACCGCTCGTAGTCGTCTTGCGTTTCAAAGTCCCACCGTTTGACCGGACCCTTCCGATTTCCCTAGGCAAAACAAATTGGAGGCTTCTCAATGGCTTTAGTTGGGCATCATACCATGTCCATTTGAGTGTAATCCGCCTCATCATCGCTTTCTCCACCCGCGTCGAGCATCCCAAGGCCACCTGAACAGTCCAAATTTGATGGATTTTCTCTGAGAAGTCCAAACAAACCCGGATAGAGCTCAGCATAGGCGTCCTCCTGTTCCATGCGACGCTTTTTGATCTTCTCCAAATGTTCCTCGGTAGAATTTGCGTCGACGCCCGAGGGTTCGTCTTTTTCTCGTTGATGCTCTCTCTTCCTTTCCCGTTCCTTTCCTTCACGGTGTCGCTCTTTATCATCCCGGTTCCTTAAAAAGGTTCAAACAATGGATTTGCAATGAACTATTTCGATTTGATCGGGCTCCGTTAAAATCCATGCCAATGGTTCAGAACTCAGACCTCTCCTTGCCGTCCGAGTCGAAGTAGGACGTTGTCCGCTTTTGGGCTTCCTTCCGCGCCTCCTCCCGTCCCCGTTTCTCTCGCCTTTCCTTCACCGGTTCGTATTCGTCCAGCCCCTCAAAAATTTCAGTCGCTTCTTTAACCAATTCGTTGGCATCGGCAGCCTTTCTTCGTTTTTTAACATCAGTCCGAAGATAAGCGAGCACTTGAGTAAGTTTCTGGAAAAGGCCATCATCAAAACCAGCAAGCAAAATCCACCCCCCCCCCTTTTGGTTTCGGAAAGTAAAGACTTTCAATTGTTCTAAACATCCCCACTTCCCGACCACTTTCCATCCTAAGAAAAAATCAACCAACATTAATCAGCAGGTTGTCCGCATTTATGTTTTCGCTGGACTGGTCGAGCGGGCAGTCGACGACCGACCGAAGCAAAGTGCTGGGAACGTCGGCTTCCTCGTCCTCCAACTCCACCACATAAGCCATTCGTCCCCGCACAAAAAGGTCATTCCTTTGCGGAGCCTTACTTTCAAACAACACCTTGCAAATGTTGGCAGCTAATTTAGTGTTTGCCGCTTTGCTGCCTTCGGACAATGCCAAATTTGCCTTCGATTCCTACAAAAACTTTGTTTATTTTTTAATTCAGAATTGTTCAGGTTAAAAAAGCATTCACAAAAAAATGATTGGCACATTTCTTACATCGTTGTCGTCTTTGTCCGCCACCTCATGCTCCAGTATCTCCGTCCTCACTTTGTTCAGTAGGGAAAAGTCCAAGCCCTTCACCAAATGCGTGTGCTCCATGTCTCCGCCCAAATATTTCGATTTCTAAATAAACATAGAATATAAATGGAAGAACCGTCAAAATCGAGCAGTCTCTTCAACCTGGATCTCATTTCGTCGAGCTTCTTCCAGTGAACTGTTAGCAAAAAGATTCCCGGGCACTGCTTTGTAAGCACCGGCAAGTCGCTGCCTTATCTCCTCGTCCGTCGAACCTACTCCCTTCCGGCGTTCCGCTGCTCGGTCTCGATAATTTTTCATTATTTCAGTTAGCCGAGCCTGTGATTCGTCGAAAAGGTCGTCTTCGTCCTTGGTTTCCGTCTTTTCGCGATGAAAAGTGTTGAAATTCCGTTTTTTCTTCTGTTTTTTGTCAGCCGCATTTCCGCTGGTTGCAGCGGCTGAAGAAGCGACTTGACGATGCGTAAAGGTTGTCGTGGATGAAGATGAACTGCTTGTAAGCCGACCATTTGAATGTGAAGTGCGGCCAGTAGTTGGAATTGCCAAAAGTTTACGAAAATCGCTGTTGTTCATATTTTGTTATCTTCAAATTCTAAAAATATATAAAGTTTAATTAATGGCGAAATTCAAAATTATTTTTTTAATTTGCCTTCAAACTTTCTCACGACATGTTGTTGGCCACTTGAGTCCCCTTAGCTTGGCCAAGAGTAGGTAGAGCGGGATCGGGATTTTAAGGAAAACTCGGGAACCGGGATTAAAAGACAGGGATTTTATAAAGTGAAAAATTGACCAAATCCCGGTCAAAAAACGGGATTGACTAAAACAGATTTATAAATTTAAAAAAAATCACATTTATAAACTGCAAAAATTTCATTATTGATTTAGGCTCTTTAATTGAAATCCATCCGTCGCACCAATATATTTATTTATTTTCGTCGTCAAATTTCGTGAACTTTAGATAAAATGGTAAGTCTACAAATAATAAAAAAGGAAAGCTCTTTAAACATCAGAGCACCACATTACAACCTTATCTTGATGCTGTTCGACGGTCTCTGGAGGCCGCACTTTGTCTTCAACAGTTTGGGTCGCAGGTCGTCGAACGGCACAATAAACCAGAGGCATGTCCTTGCAATACATTTTCATGTTAACCCGTTTCATTCGTTCGCAGATCGAAGTTCGCACCAGCAAAGAGCTTCTGATGACACCGGTGATGGTGTGCCGTAACAAACAGGAGGCAGTTTTGATTGAGCCGTCCATAAATTCGGTCCGGATGAGCATCAGGGTCAAACAGGCGGACGAGATTGAGAAGATTCTGTGCAACAAATTCACAAAGGTGGGACCGTTGTGATTGCTTGCTTGTCACCCATTTTGCATACATTTTCAGTTCATGTGTCAACGTGCCGACAATTTTATTATTTTGAGACGCCAGCCCATGCCTGGCTTTGACATCAGTTTTCTTATTCACAGCGACACACACACAAATCATGTACAAGCACAAACTGATCGACTTTCTCATTCATTTTATGCAAGAAATTGACAAGGTATTTATGCACTTTTATCGTTTAAAAGCGGAACACTAAACTGGGAACTTGCGGGTGCTCTGCAATTTATTACACAATGTTCAGGAAGTAAGCGAGATGAAACTTGCACTGAACGCGAGGGCGCGTACGTCATCCGAGGAATTTCTCAAGCGGTTCAACTGATTTGTTCAACCAACATGATTTATGAGTGATATATTGTCTGTCATGGCTGTGCAACAATTTTCATTATGGAACAGGGCACGGCTGCGACATGCCAAAAGGATGTCCTTTATTCAGTTTCCTGCAAAGTTTGGTACTTACCAAAAGTACCAAATTTTTATTCCCTAATCCATGTTTATTGGCCTAAACACTTTATTAATTAATTTAAACGATAAAACAATCAGTTCAAAATGTCAAGAATCACATACATATTGCGTTTTTCTCGAATACTTTAATTTTTCTGATGTAAAGCCTTTACTGTTCAAGGGTCCCTTTTTCCATAGGATATAGTGTGCATAATGGCGCAATCGTTTGCATTGGTAGCATTTTGTTTGTTTTTCCATTTGTTTGTTTCCTGCCTCATCGGAACAAAATGGGACAATTTCGACAACGCAACAACTGTTCACTATTGAGGGCAAAGCGATTGTAAGTGCCGAAATGCAACAGAAGAAGCCAAATTGGAGGGCGAATGCGAGGATATTTGTGGACTACGGCAAATTTGTTGGATTTGTCAAGTAGGTTATGAACTGAACCAAATTTTTAAAATGTTGATGTCCCTGGCCTTGAGAGGGGGTAGCTTTGAAGCAGCTGACATTTATTTGTATTTCGGTCAGATACGACGGCTCGTTCGCACTTCATGACATCCCATCCGGCTCCTATATTCTCGAGGTGGCCAGTTCCGACTTTCTGTTTGAGTCTGTTCGCGTGGACATCACAAACACTGGCAAAATTCGTGCGAGGCGTCTCAACTTGTTGCAGGTACCTGTTTTCCCTGAAAAGCATTTGCATTCTGACCACACACCGTCATGACGTTTAATTGGCATGGGTCGAAAACTCTCGAACTATTCGCATTTAGCCCAACATCGTTTCCACGCTTCCATACCCGGTCAAATTGACTTCTCGACATCCAATGAAATATTTTCGAATGCGCGAAGAGTGGCGGGTCACCGATGTTTTGATGAATCCAATGCTGTTGATGATGGGCGCCGCGTTCTTCCTTGTGGTGTTGATGGTCAGTTTGGGATATGATAAAATTCGATGACATCTTGAACAAGTTCAGCCCAAGTTAGCTGCTCAGGATCCTCAAGTGCAAAAGGTCGGCGCGGTCAATTGAATTACTAAATATTACGTTTTTATTTTTAGGAAATGCAGAATATGCAATTGCCAAAAGTTGACATGCCAGGTATTGAGGACCCCATTCAATGTTTTTAGCTCTGACATTTGAAGACACCAAGTTCCGGGACTCGAATAAGTCTGAATCAACCTAAGATTTAATGTTTTAGATATGGCTGACATGCTGGCAAATATATGGTCGTCCGGCAGCAGCAAAAAAGGCAGTCGAAAACCAATTTCGGGCCAAACTACAAAGCGAAATGCTCGGTGAATTTCGGCGCGACTGTGAAAGTCGACACACAGTCAATTACGTTTCGTTTGCATCCAAATTTTGTTTATAGTTCATGAAAACATGTACTGATCTATCTTTTCGATACATAAACCCATCAATCTACTCCCTCATTTTTGTACTATTTTCGAATGATTAAAAGGTCACGCAAAATGGCTACGAGGGTAATGTGGTATGACATCCCCCGGTGGTGGACACGAGCAATGAAGAATGCACTGGGACAAATTTAACGAAATGCAGGAATGTATGAAAAGTCCGGTAAAGCTGAATCGGCGTGAACACTTTTCGAATCTCGGAAACATGGCCATTAAGCTCAATGGAAGCCAAATGCATAGCAATGGTGTCACATATAATTAACTTATGTATAGGTAGGTATACACAACTCAGCCAACGGGAATTGGGGATAGGGTTGGTTCGACTTAGCAAATGCGATGGTATATTCTCAAAGACCTTTGGTTCTAACATTGTCTGACTGGAGAGGGGGATTTTTTCCACAAATGCAATATCAGGAACAGCTTTCTTCGCAGTTGCGGGATTCCTCCAAAATCTTCTCGAACGAAAAGGGCGCGAACGCATGCCCCATGCCCCCATAGAATTTGCTCTGGAACTCGACCCTAAATCAGGAAAAAACGAATTAATGGTGAACGCACAGAGTTAACCAGTGGAGACGAAGTGCATGCAGGAAGGCCGACAGTCCCTCCATCAACACAAGAATAGGACACGGTGAGAGTGGCAAAGACGAAGAAGATAAGATAAGTCAAAACGGCACCGACGTAGCCACTCTGGAGAAATCCATTTCTGAGGACCATTGTCCAAAGCACGTCGGACAATTCTTAAGATTTTTTTGTTGGAAAGATTGGCATTTTGTTGTTAACGTACGGGCATGCGCCAGTGATAATGCCCAAAGACGAAGGTACGAAGCTGTATGAGAGATGCATCCGAGCGCAAATTCGATTGTGTGGATTGCCTGGTAGACCATCACGTCCCCAAATGATTCGTCGTTTGCTCCGTGCTGTCCACCGTCTACCGCCTGTTTCGACGTATCCTCGTGGTGTAATACTTCGGCACCGTCCTCTTGCATGTTGGCATGAACACTCTGAAATTTAAAAATACCCAAAAATGAAAACCTATTTGTAACAATACAAAAAACTAAGCAATGAACATTTGGAACCGGAAGAACAATTGACAGAAAACTCAACAGGGACATAACGGAACTGAACAAAGCAAAAAAGCTTGGAAATTGAACACACACACAAATAGACAGAAGCCTAAATCCGTTGCAGATCGGACGCACAGAAGCCGAGACCATTGCAGATTAGACGCCGCATTCGGAGCGAAATATTTCAAAGGAATGGCATAAAGAATACGGCAGCAGTAAAAAGCAATTTTCCGACCCATTCTACTGAAAGCACCACAACCACTAAAAACGGACAATGTTATGCTGGTGCTCATCTACAAAGCCCTCATCCTGCTGAATGGCAAAAGATTCCGTGTCGATGATGCCCCTCGGGGCTCTTCGCCGACTGAGTGCAGCAATTCGCCTGCGTTTCATCGCTCCGTGCCGTTTCCACAAGAGCAACGGTTTCACCAACAACATCACAGGGATTGCCAGTAGGGCCAAACCCAACAACACACTCTCCGCTACGCCCTATAAATGTGTAAGACTGTAATGCGTATTATACCAATTGGTTGTGGACGCCAACGCCTGACAGTGCACGGCGTTGCTGACGCTGTTGCCAAAGCACGTATGGTTTGGCAAACAACATCACAAAAATGCAGCCCACGGCGACAGGGATGAAAATCGATTCAAAAAATGACTAAATCTATGCAAATTAAATCCAACAACTCCGCCGATTTTTCATTTGGATAAACTGTAACCCAGAGGGCATTGCAATAAAAATGCCCATGAAGAGCCACACCTGTCCGGGGTACCAATAATTGAGATGGCAAGCCGGATCGATCGTCCCATCCTCCCGATAAAAGCCTTTGTTTCGCGACTTCATCATGAACATGTTGATAAGGCCAATCAACAAAGATGGAGCACAGATGGCTCCCGGATATTTGTAGGTGAACACCGTGTGACCGCCCTGTATATGACAATCAGTAATATGTTGGCATAAAGAATGAATGACCTGCGCGTCGTAAAAAAGCCACTTAGCAACAATTTGCAAGCACAGATAAATAAAGATGGAGGAAAGGAAAATCAGTTGCGGAATGAATGTGAATTTGATGTCCAAATCCGACTTAAAGTACCTGAAACAAATTTTAAACCAAAATGAATGATTTAAAAAAAAAGCAAATATGCCCACTTGTGGTTGTAGTAACTAAGCGCCACTCCAAAAGTCATTTGAGAAATGCCAATGATCACGGACGCTTTCATCTTCATGGAGTTCAAGAAGTTCAGTTTGTTGGTCTCGGCCAAATTCCACACCGGATCAACACCAACCGGGTATGGCGAAGAAGCCTTCGTATCATTCGTTTTTAAGGAAATCTCAAAAAATTCGCCTACATAACTCTGCTGTGGAGAAAGTTGTAAGAGCTTCTCCGGATTTTCGTCGAGAAGCGTATCCACGTCAAACGGATTGTGCCAGGAACTCCCAAAAAGATTAAACGATTTGCTGAATGCGTCGTTGTAGATCAGTCCGGTGTAAATAGAGAAAAGTCCCATCAGAAAAATGACGTAGCGACCGCCAAAAAACATTTGAAAAATCTAAAACAAAACTTAAATGTGCCGTTGTATTCAGCCTCGCTTACTTCGTCCTTGATGCGTTGAGCCTCAAGACGCTTTTCCTTCAGGACCATGAAAAGAGCGAACGCAAACATAATAAACCCATGGCCCAAATCGCCGAACATCAAAGCGAACAGGAAGGGGAAGGTGACCATTGTGTACGGGGCTAAATACCGAATATATGAATGGGGAAGTAGTCGGTAATCAAATTCACAATGGCAATGCCAAATTGGTTACCAGGATTGATCTCTCTGTAATTGGCGATTCCGTATGCATCGACGATGGCCTGAAAGCCCTGTGTGAATTTGTTGGTTCGGTTGTAAGTGGGCGGCGCCTCGGACGTATCCATTCTGTTCAGAATTGACGGCACTGTGCTGCCACTTTCGTCCTTAAAAATTTACCTAATATATTTCACAAAGTTAAAACGTTTTTTTTTCAAAAACGTACGCTTCCAGCCCTTAGGGCTCGTTGAATTCGATCGAGTTCCGCAACAGGGCACCAACACTCGGCAATAAAACATTTTTGGTCCAGGTTGAACAGGTTGAGGGTGTGGTATATTGCCTTAATCTTCGTGACCTTGGCCAGCCACATGCGAACATTTTTCGCGGCAGAGACCTAAAACGGAAATAGGTTTTGCTAAATTTTTTTTCGTATTACAGAAGCGGTCAAGGACGCCTCGTCCACCCTGGCAGCTAAACCCTCCCTTGCTACACATACCAGCACTCTGTGTCGGTGGTCTTGCGTTTGTCCAAGCACCGTCTTCAAATCCTCAATTCGAGTCATTACCCCAATGGACATCTCTCGTCTCTCCTGCGGCGTTTCCGGACATGGATAAATGGACGCGCGGAATCTGCAAATTACACCAATTAGTAATGCTTAAATTCGACAGCCAATTACCCCTCGCAGATTTTCTTAATGCGGCTCTTCAACTGGTCCCCCTGGAAGAAGATGATAAACACTGCTTTTTGAACACTAAGTCCCTGAACGTAAATAAATGGTTTAAGGAATAATATAACAGGAACATTGCATGATTAATTCACCGTTGCTGTGTCACTGAGTGCCTCTGTTATCTCGGACTGTCTCAAAAACACATTGCCACGGCACGCGCGCCACAGCAAACGTTCGAATGTTGGAAGACGCTCGCGGAGGATTACACCGGCAATGAACCTGAATGTGATAACATTTCCATTAACATAATGCGTTAAGTGTAACAACCGGCAGAAAAAAAAACAAATTTTTTGGCTTAAATAATTTTGTTGATCGTCAGGCTGTAATGGTATTATTTTAAATTCTACCACTTTCAAATTCAATCAATCTGCCGATTGTAAATTATTATCAAAACTCAGTGACAGTGCGATAAAATTGTGCTCAAAAAAATTGTCCTAGTCATGTTGACCCGGATTGTGCATGAATTGACTCACTTCAAATGACCCTTTGGTTGGCCAGGGTCTGTTGCCCGGCCATCAGTCGGGATTAGGCTAGAGCCGTCATCCGTATAGAGTTCTTCTTGTGCGAGGGTATTTAAAGCCTGCTGTTCTCCTTCGTTCTGTTACGGGAACAGACACAATTATTCCCTAAGGCAATTCCCATTTTTGCAATGAAAAAATTTAAGTGGAATACCTTTGGGTAAGGTCAAAAAATTAAAATGTGTTAGTAAAAATGATTGATGTGTGAAGGGAGAGATTACAAGTACTAAAACAGCTGTCCATAATTTCCCTATTATATATTGGTAATTAATGGCTTCGAAGAATTATAGAAAACTTAACACAAAATGAATTAACAAAATGCGTCAGGAATTTTACGACACCAGAAACTAAAAAAAACAAAACAAAAATTAATGCTATTTCATGAGCATAAAATTACCACACTGTCACATCACAAATAGTAAATTTACCAACCCAAACCGCAAACGGGAGCCAGCCTCCCGAACATGCTCAACACCAAGAAGAGGCTGCTCCGCATCGTCCACGCGACTTTCCACCTGAGCCGATGTTGTTCGCTGAGAGGAGGCGAACCAGGCACGACGTTCCGACTCGACCTTAGCAATCGAATGAAATAAGGGCACAAACATACTGAAGGACAGGACAGCCGAACGGAGGAAAAAAGGCAAGCAAAGGACAAAACATCGAAAGAAAGGAAACAAAAAAAAAAGTTGAACCACAGCAGAAATAGTAAACGGAAAAAGGCGGAAGCCACAGCGAATTGGACAGAAAATAGCAAAATTGTAAGCCAAAAATTTTTTCACTATTTTTCGAACAAACGAAATTAAACGAATAATAAACAAAAGCAAAGGCAAAGGAAGAAAACATTCCCATATTAAAAAGATAAAAGTGGGTAATAGACAAATCAAACAAGTGCCTAAAAGTAATAAAAGGAGCGCCAAGGCTTTTATTTTACGGGAGGGGGGGGGGGGGGGGGGGAAATTTGTCGCCCCCTCAAGTAAAAGTGTACCTCATCGAAGAACTGTTGCGTTTTCCTGAGGATGTGTTTCAGTTCCGTCAATTCTGCAAAGTTCTTCTTCAGCATCTCCTCGTTTTGGTTCACTTCTCTGAGTTCGTTTTCGAGTTTCTCGAAAATCGCCTGCACGAGATAATTTTGAATGAGTGAATGATCCATCAAATCAATCAAAGAAAAATGCCTCCAAGTCGAACATTTCACGCGGTTGCGGCGCCTCGGGATTTTCGCCGGTGTCGAGCATCGGTATGCCATCTTTTTTGATTTCCGTCTCAAGAAACCCTTTGGAAAAGGAATATCGCTAAAATGCATTTATCGCTTTCAAAATTACTCAATTTGCGCTCCATTTCATCACAGCGACGGACCTCCGTAACAAATTTGCGCTGGAAGATGTTAACCTTCTCGTTGAGCTAAATTTATATAAAGTTGAAAACATTTACATGCAGTTCGAAAGATTTCTGAATTCCTTGCTAATTTTATCAAAAAAACTTACATCGCGAAATTGCACAAGGCCAAGTTCGCCCAACTCGGCAACACACGCATAAGCGGCTTCCTTTTGCAGAAAGAGCTGTGCCAAACACCTGAAATTAATCCTCAACGATTGTCGTATTAATTGGGCTCACATCTCTTCACTGCGGTGGATGGATTCCATTCTTGCCCCTTTAGAGAACTTTAGAAACCGCAACCAAGAGTAATGGAAATATGTAAAAACAGACAAATCTAAATTTCGGTTAATAGTTTAGTTGTAACTTCCCTTACACTTAATATATGTTTTCCAAACAAAATTGTCTAAAATATAAAGGGATTGTATGTGTTTATTATCATTTTAGAAGTTGTACACAAAAACAAAGACAATGGAAGTGAAGAAACGTGTAATTGCTGCCCTTCCCAATTTCTGACTCCGCTATTTGCTGCCAACTACCGCCTCAGCCACCAAAATCCATATTTTTTCATCGTTCTTCAAAATCCGATAAAAATTCAAATTCTTTTACATAAAGCGAATTTCTGAATTTTTTTTTCCTTCTCTTACCTCGCAACATTTCGCTGTCTGTGTGAACACTTTCCCATTAATTAGCTTTTTCCTTTTCAATTCCTTCCTATTTATTGTCTGTTTATTATCTCTGTCCGTGCTCACTTTAAATTTCCTTGCGGCCTTAAATTTCCAATTAATTATGGAGCAACGAACACAACAATAGCACCCAAACCGCCGACTATAATTGGGAAGGTTGGGAGTGGCTGCGCTTTGCGGCTGAAAACTGAAAAGCATTCTATTTTTTTCTGTACATGTACAATTTGATTAAAAGCAATTTTTGTGCTCATCTAATTTAGATTTGATACAATCACTTGGAAACTTAATTGCGAACAACAATCGCAACGAATTTTTGGCCTTGAGCCACCATCATTTATTCCATTCAACATTTTGTGCGACCACAAAAGACCCCCCATCAATTGCTTACAAGGTAGTCGAAATACTGATAATTTATAAAAGTAAAAAAAAGGATTTTTAAACGTTGGAATCTCCGCCATTTCATGCCGTTTTTGGATCTCTTACAAATTAGTGCCAAATCTTTGCATCTTTTGTGTTTGGTAACATATTTTTCATTCAGATTAAACCACCGTGTGATTGCATGTGAACATGGCCGAAAAGCGAAAGCTTCTGAATGAGATTGATAAATGTTATAAAAAGGTAGTGCATGTTGACAATACAAAAACAATTCTAAAAATGTTTTAAAATTAATTGTCATATAGATCGAAGAAGGCTTTGAAATATTTGATGACATCATGGCGAAGATGGCTGAAGCCAACAGTGACAATCAACGCGAGAAATTCCAAGACGATCTGAAAAAGGAGATTAAAAAGCTTCAGAGGTTAAGAGATCAGATCAAGGGATGGCAAAACTCTTCGGAGATCAAGGTTTTCAACTTTTTTTTCATTGTTAAAATAATGTTTTGGTTTGTAAAGGACAAGGATTCTCTCTCAAAGTTTCGAAAACTGATTGAGCAGAGGATGGAAATATTCAAGGACGTAGAACGGGAGAACAAGACCAAACCGCACAGTAAGCAGGGACTCTCGGCGGAGGACAAATTGGACCCGAGGGAGAAGGAGAAGTGCGAAACCATTGAATGGCTAAACGTGCGGAAGAAGAGGACACACCGAAAACATTGAATAACCCACCCATGTTTTAGGGTCAAATTCGGAGAATACAAGACGAAATTGACAGGACTGAATCCAAATTGGAGACACTTTCGTCGATGGCTGACACAAATCGGAAACGGGGCAAAAAAGACGACGGGAAGAAGAATGAAAAGGAGGTAGGGTTGAGAAAATTTTTTAATATCTATTCCTAAAAAAATAACAAAATTCAGAAGGTGGAAGAGTTGAGAAAGCATTTGGAAAGGGTAAAATTCCATCTGCTTAACTTGGAGGTGTGTATGAGGATGATCAACAATGAAAAACTCGAGATCAAGGATGTGAATGGGAAGTTGAAGGAGCCTTTGGAGATGTACATAGATGCATTGGACCCAGAAAATGACGATGACCCTGAGAGTTTGGACCCTGAAGGTTTCTTTTGAAGCATTTTTGGATTGACTGATTGGGTTTTCTTTAATTATCAAGATATTTACGAGGAACTTAACTTTGGCACCTACCTCTCGCAACTTGGCGGAATTACGGCAGCTAGTGTAGACGAAGAGAAGGGTCTAAACGACAACGGATGCTCCATTTCGCCACAAATTTCACTCAAGGACAAACAACTGAACGTGTCGTCACCAACAGTTGCTGCCACAACTCCAGAGACGGGTAGCACAACTACGAATACCTCATCTACGGTGGTTGTCGCTTCTCATGAAGATGTGTTTCTGTTTAACGGTACGGCCACAGCTCCATCCACCCCAGTGACAACGATCACAACAAATTTGGCTGAAAAAGTGCCGTTTTCGGCTGTCCCAAGCTCGTCTAACAGCAACAAGCCGAAACACAACACATCATCCAAGTCATTCGCGTGGGTGACCGCCGCTGCCGATCTGCAGGTGCGGGCCGGCCCGAAGAGTCTCGTGAAGAGATTGGCACACTCCGCTTTAGGCACCGCCGAGGGGACGGCCTCGCACTCCGAACGATTTGGACGAGTTGCAACGTGTAGAGTTGGATGCAGCGGAGGTGCCGAGCGCGGCGACGGACGATGTGGTCAGCGTGACCGGCTCCAGGAAGGCGCCAAGCGTCGGTCGGTGGAGGCCAAGAAAATTAGTCGTTTGTCAATTTGGTTCTTTTTCAGCATCTCCCCCGCGGACACCATGCACTTCGAAGTCGCCGAAATCACCCAGGTGTGGAAGCTGATTATTGATGCTAACAAAATGCTTGGGAACCTAACATTTTCATAATTTTTCCTTTTTGGGTAATCAATCAATCTACAAATTTTATAAGAAATCATGGAATTTAGAAAAGTCAAAATGGACGAGCCGCCACCAGTGGAGGAGGAAGACGTTGTAATAGCATCGAAGGATGAGGAGGAGGAGCAAAGGCAGGAAAGCTTCGAAGCACGGATGCGCGAAAGGGAGGAGGAAGAGGAAGGAAGGTGAGGGACGAGGGTGACTTGGGGGTGAGGGTGAAGGGGAGGGAGTGTCCGCCCTTTAACCGACGGGAAGATCAATCTTTTGGGTCGGGTCAACCGGATTTGATCAGATCAATTAGCAGATGGAAACGGCTGAACCACATGATTGAACAACAACTCGAGTCACAACAACCGAAAAGTCGAGAACCACAGGAGGTATATATTTCTGACATATTGGTTTGGCGTTAGGGGCCGAGAGAGTGTATTTGTTTTTTGCAAACAGACCATCATTCCGCCTTGGCTAGGCGCCTCTCCGCTTGGAATGATTGCGCTGAACGACGACTTGAACAACCATTTGCAAATGCTGGACGCCACATTGACCAGATGTCCTGTACAGATGGACTCTGAGAAGACGCGAAGTTATTTGCCAAAAATGCCATGCCAAACGCCGCCCTACTATCCGCAAACGCCGCTTCCCAATGCGGACAGTCTCGAATATTATTTGCGGCTATCTGTTGAAGCGTTGTTTTTCACCTTCTATTATATGGAGGTGCTTTTATGGAATTATAAAAAACAAAATCTTAATTTGTTTTGGAAACGACAAGTTTTTTAGAGTATATTACAAAAAAAAAAGAGTCGATTTTTAGGGATTGAATTTTTAAATGACAGCTATATTTTTAATGCGCTTTATTATGTATTGAAAAGCACGGGGACGTACCCATTCCCTGGTCTGGAGGAGAGACCGTGTCTCATTTTCATTTAATTAATAAAAAATTAAAACTATTACAGGGCTCAAGGGCACAATTGTTAGCGGCCAAAGCGCTGAAGAAGCTTTCGTGGAGATTTCATACAAAGTAAGTTGGACGGGGTTGAATTTTGTTGTCCGCTGGCATAAAAGTTCAAGAGAAAAAAACGGTATTAAGGTACCTGATGTGGTTCCAACGGCACGAGGAGCCAAAACAGATCACGGACGACTTTGAACAGGTTGGCATTGTACAATATTATTATCAAATTAAACTCGTTGAATTCTGCTGTTGGGGAATGGATTGGGGGAATATTTCAGTGGTTCCTTCTTTCGTTATCCGACTTCTATAAAAAAATATTTCCCATCGGAAAGAGCGGATTCCGATTTCTGGTCCCTTTACAACTTTTTTATATGAATATGATTTCTTCCATGTCCGTCCTCTTTTCTCATTTTTTTGTGTTAATTGTATGTGTTAACCTATCGCTTTTCTTTCAGGGCACATATGTGTACTTCGATTTCGAGAAATGGGTGCAGCGGAAAAAGGAGCAATTTACATTCGAGTACAAATATCTCGAGGACAAAGATTTTGAATAAAAAAGAAAACTGAATGCGCTCGCCGTCTCTTCACGTGATTTTATCCAGGGTGTCCGAGAGTGGGTTGTCCTAATTTGTTTGTACAATATGTTTTGTCCTCATTGTTTTGGGAGCTGATCTTTAAAAAGAATGTTCCAGAAACAAACAAACAAAAACAAAAAAAAATTTTGCATTGGACACCCTGCGATTATAGCACCGACCGACCGACCACTCGCTTCCTCATCGTCCATCCCTCAATCACACCCAAACCATCCGTTCATTCGTCCATCCCATCATTATTTTTTTATCATTCTTTTGTGTTCCCTTGCGATTTACGGGGTCTTTGTGTAAGATATTGACTAAGAAAGACGACAACCATAAGGCAAGCACTGTTTTCTAGCTCAAAACCGTTTTGAAGCTAAGGGGATTCGGGAAGCTGTTAGATAAGGGTGCTTTTCAGTGTGGTCCGTTGGGTATAATTGTTGCGTTGTTCGCCGACATTTTGACTTTGTTGCTGGGGGAGTGGGGGTATGTGTGTGTTTTCCTCCTTGTTGATTGATGTCCATTCCTCCCCCAGTGTTTATATTCAACTTAACCCAGATTTGTGCAGTTCAGGAAGAGGGGAGGGGGGGGGGGGGAAGATGGTAATCCGAATAACAATATTCATCACATCGCCTTCCCCCCTCCTGCTGCTGCTGCTGCTGCTGCACTGGTCCCGTCGTGGTGGTATTTCCCCTCCATTTGTTTCTCGACGGCAGCAGCCAATTCGAGGCAGGCGCGGCGCCCATTGGCGAGAGTTGAGCGGAAATTTGACGACGATGCACGCTGAAATCACAAATCTGATTACGTGGGGGTGCAATATTCTCCCCCGTTAAATTCCGATGGGTTCCCCGTCCGTCCCCCCCCCGGTCCGTTTCGGCAAATTCTTTTGCGGGGGAGTGGGGGGGGGGGGGGGTCCCCCATTTTTAGCCCATTGTTCCCCGCTCTCCGCCTTTGTCCGATGACACACTTTGATCGTTGCCGCCCTCACACCACGGCATCGCGCTGTGTCCGTTTTATATTAAGGCCTCTGCTGGTGGGCAATTCTTTGCATTTTTCTCCCTTATCTCAAATGCCCTTTGGCGCAATCTTTTATTCACCCAATTCTTTGCCTCTCGCATTGCATTCTTTCAAAAACATACCCAAATTTCCATCCGATCAAAACTCCCCAAACGACGGTGGTCCTTTCACTCGCATTTTCTGTGCATGCCTCCTCCGCCTTTTGCTGAACAGCTTCAACAACAGCAAATGCTCGGCACGATTCTCGAGGAGGACTGGATGGACGATGACATTTTGTATGTGTAGAAGAAGAGGAGCAACGGAGAAGAGCCTTCCGAGCAGAACAGATGAAGCAGCAGCAGTGGTATTTGGATGGAAGTGGACGACGAGGGGGGACGCGTCGGACGAATGGTCGACTGGTGGATGGGAAGGGGCGAAAGATGGCCGGACCCTGAACAGCAACAGGACGTCGTTGCTGCTGCACAGCAACTGGAGGAAATGGTGACGCTGGCCAAGACGACCATCGAATTGACTCCGCCGTTGAGCCAAGTTCGGGAAGGCGCGAAACACCATGGAGTGTGTAGGGGGGACAAGGTAACGGGGATGAAGCATGCGTTTGCGAAGGAATAGCCAAGATTAGTGAACGAATCCGTCTCCGCGACACCACAAGGAATTCATTCAGAATTTGAATAACAATGCATCGCCAACACGTTCACCAATTGGGAAACGTTCAGCAACGCTTTCCTTGCAAAATCGGAGTGGCGCGTCGACGGAAATGCCTTTGGCTGCTCCTCAGAATGAACAATGCCATGGCAGTGAGGGTGAGTGGCGAGAATCAATGGAACTAACAATGAGTTAGTTGCTTTGCGTGTTTGTAATTCCTTCTCGACCCTTTGGGGACAACATGCTCGGGGATCGCCGGCGGCGATGTGCCAGGGACATAGGCCCAAAATGTCGAGGTCGGGGAGAAGAAACCTTGCTTTGGAACTGGGTTGGTATAGTAATTTGGAGAGGGCACCGAATTTAATGGCGAGTCGGCGATGATCTGCCAATCTCCACCATTCATTAATTCCGAATACTGACGCCTCCCCCCTCCTTGCTTCTTCAGTGAACGTGTCACTGCAAGTCGTTCCGTGAACACAACATCACCGTCTCGGCCTCGTGTTGCTTTGCCGAACAGAAAATGCCATTGTTGACGTCTGCACGAGAAATTATGCCTCTTTGCCGACCAAATAGTATGTCTTCCAACGGCAGCAGAACGGAAATGCGGAAGAAGAGTGCCGTCGATGATGGGGCATCCGTGAAAAAATTGGGACTTCGAATCGTCGACATACAGCTCGAAGATGGGCTAGGATGACTGTCACTGGGGACAGGAACAGTGCCGTAACGCAAGTGAGTAACAACAACGTCACTGTTTGGGCTGTGGGCACGAAGACGGACATGGTCAGTGAAAACGTGAAGAATGCTTTTTAACATCGGCACTTTTCTCAGAGCCGTCCATCACGGTCAACATCGCTGGCATCCACAAACAAAACTCCACCAAAAAAGCAAAAGCAAACTGCGCAACAATGCATTGTTAGTTCAGAGCGGAAGGGAAATGAGTCGCGGAAAAACGAGAGGGCGGAACGCCAACATGGAGCAGCACCGGCTGCAGCACAACAGACGACGACTACGACGACAGGGTGGACGCAGTTCAAATTGGACAGGGAGCAGAGAGAAAGGCGGGAGCACGGTGTGGAGGGAGGGGAAGGGATTTGCATAATCGGCAAATGGAATTTGGACCCAACCAATCATCGGCTCAACAATTTTTATAGGAATTAAACACACAGCAGCAGCAGCAGCAGCACATTATCGTCATCCACCAAAATCTTGCCCAAGCCATCATCCGGCCCCAACATTTTCATCCTCCTCCTCTTCACATTCATCCAATTTCTCCTCCTCCTCCTCCCCGTCGTTGTCGCTGTTGTCGCCACTGTGCTCCCCTCCGCCGCTTCTGCCCTGGCTGAACAACATCAGCAACGGGTCCAGCAGTGGCGTTGGCTCAAGCGGTGAGCGTAGCGAGATTCGTTCCGTGTGCCACAATTTTTACACATTTTTGTTGCCTCAGTTTCGTCCGTGTCGCCCAAATCGACGGACGGCGAAGGCGAAAGGGACAGCCAATCATTGGCCAACGGCAGAATGGAGCAATTCCGTCACGCGACTTCGATGCATCGGCGGGGTCAAAACGGCGGCGGCGACTACCGCGTCATATCGTTGGACATGCGACCAGAGCCCGGCCGGCTGGAGGATTTTGTGCCGGAGGTGGAGAGAGCCAAAGCGGCAGCTGTCACCAAAATTGCCAACCGCCGCACTAATGCCGCCACTGCTGCACTTTCTGACGGATGTACGTTTGAAGAACATTCAAAATTCCATTGACTGTTTGTTTCCTTCCAGCAGTATTTGATGCCCGGCTCGTCCGGGAGGAGCGCAACTACGACTTGCAACGCATGGACTGCTTGCGAAGGTCATGGCAGCGCAGAGTGTCGACAACAGCGGTGGTCGGTGGGAGGGGAGGAGGAACTTTGCCCGCGGTGAAAAGGGAAGGGAGGAAGACGGACGAGAAAAGGGAATGGGCGAGAACGGACGAGGCGGAGGTGGACGACGAAGAGACGACGTTGCGCAGGGACGAGTGGGGGCGTGTGATTGTGGTCGGTTTGGAGGGGGATAATTTTAATGGAGCCGGTACTCATGTCGAGAGCAGCTTCAAAAATGCTCCGGGATTGATGGCATTCCCAAAAATTCCGGCCTCTGTCCAGACTCGGCAGGTTCGGGAGCGAATCGGACACTTTAGTAGTTGGTAACCGGTTCACTTTTAGGGCCAAAGAGAATGGCGCCAATTCATGGCGGAACAGCGAACGCCCAGCAGTCGACGGGTGAAGAGTCAAATTCGGTTGCTCAACGACAACAATGGCAGGTGGTCAAAAGGGGGGGGGGGAGGCGGGAAGTGGCGAAAGATCCAATCCAGAAATGTCCACACAGAAAAACTCCAACGATCGTAACGATGGACGACGGAAGAACAGCGGAGGACGAGCAGGAAGAGGCGGCGCAAGAAGAGCAATTCTCCCAGCTGAACGAGGAGAAGCAGCTCTTCGAACAACGGCACATGCCCACCGGCGGTGGGCCAAGCGGCTTTGCTGAGGATCGGCTGGCAACGCGACGAATGCGGCGTCCGCCATGGCACCAAACTGGGGCGGACAGTTCAAATGCCACCCGCGGATGGCAATGGGCCTCACGGCTGGCCAATTTCAACAATTTTTGGAGGCTTTCCGTCAACAAATTTTGACTACCACCACCACACTGTCGACGGAATGACACGAAAGTGACTGATGGCCGGTGGGACGCAGGAGGAGGAGCAGTGATACCGGATGGGATGATGATGAAAAGTATATGAATAGAAAGTTGTAAAACGATACAATAATTATTAATATGATATTAAAAAAGAAGTTTATTCATTAAAATATCACACACATTTCGCACAAAAATGTTCAAAAAAGTGTTAGAGACGCGTTAGGGTGGCATAAATAAATTACAAAAAAAAAACAAGAATGATTGACTTTCTGTTCCGGACGATCACATTGCAGATGCTTACATACGAATATTATAGGCCAATAAATGCTTACTTAGCTCTATACTAAATGGTTATAATGCGCTTATTAATTCCCTTCATCCGATTCGGACATTTCGTCCGTCATCAACTGGTTGTTGCTGCTGCTGTTCGCCCATTCCGTCAGAATGGCATCCAACGAGTACATGTCCACCGCGCCCGAATCAATCCGCTCAAGGAAACTTTCCATTCTAAGCGAGGGATCGGGCGAGTGCGGGTAGAACTGCTCCAATGGGGAATAGGGGAAGTCGACAGGCACCAGTACGTCCAACGATTGCTTGTCTGACTAAACTGGCACAAAAAAAGCATTTTCGCATTCCCGATGGTTCACCACACGTGCCAGTTCGTCCGCCTCTGTGGTGGTGCCCTCTTCGTCCAGCCAGCCCTGTGGACGAAAGAAGTACAAATCGAACTTGCACTGATGGCGCATTGCGTGAAATTGGCGGATCAATGTCAGGTGCATCCGTCTTCACTTCAAAGCCCATTCCGACGGCTTTGCTGAGCGCATCCGAAACAGCGCGGCTCAGCACCAAGCTCCGTCCCGTCCAAGCAGTTTATCCGGAAGAGCTCTTCTGCTCCGTCGTTGGCACATTTACGCGCCCCATCCCCTGTTGCAGGTGCCAACGCAATCTTTTCTTTTTCCACGTTTGCTGGCTCGAATGCTAAAAACAAAATAATAATAATAATACATTTTGACTTCCACCCGCCCGGTATGTAAAACTTACATTCGGCCACTCTCTCCAAGGAGACTCTTTTTAGCAGGCGATCCTTCACCAGTGGCCGCCGTCCCCTCCTCGTCCCTCATGTTGATGACGAATTCGCTTACGTCCAACCAGAAGCGTCGGCTTTTCCTTGTCATGGAGACCGTCGCCTGTTGGCCGCTCACTTTTCCGTTGTTCAGCACCCCTTTTCTTCCTCCAAAATAGCCAAAACTGAATCTGGCACTCTGAAAAACCCAATGTAGACAGCAAATGCAAAGATTACGCATTAAATGGAGATTAATGTCCTGTATTTTGGAATCATTTTCGATGAGTCAGTTCCTGCCGTTTGGTGTTTATTACAAAAAGATTATTTACGTTATTGTCAAATGCCGGACATTTCGCCACGGGTCCGTCTCAACCGGCTCGTTGGTCGCCGGTGCCGTTCCCCTAACAGTTGCTGTGCCGTTTTGTGCCAGTGTCGTCAGTTTCTTTGCGACGTTGAACAAATTTCGAGAAATGTGATATCGCTCCAGAACTGTTTGTACATTGCGCAACAACTTAGGGCAGCGTATCCTTTCTCACCGGACTGAATGATTTTAGAGAAAAAATAAAAGGAATGAAAACAAACAAACATAGAAAACCCTTCCAAACAAACTCAGGCCTAAAAACACAAAAATTCGTCATTTCTTGAATCAATCTCCAAACATTTCCACCGGAACGGATATATAACCCCCTCCCCCCCCCAACCAATCGAAAAACGAACCCGCCCTTTGGCGTGCCTTCCATCACTTGGATTAAGTTGATCAAGGACGGCTTGATCTTCAGATCCACCGCGGAGAGCGTGTCCAACTCGAATCGGCCCAGCAATCGCTTCACATCCGCAGTGGTATGCGCACAGCTGTTTCAGCAATGCCTTGTACTCGGGCTCCTCTGTGTCCACCTGCTGTTGAGACTGCTGTTGTTGGACAGAACCCGGACGGCCCATCCCATACGCTCCCACTGAGGCGGGATGCGACTCCGTAAAGGACGCAGCATCGCCAGGAACTAAATAACCCCCCGTATAATTAGCTGAAATTGTCAAAGAGGAAAGAGGGAACAGCAAAGTCCAATCGAAATGATCGTCAAAAACTGACCCGATCGAACACTTCCCAGTAACGGTAGGTGCTGCCGACGGCGCAGTATTTTCAGTCTTGACAACTGTTAATGGTGCCATTCGACTTTGGGAAGCAGCAGAGACGGACTCAGCAGGGGAAGTTTGGTACTGCGAAACAGGTGGTTATAATGAGGTTGTCCGTCTGCTTGGACTGTGACATCATGTGAGGGACGGGCTCAAACTTGTCGGTGAAATTGTTGCTGGGACTGACCCATCTAAACTTGAGGACAAGCCCTTCAAATCAGCCAAACACGATGCACAACCTGTTGATGTTGTTGCACAAATTGTGGGTGACTGACGGGCATCGGCGCACGCAGTTGCACTGCTCCAGCAGCCGTCATGTGTTGGACTGCCCATGAACATCTGCGCGGGGTGGCCCGAAGAGGCAGGACGCGGTTGGTAATTGGCACCCGTCGGCGTGGGGGACGATGAAGTGATTGACAAAAGAGCTCTGGCTGGGGATCCCGTCTGAACAAAATGCACTTGTACGTCTCTGACCGGAATGCAAAGACTTACTGAAAGTGAACCGTGGTGCCATTTTGGACCGACTGTTGGGACATCGACTGCTGGGCGGTTGTCGTGGTCGCAAAAAAAATGGGCCCACCGTTTGTGGTTTGCACCATCGGCATTCGTTGGGCAGCTTAAGCAAAAAAATTGAAGCAAGTCTTGTGGAATTTCTTGCTTCAAAACCTTTAACGATTGCTAGTCAACAATTAAAAATTCACTCATAGGTCGCATTCCCACTGAGCCTGGTTGATTTGTCCCTTGTCCCATCATTGCTATTTGTTGCTGTTGCTGCTCATACATTTGATGCTGACGATCAACGGGAAGACAAAGATTAAACCAACAACACGCATTAACAATAACGTCAACCTGGCGTTGGATTGCGAGCATGGAGGAGCTGCGTCTTGCGCTCTGGGTCCCGTTCTGCAGTAATTTGCGCTTGAATGTTTTGAGGCAGATTTTGAATGAAGTTTCTTAAAACAATAATGAGGCAACAATGCTTCTCTACATTATGCTTTATTGCAACAGAACGGCACCGCCGGGGCTTCACAAAAAACTAAATATTGTCCAGGACACTGATTGTAGCAGTGACGTAGCCAGAGGGGGGGTGGGGGGGGGGAATTCCCCCCCCCCCCCCCCGAAATAAAATTTGAGAAAAAAAAAAACAAGAGGGGGGACCCTATTGTTTTGCACTTTTACACTTTTTTTGACCAATTTTCTTAACAAATTCCAACTAAAATTCAAAAATTTTCTCCGGCGGCGGCGCCTATCGGCACCGCCGAGCCACCTAAAAAATGGAGTAAAACGAAAAATGCACCCCCAGAAATCGAGAAAAATGGCTTAACAAAAATGCAATAAAAAGGAAAAAACACACCCCTAAGAATCGACTTTTTCCCCCCCCCCGAAAATTTTTTCTAGCTACGTCCCTGGATTGTAGGCTCAAGTTTTTTTGGGGTATCCCATGACCAAGTAATACTTGTACTGCTGCTGCTGCTGTTGTTGTCGTTGCTGCTGTGCGCCCATCCCCTGCGTGTACATGTGCTGGGGCATTCGCATCATCGTCTGCTGTTGCTGATGGGGTGACGGGTAAACCATGGCTTGGCGCGGCTGCTGTTGTTGGCTTATCATACCGGCCGAAGACGTCTGAATTTGCTGCTGTTGTGAGGGAAATGCCTGAATATTGAGACAGAATTGGCAATGAAATTTGAACGAATGTCAAAATATTCGATTTTACCATTCTCTGCGTTTGCTGGGGCATTCTTTGAACATAATACTGTTGTTGTTGTTGTTGTTGTTGCTGCGCAGGGATCGCCATAATTCATTTCTGTTGGCTGACAACGGAAAAAAGAACAACTCTAAAAGAAAGTTCAGCAAACAGAAACCATGCAACGGAAAGGCAAACTGATTGTTATTCTGAGAAGCAATTAAAAATGTGAACTAACAATGCGGGGTCCCCAATTCCAATATTCCCGTCCAAAACTTGCACAAGCCCCCAAAAATGTGGCATATTTGTGCAAATTGTATGTCGAGATCTTGAGATCGAGAACTAATTTGTGAGCAAGCGAGAACGACTTTTTTGTGTATTACAACGAAAACCTGCTCTCCTTTTTCTTTTTCTTGGCAATCTGTCGCGAAACCTAATTTGAAAACTTTGTCGCTTCCGAGTTTCGAGAATGGTCTCCGAGTGTTGAATTGTTTATAACTTGTTTCAACTTTAACAAAGTTGGTCGAGACCCATATAATATGAAAGTTCTCGTTGAGTAGAAGCTATCTTCAAACAAGCTAATCGATCGAATAAATCCCACAAAAGTTGTGGAGAGAAAACCCAAAAATCTGCCATTTTTCGAGTTTTTCAATTTGTTGGCCATAACTTTTTTAAGCTTTGTCCAATCGCAAAGCTACGCTTAATGATAGAATCAACTTCTCAAGAGTCTCAACCAAGTCTGTTAAGTTTGAAAAAGTAAGTTGGATAAAAGGCAAAGCATTGCATAAAAAAGTAAAATCAAATATTTCACTTTCGATGTTTTTGCAGATTTGTTTTGTTGAAATAATTGCTGATCAATAACATTAACTTCAAATAATAGCAGCGTTTGCTCAACTTTAACAAGCAGATTGGACATGCAAAACACAAGGTAATATATGCTTATTTTAATCTCATTAAAAAAGCGCTGTTTACATCCTAATTCCACGCATTTAAATTCAAACATTCAGCCGCGCTTCCACCTTGCCCAAAACGATTCCTCGAAGCAATCGCGCGGAGACGAGAAGTCGTGCAAAAGATGAACTGCGAAAAGTCATTGGTGCGGTCGACAAAACCCTCGTCAGAAAATGGTAACCGGTTTTTATTCAAACATATTTTGGGTGTGCTGCTTGAATTTGTCGTCTCGTGTTTAGGGAGAAGCGTTGGGTGATGCTCAAGGACAGCAGCATCAGTGTGTGGAAGTGGGTCCCGGTGTCATGCCCACCGGGGGGCGTTGTGGCACCCAAACTGGTTGCCCCAAAAGCACCGGCGGTCACCGATGAGAATTGTGCGGTGGGCACGGGTGAGGCAACCGCTGATGAGACGACCATGCAGAGCGGCGCCTCGGGGGAAAACAACTCCAATGAAGACGCCGGTGGGTATAGATTGGTATAATTAATCAGTTTTCAAATACAACACTTCAAATTCATTATATACAACATAACCAATTCCAAGTTTATTGGTAAACGGGGGACTCCCCCGGGGGGAGGCCCATATCTGGGGTGCACAATAATGTTAAACATTGTTGGAATTATTTGTTCAAATCAATTTCAGCCGACGTAAACATGACGATGCTCAACACGGGAGAAGAGGAGGAGGACTCGAACACCGCTCTCGACTTTTCGGACATTGGTGCATTCGACAGCGATTCGCAGACATTTGATCAGATCGATTACAACAACAAACGTGTTGTTGACGGGGCGGCGGAGACTGGGAAAGGGCAGCCGACGGATTTCAGCCAAATGCGCAAGGATGAGGCGAAGGGTGGGGCAGCAGCAAAGACCAGCATGGCCACCACGGAGTCACAACGAGCCGAGACGAACAAGTGAGTGGGTCGAACAAACACTGCTCGCGGGGGTTCCGGTGAATCTGCGAGATTTGTCCAGCTGAAGTCTTGGATTGACCAGTATAGTTGGCAAACTCACTGACTGTTTTCGAATACATGGATAAGCATAAGCCAAAAAACCGTGAAGCCGGCGTTCGACTGTGAAATTCCAATGGGTTCAGTATTTGTGAGCAGGTCCCCTGTTAGCAGCAATTGTTGCGCATGGCATTAGCATTTGTAGTGATTGTGTTGTTCTGTTCAGAATGTATCAACTGCAGTGAGCAAATGGAGCCATACCTTCCGAAAGAGAGGCATTTGTGGCGCTTCGGCTGTTTCTTTGTCAAATCAATGCGTTCATGGCTTTGTGTTTGTGGCGCCGTGCATAATTGGCCTGTTTCCCCCTATTTTTGATCTCTCATTAGGGAAGAAGTTCTGCCAAATGCCACAACCTTTCAATTTAGGAGGCGGTATCTATTTTTCGGAATTTGAATTCTGAATGTATTATGTCCGGGGGCAATTCGGTTTACCTTTCTTGTTCTTCCCCATTCATTTGCAGCATTTTTGTACAATTTGAAATATTTGATCATAATTAAGAATTAACCTTTACATATATTTAATGGTCAATTTTAATTTATCGATGGAATGCTTTCGGTTTTTGGTTAGAAGCTGTCCGAAGTCGTCTAGCAAACTCTAGGAGGTTGTGATGGTCAAACCACCTTCAGTCATCAACAACCGGCAGAGTTGCCCGAACGACCGTGGACAAATTTTATTTTTTTTATTAATATAATGTTTTGTAAGGAATGCAGAGTATCGGATTGGGCAGAAATGTCCCTGGGTGGTGGTGAAAAGGAATTTTATGGCCCGCTTTGACAGTGGACATTCATTGGTGTAAAGTGGGGGAGGGCGGGGGGGGGGGGTCGACCCCTTCCCTGACCAGCAGCAGAGGAAGATCGATGGGGGAAGGAAGAAGCTGTGCGGGGTGGGCTGATGCCGTCTGTTCACTTTATGGTGCGGGGAACGTTTCGCCCGAGGGGACGAGGCGATTTATTGGGCGGAGGGCAGGAGCAGAGGGGGGAGGGAGACAGCTGTTCGAACTTTGGGGGCCAAAATGTGCGTTTGGGGGGGGGGCGGAATGGCCTGGGGCAGAATTTGAAGAGTTTTATGAAGAGAAGGAGATATTATTGGACTTGGAGTTAAGAAAATATTGCATCGAATGTTGGCGTTTTTTTCACATTCTAGCTGAGTCGGCGTTTTGTCTCATTCTGTCTGAGTCGGCGTTTTGTCTCATTCTAGCTGAGTCGGCGTTTTGACCATTATGGCTGTATGCTGAGTCGGCTTCAAACGGCAGAATTCGACGAACGGTGGGGGTGGGGGGGGGGGCACAGATCCACATATTATTTGGACGGTCAAGGGGCCGGATGAGTATAATGCGAGGATCACCGAAACACCGGAGGGCACTGGTCACCAGCAGCAGAGCTTTCCAAATTTCACTTTCACTCCCCTCAGCCCCCCCCCGCCTTTCCTTTCCTCCGTCGTCTGTTCGAGCCTCTCCTCCTCCACATCAGCACAAGTCGGGCTCGTTATTAAGCGGCAAATCCACGCGCCTATTTGTGTGGGGGGTATTTGTTCTTCCGAATTTGGGTCATTCACTTCCCCCCCCCCCCCTCCTATAACGTACAGAAATATTCCCCCCCCCCCGGCGACGTTTTCTTTTGTTTCGCCATAAGTGTAAGTGCTATTGGTAAAGCGAAAGAGCCTTTTGACATTGCGCCATTCATGCGTCCCCGGAAGGGAAAGTTTTCTATTCACTTTTCGTGGACACTTCCGTTTGCTTCTCCCCCTGTCCATCAACAAAAACAAAATTGGCGCTATTCCTTCCTCCTTTTGGTAAAGATGGCGGTTTCCTTCTCTTCTTCTTCCTCCTCCTCTTTTCTCGTCCTCCTCTTCATCGTCGGCCTCCTCCTCTTCCTCCCATATGCATCCGTCGACTCCTCTTCCTCCCACCTCAGCCGAACTCTTCCGGCCCCTGCCGCCCTCCCGTCGTTGTCCCATAATCTTCGTCATAAATCCATTGCCAAACTCACCACAGCGTCAGCCGGCCGTGGGTCGACAGAAGCCGAACCTTGCGGTCTTCAGTTATGGCGCTTCGAGTGCCGTCATTGGTGAACAGTGGGGCAATGAAACGGGCGAGGAACTGCTCGGCAACGGGCAGATGCTGGCAAGTGTGCCGGATTTGAGTGAGTGAAATCAGTGGAAGAACTCATCATACGCATAAACGGGCTCAAATTCGGATGGCATTTGATGAAAAGCCAGCAGAAGAGAGGATCAAAATTCGAAATTGAAACGCAATTTTGAAGGGTTTCGCAAATTTCAAAATTAAAAAAAAATGGCAAATGCATCGACCACATTACAATAAAGGTGTTCATTAGGTGACCCATGCTTCCGTCGCTACGCGAACAGGTTGCTGTTTTAAAACGCTTCTTCTTATAAGCCCCCCACCATTCTGTGCTGTTCAGCATCATTGTCAATGCGCAACCCTTCGAGCGTCGGTCGAGCATTTCGTTGATTAACTGCAAGGTAAATCGAAAACAGCACGACGCATCGGGCTCCAGGATTCTTGAGCAGTAGTGACGTTCGAGACCTGAAATTTACCGAGACTTGAGACCGAGACCCCAAAAAACTCGAGAATTTTCTCGGTCTGAGACCCGAGACCGAGACTCTCGAACATCACTATTGAGCAGTGTTTAATCACACAACAACTTCCCTCTCACCCACCAAAAGGTGCAATGCCTACGCTCCCCCGTGGGCGTTTACTCGTGTCGCTCATTTGTCTACGACAACCTGAACCAAGTCTGCGACCTGTTCGCCCATGTGGGCGATCAGTCGCCGGCAAAGTGGGGAAGAAATGGAGTTTGGCATAATGTGCATGACGATGCCCTTGACTTGAAAGGCTTCTTCGCTTCAAAACACGCGACTATTTCGAGCCAACAGCTGCCATTCATTGTGCTCTGGATGGAAATGAGCCCCTCAAGGCCAATGTTCCGCTGTCTCCAGTCGCACCGCCTCTGATGGGAATTTCCATCAAATCGCCACTTTCATCCCCCGGGGGTACGGTTGCAGACAAAACGGTTTTTTTGGGACCGATCCCGACTAAACTGAACAAATGACGGCATTGGCATTCATTTTTGTCAGCTGCTTCTTTCTCCACAATGTTCCCACTTCCTCAATCGCCGGTCCCTCCCCATTTGCTGATGAAGCCACCTCAAACGACTCCACCCGTAATGGTCGGACCCACCGGCGAACAAACAGAGGAGGAAGAGCCGCCTCGCCAGGAACCGGTCACCGTCAAGGGGAAGGAGGACGGCCCGGGAAAAGCACGAAACGGCATGGAAACGGTGGGAACAGCACCGGGAGAGCAGCCAAAAGAGTGCACAGCATCCCAAGGTGGGAAGGGACGGGCACTGTGCTCTAATTTTGGGGCTGAGTTCCGATGACTCAACTAAAAATTCAAAAATTTATATTTATTTAATGAACTTTTGTGCCAGTGCCACGCTTCCTGCGCACAATGGACTTTGAGGTGGACGGCATTTTATTTGTGTTTTAAGCATTCCAAAAGCATAACAAAAAGTTCCAAAGTGCAGCTTTTCGGCTTCGACGAGTCGCGAATTGGCAATGTGCGCGGAGCTGAGGAGTGCGCGAGCGCTTGCATCAACAAACGCGCATCAAATGGCGCTGCCGTTGCCGTCAAATGCCATTCCTTTGAGTTCACGGCCGCGCGATCAGACTGCACATTCTCCGCAGAATCGGCCGTCCCCTTGGGCATTTTTAGCCAAATTTAGTCCCTTCAGTGTATTCGTCGTTTCCCCTCAGGCAATGGACAGCTCCGTCAAAGGCCAGGCACTGATTACTTTGAGCACATTTGCGTGGACCGATTGTTGGCCAAGTTAGGCGCCAAAATTTAAATTCAAAAGTTACAAATTGCTTGGAGGGTCCCTTTGGGGGGCATAATTTGTCAAAAGTAAAATTATAAAATGATGCGCTAACAAATTTGGCAGCCAATGCCAGCCCTCTGTTGTGCCCGGCTTTCGCCGCTTTCCTCAAATGATTCTTGTCGGATTTGCGGAGACCGTAGTGGACTCTCCGTCGTTGCAAGGAATGCTTCGACAACTGCTTGAAACAGTCGGTATAAAGCCTCTGGGACATTATTGTCCAAATATTTGTACAATTTTCAGACAATTGTACGGGATTCGTCTGTTCCAGTGGAATGTTTTACTTTGAAGTATTGGCGGTGAACTGAACGAATTCGGCAACATATTTTTGGTTATGCTTAAAGGAGCCACAGCTGAATTGCATTCTGAACACGGAGGACCGGAAGAGTCAGCCGGAGCTGTTCACGTCGGAGACGTCCGACCTGGTCGACTATTTCGAGACGGGTAAAAACGTTGTTGGCACATTTTGTGGGGGAGCCGAATGATTTGTTCAGATGACTCATTTTTGTGCTGAAGGTTGTTCTAGCAGGAAACAGGACAATTGGAGCGGGCAACGGAGAAAGACAAAGGGATGATGGAATGTCGTTGAGGAAGCAAGGTGAACGGATTTGGGGGGTGGGAATCTGTTGGATCAGGGATCAACCGGACTGGGCTATTCCGTTACGATCAGAGTTAGTACAGATCATCCCAAATTCGACATTTCTCTATGCGTCCCCAACTCTGCTCCCCATCCCATTCCGAACAGATTTTGTTGGACCAAGACGACACCGAGAGCCAGTGCCGAAGACACTTGAGGCATCAACAACAGCAGCATCGTTGCCACCCTCGACATCATCAAGCTTCCCCACTTCCGTGCCATCGTTTTCTTCGTACAAAGGAGCAATTTGGACTGGATGGACCCGGTGTGCTGGCAAAGGCCGTTGGACAACCATCGGAATACAAATGAGGTGGAAAATGAATGAATGTTTTGGCACTTCCTTTGGCATTGTGTAAACATTTGAGACAAAAAATCTGTGGCCCGCGCCTTTGTGGGAAGGAGGAAAGACAGTGCAATTTGGCGGGCACGACGTCCCATCGACGGCGGCGGGCTGAGGAAGGGCACTGAGGGAACAAAGTCGGCCGTGCCGAGGGGAGGTCAGTGGGTTAACGAGACGAACTCGATGCCGACCGACACACCGATATGCATACGCTACACAGCGACTGAACCCGAAACATTTGTTGACTGAGACTCGAGACTCTCGAGTCGCTCTAATAGACTGGGTTAGCCAAAATTCCTCCTGTACTTTTTGTTCAGAATCGAGGCGAAGGGATATCCATCCTCCAGCGGTCGGTACATTATTCACAGCGCGGAAGAATGCCGACGCTGCTAAGTTTCCTTTGGAGACGGCGGTGATTATTCAGAGGGAATTTGTCCAATTTGTTGTCCCGAAATTTGTGCTTATTTGATGAGCCTTACCACCGATCGTTTGATATTCCTAATTAGAACTTGTATTTATTGGTTATTATCGCATTGTGAATCGGAATATACTTATCGGAATTCATTGGAAATTTCACTTTTTTGGTCACATAAATTTCACCACCGTTATGAATAGAGACCGGAATTAAGGACCGATCGAGAATCTCAAAAAAGCACTAAGATCTCGTAAAATTGGGGAGAGTTCGATCGAGAATTTCGATCGGTCCAATCTCTAGTTATGAATCAGTTAAATTAGCCCGGCGAGCGGGACTCCGCGGGAGAAAGGCGGGAGTTCAACCCGTAAATTTCGAACTTGCGCTCCCGGCTGACGTGCCCTCCAGATCCAAGCCCATTTAAAGCCCAAGCAAATGATCAGTGCTCAAAGGGCACAGTGCTCGTTTCCCCTATTACTAAGACATCGGCCCCTCAAAGACGCCGTGCCCCCCTCTCCCGTCCGCCTCCTTTCATCGCCTGTCCAGTTCCTCTCCGGCCGTGCCGGATCCGCCACAATTTGCCGATAGCCAAGCGAGGTGACCACCACCGGAATTTCCGTTTCAATGCCCGGCAAAGCGGTGAAGCGAAGCACGTAGGAAAGGACGATGATGGAGTCGGGCGAGCCTTGATGCGTTGGCACGGCCTGTTCCGGCACCCGTAACACGCATTCCTCCATGTCCTATAGCGCAATAAGCGGAACTACAAAATCTCGAATTTTATAAGAACAAAAATCCGGGATTCCCGGACAAAGAAAAGATTTAAGATCCCGAAATTTCGCTCAATTCTAAGCATCCACTCACTCACCAAATCGGTTCGGCCCTTTACCCTGCCCAATGGGTAAGAGTCCATCACATTCTCCACCACTTTGCGATCGCTGGCTTGCTCATACCGGCTCCGTGCCTCGAACTGAGTCTTCAGCACCAACTTAAGGCAACGTTCGGGATAAGGTTGGCACCCCAACCCCGACTCCGAAAACCCTGCCTTCCCCGACAACCCAACCCCGACTCCAACAATTTTTGTTCCCCGATCCCCGACCGTTCAACACCGATCCCCGACTTTTTCCTCCCCGAACGTCGGGGTGCCAACCCTAGTTCAGAATAGGCACACGCACACAAGCAAAATGAATTGCCTGGAGACGGCAGTCCTTTAGTGTCTTGCGCGTCCCGTTCCTCACATGAAGATGAGCCCTGATCACCTGAACTTCCAAAAAAAAAATGTGCCAATGCCAAAGTATCCAGAATTCGGAGGCCCGCGCCGACCTCGCCTATGCAGAATACGGTCCGGGGCAAGCTGATCTGAAGTCGGACAGTGCCGAAAGGAAGTGTACACACAGTGAAGTCGATTTCGTCCTGGTAGTCAAAGTGTATGATGGCGTGGGGAATGTCGTCGAAGTAGGACTTGGCGAGCACCAGAAAGGGGAACACCTCCACGGCTGAACACTGATTGAAGGGGGTGAGGGATGTCCGATTGATCAGACAAACATGAAATCAATAGGGACAAAATGCCTATCGATCAGAACATGATCAATAAGGACAAATTTCCTATCGATCAGAACATGACAAATGTCCGATCGATCAGAACATGAGGTCCATCTGGTCAATTGACTTACGTGCTCAGCATTGCCAATAAGTTGCACTTTGATGCTGTACCGGATGGAGCCAAATTGGCTTTCTGAAATGGTAAATAAGAATAATGCTTTAGAAATTATTAACTACCGAAACTGCTTGGCACCGAATCCGGAATCGTTACCCGTAGGCCAAATTTGTGCCGGCCCGGCGACAATTCCATGGGCTGCTGACAAAGTGGGACCACAATGTTCAGATAAGCCTATAGGAGGAGGTTCGGTTAGGAACGACCCAATTAAGGGACAACAAAAGCCGCGTCTCTCAGCCCCACCTGTTCAGTCTCGTAGATTTTGTCAGTGTGAATGTTCACCCAGCCAGTCTGGCCAACTCCGCTGATTTCGGCCAAAAACTCTTGGACTGCATTGTCTGGATCGGCAGAGTCCAGAAGCACCTGTAAAGGGACGGCCAAAGCAGTTCTTTTCCGGTGCTTTCAAAAGGATTAATTAACTTAATTCAAATTAAAATTCCCAATGGCACAATTTTTATTGCCCGTGCCCGCCGAAAAAGTGTCTCCTTACAGTGGCGCTCAAACATTCGCCGCTGTAAACGCGCGTTTCGCTGAGCACCAAATTCAGTGCGACGGTCGGCATCTGCTGAGAAAATGGGAAATAAATGACCGAGGCTAAAAAATATGTGCCTAATTTGTAAGACCAATCCGGACCAAACTGTAAAACCAAAAATTTTTGAATTTTAGAAAAAAAATTCCCAATAACCGACAGCCCTCTCTCTCTCCTACTTATGAATAGCATTTTAAGTGGCTAACAGAAACCCACCCCACTCTTTCAAAGGCTTTCAATGGAATAAATCTTTTCAAATTTCACTGACCCGACCCGCCACACGCATCAACAATTCCATTATTATTTGATTTTGGGACGGGAAATGGAGGGAAAGGCCGGGGGGGGGGGAAAGTGGACCAAATGGGAAATTTCTTCGATAAAGCGGAGCCAAGTGATGGGAAGGAGAGGAAGTTGCTGTCAACAGTCATTAAGCCAAATTGGATGAACAGCGCGTGAAAAGGGAGAAGAAAGCTCTCCCCTTCCCCGGAGGGGAGGGAATTAATTAGGGCAAGGGAAGGGGCGCGGGGCCCAATTTGGGGGAGCCCGCGGGGACTTTGGGAGGAATTGCAAATGGATGCCATTCCTGGAAAGGCAAAGAACAAAAACGCTTCAGAGCGACCGCTCCGGATAGAAAAAAAGAGTAGAGAAATTTCGGTAGAAATTCGACTCTTTCTTTCACAAACGGCGGATGCACTTTGGGACCCCTGGGGGGATGGATGTCGGCGCTTTATCCCTCCATTATCCGACGCTGTCCTCTTCACTTAAGGCCCCCGCAGCCCTAACCTCTTTTAGTTTACCTGTGCCGGTTGGCCAAGACAATTCATTGGGACACTCATTTTCGTTGCCGCCGCCACCGACTATTTTTTGCTTCCGGTCATCATTTTGCAATGTTTTTGGAACATAAATTACGTGACTAAATGGAGGAATATTAAACATTTGGCAGGAAAGCAAATCCCGGTTTAGTTTAGAGTAGCGAATGGCAAACAAAAGCAATGCCAAAGGGGAAGTGGGCGGGGGAAACTTGGACCACCATTTTCTAGCCCCTTCCCCCGCTGGTGGAAGCCGTCAACAAAGTCATCTGTTTGGTAATGGTTAGTAAATGCCCCCCGGCATCGATTTTCGCCGGAAGGGAGTAAATGGTTGGGTGCTTTTCACTGGGGGGGGGGCAGATTAATAATGAAATGGACGGAGGGATTTATTTGGACATCCATTCCTTCCATTGTAATCGAATAAATCTAAGCCTTCTCCAAATAAACAAAGCCCTCAAATTAATGGAATTCAATTCCCATGAGGCCGGACGCCAACTCTCCCATTTCACAACTGCCAAAAACATTTTTGTTTTCATTAACTCATTATGATTCAGGCTCTCTAACAGATAGAACAATTCACCTTTTATGTCGTTTAACAATTACAAAACAAAATTAATTACATTTTTGAAACAAAAACATTATGTTCCGGGTATTTAGTCCGCGTATCAATGCTTCTGTAGATCCATTCCCATTCTTTGTCCTCATCGTGCCGCTCCCATTCTGTCCATCGGCGTACCATCTCCCCATCAGCCTCCGCCGGAAAACGTAGTAAGCGAACGCCCCAGCTGTTGCCATCGTTGTTGATGCTGTGACGAATTGCCAGCCGTTCCCGCGTTCGTTGATTCAGCATCGTTGTAAGTGGTCGACCAGTGCCAAACGGAGTCGGAAAATTGAGCTGGACGATGAAGTTGACGGCATCGGAGGCATTGACAAATTGCTGTAAAAATGCATTTATAAAATTAAATTGACCAAACAACAAAATAATGCCAATAAATTCACCAGAATAAGTGCCCAAATGTATTCCAACGCTCCACTCATTCGCCAAACATTGCACTTGAGCATCTTCGGTCGACCGTCCGCGCGAGGTGTGTGAAGCCATTGCGAAATGCCAAGACGAAATGTCACCAAATTGAGTTCATGCGGGATGTAAATTGTGCCACATTGCGACATCAGATGTAATTGTGCCAGCTCAACTACGCGTTGCTCAAAGTCCGTAGTCTGCAAACTCCGGTTATAGAAGCCAATCTGGATGTTCGTTGAGGGCCCCAGATGTGACAGAATGCGATGCAAACAGTTCAGCACGCTATGGTCGAAAGCAGCTGAAAATTTGGTGAAGCTTCCAGTGAAAGCATTTTCAAGTGCTATTGACTTACGTGACTCGGATATGCTCAAAATAGCTCAGAGTGTTTGGCATCGGCTCGTCTGGGATCGGCCAAGCGCGTTCGGTCCATCTTTCTGGCCATCTTTTGACAATTGCTGCCGCACCGTCTCCAGGCACAAAATCCATCCAACCGCACTGCAAATGTGTATTTGCAACTGTCCAAGCGTTCATCCGCAATTCGGTCGAAGCGAGCACAAATGGTTGCCGTTTTGAGTCCAAGTTCGGCACGTTCAATAAAGCAAAATGTTTCCAACAGTACGTCAGATGAAATTGCACTGAAATTTCCATTTCATACTCGAGAATTCTGCACTGCACAAGAAATGTTAAACAACTTACATTTTCCATGGCGTCTTTTGCGGATTTTTCATGGCGTGGCAGAAACGATTGAATTAGTTGCAAAAACAGAATGGACATGGTAAAAAAGAATATGTATGTACAGCTAAATTTGGGATAAAATTAGGTAAAGCAGAATCAGAAGTTGTCAAAAGTGTACATAATGCTTAATTTTGCTCGGATTAATAATAGAGAAAAGCTTGCATTGCGTGCAGAAAAGATGTCCGAATTTCAAATTAGGTAGGTAGGTAGGTATGAATTGTTAAATTTAAGTTTGTTCGCCTCATGGTACGGCAAAAAAAGGAAAAAAAAGCGAATTAATTCATTTGTGCAAATCACAACGCCAAAATCATTTAAATAGGAAAATGAAATTCCGGACTTCTAACCCAAATTCGAACTTTGGTCAAGAATTCAAACAATTCGAGAAATCAATTTTTGGCCTTAAAATTTTCAAGCTTGAATTCTGTCCGGTGAGCTAACCTATTTTCACTTTTTACCAAATCACATTTAGATGTTTTAAAAACACGATTATAAAAAACAAATCCCTCTGCCTGTGATGCTAATTCAAGAAAATTTTCGACTTCAATTTTACGAGCGAGTCAGAAGAGAGGTGTGTGTTAGCTAATTAAAAAAACTAATCGTTTAGTTTATTTTTAGCATTCTTTAATTGTCACCAACACAGATGTGGATTCGCTTTGCGCAACCAACATTCTCACTGTAAAAAAAACGCTCAGATCTGTATGGAAAATAATTGAAATTATTGCATTTAGCACATTTTTTCTTGTGATGATGCCACGTACACACTGAGCCCTGTGGATTCCTTCTTGACATTGGAGAAAGCGATTAACAACCACATCCGGCAGGCGAGGAACATTGTGCTGGTGAATTGCATTGGATCAAGATCCGTTCACGAGCTGAACATTGCCGAATTGAACGAATGATGTTCGAAATGTTCCTTTATATAATCCATTGCAATTTGATATTTTTAGGTGAAAATTTGGATTTTGGAGTCGAGAAGACCACTAAATTTGGAGGATATTTACAGTGCGGAGTCTGTGCGAGTGTTGGCCCCAAGCTTCGGAAGTTTCGGGATGGGAGTTGCCGGAAGCGTCGTCTATTTTTGAGGTGGAGGATGGGAGTGATGGCGACGACGAAAACCAACCCCCGGAAGGATCAGAAGCGGTGGGGAGCATTAATGGACTAATTTAAAAGCAAAAATTAGGGCGACAATGAGGATGAGACTGATGGTGGCGATGAAAATGAAGCGATGGAGGAGGCCGAGTAAGCAATTTTCTCAACAAACCACCATTAAAATCTTCAAAACCCAGGTCCACCTGGAGGCCTCCAGGTGCAAAATCGCTGCTTACAAAAGCAATAACGCGCATTCATTTACAAAATTAAAAAAATATTGGGGCTTCTGTCATGTTTCAACAATTTTAAGCCACGGAGAGCCGATTGAAGAGAATTCAAATGGTTTTCCTCCTGAAAATCGACGAGGAGGACTCATAACGGCGATCGAGCGACGGACGCTTCGGAGGCAAGAAAAGATTCGTTGGCGAAAGAACCGAAAGGAATTGTTGTGGAACTATTATCTAAAAGTGAGTGAATTTATTTTGCTTATGGAAACAAAATGAACTTTTCTTCAGACCTGGTATTCAGCACCGGTAAGCAGTTTACCATAATTTGTACTTGAATAAACTAAATCGAAGAGGACAAAATTTAAAAAAAAAAAGAGGTTGGAATTCATTTTTATGCATTCGTTTTGAGTTGTAAGGTCTCTCTGTTCATGCTGGAGCTGGCGCACGAGTTGGGCAAGGGAAGTGCGGAGATGATGTGGTGTGCCACTGTTGGGCTGAATAGCATGTACATCGATCAGCTGATCTCTGTGGAGACGTACTCCGAGCTGTGCATGGACCGGCTGCGGCCGTTCATCCGAAAGTACGGACTGCGCAGTGGGACGACGTTGGAGCAGTCGCGGGGAAATGATCAGTTACGAATTGTCTACGACAAGGAGTAAGTGGCCAATTACACGCGTGAAAATTTTGGTTTTCTTTGGAACTCTGGGGTTGATTCCACCTCCGACCCCCCCCCCCCCCTAAAACCGCCACTGAACACCACCTTCTAAAAGCTGTTTTTTAGACTCACATTACCTCTCTACCCGCACTGGACTTTGTACGATAGCATGTCGAACGATCCGTTTTTCATTTGTCAGGGCAAACTTTGGTCACAACGCGGAGAAGACAAATTCAAGGAGATACTCGCCCAGCTTGGGTATTATCTCTCTTCCATTCACGTGTCATGTGCTTACCCCCAACTATTTAGTCTCACCTTGGCCGAATGCATCCAAAACTATGAGGCGATGAAGAAGGAGCGCCGGCAGGAGGTGTTCGACATTCTCGAGAAGCACATCGGTGCTGGCTTCTACTCCTTCACTTCCCATCTCGGCTATAGCACTGCCTTCAGCGCAAGTGACTTTGCCAGGGCGTTGAGCATTCAGCTGGAGTACAAACCCCACAAGCAGCAACAAGAAGAAGTCCGGTTTTACGTGCATATTACAATCAAATTTGAAAATTAGATCGAATTCGTGATTTATTTTCTATTTTTCTGTGCGTCCTAGTCAAAGAGATACTGCATATTTTGAGTTTTGAATCACATTTTTAAAAATTGAAATGCTATTTAAGATGACAAACAGCACGGTTGAGGATGCTGAACAACTGTGCTGTGAGCGGTACAATGCGGGTAGCCGAATTTTGCGTGACTTTTTCAAGCTCGGGGGTCGGGAGTTGGCATCGCTCAACCGGGGAATAAGCAACTACAAATTGGTGCTGCAGGCGTTGAACGATTTGCTCAAGCGGTGCATTGTGCAAAGCCATGTGATTTCCGCTTCCAATTACTTCATTGTCACCATCGGACCACAGGTTGGACAATTTGAAGAAGAAAAAAAGGTTTTAAAAAAATTTGGAAAATTATAGTCGAAATTTAAGTCCATTTTATATATTTTTTAGAGTCCAGCCCTGAGCTTCTTCACCTCCCGGCACTGTCTTTCACTGTTCACGCACTCTCTCCAACGCGCATTTGCCTCCTCCAAAGCATCCCGGCGCGGCAAACCCTTTCTCGTCAGTGTGCCAATGCTTGGCCCAAACACTGGCTACTTTCTGGTCACCGGTGTGATGCCACTCACTGAACAGTTGGCCGATGTGAGCAGAAGGAGGTTTTTTTTTGTCGTTCAATTCAGTTGAATTGCAATATTGAATGGGGCGTAATGTGTTAATTTTTGGGCTTTAGCATAATCGGCAAGGCATTTGAAAGGGCGGCGGAAGCGGCGCACATCGAACTGCGCCATACTTTTGATTTGAATGGCAAGTCTTCACATTCCGGGAATTCCTGAATCATTTTTTCTTTTGTTTTCAACGCTAAAAAAAAACGGCGTTTTTTATCCAATCCAAACAATTTAATTATGAACATATAGTTTCCTATTTTTATCCATTTTCTGCTCTATAGTTGTGCTGCTCAAGTCGGAGGATCGGTTACGCTTTTTCAACCATTTGGAGGCACGGCTTGAGATTGTGGGTTAGCATTGCACATCGTATGAATGAATAAATTATGTGAAGCATCTGAGAGAGCCTTTTTGTTGACCTTTCATAGGATCTCAATTCACTTTTACAAATTTTTGATTTGCCTAAATAAATGTGCTTGGACATTTTGAAACTTTTTGTTGATTGTTGTTTGGGTTATTGTTTTCCCATAAATGTTTTGAAATATGTGAACGCTTTATAGTCGTCGTATGTTAATGGTTGAGAGAAGATGTCTTCGATGTCATTCGCCCGGTCGGACTGGCTCAAGCTGTACAAGGCGTTGCAACGGGCTGGCAGTAAAGTGCGTTGACGGATTTAGTGGCCTTTTGGTACTGTTACTTTTATTGGCCTTTTTGTTTCAGTTCCCGCAGTACAATTATCGTCATTTTGCACGTCGCCGAATCCGTGACTATTTTGAGAGCTATCGGCAGCAAACGATTGGACAGGAAAAGCTGTCGGATGTTTTTAAGGTCGCTTTTGGTCGAAAGTTGTGTATAAAGTGATTCAAGAAAATTGCGAAGACAAATGGATGGGATGGGCACGAAAATTGGGTACTTGGACGTCCCGCGGGACCGGGATTCAAAATTTTAGGGTATTTCCGGGAAAAAAATGATTGGTTTCAAAACCCGACCCCGGATTTTGACACCATGTCGTTCAGGAAGGCCAGGCCGCACTTACGACGATCCGGCGGCAATCACAAATCTCCTCTCTGTATCCGGTTCGTCCGCTTGTGATTGAAGCCAATGACGCTCAAAAATCCAATGCTTCTTCGACATGATGGCAAAAGCGCCGATCGATCGATTTGTCATTTTTGGCGCATTTGGATAAAAAAAAACACAACATCCTTTGCCCGAGTTCAAATTAAGACAGAAACGACGGATCTCAGAGAGTATCCAAATGATCAGTCGCGCGACATCACTTTCCATTACGACGTGCTCCATTCGTGTCCGGTGGTGCTGCGTAACTTTGCTGGTAGTAGTCCTGCTGCTGTTGGTTCGGGTTCAATGCGAAGTAGTGCTGCTGGCCAGTAGCAGCAGCACCGCTTTTTGGGTGCTGCGTGTCATCGCCCCAATTGGTGAGAAAAGGGTTGCCTGCAGCGGCGTTCTGCGCCGGTCCGGCCACTATTGAGGAGGGAGTTGACTCTAATTGTTGGTGATTGTTGGCATTTTTTACGGGGGGGGGGGATGCTGCATTTTGTCGAAATTGGTTATTGGCACTGATACTCGAGGCCGGCAATTAGTGTTTGGACTAACATGCTTGTGATAATGGCATGTGCCTGTTTCCTATGCAAAAGCCCCCACTGTTTAATGGTGCCGTTTCCGTCCTCCTGCTGTTGAACGGATGGGGCAACGGCTCGAACGCCGTCGGCTCGTTTGTGCCGTAAGTGTCGCCCCGCTTGCCCGCTGCCTCCAAGGCGCGCGCTTCCTGCCGCCTTCTGCGCGTCCCATTGCAGCGCGGCTTCTTCCGCCTCTCCGGGCTTCGGTTCCGCCCATTCCTAAGCGTCGCAAATGTCCGGGAGGGGTCATTTGCGGAAAGTTGTTGCCCTTTTTGCCCACCTGCAATTCCCCCGAGGCGTATACCGCGTAAAAAGTGATGCCAGTGAAGTGGATAAGTGAAGCCAGCAAAAACACTGTCACCTTTTGGGGAAAGTTTCCGTCAATTTTAACAATTATAAGGGCAAATTGGAAAAAGTTGAAAATAAAAAGTCAGCGAACTAGCAAAAAGGGCAGTTGCAACAAAATGATTTTCCAGTTTTTATTTGAACAATTTGAACTGCTCCAAAAGCCGCCCGCTTCGGGGCAAGCAAATGGAGAGCGTTCACTAACCCATCCGTTGGAGTTTCCTTTGGAGGTGAGTGACTCCACCACAAAAGGACAAGTGAGGCCGGCCAGCGTCCCAATGCCGTTGGAAAATCCCATCAGAATTGCGGCATAGCGCGGGGCAATGTCCAAATGGTTGACGTTGAAACCTGCGGGGGTTGGAGCACATCGATGGGGGGAGGGAGGAACGGACACCGACCGGAGATGGCGAACCCACTAAATGAATTGGGAGCATTTGGAATGATCGGATGGACTCTGATCACTGGGACTCACCTGCACCCGACCGCGATGATCATCGCTTGACAACAATGGTGGGACATTTGGTCCAATGCTCAACCTTCGGCATTCACTCACCAATCATTGCCGTCCGTTCATTCTTTGTGTAGGCCACAACCAGCAAGAACAATGCCTCGCAGCCAAACCCTTGAGGGGCAAATGGAACCAAAATTTTGGACAAAATGCCCCCGGCATTCATCGGACCTCCGCAATTGAACAGCTTGCGAACGGCGGTGGTGGACAGGATTTTGTTGGAGCGCAAGTAATCCGCCAATCGGCCTCCGAGCAACACCACACAACCCTTGGGGGGAGCAAGTAAAGCAAGGGAGGGTAAAGCATAACTGACCATGACGGCATGGGGCAAGGCAGCGATCAGACCGCTCTGAAAATGAAGGGGAGAATTACCCGGGGGCATCCCCGCTCCTCCCGTGGGCGTAGATCCCCGGCCGGATCCTTCCCTAATGTGTAAGCAAAATAGGGACAAAAGCCTACGTCGGAAATTCGCAGATCGAGCACGTCACGCATATAAGTGAGCTGGTTCTGCAGCAGCAAGTAGAAGTTCCAACTACGCGCAAAATTAGCCACAATGATGGCCCACACCGGTTTGGAGCTGAGGATGGCACGCCATGGAATGGTGAAGAACTGCAAATGAAAACTGTCAGGAAAGGAGAGCGGGCACATTTGGTCAGGTGGACTGAGATTGTGCCGGATTCGGAATGATTGAAGCAACCGTCGGATGTGTCTGATTGACGGGCCCGATTTGCGCTTCAATGTATTGCTTTTCTTGCACAGTGATTGTGGGATGGAAGGCCGGCTTCTCGAACGTCATCGAAAACCAGAAAAAGGTCCAAATCACACCGGCAATCCCGTAGATGTAGAAGGGCATGGACCTGAACTCAGAGAAAGGACTCATGCCGCTTTGTTTTATGTATCCGTTACCAATGCACGTAGGAGACCAACCAGGCACTCAACGGAAGTCCGAACACGGCACCGGCATACGACCTGGCGGGTGAATGTGGGGAAAGAAGGGCAATATTGGTGGGCACAAGTTGGAGCAGTACACAACCAATAGTTCCGATCACCACCTACCCGGTGAATGCCGTTGTGGCCAACTTTGAGCGTTCCAACGGAGGCGCCCAATGGCACCAAACACCTCAAAAACGAAAACCCCCGTCTATTTCTTCTTTAAAAAATGATAACCATGCATTGCCGGGTAGGCCAACCCTTGGACAAGGCCCTGACAAAATGAATTGGACAAATTCGGCAAATCGCTTTAAAGATCAAAGGCATTTCGGGGAAAAGCGAACCTGAGCAATTTGGACGAGCGCCACCTTTAAGTGATAAAAGGTAAATTCTAAAATTATTATGCATTAAATAGGGTTAAAACCCTGACGGCGGGGTTGAGAATTGTGGAATCGGGGAGAAGTGTCGGGGACGGGGAAATCCCCGTAAATGGTCTAAATTTGTGGAGTCGAGGACGGAGTTCAACCCTAATTTTAAATAATATAAACCGCGAGGCTCATTTTTGTATGACATTTTTATTAAAATTAAACTCAGAAAAAGAGTAATATTAATTGTTTTACCATAGTGTCGGAACGTGACCGAAATGCGTATGGGAGAAGAATGTTGAGGAAAGAGGCGCCGCCAATGGCCACTCCGAACATTCTTTCGTGGGGAGGGGGAGACTGATCAGTGAGTGATCGATCAAAAAGTGCCGTAAAAAGAACTGACTTGTTGGCCGCAAACTTGGCGGCCTATAAATGGGGAGGGGGGGAAATGATCGCTGTGATCAATCAAATTTGATCGTGGCTTCTGACCAGAAATCCGGCGGGAATTTGGGTGATCAGATAGCCGTAGAAGAAGGAACTCTCCATGACACCCAATTCCGCGCTCGTCCAATTATACGAATGCCTCTGAACAGAAGCAATGCTAATTATAAAAAGCTGGTTTCCCCGCAGGGCTCACATGTTTATTGCCCCAGGGGTCAATGTAATCCTTGGACATGTGATTTTTGGCAGCGCCAAAGTTACATCGGATGCCGAACACGATCATGAAGCCGATGTTGGCCAGAATGGCAAGCTGCCAGCGCTTCCAACAACGGCACATCCGGCACTGCTCCGCCATCTGGCACAAGAGATATATGTATAGTACATTGTGGTCATTGGGTGGCAATGGCACAAAATGCCATTGTCGGCGGCAAAGATGTTGCCGGCGGTCGTACCCTGAGCATCAGATTTCCATGCACATGAAGCGCTTCTGAGTGCGTCTCGGCAGTTCCTGCACTTTTGCGTCGCCTCACCGTGCTGCTGTTTTGATATGAGTCCAACTTGTCCTCTGGTGACCACAAATGGTGGGCGCCGCCGGTGCCTTGCCCGGTCAGTTTGGACGCCGCGCCATTCTTCGCCGTAGGGGCTGAAGAGCCATCGATGTGCCTGAAGCATGGCAAATTGTTTAAACCGCCGAAGGGGCAGAGATTTTGTCGGTTTTGAAAAACGTTCGGTTAACCAAAACAAGACCGGCAAAAATAAAAATGAACACCTGCTGGAAGCACCACCGGTGCTTGAAGAATGCATTGTGATCGAGTGGGTGAGTACGAAGGCTGTGCCTTAAACAATAGGGCTCAGTCGGGATGGTGGCCAATGCCCGAAATTGGTGAAAATTGATTGCAGAATGATGTTCAAGAATGGAGGGATCTGTCGAGGGATATTCCTGAAACGGTCGGACGGGTTGGTTCATTCAAAGCCTTTGGTCTCTTTCCTCCTTCCCCGTGGCATCCCCCGAGGGGCAGTATCATCTTCCCTCCCCTCCCCCCCCCCCCCCATTTCCTTCCATCCAAGTTCGTCTCGTCAGCCCAAGAAATTAGAAATGGAAATTGACGTGAACGAGAAAGAGAAAGTTGAGGGGGGCAAAAGGGTGAGGACGGATTCAATGGGCTGTTTGTTGCCTTCTTCCCCACAAGTTAATCCGCGTTGACGGGTTCCATTCCGGTGCAGAGCCATCTTTGGCACGTCGGAGGTGGCCTTTTGGCACCCACGTCCCTCCCCTCGGGTAATGTGCCCCGTCGATTGTGTCCGGAGGAGAGCAATTAGTCAAAGTGACGGCAGTTTGGGTGGGGGGGGAGAACGTTTGGATGGCGGGGAGGGGGGGGGGGGGGGTGTCATAAAAATAAAATTCATCGGAAGAGGGGGCACGGGGCGGGGGGGGGGGGGGGGGGGGGGGGGGGTTGGGGGGCGGGTGCTGAATTGAAGTGAGGGCAAACAATGCCGCGGGGGGGGGGGGGAGGAGACCAAACTCGGCAAAGACCACAGGGCACCAGCAAGCACATGCCAAGCCGCAAACCTACGAAATCGTCTAATTCCCCAACACCGCCAAAACGTTATTGACAATAAATGCCCAAAATCCAATCGGAAGAAAAGCCCCGCGGGCGCTAAGGACTTTCACCGGAAATTGCCTCAAGATTTCCCGGAGTGAATTGAATGCACCGCGTTTAATACGCTTCACATCTCCCAAAAAGTCTCCCGTCGTGCAGGTAAGCGCCAATGACGGCACTCACTCAGCGGGGGGGGGGGGGGAAGGAATGTGCGCCAATGAATATTAAAAGCGCCCGCGGGGGCAAGGAGACGGTGAAAGGTGCTTAAGCCTTTGAGGATTAATCGGAGAGTACGGCACTCACAACGGAGCAAAAAAGAAAAATGGCGTCGTCAAGTGGGGGCCGAGGGGGGGGGGGGGGAAGCGGGAGAGAATATGCCCAAAATGGTTTATCAAAAACGGGGCACCCGCTTAATTCGAATTCAAACAGTTCGGCCGGTTCTTTACTTGCAAGAGTTGACTCTTTGAATGTGCCGACATTTTCCCCTCAAGCGCTACGCCTTTCTTCAATTAGCCGAGCATGAAAAATTAACGACGTTTCCTTCCGCATCAATGGCGTAAGTGAACGACGACGACGACAGTCCAATGGCAAAAAGGGAAAGGCTTCTCGGCATCAACAACAAAATGCAATTATTTATAAAGTGCGCCATGGCAAAAAACCGAGCGTTACAAAACATAAAAGTTTATGTGCTTTTTGTGTGATCAGAAATTGGATTAGTTCCATGGCATTTTGGGGGGAGGAAATGTGAGTGATTGGAGGGGGGAGCCGACACTCCGATCGCCGAGGACGGCACTCGAGATCGCGCCGAACTCCAATAGAAAATTGGGGAGTCGTCACTAACACTGAACCATTAAAAGATCAAAAAATCTCAAAGTTTTCAAAAAAGAGAATCCCTTAAGGGGATTTCTACCACAAAATTACCAAAATGTGAGTTTCTTTGTCCCATTAATGGTGTGCATATAAATATAACCGCGAGTTGGGTGTGCAAAGTGAAAATGATCAAAAATATTGTCGCCCGCCATTCATTCCAAAAACTCATTTCTCCAATTTGACTTCGCTCAAATGCACACTTCGGCATGCCGTGTTCGGACACTCGCGCAGGTCCATCAGCGAAATGCGCTTCGGATGCTGAGGGCAGCAGCGCTGCACGCGTCCAACCAGGTCGTGACCGCACCTGGGAACAACAGCAATTTTAGGCTGTAAACAGATGCATGTGGAACACAAAAATGGACTCCGTTTTAGAGCGTGCCGTGCCGAACTCAAGCTCTAACTTAAACAAGTGGTCGAACTCAATCCCAAAAACAGAAATACGGCCAGCCCTTTGTGCCTGTTTCGGGAAGGAGTTCGGCATGTTCATGTCACATTTACTACCTTCGGCACACAACCAAGAGAAAGGGTTCGGCATGTTCATGTCAGATAACACTACCTTCGGCACACAACCAAGAGAAAAGGTTCGGCATGTTCATGTCACATTTACTACCTTCGGCACACAACCAAAAAAAGGGGTTCGGCATGTTCATGTCACATAACACTACCTTCGGCACACAACCAATGCCAGGTCCCTCTCGCAAATGCACTCCCCCCGCTTCTCTCCGGTGGCATTTTCCGCAAACGGCGCACTTCCTTGCTGTTGCTGAGATGCAGCGGCGTCGGTTGATCGCTTTTTCTGCACTGGTTGGACCGGAAGGGACGGGTGGAAGGCGCTGGGGAAGGCCGGCGATGGCTGGGAGAGGCGGCCGAAGAACGACGCCGTCGGCGACGGCGTCGGGCGCTGAAAGGACGACGACGGGTCGGCGGGGAAAGGCTGCGGCGAGTGAAAGGGCAACATTGGCGGCGGAGGACGAGAGGAAAGGCTGCTGAAAATGGCAATAAATATTTTTGCGAAAATAATGGCAACATTTGTTTAAAGAAAAAAAAGTGTTAAAGGGGACGCGTTCCGCGCGTTGAAGACAGAAAAAGCTGAACGCTTTTACCCCTCTTTAGAAGAAGTGGGGGAGGGATTCCGGGACAGCAATCAATCGCTCCCTCCCCGTCTTGTAATGAAATGTAGAGATCGGACAGGACGGGACTCCGGACAGGATTTTCAAAGATTCCTGATCTGGGATGGTCATTTCCAAATTGTGATCCGGGACTTTTTAAAATTCCGGTCACTAATGAAATGAGTCCGGGGTGTTGAAAGCGGCACGCCATGTATGGTGAGGGATGTGTGAGAGTGTCGGTATCGGTTAACACAAGCCAGGGCCCGTACGGGTTTTCAGGAGCCCGTAACCCGTACTTTTTTGGGCCCACACCGACTACGGGGTTCACGGGTTTTTAGCCCGTGAAGCCATTGGCCGGGTTTTTGAAAATTCCGATCTCTAATAAAAAGGCGAATTTGCAACCAAATTTCCGAGACATTACAGTTCCCCCAAGTCCGGAATAATGCTGACAGCCGCCGACAATGCAAAAAAAGGGATCAGAGAGAGCGATGATCCCTTCTCGCCAGCCGGAGAAACCAGCAGCAGCAGATCAGATCAGCAGAAAGATGAAAAAGGAAAGGGGGGGGGGGGGGGGGGAAATGAATGGATTTATTGGCGAATGGAATTCCAAAGGGGCGTTGAGAACGAACAAAAGTGTCCCAGGAGGAAGAAAAAAGGAAGCAAAATTTATGCGTTTGATGCTGGGGAATGTGTGGAAGAATAATACGTACTCAATGGACGCGACCGACCGACCGACCGACCGACCAACAACAAGGCCGGGGGGGCCGGGGAGTGGTGGGTGAATGATGAGCCCCCCCCCCCCCCCCTCCCCCCTCAGCCCACTCGGATCGACTTTTTGCCCCCCCCCATTCCTTCTCCCCCCCCCCCCCCCCACACTATCGCCTTCCAATCTTCCCACAACGCCATTCATTCTTTTGGTATGCATCATTATGCACCCACTAAACTATCTAATCACATCGCTTTCATCGTCATAAATGCGTCGGAAGTTTTGCTCTGCTTGCCTTCAGTTGGCGGCGGCGGCGCCCGTTGTGTGCCTTCATTTGCTCGTTCAATTCGCACATTCCATCGGTCGTTCGGCGTGACCTTTGACCCCATTCATTGTCTCCTCCGTTTGATGGTTCGCTGCTTGCCGCTTTTGGCTTTGAAATGTTTCGAATTTTGTAACGAATTAGCCCCAAAAGAGGGGGGGGGGGGGGGGAGGGAGAAAGTGGCCATTGACTGATCAGCGCCTTCCGATCTGTTCATTATCGAGACGGGACGACGACAACTGCTTTGGATCAATTTGTTGACATAATCAAAATTGTACCCGACCAAAAACACTTCACTACGCACAGATCGATCATTGCGCGTCATCACCGACTCCCGCCCCACCGCCCCCCCCCCCCGGCGCCTGTCCAACCCGACAATCTTCGCTGTGTTCAAACTCCAAAAGCGCAATCATTTCCATGCATTTAGCATTTAATTAACTTATATAATTAAATTAGCAATTTTGCTTGCAAGTGAGCGAGCATGAGCTCATAATCACAATTAAGATACATAGAACAAACGTAAATTGTGGCTGGTTTTTAACCGCACAAAGTTGCTGATATTCCAAAATAATTAAATTTAAAATATCGACTTCACCCCGCAGGCGTATCAATTTGCGTGATAACGGGAAGGAGAGGAGGGGGGGGGGGGGGGGCTTACCGGTTCAAAGGTCGAATTGTCCCCAAAGGTCGAATGTTTTATATTTCTGTAACCTGACCTAACTTGGTCGAACATTATACTAAATAAAAACTCTCGATGAGGAGAAGCAAGTAACAAGCAAAAACTAAGTGATCTGATAATTATGAAACAAGTTATGGCCAGAAAACCTCTATGGTCATTTTTTCACTTTTTTGGCCATAACTTTTTTAAGCATTGTCCAATCGCAAAGCTTTACTATAATGATAACGCTTACTCATCGCAAGCTTTCATTTGCTTCTATGTTTTGACCTACCTAATCAGTTTAGGTAGAAGAAAGTTAAAAACATTCCTTTCGGACCATTCGACCTTCGGACCGGATGCGGGAGGGGGGTTGTTGTAAAACCCTAATTTGTAAGTGGCTATTACAAAAATCCAGTATATTGGCCTTTGTTTTAGTAACATATTTACGGCCGACATTTTTCGAGGTTAGTGCTTTCTCAGATAGTCGGCATTTTATAAAAACATAGTGAGAGCAGTTCATGGGCTTTCAAAAATTAATTTAAAATATTAAAAACAAGAGTTTTGGCGAACTGTTCAAGTTTAAAAAAAAATTCTGTTTTTGGTAGAGCCGAGTTTTTAGGTACCTAATCTATTTTTTTGAACAGGGTTTGACGAGAAAAAGCCCAGAAATAGCATTCATTTCCAAAATTTTTTTGAATTTGAGCGACCTATAAATCCATATTTCGGGCTTTTTGAGAATAGATCCATATTTCGCCATTTTCACGTTTTAGTCCCTAAAAAGCTCGGCCCTATTTATGTGCAACAGTTTTGTAAAAAGGAGTTTTCCCTTTTTCTTGTAAATGATGTATTATTTATTTTAGCCGAGTGTTATACCAAAAATATTATTTGATCACCTAATCATGGATAATGGTTCAGCAAAGCAATTAACGACTCTTGATGCAACTCCGAAGAAATTGGGTTTTGCAGAGGTAAGGCGAGTTGGAATTAAACGGCAGAACACACATAGGCTTTTTGAGTTCGCTAATCAGCGAACTCAGAAGAAAAACTCTGGTCAAACAGGCGGCGGGTCCTTTAGACACCGCCGAACCGTCCCTTTAAAAAAATATTTTTCGAAAAATTGTGCGCAAAAAATAAATAATTTTTCGTTTTGCCTTTAAAACGGGTTGGTTGGAATTTCACACGTAAAAATTGGGCAAATTCACAGCAAAATGTCTTATTTAGTACAATTTCCCGCCAATCCCTACCTGTCCTCCCCCCCCCCCCCCCACACATCCGAAATTTTTGTTAATAGGTGCCTGCCCTTGCCCACCCCGATGGTTACTAATAATACGTCCCTGCTTCAGGCCCCCACCCTCAATTTGACGCTGATAAAACTCATTGAAAGGGTTACCCTTTGGAATTCCCCGATATTTAGTGCTTTATCTTTCATTGCTGTGATTAATGAGGGGGGGGGGGGGTGAGGGAAAGTCGCAATTTGTTTTGTTCGAGAGTTTCGGTCTGATCAAAAAGTGTGACATATGTTTTGACAACTTTGCCCAATAAATTTTGGCATACGGCGCCCTGGGATATTTACACTGATTGTGAGAGCATTTTCGGGTGTCATTCTTTATTTTTGTCGCAAATAGAAAATGCATTAATCATTCTCCCCCTACGAGAGTTGTGTCCCCCCTCCTTTCTCGGTTTTTTTTTTTTGGTTTTTTTCTTATTTTTAGTTTCGTTTAACCGTAGAGAGGTTTGGGCCGGTTTATTTGTTCAGCACTTTCCGTATCAAAACACCCATACAACATTCGATAGAACTGCTCCAATTTTAGTTTTAGAGAGGTGAATGAATGATACGGAAACGTGGGGGAGGGGAGGGGGGGGGGAGGGCATTAATCACGCGGGTCATTCATTTGCTTGCCCATCCACTCTCGTCGAAGAACACCGCCGCATTGATCGCTCGCTCTCTTAGTAATGTTATCGGGCAAATGCTGACCTTTCTTTCGCCCCGTCCTCCCCATTAGTCGATCGGGGCAACAATTCTTCGCCGATGGGTGGGGGATGGGCATAGAAAGTAGCCGGGAAAATCCCGTTGAGGAGGAGTTGGGGGTAGACTTAAGAGAGAATTTTTCTGAAAATTTCAGTTGTTTTGGTTGAGAGATTCTGAGACATTTCCTTCCCTCCATGTAAACAAAAAACAAATTCAATTAATAATCCCAATTTAAAACGCTTCATGTTCCAAGTTTAGCTATTTCTCTTTCCCTCTAAAATTTGTCTTTGCCCAATTTTTCAATGTTAAATTCATCTGTCGACAAATTCAATGCTTCTAGTCCGGATAAGTTGGCTACCCGAGTCCAACGGCTAATTTCAATGACCGAAGTAATGTGCAAATTCCCACAGAAAATGTGTCCCAAATTTTCAGAGTTCCGCGGAATGGAAGACTTCGACAAAGCGCGAGACGTACGCTCTTCTTGAGCAGGAGTTGACCAAATTGTTGTGCACTGCTCCTTCCGAGAAGTTGGAGGCGAGTTGGCAAATAATTCATTATACCGTTTAAAACAAGCATTTTTTAGTATTGGAAGAAGGAATTCGACAATTTTCTGACCCTTTTTGCTCGGTTAGTGTCTTGGAGAAAGTAATCCAAGCATTTGAAAATGTATTTTTAACAGTTTTTTGCGAGCGAAAACGACCGTCGAATGGTCAAAGATTCAACCGCTGCCCGAAGGCGCCATTATACCGTATGCCCAGGTAAATGAATATGGTTATTTTTCTTCAAAAACGCCCCTCCCGCTTCAGCTTGAGTCAACTCCACGGGAGCACGTTCGGGAATTGCTCAGTAGTCTGGTGGTGGTGAAGCTGAATGGCGGCCTCGGCACTTCCATGGGCTGCAAGGGGCCCAAGTCGATCATTTCTGTGCGCAACGAATTGACCTTTTTGGACCTGACCCTGCAGCAGATACAGGTCGAAAAACGCGCTCGCTGTTTATCCGTTTTTGTATTGATTTGTCAATTTATTTTATGTTCTTTGGAAGACCAATCCGTAAAAAAACATTTTTGTTGTAGAGCTTGAACAAGGAATACGATGTCAACGTGCCATTGGTGCTGATGAACTCGTTCAACACGGACGACGACACACAAAAATTGCTCAAAAAATATACAAATGTGCGGGTTGAGGTTGGTCGTTCCCACTACACATTTTGCTTATTCATTGACAATAATTGGCCAATTTAGGTGCATTCTTTTGCTCAATCGAGGTTTAAAGTTCTGCATTGTTCGGATTTCTCAATTAATTCCAATCCAACGGCATTTGCAGATACCCCCGGGTGGACCGCGAGTCTTTTGTGCCAATTGCGAAAGATTTGAAAGACAATGACATGGAATGGTTAGTTCATTTTTCGTGAAATTGGGAAAGTTCACTCACAACGAGCTATAGAGACCCATTTGGAAGGGAGTAAAATGATGAAACCAGAGCAAAAATAGGGGGAAAATGTAATAAATAAATGACCCATAAAATGTATTTAAATTTTAGTTGGTACCCTCCCGGCCACGGAAATTTCTTCGATTCGCTCGTCAACTCCGGACTTTTGGATAAATTTTTGCAGCAAGGAAAAAAGGTCGATTTTTTTTTTCTCTTTTTTTAATTTAATTTAATCAAAACCCATTCATCGCTTCCCATTGTTTAGCACGTCTTTTTGAGCAACATCGACAATTTGGGCGCTACCGTCGACTCGAACATTCTCGTCAGTTTTTTTTTAAATAATAATTTAATTTAAAATAACTATTTGTTTACAGAGTTACATGGTCGCCAGAAAGGTTTTTTGACATTATGGAGGTTTGGTTGTAAATTTTTTAATCTTTTTAGGCGGAATTTATTATGGAGGTGACCGACAAAACGCGAGCCGATGTAAAGGGAGGGACTTTGATTTCATATGAGGGCAAATTGATGCTGCTGGAGATTGCGCAAGTGCCTGACGACTATGTGGACGAGTTCAAAAGTGTCAGCAAGTTCAGGTTAGGCTTAGCCTAATCGACAAATTTGGGGTTTCTTTAAAAAATATTATTTTCAAAATTAGCTCTGTTTCTTATTGCCCTTCCTTTTTTGGCCGTTCCATGCCCCCCCCCCCCCTCTCCCAATTTGCGTATTTGGCAATTAATCCCTGCACAATTTGGTAGAATCTTCAACACAAACAATCTGTGGGCCGAACTTGACGCGATCAAACGGGTTGTGCAGAACAAAGAGTTGAACATGGAGGTGATCGTGAACCCCAAACATCTGGACAGAGGCGTCGACGTGATCCAACTTGAGACGGCAGCTGGCGCAGCCTGCAAATGCTTCAGGGGTGCATGTGGTAAGTTGTTTTGTTTACAAATATTCCATTTGTTCACTCCCCCAAAAGGCATCAACGTGCCCCGTTCGCGCTTCCTTCCCGTGAAGGTGAGTGAGTTACTATAATGCTTTTGAATTTTTCATTTAAATGGAGGAATTTGCATTAAACAAATGCAGAAAACATCCGATCTGCTGCTGCTGATGAGCAATCTCTATGACATTGAGAATGGTTACGTGACGCTCAGCACCCTCCGCTCCTTCCCTACCACGCCATTGGTAAGCGACACTTTCCAAACTCAAAGACCATTGAACATCATCAGGGCGTCATATTTAAAATGAGGAGGCGGGCTGGGTAGACAAATAAAGTCCAAAAAATTTAAAATTAAAGATTTGCAACTTTTTCAATATTTTGAATTTCGGGAGGACAGCATTTTATTTTTCGAACAAATTTAGAATCTTTAACGGAATTCTTCGCTAAACAGGTCAAATTGGGCAACTGCTTCGACAAAGTTAAAGAGTTTGTGAAGCGTTTCCAAGGGATCCCCGACCTGCTCGAACTTGACCATTTGACCGTTTCTGGCGATGTGTGGTTCGGGAGGGATGTGACGCTTAAGGTATGTTTTGTTTCAGATCTAATACTCTTTTTTTGCTATAGTTTAATGAGCATTATTTTTTTACAGGGAACAGTCATTATAATAGCCAACCATGGCGATCGGATTGTAAGTGAATTCGTCCTTACAGAAGGAATATTTGTACACATCTTTAGGACATTCCTACCGGCACCATTCTTGAGAATGTATATTTTTAACATTAATTATCTCATCGAATTCCCTCCCACCCAATTTGATTTTTATATTTTCAGAAAATAGTCTCCGGTAATCTGCGCATTCTTGATCATTGAAAGTGCATTTGGATGAGCTAATGCATCGGCATCATGTTGATGACAATATAATAATAATATTGTTTTACATTTCTATTAATGTTTCTTTACCGACAATGCGAATTTCGCAGACATTCTTTATTTGTTAGGTTTGTCAAATGAACTGCCGTATTTCCTTTTGAAAGAACGGATTCGGATAAACATTCAACAGCTGTTGATGGGTTCAAAGGGGGCGGGGTTGAACGTAATGTTAGCCATAAATCACTTTCGGTCTTCAGAATCTAGTGTAGGGCAAGAACTTTCCGGACCATACAATTTTGACCCGGTCGCCCCGTTCGGCGTCCTCCTCCCGCTGCACGTCCACCTTGAAGTCGATGGCACTCATAATCCCATCCCCAAATTCTTCGTGTATCAGTTCTTTAAGAGCGGGTCCGTACACACTGAGTACCTGCAAAAGGGGGAAATCAGTGGCAGAATTGATGTATATTCTCCTTCACTTCGTTGAAACGGTAGAGGAGTGGGTCAGCGGGCAGTACAGTTGAGCCCTTTGACGGCGCTGTTTGGAGCCACAATTTGGCGATGGGCGGCAGTTGGAAGATGTTTACCTTTTACGAAAAATGTCCGTAATGCCGAGGCCCCCTCCCCTTCCCCCTCTACTCCGTGCCACCGACCGACCAATTTGTCCGCCTCTTCCGCATTCATTTGCATTTGGCCCAGGCAGGCGGCCGTCGTCCACTCTTTGCTGAACCCAATCTGTGCCGCCACGTCGGTCCATCGAAGACCCAACCGGACCTTTTGTGCATAAATTTGTTCGATCACCTCATGGCGGGATTTAATTGAAGGGATAAGTAGCTGAGCAGAGGGAATGTTTGCCATTTCAATGAAAATGAAACTGCGTACGGATCTCGACTTATTTTCCTTCTTGGACTGATCGATTACCACCATTTGTACACTCGCTAATCAACGAAAGCGTCATTTGTTGCTAGGACCTACAAGCCAAACACAGACAGCTTCAAAGGACGACAACTTTTTTGTGGTCCATCTGATAGCTTAGGGGTTGCTTTCACTTTGCTGTTACTCATTAAGAGCTTTCGATTGATACCAAATTTGTACGATTTGATTGGAGATTAACCATATTAAATCGGTGTGTCCGTATGTTTGTCCCGTTTTGAATGAAATTTGCATTGACACGAAAACTTTTTATGGTTATAAAAAATAGAGAGCAAAAAAGGGAGAAAGAAAGAAAGAGAGAGCGAGAGAGAGAGAGGGGCAGACTGTGCAACAGAGTTGTTATTGCTTTGTAAAAAAACAAACACAAAGAAAATAACACACTTTTGAAATCCTAAATCGATTGATTCATCCTTTTTATAAATTGATTGAAATTACCTATCCCTTTTTTAATAAAATTAGTTGTTTAAGCAGACAAATAAAATCACTGATGATCGATAATTTTCTTTTTCCCAAAAACATTTTACCTAAATCACAACAATTTCGTTATATTTTTTAAAAATCAATGTTTCCTTTATATTTCTTTAACCTTTTTATAAATTGATTGAAATTATCCCTTTTTTAATAAAATTAGTTGTTTAAGCAGACAAATAAAATCACTGATGATCGATGTTTTCTTTTTCCCAAAAACATTTTACCTAAATCACAACAATTTCGTTATATTTTTTAAAAATCAATGTTTCCTTTATATTTCTTTAATAAATTATACTAAATTATTAATTATTATTGTTTTAAAAATATTTTTGTGTAAGTATTTCCTTCAGCCCATTTAATTTTGTTTTTTTTTTAGTTTTTTCACTGATAAAAAAATCAATGTTTCCTTTATATTTCTTTAATAAATTCTATTTAATTATTATTGTTTTAAAAATATTTTTGTGTAAATATTTCCTTCAGCCCTTTTAATTTTGTTTTTTTTTAGTTTTTTCGATGATAAACTAAAAAGATAACTATTTCGCCGTTGATCATTATTTATTATATTTCTTAATCTTTAATTTTAAATAGTTTAGAAATATAATGGTACGTAATAAACAATCGTTTCCAACTGACGCACCGTGTTCTACTTCTTCATTGCAAGATTCTGACGGGTTACAAGCTCCCGAAAAAAGCCGACAAACGGGTTCAAAGCTCCCGGTTAAAAAAGCGGTCGAACCGGTTCAAAGCTCCGGTAAACAAAAGCGGCCAGAAACAAATTTGATGAGCATTGACAAAACTAATGATGTGTTTATAAATCTTGATGAAATTGAAGATATTTCGGATATTTCTTTTAGTCAACAATATTGTATTAAAAGTAGTAGATCACATTTAGCGGAAAGAAAAGCAAAACAAAGAGAAAGGATGGATGTTAATGAAAAAGGAAAAAAAGTTGAAATGAGTAGAATGCGAATTGGTTTGAAACGAGCTCAAATGACAGAAGATGAAATTGAAGAGGAAAGAGAGGAAAATAGAACTCGAATAGGGTTCAAAAGAGCGCATATGACTAATGAAGATTTGGAAAGGGAAAGGGAATCGAATCGTTCAAATAAATGCATTATTCGAAAAAGCTTAAAAAAAGGTTTTGATCAGTTATTTGGTGTTGCCGGAGATCATAAAAATGCTTTCTTTTATGAATTGGGACAATTTAATCTTAAATGTACAAAGTGTAATTCATTACATTTCCCTGATGAAATATCTGAAGGAGCTAAAACTGATAAGAATGTGTTTAATAGTTGTTGTGGAGGAGGGAAATTTTTAAAACTCGGAGAAAAATTTGAAGAATACCCTGAGGAATTGAAAGTTCTTTTCCATAAAGATCATCCTTATCACAAAAATTTTATCACCAATATCCGCCGCTACAATAGTGCGTTTGCTTGCGCTTCTATTAGTTGTTTTAAATTTAAATTTCCAACACCGGGACCACCTTGCTATAAAATACAAGGGCAATTATATCATAAATTCAATCCACATGCAATGCCAGTTAACGAACAAGAAACACCCACAAATGGTCAGTTGTATTTTATAGATTCTGAAGAGGCAGTTGACATTCGGAGTGAAAAGAACAAGGAATGTAATTCAAACATAATGAATTATATTGATGCGTACATTAGAGAAAATAACAAATATGCAAAATCTTATCAATTAATGAAAGATGTGTTTGAAGAGCAAAAAGAAAAAAGTCAAAAGGAAGGCATTAAAATGTCAGAAATAAGATTACTTTTTAGCCTAAAAGAAAATTATGATCAAAGAAGATATAATATGCCTCAAAGTAATGAAGTATGTGCTATAATGGTATGTGATGCAAATGATGATATTCCACCAGCTAAAATTGTTGTTTATCCTAAGGGAGAAAAAACACTAAAAAATATTTATCCTTTGGACAAATGTATTGAACCGATGTGTTATCCATTGCTTTACCCAACTTCAACAGAAGGATATTATATTGGAATGAAAGATTCAAATGGAAAAAACATTTCGCTTTGCGATTACACAAAATTCCATTTATTTTTTAAAGAAAATGGGAAATTTATTCCACATTTTTACGCAAGTAAATTGTTTCAGCAATGGGTTGTAGACCAAGCAGCAAAAATTGAATGGGACCGATTAGAATATGTAAGGACACATCAGGCAGAATTATGTAGCAGTAATTATACTAATGTCGAAGATTTCTTAAAAAATCGAGCTTCAAAGAGTGGAGCAGAAATACAAAAAAAAGTTATCCTTCCGTCTACTTTTACTGGAGGACCAAGAAGTATGCATGAGCATTTCATGGATGCAATGGCCATTGTGAATGAAACAGGCAAACCAGATTTATTTGTCACATTCACATGCAATCCAAACGACCCTGATATTTTAAAATGTCTTTTACTCGGACAAACTCCGGCAGACAGACCTGATATTGTATCACGTGTATTCCAACTTAAGAAAAACCATTTATTGGATTTGATTTTAAACAAACAAATTTTTGGAGAAGTGATCGGTGATTGTTGGGTTATTGAATATCAAAAAAGAGGTCTTCCACATTTACATCTTTTAATAACATTACACCCAAAAGATAAATGGCGTAACAATGAAGAAATAGATAAATTTATATGGGCTGAAATTCCTGATGAAAAAAACGAGCCCGAGCTTTATGAAATTGTAACAAAGTGTATGATGCATGGACCCTGTTCTGAAAAATCGCTTTGTTGGAATAAGGCAAAAAGAAAATGTGCCAAAAAATTTCCAAAACCATTCCGCGAATTAACTGAAATTAATGAAGACGGTTATCCATTATATAAACGACCTGACAACGGTCGTTATATATACAGAAAAGGACAAAAGTTGACCAATCAATTTGTGGTTCCATATAACCCGTTTTTGACTAAGACTTTTAGAGCACATATTAATGTTGAGCGAGTGAGTGACATTTCCGTAGTTAAATATCTGTACGATTATATTTACAAAGGATATGATGCAGCAACTATTGAATGTGTTCAAATCGGCGAAGATGGGACAAAAAAAATTTTGAATTATGATGAAGTTTCAAAATATTTGGAGGCACGTTACTTAAGTCCATGCGAAGCGTGTTGGAGAATTTTTAAATTCCCCATGCAAGGAAAATCACATTCAGTTGACCAATTGGATGTTCATTTGGAAAATATGCAAAAGGTTTTTTACAAAAAAAATGCTACAGAAACTGAAATCGAAGAAGCTTCATTAAAAAATACAACCCTAACGGCCTATTTCAAATTTTGTCAAGAAAATCCAAACTTAAAATTCAAATACACAGAAATGCCAAAATATTGTACTTGGATAAAAAACGAAAGAAAATGGAAATATCCAAGACAAGGCAATCAAAAGAAAATTGGCCGAATCGTACCAGTGAACCCAATAGATACTGAAAAATATTATTTACGATATCTTCTGCTAAATGTTAGCGGTAAAAGCTTTAAAGACTTAAAAACTGTAAATGACATTGAATATGATACTTTTGCTAAGGCATGTTTGGCGAAAGGTTTAGCAAGGGATGACGAAGAATGGCATAAATGTATGGAAGAAGCCAGTTATTTTTCCCGAAAACATTCGAGAGGTTTAAGAAACTTATTTGCGAATATATTAGTGCACTGTGGTCCAAAATACCCCGCTAAATTATGGAACACTTTTAAAGAAAATATGGTTGATGATTTAAAAAGAAAATATACAACGTTTTCAAAGGAAAAAATAACTGAATTGGGACTCAAATTGATTGACCAGTGTTTGAAATATCACGATAAATCTTTATCTGATTATTATGATATGCCTCAAATAAATATTTCCAGCGTAAATATTGATGAAGATGATCTTTTTGACCCTAAAGAAGAATTAGAAATAGCAAATAGATTACTTTCAACGATGAATAATGGGCAAAAAATAATCATTGAAAAGATACAAAATGTAATTGAAGAAAAAGATGAACAAAAATGTATTTTTATAGATGGTCCGGGTGGAACCGGAAAATCATTTTCTTTAAAAACAATTTATCATCTGGCAAGGTCTTTTAATAAAAAAATCTGTAATATGGCTTTCTCAGGAATCGCAGCAACACAATTGCAAAAAGGTCGCACATTGCATAATAGATTTAAACTTCCATTGAATGTTAAAAAAACGTCTACTTCAGGCATTGAAACCCAAAGTAAAGATGCAGAAGAAATTAAAAACACTGACATATTTGTTTGGGACGAAGCTCCTATGGCATCACGTTTAATAATTGATATAATCGATAGAAAATTGAAAGAATTAATGTGTAATGACAAACCCTTTGGCGACAAAATTTTTGTATTAAGCGGTGATTTTCGTCAATGCTTACCAATTAAAGAATTTGCAACTCGGACAGAGATTGTTGACACGTTGATTAAAAAATCACCTCTTTGGAATCATTTTTTAACAATGAAACTGACAGAAAATATGAGAGCAGATCCAAACGAACATGAATTTGCTAAACAATTAATTGAAATTGGTGATGGAATTGCTGGCGAAAATGGTTTTGTAACTGTTCCTAATCATTGTATAAGTAATGGTGACTTAGCCGACGAAATATTTGGAGAAATAATAAAAAATGAAAATTTTGATCAATTATGCAATTATGCGATTTTATCTCCTTTTAATACTATCGTTGACAAATATAATGAGGAAATAATGGATAAATTCCCCGGTGAAAAATATACATATCTTAGCATTGATGAAACTGATCCAAGCAATGATTTACCCATTACTCCCGAAATACTAAATACTCTTAAATGTCCTAGCATTCCTAATCATTCTATCTCTCTAAAAAAGAAATCGATGATAATGCTGTTGAGAAATTTGAATGTTAGAGAAGGCTTATGTAATGGGACAAGATTGCAAATTGTTGACACCGGTTCTCATGTGTTAAATTGCATTATTAAAAGCGGTGATAAAATTGGAGAAAGCACACTTTTACCCCGCATAACATTAATTGAAGATAAAAAATTTCCGTTTCCGTTAAAAAGGCACCAATTTCCCATAAGAACAGCCTTTGCATTTACAATCAATAAAAGCCAATCACAAACATTTGAAAAGATTGGGATAGATTATTGCAATGACCCATTCACACACGGTCAAACTTATGTCGCCCTTTCGAGAGCCAAATCTTGGAATGGAATAAAAATAAAATTATCTGAAGAAAATAAGGGAAAAAAAATTAAAAATATTGTATGGCAAGAAACATTACAATAAAAATTTAGTAAATTAAAAAATTCAGTGTTTATTTAATGAAAAATTGATATAGATTTTTTAACGAAACAAATAAATAAACCAAATTATAACAGTAAAACAAAACAAAATCACTTAAAGGAGTCAAAAGGTAAGTTAATCGCTACATTAATGAGGAGGGTGTAGCGTGTGGTAGGGCGGGGCAATATTGCCCCTCTAACTATCACTGAACTCCTCGGCTCCTTTTGGTACCCAAGCTTTGGTGCGTTCGCGTCGCGGGTACCGTCAGTAGGCAAAATTGCCGAAGCCAAAACCAAAGCAAAAAATAATCCTGAGAATTTATGTAATGGCAACAGATTGAAAAAAATTAGACATAAAAACCAATATATTAGCTGTGTTTGATTATTTCATTTTAAAATTTGATTTTTGTTTATCGTTTATACGATAAAAAATTGCTTTAAAAAAATAAACATTAAAAAAGAGTGTTTGGGCGCCGCGAAGCGGCGACCAAACGCTCGTGAAAGAATTATGCTTGGACGGATAGAATGGTCGTTGGATTCACGTTTAAATGCTTGGCGATATGTTTTTCACAAATGATGAAAACAATTTTTTTTGTCGTCCATTGTTTGCTTGGCTTGTACAATTAAATTGTCCAGTAGTGGAAAAGTGATGATATTGAATAGTGGTGCCCGCATTTATTTGCACCAAAAATGACCAAAGTATACATCACAACACCTTTTTGAGCTAATTTCAACAACACTTAATTGGACTATGCAAATTCATGTAAATCCGGGCCCTAATAATGGATAATCCATTTAATTTTTGGGGATTGTTCTTTTTTTTTTGTCGTCCGTTGTTTGCTTGGCTTGTACAAATTGTCCAGTAGTGGAAAAGTGATGATAATGAATAGTGCCCGGATTTTTGCAACAAAAATAAACATCACCCTTTTTGAGCTAATTTCAACAACACTTAATTGGACTATGCAAATTCATGTAAATCCGGCCGGGCCCTAATAATGGATAATCCATTTAATTTTTGAGGATTGTTCTTTTTTTTTTGTCTTAGAATGTCTTATTGCCGTTTTAGGTGAATTATAAACTATTTATCGCTGTTTGAGGCCTTTGCATCAAAAATATCGGCATAATGACAGCGCAAAGAGTGGAGAATTATTTAAAAGACCAAACCGGCTCCGATAATCCGCTGGTGGCCGAGGGCTTCCAAAATTTGATGAATCTCTACGTCAATAAGTAAGAAAAGTCATGACATTTTGTGTGGCTTATTTACAACTTCAGGCTTTGGAACCAACTTTCAGAGGAATCGAGTCGACTCGTTTGCAACAGTGAATTTGTGCTAGCAGTCAACTTGTCCCAATTCTATGAGGTCGTCCGTTGTGCAATTAGAGTTTTAAATTAACCCAAAATTTGTGTAATTGAAAAAAAATCAAAGGTTGCGGATGCGTTCGCATTTTGACCAAATTTGGGCGAATTTTCAATAAAAAAACGGCTGAAACTAAATTCTAGAGTAATTGACATGTGAAATGGTGGTCCCCTTCAGGAATTCGTCAGAGATTTCGAACGTCGTATTGAGCCCCTGCAGTTGATAGAGCTGGTCACGCTCATTGCCGAGAACATTTTCGCAAAAGGTAACGGTTGTATTTTTTCAGAGCACCGATTAATGTTCTGTAAATTGACAGACCGACAGAGGGCCTTCGATTTCTTGAACAATTTTGACAATGTGGTCAAACAGGACAAACGCGCCATCGTCCGACTCCAGACCAGCAAAATCCAGCTCCGACTTAAAGACAAACCAACCCCCTGGAGCCTCCAAGTGTAAGGACCTGCCGTTAGTTCGGGTAATATTTGTCAAAATCATTTTTTACTTGTTTAATGGTTGCATTCATTTTGCCAGAAAACGTTGGAGGAGACCAAGGTTCTGCTAAACCAGCTCGTCGATGTGGGGCCGGTCCACGCCGCTTACTACTGTTGTTCGGCTGAGTACCAACACCAGATGGGCGATCACAAACTTTACTACGAAGAGGTGACTTTTGAATTGAAGGCTTTGAGCAAAGGCTGATTTCGCTCGTTTACTTTTTGCTTAAAGACCGGAATTTAGGCCCTTCATTATCTCGGCTGTGAAGACATTGAAGGGAAGTTAAGCGCGGAACAGAAGAGTCAAGCAAGCTGAAAAGCTTAGCATTGCTGCACTGCTGGGCGACAACGTTTACAACTTTGGCGAGCTGGTCAGTCCGGGATCTATAACGCAAAGTTGAGAGCACTTTTAGTTGGCTCATCCAATTTTGAATGTTCTTTCCGGCTCTGCAAAGGCGTGGCTCAATGAAATATTGAACGCAGTGAACGCCGGCGATTGGAATGGCTTTCTGAAGGTCGGTCAAAATGAAATGGACTGCTTTTGATGTGCTCCATGTACAGAGAATTCATTTAGCACAAAGCGAAGCTGGTGGCTGAATACTCAGAGGCTGGCCAAAAAATCGATGCTTTGGAACAGAAACTACGCCTCCAGTGCTTGATCGAGGTCGAATTAAACAAGACCGTTGCCGGGTGGGTAAACGTTCACTCTGTCAACAGATGGCGCACCGACTGCCGGCGCAGAGGCGTGACCTCAACTTCGGGGACATTGCTCGTGTGGTTCCGGGTGGATGAGGACACTGTGGAGCTGTTGGTCATGAAGGCGGTGGCCAACAATCTCATCGATGCCAAAATTGACGAGCCGTCACGTGTGGTCAACGTGAGCTGGGTGCAGCCGAGAGTGCTCTCGACTGAACAGGTGCATGGAGTGTGATGGCATTTAAATTATACAACACCGAACACCCTCAACACAGATAAGGGCACTCGCAAGTCGGACGGGAGACTGGTGCGCAAACATTGGCAGTCTGAAGGAAGAACTTCAGCTGAACACCAGGGACTTGACTGTTTAAAGCGTGTCTTTCAAATTGTAAAATGCGACTTAATTGTTGATTGGATGGAAGGAGTTAAGGAATTGAAAAATAGTAAATAAACTCTGAAGGCCGCATTTTTATTTATAATGGGGGGAAGGAAGGGAGGGGGAAATCCGGCAAAAGTTGGTTACTCGTATTGTATACGGGAGTTCAGACCATTTTAAGTTGGTAATCATGTAGAATAATTCCACATTGCAATTTTATAAGATAATTGTCTTTTTCGTTCGTGACAAAAATAAAAAAAAGTTCAAGGGGGTTGTTTTTGATTGTCTGCTTCCTGCTTCACCCTCAGCAGTATTTGTCCGACTTGAGTTTGGCTCTTCGGTTCAACAGCGTTTCATGCAAATTGCCCTCCTTTTGTGCCATCTTCACCGCTTGTTTGTCGTCGACATTGTAACTGATCATTCTGTCCTTGAGGTCCACCCGCGAGTGTTGGAACTTTTTGCTGAAATAGCGCTCATTTTCAGCGCCCGTTCCACCACCGTTCACTCACATGTAAGTGGTCTCACAGTCTCCCGCCTTTTTCTTGTCATCATCGGACCGCCAATCCGTGGGCCCCTCTTTGTCGGTGATTGTACGGATCCAAAAATAATAAAATTAAAAAAACGGGGAAATGGCGGCATGCCTCGAAGAAATTATAAATTGACACTAACCGAAAGCCCAAATATTCAAAAAAAATATTTCAATTTCGGTCTCCAACTAAACGAATGCGTCCCCAACTTTTCACCCATACATTGATCATTTCATTGGCTTGGGCAGTCTTTGAGCACACGTAAACGTGCCCATCATCGTTCGGCTCTAATGAAAGAAACAGTCCGCTGGACACCGACTGAATCGCCGATTTGCCCTTAACCGAACAGCGAATAACCGCATAATGATTAATGGGGGGGGGGGGACGTTTAGAAAAACTCACGTCCTGAAAGACAATGTCGAAGCTGAAAATAAGAATAAACATCCGTTAGGGCAATATTCGGCCGACACCGAATTCGAGTGAACATTTAACGAATTTACGTGCAGATTTTGAAAGGAAATCAATTCAAAAAATTATGTCCGGTGTTCGAATTCGGCACATTTCCACCAGATTATACCGTTCTCTCGCCCCAACTGCATCTGCTGTCGCAACAAGGGCACCATCAGCACTCACTCCGACAAACTTTCCAAAACCGGTTTTGAAGCTGAAAAGTACAATAATAATTGGAGAGGGTCTATCGGTAAAGTAAAAATTTTTGCACATTTTTTATTTTGTAAATTGGGGGTCCCTTTGGCAGCCTTCGGATTCAACGCAATTGCAAAAGTGTAACAACGCACCTCACTTTCGGATCGTCCGGTGAGTGGATCAGACTCAAAATCTCTTCCGGGCTCGGCGCCTCGCCGAACTTGAAGTGCTTTGTGCCAAGCGTGAACTTGCCGGTGTCCAATGCGGCCAAATAACAACGAGAAAAGTCGCCACATTCAAGCGCAACATCCGTGCCCCCCTTTAGGTCCAATTCATTCTCAATCCGACGCCAACCACCTAAATTCGAATTGATTTTGATCGTTTTTCTGGCAGCGCCGATTCGTCCGTCACAGAAAATTGCGTAAACTGATTTGACAAACAGTCTCAATCCTAAAGCCGTTCCCGCGGGATTCCCCTGAAAATTTCAACGGGATTTTTATGGGAACGAAAAAACTCGGGATTCCCGTTCGGTTAAATTTTAAATTCCCGTCACCGATTTTTATTTTACCGGGCTCTAGTTCACACTTACCTCTCTCCTCCCGGTCCTCGTCGATCTGCTTCGATGAGGCGCCCAATTTTTTCTTATTGCTTTTCAATTTGAACCTAAAATTTGCATCGAACTTAAAAGTAACAAGCAGTCACAGAATTGGATAAAATAGCAAATAACTGAAAATGAACATTTACAATTGCTTGTTGCCTTTCAATTTCAGCTTCCCGGCACGATTCGGATTTGACATTGTCGAACGTCGTGGATTGTAGTGAAAGAGAAGCAATAAACCGCAAATCTCGGCACTTGTAAAAAAAAAGCAAATAAATTAATTTATGCAAAACATATCGCCAAGCCGTTAAATAGGGAAACCAAATCTCTTTAGAATGACCGTATAATATTCGACAATTCCCCAAGCGCCATAAGTTCATTTTATAAAATGTACTCAATTAATTTATGCAACATTTAAACTGTTCAAAAGACACAAACGCGAAGCGACCAAAATCTGATGATTTGAAAGTCAAAATATTAAAAATAAGGCTCATTTCAATTTACTCGCCGATAATCTGCTTATTTTTGCTTAGATCGGCTTATTAGTATTTCATTGAGTGCACTTATTAATTCTTCAATTCTTCTTCCATTTCTGCGTTTTGTCCCTTCGCCATTATTTTGGGGGTTTTGTCGGCGATTTATTTTTAGAGGATTATTATTGTGCTGGGAGGGGAGGGATTGATTGCATTGAATTAAATGCATTTTATTGAAGCGTTTATGGCGGCGGGGTGGGCGGGTGGGCGATGGTTGCAACGCCGCGGGGGCGGGGCGGAGGAGCCCCATTAATTCCGGTCACAAAAAAACTCCCAAAAGTGTTCTGAATTGGTTGGTTAAGTTGTTACGGCCCTTATAACATTCTTACGACTTGAAACCGATTTCTCCGGATCTCAACCACCCATACAAAACATTATCTGTCTGGCCAAAGGATTGAGCATCCAATCATTGGCCAAAAATCGTCGAGATTAACCCGCGCTTCGTTGACGGCGCCAATGCGTCCAGCCCCGGTTTCATTGCATCGGAAGTTTCCGCGCATTGGTCCAATTTTTGCCCGCAAAAGGGTAAAGCCAACGGCGAGGAGAGTTCGAGACTCGAGACCAACTCAAAAAGCGTAATTCATTTACTTTCTTTCTCTTTGCGGCTGCCTTAAATATCTGTCGGAATGCTTTTCCATATGGCAAAGAATGCAGCGGAAAAGGCTGTAAAGAAAGAGAGAGAGAAAGGGAAATCCAATAGCCATCATTTTTGGTACGCCGGAGGCGAGGCAATGAAGCCACCCCCCCCCCCCCCCCCCCTCCCTTTCCCCTCCGGCAATGAAGCCACCCCCCTTCCCCTCCGGCAATGAAGCCACCTCTCCTCCCCCCCCCCCCCCCGGCAATGAAGCCACCTCTCCTCCCCCCCCCCCCCGGCAATGAAGCCACCTCTCCTCCCCCCCCCCCCCGGCAATGAAGCCACCGCCTCCCCTTCGCTTTTACCTCACCCGCCCATGGCTCCCTCCCTTTCCGCTCATTCATTTATGCGAACGGATGGACGAGTTTCTGAGTTTTATGGCTTCAAATTTCATCGGAATGTTCGGGCCAATTAACCTTTTTGATGAATTTCTCTAATTTTGAAACTTGAAAATGCAAATTTCCTAACAAATAATTTAAAAGAACGCCATTGAAAATTTCTTAAAGGAAAATACACCCAAAAGTTTGCGCAGTTTTGCCTTTACCCAAAGTTTTGGTCAGCCATTGGCACAATTTCTTTACGAAGTGATGGGACCAACGACGGACGGTAAAAAGAGGGCTTAAAGTCCAATTTGGCAATGCCAATGGCGTTCAGTCACTTTGCCGCCATTCAATGCCGTCCGACCGTCCGATGCGATGCGACTGAATGCCGTCCAAGTGCTGGAGGACGTCGACTTCCATTACGCAAAGTTCGCGCATTTGTTGTTGTTGTTGTTGTTCGGTGAACTGATTGATAATCTGCTCAAAGGGAATTGTGCGACGGGCACGCCGATTGGACGTTGGCCTACGAGCGGAAGCGGACGCGCGTTTGGACGCGGCGGACGGACGGTCAGTCGCCGCTGCAAATGATCAAAACGCGCAGTGAATTCCCCGATGTGCCAGCCGCACTTTGCTACGACGTGCTCCAGGTGGACGGAATATTCAAACATTGAAAGCAATGCTAACAATTTGTCCCCGGCCGATGTCCCCCCCCCCCCCCCCTTCCCGATATTTTTGGGCCTTTTCCCGAACCAGACATTGTTAGGCCTCAAAGACCTCCCCGACATATTGCCCCTAAAGGGTTTTTCCCCGATTAATCCAAGACATTTTGGACTTCAACCAACCCTTACACTTTTGCCATGCTGCACCCCTCCTGACTAGGGTTGGTCCCCGACCCCTCGGGGGCGGAAAAGTCGGGGTCGGGGGTCGGGGTCGGGGACCAACCTTACTCCTGACCATTCCCGAACTGCGCTAATCCGGAAGGGTCGTGGAGAAGCCCTAATTAAAATCAACCACTTTCAGGACACTGAGTATCGGCTGAAGGTGTCGTCTCCATTTTAATTAGCATTTGATCACTGATCCATTTGTATTAGTGGGACAAATACGTGCAGCAAACTGTGCCGATTGGCTTTTTAAATCCGAACAACGACATTTGCTATTATGCCCGTCCGTTTGTGTGGAGGGAAACCAACAGTTTTATTTGCTTTCCCTGCCGTTCAGTTGGCGGTTTGCCACCGTTCCAAAGTCGAGACTTTGTGCTGCTTCGTTCCTGGCTGGACGTTGGTCTTGAAAAGTACATTTTGGCGCATTCGGTGTGGCACGATGTAAGCGCCGGGGGGGGGGGGGAAGGAGGGGAGTGTGAATATTCGATCGTTTCGGGCTGATCTGTATATTGAGAAATGTAACGTGAAAGCACCTGTGGGGTGGGGTTAGCAATTTAACCGGACTGATCAGCTCCGACCCACAATTTGAAGAATTCGATCGGACTGATCAGAACCGACCCAATGTGTTGATCAAATTAATCTGAAGAATTTTGTCGAACTGATCAAATCCGATCCAGTACGTTACAATCTGAATCTGTCCCCTTTCGCAGAAGTTCCCTCCATCCAAAACGCACATTCGCGGAGTTGTCCACTTGACGGTGCACTTTATACGCAGTTCTGCGGACGGGAAGGGCTGCCAGTTCACTTATGTGACACTTGCGGACCCAAAAGGTGGGGACAAATGCATGCGCAAATTTTGTCAGTGTTCAAAGTGTAACTGCGACAATGTGCAGGGAAGTTGCCCAGTTGGTTGACCAACCATGTGACGAAGATTGTTGCGCCAAAGTTGGTGAAGAAGTTGCACAAGGCTTGTCTGGGCTATGCCGAGTGGAAAAAGCGGCGCGACTGCCAATGTCTGACAAATGGGGCAACGCTGGTAAAGGGAATGGCGGGGCGGCACCAACCAGTAGTGGCATCGCTAAACCCCCAAATTACGGCACGCTTCCGTAATTTTACAAAAATTGGCGGATTTTTTGTAGTTTGGGGGGGGGCGGGGAAATCGACGGTGCCGATAGGCAAATGTCCGGATTCCGGACCTTTTTGGCATCCGGTTACATCCCTGACCGGCAGGCACCATCTCGGCCGGAAAGTCGGTCCAGTGTTGTGGCCGCCTGTTGCCCTTTGGGGGAGGGGGGTCAAATGAACCGACTGATCCAAATTCTTTCACTTGTACAGCTCCATGACTACCCAAGAATACGGTTGGCAGATTGTGAGCCAAAGGATGACAACAATTCGGCAGAATTTGTGGACGAGACGGCGGTGCCGCGGGCGCTCATTGGGGAAGAAGAGGAGGAGGAAGATGAAAGGGAGGGGAGGGAGCAATGAGCGCGCCGAAGGGGACAAACATTTGTTGTTGAATTGATTTAAGCACATAAAATTGGCGACTTCGTTCCGGTACGGAAAATTTTTCGGCATTTTTGTGACCTTCGGCACTGGATGTTTTCAGATTTATAAATTTAAACCATAATGGATTGGTACTGAACTGTCATTTTAGCACTGGGACTCAGTTCGCGACTCAAATAGATTCCGATCGACTTTGTCTCTTCAACAGCTATCGATCGATGCGATTGCCCACAAAAAATGCTAAAGCTTAGGCCAAACGTGTACGGACAGTTCGCACATTGAAGATTTTGCACGTTGGCCAAAATGCATTGTAAAATATACCCATGTAAGCCGGTTACCCCCCTCCCCGAAACGAAACTCGTTTTTGACATTTTAACCATACATGTTCGTAAAATTGTTTTTCTTTAGCCAGCCAAGTAGGGGTGAAGGTGAGGGGAGTGTAATGGAGGCAAGAAATGGGGCAGCCCCCCCCCCCCCGCCCCCCACAGCCACGAGCTGAAACACGTGGGCAGGGCATACAACCGGTGAATGTTTACTGTTTTGTTTCTGCTGTTGGATTTGGGTACCAATGACATTTTTTTTGTGGGCAATACGACATGAGGCAAAAGTCCTTAATATATATTTACTATACAATAGAAATAACATACATTTATCGTACAAAGGCCTACTAGGAATGAAGTTTTAACATATTTTTATTTGGAAAATTTTACTTAGGGGTTTGTGCGCACTGTTGAAGGAAACAGATAAAGCGGATATCTTTATATTTCCTTTTGTTGCATCTTTCTATCAGTTGGTAATAGATTTGCCTCTTTTCTTCAGGGACGACCACTGGGTTGAAATGGCGGCGCGTCAAGATCAGGTTCATCAGGACCCTGGACGTGCGTCCTTTACCGTCAAGAAACGGATGAATGTGCACCTGAAAGGTAAATTGTTTTTTTCATTGTTTTTGAGCTGTGGCAGCAAATAATTTTAGCGGCACCTAAGACGATTAGCAACCAGTCGGCCTCGCCGAGAGTTCTCCAGCGCTCATTTGTCCTGAGGCCATGTTCACACAGAGCCACTGGACGAAGATGTTCATGGCAGCAGGCACTCGGGTGTGGTCCATTGGGTTGAACCTCCCCACTCTGACGTTGCAGGTACGCAGCTGTCCAGCCGCTTCATTTTGTCCGTCCGTCTCCATAACCGCCTTGTGCAGGGCAAGGATGGTCTGAAAGGATATAAATTTTCTTTCCGAAAAATACCAACCCCATTCTTTCAACTACCTCCAGGGTTATGTCTTCATTTTGGAATTGTAGGACGCTTCAGGATGGGCACAAACTCAATGTCCTCTTGCAAATGGGGAATTTTCCCGCGCGAGAGACCTCAGTTTGATGCCCGTGTGGACATCTTTCCATTCCCTGCCTCTTTCATGCACGTTTTCGTTCTCCGGTTCATTAGTCGCCGCGTCTACAGCTTCATTCTCCGGTTCGTCGGATCGCCGCTTCTTCCGATTCTTCTGCTTCCTTCTCCGATTCGCCTTCAGTGGCCTTTTCCAATACATCATCCATTTCATCGTCCTCATTTTCAGTGTCAGACAGAAACTCTGTTGGCATTGAATCCATAGTGAAATCGCTAAATATATGTCGGTTGTGAGGAATTGAATTGAGGAGAAGTTGCAGCAAAATTTGGAGAAGGCGGAGTGTAATTTGGAGTGGCCAGTCTAATTTGGAGAAGTCGGAGTGTCATTTGGAGAAACCGGAGTGTAATTTGGACAAGACAAATAAATCGGATAAACCCCTTGAATTTTCTTTTGTTGCATTTCTATCAGTCCGTAATACATCTGCCTCTTTTTTCAGGGATGACCACTGGGTGAAATGCCGCCGCGTCAGGATCAGGTTTATTAGGACTCCAAGAATACGGTTGGCAGATTGTGAGCCAAAGGATTACAACAATTCGGCAGAATTTGTGGACAAGACGGCGGTGCCGCGGGCGCTCATTGGGGAAGAAGAGGAGGAGGAAGATGAAAGGGAGGGGAGGGAGCAATGAGCGCGCCGAAGGGGACAAACATTTGTTGTTGAATTGATTTAAGCACATAAAATTGGCGACTTCGTTCCGGTACGCAAAACTTTTCGGCATTTTTGTGTCCTTCGGCACTTTTTTGGTGCCATTGTGTTCCCGTCCACGCCTTTTTGGCCTTGGCATTTTGCAATTCTATTTGCTCCATTTAATATGCTGGCCCCAATGTGTGTGCCCCCCGTTAAAAAGTTTATCAATCCCCTCGGGCGGCAACGGACAACAATGCTTTTGGGGATGGGGCAAGTCAATTGGCCCCCTCCGAGTCAGCCAAATCCCACACAAAAAACCTACCGTGAACACTCAAACTCAAGGACAATGTTGTGCTGCACGAATGCACGGAATGTTCTTCCTTCCATCCGATGTCCAAACCCAAATTCCATCATCCGAAAGCGTTGCCCTCGGGGCATTTTTGTTCTTTTGTCCCTTCCGGCGTTTCCCCTCTTTCCTCCCCTTTTTCTCCATCGATTTTTCCGGCGGCACTTTTCTTCCCGAAAGTAATACTATGCGTAAATATGTCCCCTCTTCCCTCTGTGCCATCTCATTTCCATAAACGCGGGAAGAAGCTTTGCTTTCCCTTACGCATCGGTCAGATTTATTGGCCAATCGTCCGGTGTTCGTCCACGCGCCAAAATTCTGCTTGATTTTGTCGGTGGCTAACAAGAATGCCACGGCACTCGCCGCCAAATTGATCACTCTCTCTGAGTCCGTTTGTATTCATTCCCCACAAGTCGGCTTCTTCCTTTTCTGCTGCTGATCAGTGCTTTCTCCGTCTTGCGTCTTTCATGGAATGAATGGTGCCGCCGCCGGTGCTGCTTTTGTGGACCATCTGCCGCCAAACCGCCGCTTTAGCAGCCCCAATTCGCTGAAATGTTGATCCGTGTGATTTTGCTTCTCCTCCCCGTCGTCACAACGTCCGACGACATTCGGCAACTACGTTTTGAAAAAACGGGCCGCGAGATTCGGCTGGCCACAGAGATGCACGCCTGGGGCTATCAACATCTTCAGGTCGGTCGGTTGAGTTGGGAGCGGGGCGGGTCGGGATGGACCTGCTCTTTGTCCTACTCCATGTCCTTGGCCCTGTGCTTCTCCGTGTCCTTCTCCTTGTCTTTGTCCCTATTTTTCTCCTTGTCCTCCCTAGCCCTGTCCTTCTCCGTGTCCTTGTCCCTGTCTTTGGCTCTGTCCTTCTCCTTGTCCCTGTCCTTGGCCTGACTTTCTCCTTGTTTTTCTTCTTTTAACCGGAAGCGCAATTGGGCCGGACCTGAAACCGAAGCACACTTATTAGCTTCTCACAGGAAGAGATTGCCTCCAGCAGTGCCATCGACGACATTCGCAGTCGTTCCAACGCCCTCCGGACGGGTCGGTTGCCAAACAGTTCGGGCATTTGGAAGCGAAAGTCGAAAATGGTGGTGAAACAGGCGGCGGGAAAAGGGTGCCAAGGAGGGCAAAGGGAATGAACAGCTTCAGAAAAATGTGTCCAACCCAATGCCACCAGAACAACGCCATGTCGGCATGACGGCACATGCGCGGCTGATCGAAGATTTGGTGAACCGTCGCTATTATGAGTCGACCGGTAAGGAAAGGAGGGCAAATTGACGGGGCGGTCGGGGGAATTTTTTTAAATTTGTTTAGTTTAAATTAAAATTGTTAAAATTTATTCTCCTAAAATTGGCACAGTTCACCCACGACGCAACTATCTGCAACCGACCCGGGTCAACGTGAGCATGAGTCTGTATCAGCTGTTGGAAGTGGTGGGTTTTTCCGAAAGTTGGGTTCCTCTCCGACCCTCCGGGGACGGAACGTTTGGGAATTGTCGAGGACAGCATGCCGGGGTCGGGTTCTTCGGGGACGGGGTCTTTAAGGCCCAAAAATGTCGGGGAGAAGCTCTTGACTATATGAAGCAAAAGACGTGCCGAATCATTGCATTTTTGATAGGACGAGCGATCACAGACAATCACCGCCAATGTGTGGATGGTCCAAGACTGGTACGACGAGGTAGTCCATGTCGTTCTGGCAACCAAATGCATTTTTTTTTGCCAAGTTTCTGGACTGGAACCCTGAAGGTAAGTGTACTGCTCCAACAAATCTGGCACATCCGATAAGCGCCGTCAACTCTTTGAACTCAGATTATGAACTGCTCAACCGGACCATTGTGCCTTACGAAGTCTGTTGATGTTGTGCGATTTGAGCCTTTTTTTATGTACGAAACGATTCTATCCCAAAAAGAACATTTGGATCCCGGACACGGTGCTGTACAACTCGGCACAAATGGACCGGAAGAACAGCGAGGCGGTCATGAATGCCATCGTCGAGACTGGACATTGGCGGGTCCGAAAAAGGGGGGGGGGATCGAGAATAGGGAAATCAGTGAACTCGGGAATAAGGGATGATTTGGTTGCGAGTGATCAGTGATTAGAGAACTCAAGAATGAAAGATGATTTGATTGGGAGTGATTAGTGAAAGAATGTCCGTTCCTCACAGAATGATGGACAGGGGGCCGCTGTGCAGCTGATGTTTCCTGCCATCTACAAGCTGAGTTGCAAGATGAACGTGTGAGTGTCTTTTTTGCCAAGGATTCTGATCAAATTCGTTCAAAACTTCCGTCTCTATTTTCTGATCAGGCGTTTCTTCCCCTACGACCAGCAGGTAAAATGATGGATCGATCGCTGATCATTAAGCTTGCTTGGATCAATCATTTTGTCTCAGAATTGTTCGTTCATCATCTCCTCATGGACCCACGACATGGCGACCATTGACTATCATTTCGCCCGTCCGACTGTCAACATGAAGAATTACGTAGTGGACGATGAATGGGATGTCATTTCGTTCGAGTTTAGCCGTCAGGAAGTGAGGGAAAGAGCAACAAAAAAATGGGCAACCACTAAACTTTGATCACTGATCGGAAGCGATATGCACCAGGGATATATCCGGAAAAAAAGTCCGGCATCCGGAATTCCGGCTCCCAAAAAATGCCCGGAAATCCGGCATCCGGTTACCACCTCTCTGATACGCACGCGTTCAGTCAGTGATATGAGGCTTGATCAGTTTACCTTAACTGTGATCGCTGAGCTTTGATCACTTTTGGATTATAATTGCGCCTTGTTCAGCTACAGTTCAAGTGCTGCGTAAGGCCATGGGCCATGTTGTACGCGCATTTGGTGATTAGGCGCAAGCCGTTGTATTACATCGTGAATTTGGTGATCCCAACTTCAATCATCACTGGTATTGTTTGTATTAATAAGCTTTCTAAACAGCCAAACTTATGACCAGTCGTGGCGGTCATCGGCTTCTTCACACCGTCCTCAAGCACTTCTGAACGGGACGAGAAGCTGTACCTGGGCATCAACACGGTGACAAATCTCAAAACATTTCCGAATTCATGCACAAAATACGCTTTCGCCAAGTTCAGCTGTTGACCATGTCGTTGATGCTGTTGATGGTGACCAACCAGATGCCAAACACGTCGAACTACGTGCCTCTGATGGGATGGTTGGTTGGCATTTTTCGCTTTTCCTTATTCATCTCGACCCCCCCCCCCCTCCCAATATGCCAAAAAGGTATTACATGGGCATCATTTTTGTCATTGTTTTTGGCACAATTCTGGCCACAATTGTGCTGTTCATTCACGCCAGAAAGTCCCATCTTCAACCGCTGCCGCATTCTTTGCTCAAGGCAACTTTTGTTAGCATAAATCAAACAAAAATGCCGGATGGGTGGTGTTGCAGGTACTGGTTCAACCCTGGTTCCGCAAACTGGTGTTGGAACCGCCGGCCAATCTGTTCGAACTTTGGACGGAGTACGGGCTGTTGAAGCCGGAGCAGAAGGGCGAGGAGGTGGGCGGCGACGGAGATGGAGCAGTGCAGAGGAAGGAGGTAAATGAATGGAATCCGTCACTTTGGCATCGTTTGGCGCTTCTTAAGCCCTGTTGTCATCCGCTTCTTCGACTTTGCCGGCTTTTCGCCATTGCCCGGCACCCTTTCGAGAAAGCGCTTCGGCACGAAAGGGAAATGGCGGAACGGACGCGCAAGGCGGCGGAGGAGGCGAGCAAAGCGGTGGGCCGAGAGCGCCGCCGGCGCGAGACCATTGTGGAGGCGGCCGACTTTCTAGCACAGGTCCCCGGCGATTGATTAGAAAAAACGGAATTCCGGTTTATAGAATTCCGTTAAGAGCTTCCGGAATCCGGAAGTAAACAAAAATAGAGAATTTGCCGTTAAAAGTCGAAGAAAACGATTAAAAAAGTTCATAGGGAGTGTACGGCCGGCGCAAGACCGAACTGCACCAGCTGCAGCGGCGAATGCGCCAGTCACGGCACTCCGTGTTGGGCAGCGGGGCCAATTCGCGGCTGGTGAAGCGGCAAAAACTGATGAGGAGGTAAGTAAGCGCTTTGATCACCTCTCAAACTGATCAAATCAGTCAGACCAAACTGATCAGTCAATCAATCAATCTAATCAGAACAAATGCGATCAATCCCTTTTTTATCTTTCCCTCCCCCCACCGTTTCCCGCAGATGCGCTCTCGAATGGGAGTTTTTGGCCAACTCGCTGGACCGCCTGTTTCTGTTTCTATTTTCGCTGGTCACCGCCTTTTTCTTCTGCCTGTTGGCCTTCTTCGACAAAATGTTCTGCTCCATTTGACATTTCCCCCGATCATTTCACATAAAGCCCCCCCCTCTCTCCCCATTTTGTCATTTACCTTCGCTGTGTGTGGTGCTAACTAGTGATCGGAACTCGAGGACTGATCAAGATTTAATCGAGAATCTCAAAAAAATCTTGTTGAGATTTACACGAGATCGATCGAAAATCTCGATCGGTCCGATCACTGGTGCTAACATTCCGAAATATGTACAGTGACACCAAAATAATGTCGTAAAACCGACAAAAAATGTATCAAAGACTTCCAAAGCATGGGCAAAAGCGAAATAAAACAAAATGTTGAGAAATATTTAATGCAATTTTCATAATTTTGTAATCTTTAGCGACCGACTGCATTTTTGGACAAGAAAAAGTTAACCGATCACTTTCAGTCCCTCCGATCACTGTCTCCTCCCGAATAGCGCGGCTCTCCGCCAATTCGTTCAAAAAAAGGTCCGTTCATTTCGCGTGTTTCCTTTTTTTGAAATTAAAAAAAAATTCGTCCCATTTTTTTTTGCGCTCACAAAGCTTCGCTGGGCATTAGTGTACTGGTCGCCTCGGTAGTTGGGCAAAAAACCCGGTTCGCCGGAGGGCAATTCGCTTAAAGTGCCTCCGCCGCCGCCGGATGCCATTTGCTGTCGTTGTTGAGCAAACTGGACGGGCCCCGCGGCGGGGTTTGAATAGCCCGCGGTTGGAGAGCCAACGAACGGAACGCCAAAGGCACCTTTGGACAATTGGGGGTGTACAATTCAGTCCTGACACCCATTTTGGCCCCGATTTAAACTCGGAATCCGAATTTCGAACATAATTTAAGAGGATGCAACTCCAAAACAAAGCTTAACGCTGACCTGCTTGAGCACTTTGTTGGACTGGGAAGTGTTGCCCATCTTCATACGGCGATGGAACAGAAGAGTGCCGGAGGGGCTGAATTTGTTTGCCAGAGCAATTCGGTGCCGTATAAAAAACTTTGGCCTTACCATTTGCTGCTGCGCAGGACTTGCACCGCCCGGTTGGTTGTATGACGGCACCAGCGGGGGCTGCTCGGATGGGATGGACGGCCGCGCGGGGGTGCAGAAGCAGCAGCAGTTTATGCACACCACACAGCCGAGGTTGATGCGTTGCGCCTGCGGGGGGGGGGGAGTGTCGCCGCAGGGCAAAAAGTGGCCAAAACCCCGTAAGTGAGCGGGTCCGACGTGAGCAGTGGCCGCTGCGGCGTTTGCTGCTGCTGCTGCTGTTGTTGCGGCACCCATTGGCCATGTACTCGTTGCACAACCGCCGCCAGCGTGATCAGGAGCAGAACCGACTGAACTTCAGCTCGTAACAAAGCGATTGCCGCCATTTTTGAATTATTAATGGAGCAGCGCAATGAGCCCGGCCAATTAATTTGTCTCTCCCCGCGGGCCAATTCATTGCGTGGCTCCCCTCCAGCGTTTATTTGCGCATGAGCCAATCATCCGCCGAACTTTCCCCTCCCCCCCCCCCCCGGCGAAATGCCTTCACATTTGCGTCTATTCCAATCTTTGTTTGCTTGGATCATCGAAAAGTGAAAGTTACGACTGAAGAAGCTGCACAATCGAATAGGCAAAGAGAGTAAATAATCACAAAACAAAAAGGAGGATTAATCGTCGCTTATGCTTCCCGATAATCCCGCGGAAGCTGATCTTTCCGGCAACTAACGGGAGGGGGGGGGGGGGGGGGCGCACTGACTGAGAGAGTGGGTGATTGGAATAATGATCGGGTTGGACTGATCGGGATTGATACACAGTCACGGATGATTGGAATAATGATCGGGATTGGGAATTGGTACACAGTACCCAGTCTCGGGTGATTGGAATACGGAATTCGTTGGCCCCGCGCCCCCTTTCCGTCAATGATCCAATGTCATAATGCTCATCCATCCGTCTGAGACGACTTCTTCCGCACTCTTCGTCCTGTTGCTGCTGTCCATGTTGCCCCTCCCGGCGACTGGCATCCGTTCCCTCGCCGTCCTCGTTGTCAACAAACAGTCGGCACCGAAGCCACTGGCAATGCTCGCCCAGCGGGGGGAGGGCCGTTGATTGCGCCTCGGGCGCCCATTCTGTCCCCTGCACTTTCTGCTGCTGCTGCTGCTGCTGAACTTCTTCCGTAACTTTTGTTGTCCCCCCGCCGTTGGCACGCGTTGAGGACAATGAGAACGCCTCCCGAAGTTTGCTGAGCGAGGAGACGAGCCGACCGAAGCGTGAATTCCCGTTTCCTTAAGCCATTTCTTGACAGATCAGAACAGGACAGGGAGTGGAGCTTGAATCCGTGACAGCTGATCTGGTTTTGGCAAATCCAAAAAGAAAAAATTCCGATCCGTGACACAATTCCCTACTGATTGAGTCGGCCATAAGCCATTTGGGTCCGGTCCGACCTCCTTCCCGCTAGGGACAAGTTCAACGTGTTCCGTCTCCGATGCCTTCGTCTGGTGAGCCACGTGTCCAAGCTGGTCGCGTCCTCCGCCCGTTCCCTCTCCCCGTCCTCTTCCTTTGCTGCTGCAGGGGACGAACTGCCCGCCGGCGGATGTCGGCTGGACGATCGCAGCATTGTCATAGACTCGCAAATCTGCTAATTGGGGGCACGACAAGTTGAAGGAGTTCATGACATGGAAAGTGACCCCCACCCTTTGGTAGATTGAAGGTCGGCTGCCGGGGTATGGAGAAGTTTGGTTTTGAGCTCGTTGTTGTTCACCCCCCAGGGGCAAAGTCTGCTGGAGCGGACGTAAATAATTTTAGGTAATTAATTGATCAGACAAATAAGCAACCTCCCATACTATAATTGGCCCGGCAGTACTGCTCCGGTCCGTGCTGATCCAGCTCCGACTTCTTCTCCTGCCCCAGTTCCAACAATGTCCTCCTTGGCCATTCCTTATGCGCACATCCCATTCCGACAAGGACAACGGCAAATAGTGCCGACGCGCTTTTGGTGGCGCTTGTCCTCGGTCGAAATAAAGTGGAAGTGGGACGGCAAGCATTTTTGAGGCAATCAGAGTCCGATCACTGAGAGGAAAAGGTGCTACTGATTGGGAGCCTTGCAAGGGGGATTGATCAGAGGAAGGCACAGATCAAAAGAAGGCACTGATCAGAGGAAGGCACAGATCAAAAGAAGGCACTGATCAGAAGAAGGCACTGGTCAAAAAAAGGCACTGATCAGAGAAGGCACAGATCAAAAGGCACTGATCAGAGGAAGGCACTGGTCAAAGAAAGGCACTGATCAGAGGAAGGCATTGGTCAAAGAAAAGCACTGATCAGAGGAAGGCACTGATCGAAAAAGGAAACTTGATCAGGAAGGCTTGCAGATTGGGCTGATCAGAGAGAGTAGGAGCTGACCGGGGAGGGAACAAATATAATGCAAAATGTGCTGAATAAATGGGGCGGGCGGCTTCACCGTTTGGCGACATTTCCCACACTGACAAAATGCCAAGGAAAGGAACCGCCGCCGCCGCCGCCGCACCTCCGCCGATTAATCATTCAATTTTTTGGCCTCCATCGATCACAAAACAAAAAGCATTTTAGGCTTAAGCAATAAATAAAATGAATGAGTCCATTTTATACAATGAAAAAATGAGATATTTTTTGAAATTGAAAATATGAAAGGCGGCATTTTGTTTTTTGTGAGAATATAATAATAATAATACGGGAGAATGCGGAGGTAAAAACATTGGACATTAATTATTTCATTCCTCAACCACCAAACACCAATCATCAAAGTTCGGTGGCCATCCCCCGATCGGCCAGTGCCGGTCGCGCAGTTCGGATCACCGGAATCTGAGTGCACTTGCCCTGGTGGAAGGGCGGAGGCGGCGGGGCGGCGGAGACAACGGAAGTTGAAGCCGTACTGTTGGTGACCACAAATTTGGTGGACTGAGCAGCAGCTGCAGCAGATGAGCCGGCCGAGACGATCAGACTGTGATTGGAATAGTTTTGGGTGATTCTAAACCGATCTTGACCGGTTTCCGGGATCAAAAACTGGATTTGGGACTGCAATCAACGGGATTAAAATGCCAAGTTTTTGATTTGTGGAATGGCATTTTCGGGACCAACGGGTCGGTCAGCCCACCTGGGAATGCGCGAGACGCCCCTCCCCTCCGGCGGGTTGGGTTGCTGCTGCTGTGCCGCCTTGCCTCGACTGATCTGGATGGTCGTCACGTATTCATTACTGCTGCCGTTGGCGTTGTCATAAACAGTTTTCTTGACAGGCAAATTTGACGGCACCGGAATGGCTGATGTTGAACTTGTTGCTAATGTTGTTGTTGTTGTTCGGCACGGTTCCCCGATGGCGGTGCCATTTTTGAGACGAATGCCGTTGCCGCCGTTAGACTGGTCGCCGGATGGGACGACATACGCCGCTGGCGCCTTTGTCCCTCTGTGGACGGCGGAGGTGGACCCGCCGAGTGCCATGCCCACTTCGTCCACACGCGTCAGTCGATGCCGTGGCGCATATCGCTGGGACGGACGACGCGCAAATTGATCGCTGATCAACGAAGCGCGCTCCGGTGCGGAGGACGGCTGACACCGGCCAAATTCGTCCCGGTGCAACGCTTCGTACTCAGTGCGTCCCCTGAGGCAAAGAAAGCTGGTTTCATATTTTGCCCCATCAAATTGAACATTTATTAGCAAAGTGATGAATGGTTCAGTGTAAGGCCGTCCGGGATTTTGGGAAAAACCGAGACCGGGCTAATTAGTCCCGGTCAAAAAAAGCGGTACTAGGGGACAAAAAAACGTTTTTTGAAAAAACCGGGGCCATTTATAACTGAGTTTGTAAAAAACCGGGGCTAAATTTCAGTCCCAGAAAAGACATTTCAGTACTGGTCCTGTCCCGGCCTACTCCAGTTCAACGACCTGTGCCGAAAGGTGGAGCCGAGTCGGAACAGTTGGACACGATTTGGACGGTTCAGCGGGTGGTGGTGGTGGTATTTGAGACGGTAGAATGTGTGGTACTCAATGGCACATTTCCACAAATGTTTGCAGGCCTTGTGCGAGCTGAGCTCGAACACGAAGGTGTGCAGTTGGACGAGCTGTCCGGCGCACTTCTGCTGAGTGTGTTTCAGTTGGAATTGAGTCCCGAAGCCCGGCATTTTTAGGATTTATCCCCGACATTTTTGGGATTTATCCCCGACATTTTTGGGATTTATCCCCGACATTTTTGGGATTTATCCCCGACATTTTTGGGATTATCCCCGACTACTTCGACCCCCCGACACGCCGTCCCCGAAGGGTCGGGGTGAACTGTTGCTGCTCACCGGCTGTTCCAGATCCTCCTCCACCACCAGAGTCAACTTGCGCCCACGGAAGTCCAACCGTTGGATCTTCTCCCACACGAACAGCCCGATCTTCTGGCGTCCGTCAAACACTTGCATGCCCACCGGAGTCAGGCCCAGTCGGTAAGTGTTCCCGTCACGGCCCTCCACCGGATGCTGTTCAACACGTTCAGATGAGCATGGGATGAACTCCCTGGGAACCGACCATGTCCACCCCGTAGAAGTCCAACAGTCGCGCCCTGTTCAGGTAGGCCAACTCGGCCTGGGACGGCGACAAGCCGCCGCATTTTGTGCCATAACTGTGCAGAATGTCGCGCTCCATCTGCTCGTCCTGGGCCGGATGGAAGCGAAACTCGGAGACAAATTCCATGGAATGCTCCTTGGAGTTGTAGTCGCCGAATTCGGCTAAATTTTGAACCAAAAATGCTCTTCCAAATGATCAGAGTTGGCTAACATTGTAAGGCCAAAGCAGCCAAATCAATGACCGAATCGCGCGGACAGTCCAAACGGCCTGTCTGAATGTCGTGGCGAAGTTGGAGAAAGAACTGATATCTGATCGAAGAAGTGAAAAAGGTAGGGGGAAATGCCCGACGACAGATCCAACAAAAACGGTGTGATGATCAGAGAGAGATCAGCAGTTACGCCCTGACCCCGGGGGGGGGGGGGTGGAATTTTTCAACGAATACAAATTAATGTTTAGCTAAAATGGCAGACCGTTTTTAAAATTTTTTGGGGTTTTTATTAGAGAGCGGACTTGGGGACTGATCAAGAGTTCGATCGATAGTATCAAAAAAGCACTAAGATCTCGTAAAATTTTGCTCGAGAATATCGATCGGTCCGATCTCTACGTTTTATAAGCCAAGGAGCGTCCACGGTTCACCTGGTCAACTCTTCGCGCAGGTTGATGGGCTCAGACGAGAAGAACTTGACCCGGAAGCGGAACGTGTAAGGCGGGCCAATGGACATTTGCTTGCGCACTTTTTTCGACGGGTCCAGCCAGTGGTGGACGTGGAAGTGATCCGTGAACTGGAGACCTGCACAGAGGGGGGGATGAAGCGTTTAGATCGGACCAATCCCGCTTTGATCATTAAACGTCCAGAGGGGGGGGGGGGAGAATAAAGCGTTTAGATTGAGCCGATCCCGATTTGATCAGTAAACGTCCAGGGTGGGGGGGGGGGATGAAGCGTTTAGATCGGGCCAATCCCGATTTAATCAATCAATCATCACATACCAAAATAATCGCGTTCATCCAATTCCATGTGGGCAAACACGCGGTCGTACAACTCTTTAGCCATCGCACTTTTCTGCAATGGCTGGGGATGGGATTAAAAAACAAAACAATGAATTTGGGGCCAAGCACCGGCAGAACAACATCCACATATGTGCGGTCCAGTAGCTGAACACGGCATTGGCAAACGCCTCGTCCAGCACCAAAATTGGAGGAGGTAACCACCGGAAGTTGCTGCTGGGTGGTGGTGGTGGTGGCGCATTGTTGGGGATGTTCGGCCACACCGTTCGTAACCGCCGCCGGCGCCGCCGGTGGTGGAGGCCGTCGATGCTTCGCTCTGTTGCCGGTCAGTCGTTGGCTAAGCGAGCGCAAGAAGCCGCCGCCGGGGGCCATTTTTCGCCGATTGCGCATGAAAACTTTTGCAGCGGCCGCGCTGTGATGGGGCGGGGGGCTATTATGCGAGGCAAATCGCTTTGCTTGCTTTGCTTGGACTGGAATTGAGGAGGTGGAGGCGGTGGATGAAAATGGACGGGCGCGGGGGGGAGGGGGCGATGGATCGGGCGGGGAGAGCCAGTCCCTCCCGCCGCCCCCCCCCCCCCGGGGGAGCCAGTCCCTCCCCCCCCCCGCCCCTCCTTCGAGGACGATTATTTTAACGCGGGTTAAGCGATGCGAAAGAGGAGGGGGAGGGGGGGGGGGGGGGGGGGCAGGGGGTGGGGAGGACGTAGATGAAGGGCGAGGGGGACGGGCGGGAGGGGCATTCTCCCATTCTCGTTCGGAAGAGCAGTTGGAATTGGAATGGGGGGGGGGGGGTGGACGGATTGAATGTCCCTCTCTCTTGCAGCAGCAGCACCAGCAGATGTCCTCTGCTCGGGTGCAGGAGAAGAGATTTGGGTGGAAACACTCAACAACGCCGCGGGGGGGGGGGGGGGGGCTGAGGGTGTCGTCGTTCGTCATCATTGCGTCTCATAAAAGCTCTCGGTCGGAAAGGGCGGGCGGGAGGGATGAAAGAAAAGAACTTCTGCTGGGATCGCCGGGGATTTTATGAAAAACGAACAGAGCATATGAATTGGGGGGGGGGGGGGGGGGGGGATCCAAAGCTGGATAAGAAAGTGTGGAATATAATTGGGTTAATGGGCGGGTGAAAGGGGCGTGGAGAAGCGCCGCGGGGGCTGCTGAAGGGGGGGGGGATAATGTCGCCGGAAGGGGCGAGATCAAAACGGGGGACAAAGTGTCGAAATGCGAAGGCATTGAAATTTAACGGCTGAAGAATGCCCGGGACGTATAAATCTTCGAAAAACATTTAGCTTACAAATTAGCTTAAATGCCGAACTCGCCGACCCCCATTAGAATTTGCCGAAACATTTTCTCTTACAAATTAGAATGAAACTATGCAAATTGCTGGGAACAAAAATAAAATAGTGAGGGGGGGGGATCAAATACGGACAAGCATTGACCAAACCGAACATTCTTTGGTATCAAATTCCCACCCCCCCCCCCCCCCCCCCCCCCCCTCTCAACAGATCAAATTTCCCCTAATCTGTTCTTCTGCTGTCTGTGGTCACTTACTTACATTTTATTTGTCAAAGATAACATATTTACCTATGTGCACAGAATGCAAATTCTGAGGTAAATACAATAAATATGCGTGTGAATCACGAATGAATCCGCCCCCCGCAATCGGACGAACAAAAATCGTTCTGTTTTTTGTGGGAATTCAAATTAAATTGATTGATGTGACCTCTGGACATGACATATAATGGCTGTGCCCTGGGGAAGGTGTGCGGATCAGCTACGATCCCGAATCTCGGCCGAGCGTTCGAATTCGGGGAGGTTCGACAGTGGTAATTTCTCAGCTAACATGTGATGATACATAAATTTGGACGGGCCCGCAAAGCTCAAAAAGCTCCGGGCTATTTACTGGGGGGGGGGGGGCGGTGAGTGAATGAAACGCGCGAACAAATTGAGCAGCGCGAACTGTGCAACAAAGCCGACAAGGAGACGAGCAGGCAGCAAAATGTGGTCGGGGTTTGCAAAAAGAAAATGAGAGAACACAACGACCACCGCAGCCCCCGCCCCCCCCTCCTCCGTCCATCCCCCCGTTCGTCCCCCCCCCCCCTCCCCCTCCCTCCCCGTCCACCCCCCCCGCCGCTCCGTTGTCCCTTGCCCCCACCACCTCCCCCCCCCCCCTTTTGCCGTTTGTTGTCCCACCCTTTCCCCCCCCCCCCCTCCCCCCCCCCCTCTTCCACTCTCCCATTTTTACCACGTCCACCGCCATTCCTGTTTCTGCTGCATTTTAGTCCCCCCCCCCCGGCCCCCACCCCCGCCCCCCCCCCACTTCTGTCGTCCACTTTTTGCTTGCCCCACCCGCCACCCAGCCATTAATCAATCGATGGGTGTTCATTTTACGTTTGAGGCGCTCTCACTGTGTTGAAATTGAATCAAATTGACACTTTCAAAAGGAATAAAAGTCCATTGATTTTTCTTAATAGATTTAAAAACTCGAACACCCAAAAAATATTCCATCGACCGGTAAAAACTGTTAAAATTCCAAAATGCGTCAAAAACGGGGTACGTGACGTGTGTTCTTCTTTTTTTTTAATATGTAAGTAAATGTTTTTTTCCGACCATTGTTTTTTTTTGTCATTTTTATTCAATTTGTTGATTTTTAAAGGATTTGGAATAATACAGTATTTGAGGAAATGGATTAAGATTTTAAAATTACGAAAAACATTTCGCCAAATATTGAATAGACAATGCGCCAGGGAGCGGGACGTTTGGGCGCTGACGTTTGGGCGCCGACGTTTGGGCGCCGACGTTTGGGCGCTGCCGTTTGGGCGCCAGACCTTTGAAGTGCCATAGCTCTTCATGGAACCAACCAAACTAAATAAATTAGGTACCAATCGAAAGCTTTTGTTGGGTAGATTTTGTATTCAAATCAACAAGTGATCTGATCCCTTTCAAAAAAAGTTATAATCGAAAATTAGAATAAAAACTTAGGTTTTCGCTCTTTTTAAACCATAACTTTTTAAAGGTTTATATGATCGTTTAGTCCCTGCTAGATAATAGCTTCTAAACATATAGAGCTTTCGATTGGTACCTAATTTATTTAGTTTGGTTGGTTTCATGAAGAGCTATGGCACTTCAAAGGTCTGGCGCCCAAACGGCAGCGCCCAAACGTCGGCGCCCAAACGTCGGCGCCCAAACGTCAGCGCCCAAACGTCCCCGACCCATGCGCCAAGCTTCTTAAAAAGGCAAAAACCTATAAAAAAAACGTTAGTGGTTCAACTTCGTCTGACAAAATGTGACATTAGCTTAGGCCTAGGCCTAAACCTAAGCTATCTAGCTTTTTTTGGCTTGGTAATCAATGTTCTTTTTTCAGCAAGTTTCAGTTACGCAGTTAATGATCAAATAATTGGGGAAATTTCTCACAAGAACATTTAAATTTTTATAATTTCCTTATGGTGCGCGACGCCTAGTGCCGAGAAAGCTAATTGTAAACATTTAAGCGATAGCCAACTATTTTTACAACAATGTAATTTTAGAATAAAAATGAGTATAACGATGATTGATCATGAATTGGTCCAGAATTCCGACAGCGCATTCCGCCACTACTCGCCGATGCCCGGCCCTTCCCGGACGACCATCGAAATTATTAAAGCGAATGTTAGCAAATCAACAGAAGCGGACGATTGTCAGCAACGATTGGATGTCACGGCACTTTCAACAACCATTGAATTTGACGGCACCGCAACGACAATTGAATCGCCGTTCATTCGCTCCTATAATGGTCGGTCGGTTGTCACGGCACGGCACGGCGTATATGCCAAAATTTGGGAAATAAATTTGAAGTTGCCGAACGATTCAATTCGTCCATCCATAAATGTGTTTATGTTTAATAAAACCAATTGTAATATTTAGCAATAAACGCGTCGTCCTCTTCAAAATTGTCTCGTCTTTCGATCGCAATTCGGCGCTCTCTGAGATTGGGTCCCCCGCGAAGGAAAGCGGTAGCAGAAACGTCCCCGACAATTGACGTGCAGGAACGACAGGTGAACAGAACGAGAACGGTGCGGGGTGTTCGGCGAGTACGGGGGGGGGGGGGGAGTAATTTTAAAGATAACCAAATTTTGGGGTAGAGGCGCCAGAACATTTTTTTAGCCCTTGCATCTTGCTTTTTTAATAGGGGTAAGGAAAGAAAGGTAAACGAATTAGATGATCCTAAAAAATCTTCTTAACTAAAAAGCTGCCTAAAAAGATTCTTTTTGGCCAAAAAATATTTAATATTGATTTTTGTTTTAGTGCTTTTCGTCTCCATTAAAACGGTTGCTGGGCAACCGTTTCCGAAACCGAGACAATTGAACCAAACTTGGCCAATGCTTTTGTTGTTTCAATCCCTTTTTTGTTGATTTAATCCCTAACACAAATGGCTTTGCATAAAAGCGTAAGTTTTATACGATTTTATAACGTTTTTGAAAAGTTTTAATGAAAATCGTTTAATATTTGGGTGAGAAGCTCAGACTGTAAATAAGTATAAAATGGAACATTTTTCAGCTTTCACCCTTCACCGAATTCACTGATCTCCGTCCCGAAATATTTGCCCAAGCGCCGTATGGGTCGAGGAAAAGCCTCCACAACCTTTTGGGCCCGAAGCACGTTCGCCATGTATCAAATTATTGTTTTTTTTGGCAGATTTTTTTGGCTTTTTGTTTAGTTCAAAAGTTTTTTGCGCGAGAACAATTGGCCGATCACTCACGAGATTCGAAAGGACCTGTGGCGCGTGTTGGTCTCCCACGGGGACAAGGAGTTTGAGTCCAGCCGGAACTTCTACCGTGAACAGATTGACACACTTTTTCGAGGAAAGGGTAAAGGGGGGGGGGTCGAATGTTGGCCAATTTTTCTTAAAATTATAACATTTTCCAAACAATTTACAGTGCAGAATTTTCGGCCAGCATTTTTGTCCGAGCCCGGCATTGTGGTCTGTGACCACGGGCTGAAGGAGGTCGGGGTCATCAACTTGCAGCGGCTGTTAATCGTAAGAAAATTTAATTTATTGCCAAATGAATTTAAGCTCAAATTTTGCCAGTTTTTTAGGTCATCGAATATGCCAAACCGGAGATCCGTTTTGTTCCGGTTGTCCATTTGCGTTCTCCATTTTTTTCTCATTTTATTTGCTTTCAGATTCTTTACCCCCTCTGTGCCATGTTCCTTCACTACCATTCCGTTCAAGACACTTTTGCTTGTGTAAATCGACTTCTCAACCAAGTATTTGCTTCACAATTGACCGAATTTACCGTTTAATTCAGGGAAATCGCTTCATTCTTCAGTCCGAATTGGTTTTTACAGTCAGAGGATGTTCAGAAATTTCCATTTTTGGCTTAAAATAAGCTGGGTAGACGGGCTTTGGACAGATCCGACAACAACATTTTAACATTTTTAGTTTCTTTCGAAAACTGAACATCCTCACATTTTTTTTTGCAATTTTTATATATAAAAAATGTTTAGGCAGTCTTCGCCTCTCGATATACAATTCTCGCGTTGCTGAAAAAGTTCAAAGTTTCTCAAAAAAATTTAGGGATTGTTATAATATTTTTTAAAAAATTTGCAGAAGAAGATTTTCAACAAATTGCGGCGACGGTTGGGCACTGCTGAGGCAAAAATGGCCGATGTGCTGGCGAATTGGTACTTTTGGATATTTAAGGTTTGTTTCGTTTGGTCGAAAACTTCGGATCAATTTCCTTTTTTTGGTTTAGAATTTGCCCGTCCCGTACCTCGTCAGAGTGATGGACTGTTTTCTCGTTGAAGGTAATTTTTTTGGGCATTTTTAAGGCACTGAACGGCGTGCCGTCGTCGTATTCTTCGCTGAAAATTGTTTACATTTTTTGGTTTTGGAGGCAACAAAAAAACATTTTGCGTTTGATGTAAAATTGTTATTTAAAAAATATGTGGGAATTCACCCACCACCCATCGAAGGTCAGAAAATGCTTGCCCGAGCTGCGCTGACCATTCTCTATTTGTGGTACAAACAGGACGCGCAACAGCAGCAAGCGGCGACGACGACGACGACGGCAATTATTTCAACAAGGACGACGCGGAGCAGTTCGGCGATTGCCCTTGTGGGCCGAACGACGGTTGTGGACGAGGAGCAACAAATTGGCGACATTTCAGCAGAGGTTATTTACTATATTATAACTCCATGTAATATATTCAACAAAATTAATTAATTCCATTTGTTCAGATCTCCGCGGTGGCCTCCAAAGTGCCCATTTCAGTGCAAACATTCCTTGACATTGGGTGAGTGAGCGAGTGGTTGTTCATTTTTAGAAACGCATTTTCCCATTATAATTAAATTTATCCAAATTGTTTGGTGCTTACAAATTAATTCAGTTTTTCCATTCGTCGCTTTGGCAACACGTTTTTGTATCGTAAGCAGCGCCATTATGAGGCCAAATTCCGGAATTTGGTGGCCAAGCAGCGGGCGGACAAGAATGCCCGCCAAGTGGAGGAGCGCATTTACACGCCCGGTGAGTCGGGACGAGCGCCAAATGCCAAAACTGGAACTTTTTTTGACGCAATTTTGTTCATTTGGCAGCTTTTGCTTCACAAATAATTGACGAAGAAGTGGCGAGGGAACTGATGGGCGCATTACCGGCACGGTTGGGCCTTTTTTTTGGAGGGGGGGGGGGGGGGTTGAAAGACGGGCCTAAGCACTGTTTTTAATTGCCTTTAGTTTCCAACTGGAGACGCCAACCTCTCTTTTTCGCCTTTCTGAACACGGTTTTTCACCTTTTTTAAATTTTTTAATTGAAAAAATGCTATTTTTATGCCAAATTTTAGGCACTTCTTTTGTGCAGTTCTGGACCAGGTCGGCTGGGCTGTCCAACTTGGCGCTATTTTTGTCAAATTCAGTCCCATTTTCATAGGCTTGAAGAAGCTGAACAGTCCATTCTGATCATTCGATCGACGGACAATCATATTTTTGGCGCTTATCTCTCGTCGTCATGGACTGAACGGAAAGGTAACTATTTTTTGTTGTTGTATTTTAAAATATTTTTTGTATTAAGATATTCGGGAACGTGCAAAAACGCGTTATTTTGGCACCGGCGAATCATTTGTGAGGAAACAAATGAGAAGAATAAATTATAAAAAATGTGTGTAATTTAATTGTCAATTAATTGTTGTTCAAAAGGTGTGGCGACTGGACGAGGAGCTGAAGTTGCCCGTGTTCTACACCTGGTGAGTTTGTTCATTTCAACCCGTCGATGGGGCGGCGGCGTCACGTCCGTCCGTGCAGTGCAATGCAACTTTTTGTTGTTTTGTTGAGGTGCGAGCAGACGTGCGACAACTTTTTCATGGCTGCCTCCGACAAGTTCATGTTGGTGGGTTCACACATTTCATCTCCATTTATTATTATTATTATTATTTTGTTTTCATCCATTACATAATAATAATCAATCATCACACAATGCATTCCATAATCAATCACTTCAGATTGGCAGCGGAGGCGGCGATGCCATTGCAATTCGGGACGAACTTGTGCAGGGATCCAGCAAGCCTTCCACGACATTCCAGTCGCCGGAACTCGTGCCGGGCGGTGAGTGATTCTGTTCCAAAGTTCTGTCATCGTTTCCTTCCTTCGTGGACAGCAAATGTTGTGACTTGCTATTTTTTTTTGTTGTAATTTTTCGCACAAAAATTCGTTTTGGAGTTAATTTAACCATTTGAATTCGTCCTCCCTTTTTAGGCCATTTCCAAATTGACGAGCTCGAAGTGTTCGGCATTTCCAGCGACAATTATAGTAATTAGCGCGCCGCCGTCGCCCCCCCCCTCCACTGATTTCCCTCAACTTTCTCACGCATTTCGCCTCTTCCCATTAAATTCTGCGATTTTTTTTTGCTTTTTGTGTGCTTCAACAATCTCTTCTTCTATTCACATTATTCGTCATTTACACTTTTATTATAAACTATACGCAGTGTTTTTGTGTGAACATTTTTTTTAATTTTAGCTATTTACATAAAATTTTGATGCTACAAAATATAGTAAACAAAATCATTTTAATAATTTACAATAGAGTTAATTTAATTTTAATTATCTCTGTTTCTGTCAAATTCAACGGGAAATGTTTTTCGGTCTGCCGACCATGCGCATTTTCTTCACCCTTTGGCATTCTCTTCCGGCGCCGTCTCTCTGTCATTGAGTACGCCCCGCCCCCTCCTCCACCGCCGCCCCTCTGGGCGTATCCGCCCCCTCCCGGCATGGACACGCACTGTTGACAGCAGTCCGACCCTGGGGGGCAGCACCCGAAATTGCCGCAATCCGAAGAGCAGAACGGCCCATTGGAGCCTCCGCCGTCGTTACCGCCACCGCCACTCCCGTCGCCGCCACCGCCGCCGTTTTGGTCCCCGTCATTTCCGCCGCCGTTTTTGTTGCGACAAATGTCCTTGCCCGAGATTTCCTTGCCGGTCGGAATCAGTACTGGAAAGCGCAAATAGAGAGGAATTTAAAAGTTTTAAAAAAATTCATCAGGAAATCTTTTGTAGGCCACCAATGAACGCCCCGCCCCATTTAAGCCTGAGGCTTCTTCATCCCGGGACAACCGTATTTTGTAGTTTGTACCTTGACCGAGTGGGATGAATGTGGCTAAAAGGGATGAAAAGCATGTATTTTGTTGTATTCATTCACATCGAGTGGCTGTTCTTACCGCCGTTGCCCGCGGGGATGGCCAACCCTCCGTTCAGGCCAATGCCAAGGCCCTGGAGGGCCTGCAGCTGTTGCAGTGCCTGAAGCTGCTGGCCAAGGCCAAACTGAGTGCCGCCGAGAGCGCCGATTCCCGAAATCCCTGCAGGGAGATTGGTTTTGCCATAGGCACATAAAGTGGGAGCGCGGGAGTTGAGTGCAAATTCAAATGGCAAAAGTACCGGTGAGTCCATTCAACGTCGGGAGGCCGGCCTAAGCCCGCCGGGGACGGCGCTTGGGAGGCGAGCGACGTAACGCCGGGAAGACCAGCGAACGAAGGGGCGGCGGGGGGCTGGCCCAGGAAAGAAGCCTTCAGGGGGGACGGGGAACGACAAAATAGGAATTGATGAGTTTTTGCTCTAATGGCAGACATGGCGGATTCCCGAAACTGCTCAAAATCCCAATTTCAAAGTCCGGCATAACCACCAAATGTTTTGAGATGTTCTACCGCTTGATTCAGCGGCAACGACGCGTAGGCGGAGGCGCCGGGCTGCAGTTGGGGGGCCAAGGTTGTAGTTGTTCGGGGCCATTTGGGTGTAAACGGCGGTGGTGGTGACCAACAGAAGAATGGCACGCAAAGCTGGACTGCTTGAGCCCCCCAGCATTTGTTGTGGTGTCGATTTTTGCTGGTAATTACTCAAATTTGCGCAAAAGTCGAAGATTAATGCGCTCTCCCACAAGAGTAATCGCGCATTTCTCTTACTGCGCAAATAATAAGACACAAATTTGGAGGGGGGGGGGCCTTATTCACTCCGCTGGAGTGATCAGTGCATGCAAAAGAAAGGGACTGTCCGGACAGTCTGTGGAGCCTTCCTTTTCTGTGTGTTCATTGTGTTCATCACCAAAAATAGCCCATTTATAGAACAACAAAAAATTGACAAGCACATTTTCCGATGGAATTTAGCAACAATTTTTTGAAGAATTGGAGTTAGAAACAGTCAATGGTGATATGTTTGTTTTGTGTTAATCAGCAACGGCAGAGACGAAGAGCCACCAGAACGCAAAGACAATCCGGAAAAGCACTGGCTCGAAACAAAAAAAATGCTCATTTTCAAAACTGGTCCCCCGGTTCTGATGGCAAAAAAGCAATAAAAAACTGAATGACAATAAGAGACAGATGTAAGCACACGAGTTTGACAATGATTAATTACAACAGATTTTAACGTAAGTGCCCCCCCCGACCTTCAAAATGTCAATATACGGAATCCGTTCCGCTTCAGCAAATTGTACAGTTCCCATTCTGTTGCTGTCGATTGCTGTTCGGTGCAGGATAGGCGCCACGCGAAGACCTTAAGGGGATTTTTCAAAAAAAAAAAAAAAAAAAAATTTAAGGGAAAAATAATCCAAACTTCTGGAATTTAGACCTTTCTTTTTTAAAAAGCCATAACCCCTTGAGAAAACATTTTTCAGATTAGTCAAACTTTGTCAAAGGTATTTAATTTTTTAACCTTTCGTATTCCTCTTGTTGTAACTGTGCAGCAAAAATGGCGTCAAGCTGTTCAGTGCTTTTTGAGGAGACGCCTTTTGGCTTTAAAAGCTTTTTGCATTGAGTGACCGGGAACATCGAATTAATTACCTTTTTGTTCGGTGCGAACTTTCGCTCGGGCGTCCTAAAATTGTGAAAATAAAAAAAAATGCATGAATTATCCGTTTTTCCACAAACAATTTGGAGCAGTTGTGGTCAGGTTGGTGGCGGTGACTGAGGCAGAAGTGAACCCCGCAGTCCCTGCACATCATCGGAACAAGCTGAAATGAGAAGACAACATCAAATTTTGGAAGTAGAGAAAGGACGGTCGAGATTTTTCGGGATTTTCGATTGAAATCTCGATGGGTCCTCAAGTCTTCTTGTTTTTTTCAAAAGATTTAGCTCTAATTGGAAGTTCTGATCCCGGCAGCCTTTCAAAAAGGCGACTCCCGGAGTCGAGTAAAGTCACCGACCTTTTCAAATTTTAGTTTTGGAGCTGGAGCTTTTATAAAATATAGACAAATAAAAAGGTCAAAAGATTGATTATCATCACCTCTCTCTTCAAACAATTCGTCATCCCGCATTTCGGCGCAAATCGTTTTTTCCTTGCAAGATCAGAACGACAGTCGCGCTCAATGTGCTCGTTGACCCGCAAATCTGGCATTTCACCTCTTTTTATAGACACCGGCTGTTGGCACAACGGGCACAATGGGAATTGCATGTTCTGTCAATTGTTTTACAATTTTTCCCGATGGAATGGCTGCTTTTCATGCCTTTTTGTATGCCTCAGTGCAGCCGTGGGCGTCGTACGTTCTGTGCTGTTTGCTTAAATTTAATTTATAAAAATTCATACGAATCACAAAATATACAATAAAATACCACAAAATGCGGGAACAAGCATCGCAAATGATAGGCAAGTAATCTAAACGGCAAAGCAATGAAGAACAAAAGCGTTCTTTTGGCATTTCTCACCGAGTTGCCGGCATTCGGGAACGGTGCAATGTTTCCCCGCTTCTGGAAACTCAGCCATTTTTGTTTCGGGTGGCGTTGTTAGTATATTTATGCCAATGTATTCGCGAAAATGTAAGAGCTAAACAGTTTTCGATTTTGTGAGAGCAAAAATGATGACTAAAAATTATTTTGACACAGCGAGACGATAAATGCCCCACAAAAATCATCAAAATATTTCATGTAAAAGCACAACCCGCCCATTTGACGGCAAAAAAGAAAAAAAAAAAAGAAGCGAATTCATTCATTTGCGCAAATCATAACGCCAAAACCATTTAAACAAATTAACCAACAAACTCTAATGACGCGGCAGACAGAACGGTGGGGGCAAAACGGCGGGGGCGAAACGATACCCACTCTTTCAAAGACCAGTTTATTCATTTGTTTATGACTAGCTAACAATAATATCACAATGGCACCATGGTTAATTAGACCCGAATATATGAAGTGATATGGTAAAATACAATAATAAGAATATATAATTAATTGTGCGTGTGAGGGAGAGGATTGGGAGTTGCTCTATCATCCGTCGTTGTCGTCGTGTATTTGCCGCCTTCGGGAATCGATTTCATCCTTGCGGGTCCCGTCGCACTGTGGAAGTTCGCACATCAGCCCTTCGCTGGTAGAACACAATGTATGCATCCCGCGTGTTCGGCACACTGTCCATGAGCTGAAAGAAAAAAGACAAATTTTAAACGGGACAATACAAAATTGGCAATTTACTTACAAGAGTTTTCGAGTCATTGCAGAAAATCCATTTGTTGGAAGACAAATCGCGCACATAAGAGCAGTAGTGGCCGTAGTTGAGTTGGCCGTGATGAGTCTGTTGGATAAAATTGGGAAATATAGTAAATGTCACATCGCAATAATTGTCCTACCACAATTCCAATGCAGAAATAGCGCGAGTTGTCCAAAAATTGTTGTGGTACATCGGGCGCAAAATATGGGCTCGGATCAAAGTTGTCGAGCGGGAACGAAACGGGCACGCCTTGTTTGCTGAATCGGCCCAGAGACGGAACGAAAATGAAGCGTTTGAAGCAGATGACCTGAAAATGCGAGTTTTTGAGAAACAAACAAAACAAAAACAAAAAAAGTGCTACCAGAATGCCGGGCAGTCGCGTAAATGACAATTGTTTGGCCAATTTGGTTGAGGAACTTTTGCAGTTGTCGCAGTGCGAGCCGTCGATTTGTTCTTCGCTAGTGAAGTCCTTGAGACAGGCGTCGATGCTCAGCAGACGGACGTCAGACCAATCAGCCTCCGCCAGCGACGAATCATCCGAAAAGAGCTAAAAAACAATGGAACGATCATATCAAATCTGAAATATGTACAACAAAAATTTACCGATTCACTGTAGATCTCGATGATACGGTCTCCATAGTCAGCGGACACACTTTCGGCTTCAAAGCACCAAATTTCAATGTCATGGAGCGACATTCCCATCAGAGTGCAGTCGGATTCGGCCTCCTCCTTTTTGGCATTAAACATTCGTGAAACATCCGCCTGAAAGGGACAAAATGTACGCGAAAATCACTGCCTAAATGTTATACATTGTATTTCCGGTCACTTTTGTTCTGAATGATGATGTGTCCTCCGCCAGTGGTAATGCCAATTCGGTCACAAATGAGCTGCTTTATGCTCACAAGTTCGGTGGTCATCGGAATTCGCATGGCGTACCGAACAACCGTACTGTTGATGTCACTTCTGATCGCTGAAAGTGATAACATTGGATTCGGAATGCAACTTCTTAACGAGGAATTTATCATTATTTTCCCAATATTCTTGCCTTTGAAGAGGATCCAAATGCTTTCCGGAACGGGAATTTGCAACTGCAGCATTGTAAACAGCTCGAAGGTGTTGGACGAATGTGCACAATTTGGACAGTGCAATTTGGAGAGGAATTGTCCAGCGAACAGATCCAGAACCTTAAAATGGTGGGACAGAAGTTAATGCTTAACTGATGACATTCATACAAACGCTTACAGTGCTGCCCTCCTTTGCGCTGAGCACCTCTTTCTTCCATTGCTTAAAATGCGCATTAATTAAATATTGCCCGGGTGTAAATGAAAGCGTTTTACTTACATTGTGCGCATTTTGCCACATTCCGTCTCCATCGTGCACAGCGACGTGCTCGGCTTCCCCTTCTCCCTCAACCGCCGCCTTCTTTTCCTCCAACATTTCTTCACTGCGAACTTGTCGTTTTGCTTCCGGGACTTTCTTCAGCGATTCGTGCAACGCGTCCAAGAAAAACTGAAGGAATTCCTGACTGTCATGTTGAACATTGTCCACGAAGAGGGTGCTCGTTGCGGAGATGGCTTCCTGAACAGGAGAATTAACTCAAATTCCACCAACCCATGCCCATGAACACCTTCAATTCCTGCGGTGATGCGGTCTCCTTGCGTTCCAGAAGAGCACGGAGCATTTGGGCATATTTTCTCACCATTGGCACGTGGGAAAAGCGCTGTTCACTGAAAAAATGTTTAAGACTGATCATGTTAAAACATTTCGCAAAAAAAAAACCCACTTGGAGAGCAGAAAATCGCTGAGTTCGGACACGTTTGCCAGTGTTTGGATGGCCGCTCCCAGGTAGCAAGTGTTGCCGATGTTAAGCACTCCGCCCAACGCGCTTGGTTCGTACACTGGGTCCGGCAATTTTGGTTGAGGTGCGCTTTGGTTCGTCCACTGAGCCCGTCAATTTTGGTTGAGGTGCGTTTGGTTCGTCCACTGGAGCCCGTCAATTTTGGTTGAGGCACTTCGTCGTCCAACGTTTTTGGTCCAAATTTGCCGAATACACGTTTTGATAATTCGCGAAATTTGCTCCAGTCCTCTGCACCTGACGTGTAGTCAATCATACCTGAAAAAATTTTTTTTCATTGTTAGAGGGAGCTGAAAAATTCCGATAGCCCCATCCAAATCCCATCATTCAACACTGCCCACTCCCACAAGGTCATTTTAGTTGTGCACTCAACTTCGTCATCTGCTAGTAAGTCATCATCGCGAAGAGTCTCGTCCTCTGCTCCCATTGCTTGATGCGTGCACTCGTAGAGTTACCTGAATTTGTTTTTTAGAAAAAGTTGAGATAAAACAGCACTGCTGACCGGTTATGAGATGGCACTTCGGTGTGATGTAAGTCCAACACTCGTTGAGCAGCTTTATACTCCAATAATGCGACGGAGTAGGTAACACGACGGACGGAGTTAATTATCTGAAACAAGTTCAAGTTTAATTCAATGAGAAACTATTGAAAAGATTCTTTTTCTCGTTTTGGTGCCGAAAATTTTGAAACAATATAACACCTAGTACAACGAACCAGACAAAACAAATTTGGTACCAATCAAGGCTTTTTGTGGGTTAGAAGCTATTATTTAGCAGGAGCTAAACGATAGTACGAACTTCAAAAAAGCTACGGTCAGAAAAGTGCGAAGACTTTTGTACTTTTCAATGTTCTGAAAAATCATTTTTTGTTATATAACTACCTATTAGGATGAGGATTTTAAGTTCGAAAAATCTCGAAAAATAGGTCTCAAAGTTAAGTTTGTATGGAAAATAAATGTGAAAATGATGGGTCAAAAAATAAATAACGTTTTTTATATGCATTAGTTTTTATCTTCGATTATCTTGACAAGAAATTCGAATTTGCATTTCCGTGTTAAGACAAAATGCCAAGAGGTCAAAATGCGGGCGTAAACCCAACTCATCCAATCGAAATCAGGGCAATAAATTGCTTCAACCTTAACCGATTCAGAAAATCTTAAAGCCAATCAAAAGATCTCGAAGAGTTAAAGCTAACATTAAGTTCCAACTTTGTGATTGGACAAGTTTCAAAAAAGTTATGGCCTCAATACTTAATAAAATCTAAAAATCCCGATTTTTTTTGGAGGTTTTCTGGCCATAATCAGATATTGTACTGGCGGTGGAAATTTTTTTGACGAGGAAATAAATTGATTGTATGTTTATAACAAAATTTAAGAACAATGCGAATCGGACAATGCGTTCGTCCCGGTCTTTCTTCGTTTTTTCCTTTCTTCCTCCCGTCCCTCCTTTCTCCGTTGGTACATCTCCAGGTTGCCAAATCCGACTGTCTTAAAAAGTTCTCCGAGCGGGAAAAGGTCGGTTCGATCGGCCAACTCCGTCAGCAGCAAAAGGGCGTCATCGCCCAAGGGCATCGACTCCATCCGAACCCTCACAACAGCAGCTTCAACGCCAAAGGCACAGTGGAATAAACCCTTTCTGAATAGGTCTAATTATGGACTTGAACCGAATTGATTCTGTGAAACCTCCCAACGGCAAAAATGCGTTGGCATTGTTCATCAATGGCAAAATCGAACAGTTGGTCATCTGCGAAGAAGCTGCGCGACAATTCCACAGACGGCCCCTGGGGGTTGAAGACGAAATGGAAAATTTCTAAGGCTCCTTCAGACAATGCGACAATGCCGTTCTAAATATGTTAAATTGTCGACAATTTTTAGTCGATAATGGCAAACCTCGTGAAGGGCGCGAACCTTCCGAATTGGCGAATCACCCAATTTTGAACTCTCACAGAGACATTTGCCGAGTTTGAATTTCCAAACTCGCAGAATGCCATCGCCACCTCAAAAAATATAAATGGTTCAAAATAAAGAAGTGCTCTCCTTTCTTCAAATTACCTCCGCTGATCGCAATTTGGTCATCCAAACAGCACACCGAATTGACAAACGACGAATGTCCAAGACAAAAGCACTCGATAATTTGTGTATTCGGATAATGAGAAACGCGCACTTTCTCGTCCCGATCGGCGGAGAGCAGAAATTTGGGCTTTCCGGGCGAAAGGCAATGGTCGAGAACCATGGAGAAATGGGACACCAACTCAATGCCACCGGAGGAGAAGTCGGAATCTGTGGGGGACTGGACACTATTCAAATGTGCAGATTTGGTTTTTTTTTTTGTATAAAATGATTCATTATGGCCAAAGGTGTCATCACTCTGTCTATAGTTGTCTACAAAATATTATCAAATCTACACAATTTATGATTGACCTTTCCCATAAATATTTTTTAATTTTGCCATCATCGGTGGGAGCCTCCAAAAAGACTAATTATACAAAACCGACTCCCCGAATCGAAGGCTAGCTAGGGGTCCTTCTGTCAATAATTAAGCCTATGACAAACCAGTTATTCGATATTCCATCACGGATCCAGACCGAGTACTGACCAAAAGTGCTTCCCCGGAGGCAGAAAAGTGTATCTAAAAGTAAAATGAACCAATTAAAAGTAAAATATTGAATTGGGTGTACCGCTGTCGGTGTCTTTTGAATTGTTTGCCATTTTGCTTCAGTCGTATGAGACAATTCCATTTCCGGACTTTAATAACGATGGCAAATCAAACAAAGCCAGGCGTTTTGCGGTTGTTGCCAACGCGAGCAATTTTTTATTTGCCGAAACATCTGAAGAGAGAATCTAAAGCCAAAATATAACAAAAATAACATTTATTTTATTTTAAATTACAGTCAGTTTAATTTCGGGTTGCTTCTTCTGCTTCTGAGTGCCTTCACTTCTCAAATCCGACACATCGATTCGTAAGGCTAATTCAGCCAAGGAATTATTTATTGAACTTTTAAGCACAAAAACGCATGAGTTCGCACAGAGAACTTCAAAGAATTGACCATCAACTTCGACAAGATGAATTGTGACGACCATCCTATACTATATATAATTTGTAGAGTTAGGACCTAGAGAGTGGAATTTTGAAAACCGCTCCGGGTTTTCAAGCCCAGTGAGTAAAATTTCAAGAAATTTTGTTGTTTTGTTACGAATTTGCGATTAAAATTAAAATATTTTTTAGTATTTAAAAATTTGGCGATCTGTTACTATTTCAAATCGGGTCAAGTAAGACCCACTATTTTGTTTCTCGTTGACTCCGCCTTTAGGGGGTGTATTTTTAATCCGGAAAAGCCCGGGTACCCGGGTTTTTCTAGCTCAGTGAGATCCGGACCGGGCCCGGGTCCAAAACCCCGAGTAGCCCGGATTTTTCCTAAATCGGATAATAATTCTACGCATCGTTGTTTATTCTGCAGTAAATGCTCTCTCCATCTATCGTAGGCGGTATAACTCTGATGGTCGTGCTTTCCACCACAGCAGCACGCCTGTTCATGACTTTCTCACCGGGTACATCTCCTCCCTGGACCCCACGAAAGAGAACAGATCCTCTGAAGTAGAGGATTCGTGTGATACGCGCGCGGTTTTTCCGTTTCTGGCCACGCGGCGTCATTCTCGGAGTCTACCGGTGCATGTCAACTCGCCGATGGTCGACTCGCCAATTTGTTAAAAAGCGATGAAAACGTTTGATCAAAAGTTCGTGAAAAATACCGAAAAACAGAAAGTGAAATAATTAAAAATAGAAAAGCCAATAATCCCCTCCAGCAGCTCCCCCAGCAGAACTTCTCCGTTATTATCCCAATTTATTTTCCCCCTTTTTGTGAAGCTTCTCTTCACTATGTCACACCTTCACTATACACATCGAATTGCCTTCGCTTTTTCAACCTTTTAGCGCAAAAAGCGCAGAGTCACGGAAAAGTAATAATGCGAAGAGTTTAAAAATGATAGCATTTTCACCTTTCCCTCCGCGCCCAATTCCCCCACAGGCACTTTTTGATTTTGTAAATTTACACAACCAATCAAAATTCCTCCTGCCCCCCCCCCTCCCCCGGTCCCCCCGTCTTTCCGCAATTAAATCAAAATAATCCACGGGGAGTGAATGTCGTAAATTGTTTTGTTGTTATTTATTTTGGTGTTGACGGAGGAGGGGGAGAGGTCCGACGACCAGCCAATATATTCACTCTTTCAAATTCACGCGTCAGAAAGAAACATTTAGGCTTATTTTGATGTTTATGATTGGGTCGATGGTCCCCCGTAGTTTTTGTGCCCTTCAAATCCTCTTCCTTTTGGTCACTGAAATGCCATTGCTTGTACATTCTCGACAACAATTCAAAGGTAAATGGATTTTGGCCATATTTACTGGGGAGGGCTTGACTTGCTTCAAACAGTTTTGCCCCCTCCGGCTTTTTGTTTTGGAGAATTTCTGATGGGAAACTAAAATTAGCAGTCAGTGGAAATGATATCTCCGATCAGTTTGGATGATCTTTTAAATCAATTGGTACAACAAAAGTTGACCAAAATCGATTAAACGGGGAATTTCTTCACTTATTTTTGCAATCGCTTCTTTTAAAAGTTTTTTTCAAAAGATTCACCAATTGGCCCGGCCAGACCGGTGTTTCGACGAACACCTTTTATACGACTACAAACTCCCGCAAAAGTTATTCACCCGCCGGGAATTCGACCACCAAAAGGACTGGCCACGACACTGAACCAGGCCAAACTTGTGGACTTTATGCATATTGCAAAAATGAAACTACAGAAAATGCGTCTCTGATCAATGGGGAACATTCCGAATGAGAAAGGATTTTGGCGATCACCGGCGAGGGTGGGAGAACGGACAGATCATCTTAAACACTTTCATTTCTCAAACTCGAATAAATCAGATTTAATTTTCAATGCTTATGGCACAATAAATGGTTTGCATTTTCTGCATGAATGATCAGGAGTAAGGTTGGCACCCCGACGTTCGGGGAGGAAAAAGTCGGGGTTAAAGGTCGGGGAATTACAAATTGTCGGAGTCGAGGGTGTTGGGGACAGGTACTGTCTTGTATCAGGGTCGGGGATTGATCCAAAAGCGTCGGGGTCGGAGTGCCAACCCTAATCAGGACATCATTATTGTGCCTAAATTTCCGTTGCCAGGGGCAACAATTGGTGCCATCCATAAAGAGGTTGGGTTGGAGGGAAAAGTGCGAAATGTCTTCCATTTTTGAGTAATTTGTGCCTCCCTTAAAAATGTCCGATTTGCGCCGAAGATCGGAAATCAATTCTAAAAGTTCAAAGGACAAACGGCCGACAGTTGGTAGTGAAAAGGGCCAGTCGCGGGACAAACGGTCCAAAGAGACAGTTAAGGAAAAAGACAAAAGGACGAAAACGAGTAGCAAAGCGGAAAAGTTGAAAGAAGCAGGTGGAGAAAAGAAGAAAAAAGAGGCAAATAATGGCGAGAAAAGAAGCAGCAACAAAATCGCTGAACTTCCCCAACAGAAAATGCAGCAAAAACGCTTGGAGAAAGAGGAGGAGGAACAGCAGCACTATGAAGAGGACTTCGAGCAGTACGAGAGCGATTTTGTGGGTGACAAACTTTAGGGTTTGAAAATATTGCTGCTATTAAATGGATTCCTCAAAGGATGAGGACATGGAAGAAGCGCAAAATGAGCATCAACGGATAACAAAAACTGTGAAGAATGAAGCGGCGGTGGTGCACGAAGAACATGACGAAGAAGAAGAAGACCCGGCCAAAAGTTCTGTGCTGTTGCGACGGGTCGCTGAGGGCAAATTGCGGGCAAAGGAAACTGCGGACGCCGGAGGGGCTGCACTAATTGTGAGGCGAGAAGTGAACTTCGTGGACGAAAATGGGGCGGCACAAACGGAGCAACTTGGCACGGAAAGGTACAGCGGACCGATCGAGATTCTTGATCGATAAATTTACCAAGACTTTTTGAGATTTTCATGATTCTCGAGATTTACGGATCTTGATATGATTTTTTTTTTCGAGATTCTCGATCGAAGTCTCGATCGGTCCTTCCGAGCTCTAGTTTTATTGCTTGCTAAAACTTGTGCCGTCCGGGGGGTGGGATTGGAGCTCCATTCTTTGGTCAATGAATTCTTCCGATGGCACTTTTGAAGGTGGTCGTCAGAAATGTTTCGGCCTCAGTTGGGTGGAGAAGAACATGAAGCTGGAATGACGGCAAAAGCTGCACATTTGATGGACTTTTTCATGGAATTGGCCGGAAAGCGGGAGGGAAGGGCACAAGTAAACTTAAAAGCACAAAAATTTGATTTTTGGCACTAAACGAAGGCGTGCACTCAAATGCCGGAAGCCGGACTCGCTGTTGCAACTCAAACAGAGCGAACGGAAAGCGAGTCAAAGAGTACCCAACAAACGCAGTGGACGGACGAATCGGTCTTCTCCAACTCCAACGGACAACAACGGCATTTAGCAGAGGAGGGAGACAAAAACGGTCAAAATTGGCAACAACGACGACGGCTGAACACATTCCTCAAGGCTGTTGAGCACGTACGCCATGTTTGACGCCATGGCTTTTCAATCAAAATCTCGCGTGCCAATCAATCGATTTATTTTTTATATGGCTCACGCGTCGATTGTTGCGTTCAGTTGGTGAGTGGCATTGGCAGCACTTGCGGACACATCGCCGGACAAGTCCATCTTGCAGCACAACTCCAACTTGGAATTCAGCTTCCCGCTTCTCCACCTTTTCGTTGAGCAACAGCGCGTTGTTCAAAGGCATTACACGGCTTCTGTAATCAATTCATGTGAACATTTAAGAAGGTCGTCTGTGCGCGATGACTGTTAAGGTTTCTGCTTTGAATTTCGCATTTGATGAGTGCCCGTCGAAGTTCGGTGTTGTCACGCTGAACTTCCTGAACTTCTTTACCAACACCCAATCCGACTGCTTTTAGCACAGCAAATTATTCTCATGAATGTCCAAAAAACTGTGAACCAAAAATAACGGGGAAGATCAATTCGATTTTAGACGTTTTATTCACTCAGCTTAATTCAGGACCCGCACACAATTTCTGTTGCCATATTTGTGCCAAAATCGGATGGTAATACATTTATTATTTACACATAAATTATTCATTTTGGTCTTTTTATTTTCAATTTTTCACTTGGCGGATTGAATGGATTTTTTTAATCTTTAAGATGTGAGACTGAACCGGAAGAGTTTTATTGCTGAATTTCCTTTGGAAAGTCCGGAGATTCACCCACTCCGGTTAGAATCGGAATGGAAATTGAGGGGGGGGGGCGGAGCAGTTCAACTCGGTCCGGACATGGTTTTTAAGGTTGTTACGGTGTGAACAGGAAGTGGTTGCGTTCCGCTACTCGTCCGATAATTTCTCCGCCGCTTTCGCCGGATTGGTAATGGAAAACATCTTCAAAAGGATGGGCTGGGGACTGCTCCCCAACCGCGCGACATTTTGGGCGCCTCATCCTCCTTCGACTCCGGCAAACGTGCCGTCCTTGACGGCCCCCGACAGATTGTCCCCCGAAGGGTCGAGGAGCAACCCCCCCCCAAGCCTATTAAAAAGCTTTATAAAATTATGTTCGAATATTTGACTGACCCGCTACAGAAAGACGGCAGCGTCGTTGCATGGGATTTACATGCCGAAGAACGTCCGTTTGCATCGCTCGTTGACGCCGGCGGCGTGTCGTCGGCACCGGCTCCCGCCTCAAAAGGACCGTTTGTCCTCGTCCCCTGCTTTGACACCGCATTTTCCTCATTGATTGACGCTAAAGACAACGAAAGCCGGCAAATGGGACACATCAAAGCATCGGCCGCCCATTCGTTCGTCGACAGACGACGTCGAAATGCCGTCCTCAATTGTTGCCTTGGAAGTTTTGAGTGGTGAGGACAAAGGCGCCAGGGTAAGTCGCAACAAGCTTCAGAATTAAGCTAAGCCCCCAGGGTTGATCAACACCGATAATTAGGAGCCCCTCAAAACCCCGGAAGGCAAAATAATCCCCGGGTGCCTGGAAATTTGCGTCTTTTTAACTCAAGACCGGATAATTCTCCCCAAACACGACGAACACCGGCCGGCATTGAACAACCCTAGGAAAGACAATAAAAAGTGCCGTTTTTTTGAACACATTTGACTTTTTGAAGGGTATTAGCTCAGCTCGTTACATTGTACGAGTCGGGCACTGTTCGCTGGTGGACGGCGTTGGACAATTCGCCGAATTTGCAGCAGCCATTTCAGTGGCCGTCTGACGCCGCCGCCGGCGATTTGGATGGGTCGTATGTGACGAGGGAAGGCGGTGGACAAATCAAACTGGTCCAACTATTCACCACCACCAGATGTTTTGGTGGACGGTCGGTTGGTTGTGTGTAGTGATTGATGTTCGAGAGTCTCGGTCTCGAACCGAGAAAAGTCTCGGGGTTTTTGGTAGTGCTGCACGAGACCCAAAATTTACCGAGACTCGAGAGTCGAGACCGAGACCGAGAAATGACACCGAGACTCGAGACCGAGACCGAGAAATGACACCGAGACTCGAGACCGAGACCGAGACCCAAAAAACCCGAGAAATTTCTCGAGTCGAGACTCGAGAACCGAGAATTTCGAATTTTTTTTGAAATTTACTAAAAAAAATTTTGATTTTAAGTTCCACAAATTTTCAATGTCGATTTTTAAGGGTGCATTTTCCGTTTTTACTGCTATTTAGTTAAGGAATTTTTAAAATACGGGTTTTTTACAAATTTTGCTTCACTTTTAGGGGGGGGGTGGGGTCGGCGGTGCCGATAGGCGCCGCCGGAGAAAATTTGGAATTTTTTACTCAATTTGTTAAGAAATTTGCAACCAAATCTTAAAAATGCGGTAATTTGTGATGGATTCAGTTAGGAAAATATGCCTAAATGATCCCTAGTGGTTGATTGCATCCTTTTTTTAGAACGTAAATTGAATTGGCGAAATAATCCCACACTAAAATTTGCAAAAAAAACATTTCGTAAGGTTTTCTGAGTGATTTTTTTTTTTGACTAACAAATAAGAATCAATAAAAAAGAACAATTGTTTTGGGGTCTCGGTCTTGAATCTCGGGGTCAAGTCTCGGTCTCGGTAAATTTTAGGTCTCGAACATCACTAATTGTTTGTTTTCACAAAAATCCGTAGTTCCATTCGATTTGTGTACAAATTTTGTTCTTTTGAAGAAAAAAAATTGGCGAATTTTGCACGTGCATGGCATTCCTTCCGCCGATGGCAACAAATTTGAGCAATAGTAGACAAGCAGCAAAGTTTTGGTTGGCAGTTCTGCCGGACGAATTGTCAGCGTTGGGAGAGGGGAAAATGAATGCGTGCATTACAGTAGTGGTGGCATCGACCGTGGTGAGTGCTTGCTTACTGTAGGTGATACTGTAGCCGGTTTGTTTCAACCGACGGGGGTCAAACAATTACAGTATCTAATCCCCTTCTTTTTAACATAAATAATAAAATAAATATATTCAATTGTTAAAAAGGAACTTGAGCCTGAAGAGATCACCGGCATTCGAACGTGCCCTCTCAAAGAGAATATTTTTGCGGTAAACGTCACTATTTAATAATATGAAAAGTATTATTACAAAATAAAGATTTTGATCAATTTTTTCTTTGGGAAATCAATCATTTATTTAACACAGATCATCACCTCCAGACGTCTGTTATTTTATGACCAGAACATTCGCTTCTCCAATTCTCATCCATTCGCTTTCCAACCGAATTTTGTCCCCTACACTTTTTGAATGGAGTCCATCCAATCGGTCTAATAAAATTTTATTTATTATTTTTTAATTCAATTTCTTTTTTACAGTGCTTCCACCCCATTTTTTACGGTTCCACGATGGTGAAGTGCTGACATTATGGAAATATAAAAAGGACACAAAACGCCTTCAAAGTTTTGAATGCGATTTAAAGGGTGAAATTAACGCTAAAATACGCGCAACTCTGATATGGACCGACCAAATGGACAGTTCGTTTGTGGTAATTCGAAAGAGAGAAAAGTTGGAAATTTTTTGAGTTTTTGTTCAGGCCTTTCTGCTTTCTGATGACCGAGTTCAAATTCATTGTTTGGAGAGAACCAATTCGACGGACGCAATGCAATTCATTGAAACACTCAAAATCGAAAATGCTGTATAAAAAGTGGTTCACAATTTGCATGTTATTAGTCCATCTCCAATCCAAAAAACCCCTCCCAACCCATGCTGACAAAACAACGATTCATTAATTTTCTTTAAATAGCCATGACCATTTTTTGAACGACATAACTATTCCCAGAAACACAAATTGAATCCAAAAAATTCTAAATAAAAGGATGTTCAATCAACGAAACTCGACTTTTTTCTGTTTGAATAAAAATAGAAGGAACACAAGTCTCAACGCTTGTCTCAACAATTTAATCAAAACTCAACAATAAACATTCTCCAGAACCTCAAGGGACACAAAAAGCCTCCAATAATCACTGTTGTTGAGGGGGTGCCCCTCCACGTCCAAAGCCCTGGCGATGGCTAATTGGAGCTGCCCCGGGCCCGGCCTCGGCTTGCTTGTCGCTCACTGCGCGATAACCGCCGCGGTCAGCGTCCGCACGGATTGGCCCTGCAAAATGTAACAAAAATTAGTCTCGACATTACCAAACTCCAAACAGTTTTTTGAGCTAATTTTGGCAATGCTGCAGAATGGGGATCCCGTTTTTTAAAAATTTTAAACAACAAGAGTTAAATTAATTCGTTTTTGTTTGTTTGTTTTTTGAAAATCACCCTATTCTGCAGGATTGCCCGAATTTTCCATTAAATTTTTTTCGGATTTCGGGAGGGGGGTGGGCTTGGCACAGGCCAATAAAATAAATATTTGAACAACGGGTTTGAGTCCCAACCTCGCCCTCCTTTGTCCGCAAAGGCCTGTCGAATCGGGTCGGCCCTCTGTTTGTGAGTGTTCGGCAACACATCGTCCGGAAGTCCAAGGTAAGTTCGCAAGTGAACAATGCCATCCGGCTGGAGGTAAAAATAGAAATGGTGCCAGGCAAACTGCTCTTTGACAAGTCCGCGAGAAGCCAGACTCTAAATTTAACAACAAAAAAAATTACTTAAATTTCATCACTTTAAAAATTTAGTTAGTTGTTTACAAAAAACCATTTATTTTTTAAAACGCTAATGCAACAAACCTTCAACGCCTTGATCACATAAAGGTTCTTGACGCCCTTAATCTCGGGATGCGACTTCAAATTGTAGTCCTTCTTCGCGATGCAAACTCCGTCCTCAAACAAATGCTCGTATATTTTCTTACGATCTGCTTGTGGCATAAGCATTTTTGATTGTTTCGATTACAAAGGTAATCTAAAATCTAAGATTTGTAAGTAAAATACAACAACTGCTATTGTGTGTTTAGTTGAATCGTCGAATCCAAACAACTTTTCGATTTTCTGAATAAAAGAAAAGACTTTCACAGCGGTCGCTAAAAAGCTCAGTAAGGTATGGAAACGCGAAAAAAGTTGCAGAAGTATGTCCCTGAAAATTAGCATTTAGCTTCTAAAGTTTAAATATTTGTAATTTTAATAAAAACATTCATGTTTGGCATTGTGTATTCAAAATTTTCAATAGGAAAAGCCATTTTATCGAAAATGCGCTTTCTAAAAGATTCTTGTGATTTACTATTTTCCATTAAAAGATTCATTATAATTAAATTTTCCCGCGCCGGCGGAACCGTTTTTACTTTGAAATTCTGAGAGAATATACAATTTTATATTTGCCGTAATTCAGAATTATTTAGAAGAAATGACGTTCTTTCACTTTTGCAATTGTGTTGTGCTGGCATATGCCCCTCATTTATCGTTTTTCGATATTCTTCACTGTCCGAATACACCAGCATTTGGAAGTGTGGACAAGCGGCCATTGGTACGTATTGATTTGCTGCATTTATAACGCAAAAATAATTCTTTTTTAAGTTTATTTGATGACACAATTCATCAAAATGGTTATTTTTGTCTATTTTTATTTAATGCCTAAAGCATTTTCAGTTGACGTTGGCAACTTTTTTCCCAATTGTCGAAGGCGAATACAGCTTCAGTTACGTGAGTAATAACTTTATATTTGTTGGGAAAATGGTTAACAGGGATTTCCTAAATAATCTTTTAACCGATTGTTTAATTAAATTATAATTATTGTACTTAAGGAGTTAATGAAGAGTGCTGTGGACATAATTGATGTGATGGGACTCCATTTTGCCATTTCGTACTTTCTGTCCGGCAAAGGCGAAGTCCGTATGTTCACTGCCGGTTTGGGATGGACGGCGGCGCATTCAATTCTCACATATTTTGTTGTGTTTTTTGTCGGGGCTCGGACGACCGGGTTCAGTTGGCGATTCATTCAGACGGCCATCAAATCGAACCTTGACTTGGTACACATTTTGACACTATACCAAGAAGAAGTTATACGGATCCTTTAACAAGAAAAAACCGGCATCATTTTTAAAGGTTTTCCATTTGTCGCTGGCGTCGCTCGTTTGGATTTTTAATCGCATTGAGCAGACGGCCCGTTCAAAGCATTTGGCCTGTGTTTTGCTGCTTTTCTGCATTTTTCACTCGGCCATTTACCAGTGATTTATTTGTTTTTATTTTATTCCTTTTTGTTACATTATGTAATTGTTACATAATTTAGGACAATATTCAACTATTTGGCCATTGATTCTTGGCAATTGCTTGGAGTTGAAACGCTGTTCACTGTTGGATTGGCCCTCTCATCATTAATTGCTTACTCTGGAGTTGTGGCAAAGGAATAAATAATTGTTTTTTGTTTAAAAATATTCTCTTTTTTATTATTATGTTTTACGGATGATGTGTGATTGGATTATGATCTAGACTTTTCATGAATAATATGCCACCCATTTTTATTGTCACTATTAATCCGAAATATTGTCTTTGTTAATATAATATTTTTTTATAAAAAAATTTAAATTGGACGCATATTTATTTTCTAAATAATTGTACTAGCTAATGGAAGAACTAAACAAATTTGCGCTGAGTGCAGTCGAATACGATCGCCTGGGACAGGCTGATGAGGCCATTTTTTATTATAAGGTTTTGGTGTTCGCATAAATCTGGGTGGGTCAACATTGCCAAACTAACGTCCATTTAAATACCTTTTATAAGATAATCTCAATTCATTCAAAAATATTCATTTATTTTTGTCTTTGGAATTGAAAAACTCTCGCTTATTTTTAGCCAAATTTGTTTTGTTTTGTATACTAGTAAAGCCTCGCGATTTGGCTTTATGTCTTCCATTCATTAAGAAATAATTATTAAACAAATTTTTTCAGATTTTGTAGTAAATTAAACATGTCAATTCCGACTGAATCAACCAATGGAGGGGGCACAACAGCTGATCAGGGTAAGCTCATCTGAAGAATTCCTTTAATTTGAAGGAAAATTGCACTGACATTTTTTGGAATAATAGAATTCCGAATTCAAAAACGGTTTAGGCCCCGTAGTCAGATTAGCGTAGAGCGCGCTTTTTCTCAAATTATTGCATTAAACAAATTTAGTTGGGTTTTGGTTATATTTGATGCTGAAATTCAGCAAAATTTGAGATTCTACTTATAACTCTTAAAATGGTCACCAATTCATTAAATTTTAATCGCAGTTGGCCATGGCGTCGAACTTTCGGAGAGTGAACGAGACAAAGGTTTGCTGTACGCATCACACGCAGGGAAGACAGATCTTGTGCGCTTTTTGCTGTCGAAAGGCGCGCGCGTTGATCGGACTACGAACGAAGGTGAGGGAATTTAACAGAAAATGCCGTTTAAAGGATTATTTAGTGACACTCTTTTAAATCAAAAGTATTTTAATTAGTTACTTTTAATTTTCAAGGGTTTTCGCCGCTTTTCCTTGCGGCAAGAGAAGGGCATTTGGAGGTGTGTAAAGCGTTGATCGCCACAGGCGCTAATAGCAACCAGGCGGCGGATGACGGCGTTACGCCGTGGCTGATAGCGTGCGGGGAAGGCCATTTGGACATCGGTGGGCGTTTTGAAGAAGGGTTTCGGTTCTAATAAACGACAAGTGGTTTCACTGAAATGCTTTGAACTAGGGTTGCCGCCGGGGGGAGGGGGATCCCCGGTCAAACCGGGGACCACAAACCGGGGATCCCCGTTTTTGGGGATGAGCAAACCGGGGAACGGGGATCCCTATACGGGGATGGGCAAAATCCATTTTTAGGGGTGCATTTTTGAAAAGCAATTTTTTGGGGCTTTTTTTAAAAATCCGAAATTTTTTCAAACTAAAATGCACCCCTAAGAAAAGGCTTGTTATGGCAAATACCCTAAAAATTTAATTTTTTGAATTTCCACCAGAAAGTGCCATCTTTAGGGGTGCATTTTCATCCCCGGCCGGGGATGAGACCAGTAATCCCCGTTTTCGTGGATCAGCAAACCGGGGACGGGAATGAGAATGGCCGGGGATCCCCGGTTTCCCACCCCCCCGGCGGCAACTCTACTTTGAACCTTACAAAGGGAAGGTCCCAAAAGTGTAGACGAAGTTGTGGTATTTTTTATTTAGGTTAATTGAGAAGAGTCAAAGTTTATAATGAATGACTTGGTTGACCCTCGATTAATATATATTATTTGACATGAAATTAAATCCCGTCGGAATCAATTTTCTGAAATTTTTAATCGCAGTCAAATTCTTCCTGGACAATGGTCAGGACATCGAAGCTGCGGGCAGCATCGGCTATACCACGCTTCTAACCGCAATTCTAGAGAAGAAAAAAAAGCTTCTGCATGGATCAGCCAGCGCAAAATATAAACAAGAGTTCGTTTCAAAAATGCTTTGAGGTTCGCGTCCGACGGCGCCATCGTTGAGATTTTTAAAATTGTTTTGTTTTGTTAAACAATTTTGCACTAAATTTTGAAAATAGAACCAAAAATCGACAAATTCACCAAAACTATCTTTCTTATGGCTGCATATTTTTTCCCTTTTCGAAAAAGGGCATTTTAACGGAAAACACGAAATTGTTACGAATAGAAACAGTTGCACCGGTTTGATGCACGCATCCTGCGCAGGGAAAGGGGACGTTGTGCGCTTTTTGCTGTCGAAAGGCGCGCGCGTTGATCGTACAACGGACGAAGGTGAGGGAATTTAAACAGAAAATGTCATTTAAAGGATTATTTAGTGACACTCTTTTAAATCAAAAGTATTTTTAATTTATTATTTAAATTTAAGGGTTTTCGCCGCTTTGTCTTGCGGCAAGAGAAGGGCATTTGGAGGTGTGCAGAGAGTTGGTCGCCAAAGGCGCTAATGTCAACCAGAAGTCGAATAATGGCGGAACACCGTGGTTTGAAGCGTGCATGCGAGGCCATTTGGACATCGGTGGGCGTTTTGAATGATACCGAGATGTTCGATTAAGCCATTTAACAAAAAAATATTGGCAGGTTTGCAAATAAACCTCTCGGAAATGCTTATCCCATCGGTATCAATTTTTAATTGCAGTCAAATTCTTCGTGGAGAATGGACAGAACATCGAATTTGCAGGCATCATCGGCTATTCCGCGTTATTCAAAGCGGAGGAAAAAAAGCTTCGGACTCAGCGTAGATTAGCCAGGTCGGACGGTGCCGTCGTCGAGAAATTTTTAAAATTGTTTTGTTTTGTTAAAGAATTTCTACCAAAATTGACAAACTTCTTCACCAAAAATATCGTTCTTATGGCTGAATATTTTTCTCAGTTCGAAAAAGGGTATTTTAACGAAAAAAGTGGGAATGATGGATAACGACGAAATGATTTCTAACAGAATTCTTTTTAAGGCAAAACGGCACGGGAAAGGGCTGTTTCAAAGGGTCACGTGGAAGTTGTGGAACTTCTGACACCGCAGTTGGCCAGGGCATCGGAGTTTCAGATAGACACGGTTGCACCGGTTTGATGTACGCATCACGCGCAGAGCAGGTGAACATTGTCAGCTTTTTGCTGTCGAAAGGCGCGCGCGTTGATCGGCCTACGGACAAAGGTGAGGGAATTTAAACAGAAAATGCCGTTTCATATATTTACTGGCACTTCTAAATAAATAAATTTTCAGGTTTTACGGCGCTTCTCTGGGCGACAAGTCGTGGTAATTTGGATGTGTGCAGAGAATTGGTCGCTAACGGCGCGAAGGTCAACCGAAAGACGCGTGACGGCTTATCGCCGTGGCTGGAAGCGTGCGCGCAAGGCCATTTGGACATCGGTGGGAGGCGCATATATATGCTCCAAAAGGCCAAAATATGCCAAAAAAAATGCCGAAATATGCACCAAGAAAAATGGCATTTTAAGTACTCTAATTTGCGTAATACTTAGTTTTTTTCTTCTTTTAACGTCTAATAAATAGATTTAAAACCTCTTCGCGTATTATTTTAACATTTTTGGAAATTCAAAAAAATTCCGTTAGTTTTAATCACCAGGCCAACTCATCGCCAGTTAGCCATCTCCGCTAGCCAGCCAAGCGCCGCCATTTTTTTTGATTTATTTTTTACGCAAAAGCCCAATTTTTCAGGCCTTAAAATGACAAAAGTCAGAGTAAAGGTGAATTATTTTTCAAAAACAGCCAGAAACCCATGATTTGGGTGTTTTTTTTGGCCAAAAATGCAAAATGTTTTTTAAACTTGACCAAAAAAGCTCAAACCAACGCGAAAAGGTTATTTTTGGGCCGTTTCTTCAAAACATATAGGCACTAAGATATCTAAAAACATAAAAGTCCGGGGCCCTAGTTATAAAAGTTTGTAGGGATGAGTTGGCTGAGACACATGAAATTAATTCACATCGATATCAATTTTTAAAAATTTTTTGTTTGCAGTTAAATTGTTCGTGGAGAATGGCCAAGACATCGAAGTTGCGAATAACGAAGGTCTCACCGGTTTGATGTACGCATCTGGCAAAGGGCAGGTGGGCGTTGTCCGCTTTTTGCTGTCGAAAGGCGCGAGCGTTGATCGGACTGACGCCAATGGTGTGGGGGGAATTGGAGCTTGGCAAAAATTGTGATAAAGCGAAACAAAAATTCTTTACTCGGACAAAATTTCCAACCGGATATGATTTTAGCTTGCCAGAGGACTTTTGTCCTTTCCAAGCGGCCGCACCTTTTATTGTCGTGCCAACATTTTAGCCCAACTCTAGTGGAATAATGGACAACGACGAAATGATTTCTAACAGAACATTTTCTTTTTAAGGTAAAACGTCACGGGACAAAGCTATTGCAAAGGGACACGTGGAAGTTGTGGGACTTCTGACTGAATCAGCCAGCGGAAATTGAATTCGGAACTGAGATAAAGAATGACATTTTGCTGTCTTTTTGACAATCGGACAATTTTCCGTTCTTTTCGACCTTGACCGAGCAACTCCTCAATCCCGCGGGAATGATCTGACTCTAAACCAAATTGGGCAAAATTTTACAGTTTTGGGCAATTTTTTTACCAAAATCAGTCAAATTTCAGAATTTTCTTGCCCTATCGGCACTGTAATCGATTTTCGATTCCGGCTTTCCGATACGACTGGTTACCTTTTTTCCGACTCGTTACCCACTATAAAAATGACAACAAGCCTCATAAAATCATAACAAAAGTGCATAATAGGGGACATATGTAGATCTGAGAAAAATATCATTTCGTATCAATAATTGTATAATTTCAAAAATATCAATTTGGTTCAATTTTTTCTACATCAATCGATTCAACAATTAAACCACTCTCAGGGAGAAATGGCTGCTTTCGTGCATTTTAATCGATTTCAGACATAGGTAAATGCAATTTGAAAAATTTGAGTTTTCGAAAAATTATTTGAATTCGGCTCTGGGGTTTGAAATTCGTCGGAATGGATGTCAGATTCGGGTTCTACGCCCCTAAAACCCGTAGACAGCTTTTTATCGACCTAGAAGTTTTTTGTTTTTTGAAATTCAATGCGATAAAACCATTTTTTAATGCGATTGCGATATTTGATTGCCGTAAAACCATGCTCTATTAACATGGACCGAAACTGTAAGTGGGGGCGGCGGATTTGGATGAAGACAAATCGGACTGACTGTAAGGAAGATATGTCCCATCTGCTGGTTGGACGGTTAAAACGCCTAAGCGGGGACATAAAGAGCCTGAGGGAGACGACGGATGGGACGCCCCGGGGTAGCTCGGACGGAAAGAGCTTGGCTTGGGTGTGAAGCTGAGCGACGCGCCGATGGTCGTGGGCTTGATTCCCGCCCGGGGCTACCATTTTGCCCATCTCTTACTGGACGAAGCGGGAGGTTCTTGAGCCAAAACTAAAAGCGTGATGTTGATGACCCCAAATTCAAATGCAGTGCGTATGTGCTGTCCGTTGTTCCAGAGCACCTCCAGTGAGATTGTTCCCCGCACTTCGGGATTCGCAGTTCCAACCCCGGCGAGGTGGTCGGCCAGGGGTCGGCTCCTTTTGACCGCAGAACAGCGAAAGGAACGCCGTCGAACGTGCCGCCAACAACGGGCACAGAGGCGAAAAGCAATAGCCGTGGGAATTGGGTAAATTGTGCCGCAATAAATTTTTGTATAATTGTTGATTGCTGGAGCCAAAAAGGGTTTGTTAAACAGCAGAACGAAGTGCCCAAATTGTCGAATAAAAGGTGGTGACGCTGCTGCGACTGAACAATTGAAATTGGCGGAGCCAAAGGAAGGGGAAGGCGACATTGGCATCCAAGATCCCTTCGAGGTAAATTGCGTCGGCAACACACTAATCGATCTGCTGGGCACATTTTTCAGGTCAACAGAACATCCAAAACTGAGTCTATCCAAAATTTTAGCCGACTTCGTCCGATCGAAGGTAATAATCTGCGCGAACTTTGAATTGATCGGAATTTGCTCATAAAGGTCGGCAATGTCGCGCGGGTGAGCCGTCCCCACCTTCCCATCTACAGTACTTTTTCGATTCCAAAGTACGGTGAAAATTCACATTTGCATAACAATGATCGGACATTTCAGGAGAGGAAGTGCAAAGTGTTCTTTCATCGCGGCGGCAACGCCAACAGGTTCAGCACCAGGCAACAGTGCGAGAGCAGATGTGGCAGTGCGAGGAGCAGACATTAATTAATTAACTTAATTAATTTTAAATTGATTAATCCATCCGCTAAATGTTCGAATTTGACGCATTTGAATCACAAAATGTAAAATATTGCTTTATCCGCCATCAACGAATTCATTATCATTGAACATCAAAATTTGTGGTCTGGTGAAGAGGAGAAGAATGGAGGAGTCAGCAGGACACGTCATGTCGAAGATAATCTTTGGTACTACAGTAAATACAGTATACACCATAAAGAGCCACCGTCTGTCCCAATCAAAAATATGTCAAAAGATTCCTTTCTCCTACAACGTTTCGAATTAAAATTTGTGGACTGGTTGGTGAAGGGGAGAGAATGGGGAAGGAATCAGGAAATGTCATGTCAAAGGAGGTAATCTATGGTACTACAGACACCACACAAAATAGACACCGTCTGCCCCAATCAAAAATATGTCAAGAGATTCCTTTCTCCAACAACTTTTCGAATTCAATTTGCGTTGGTCGCTTCAATCAGAAGTTGCACAACTTCCCAGTGACCACCTGCACAGGCTGCGCCAAGCGCTGTTTTGCCTTAAAAAAATAACGGTTCTGTTAAAAACCATGTCGCCGTCCATTATTCTGGGCTAAAACGTTTCCATTTTTGTTAGTTTTGCTTTGGGCTTTTCATTTCGAAAGTTTCCATTTCATTTCGCCAAGCAAAAAAAATTCCCTCACCTTTTGTAGTGGTCCGGTGAACATTCGCGCCATTCAACAACAAAAACCGGACAATGTTTGAGCTACCGTACATGGCCGCAAACATCAACGCCGTCACTCCCCTCCTCGTCGCAACATCAATGTCCAACACCGGTCCTTCCTCCACAAACAATTTCACTACAATTAAAACTTTATAAAAAAACAGCAGCGTTTGGGAGGAGAGGGTGGGGGGGGGGCGGGATATCGCCCACCCATGTCTAAGTTGCCGGCCATGGATGCTATCATCAACGGTGTCACGCCGTTTGAGTTCGACTGCTGGTTGACATTGGCCCCGTGCTCGACCAATGCCCGACATACACCGAAATGATTTCGCCGAGTGGCCCATGAAAGCGCTGAATTCCCTGAATATTGTGCCCATAAATCGCTAATTTATCCAATTCCAAACCCGAACAATTTTTCGAAAAATTCAAATTTTGAAAAATTATGCACAAAATCGATGGAAATGCACGAAAAAAGCCATTCTCCACCCGTTCGCTCTACTCCTTCGCACCATTGTCCGGCGATTTGTTCATTCGTAATTTATACCAGTCGACGGGGAAGGGGGGGGGGAAGGGTGGAAAAGAGGCTTTCATTTGGCCAACTCATTTACAATTCTATACCCCCAACGATTTTCTCCTACCAAAATTCCAAGAATGGCTTTTTTCGTGCTTTTTTGGTTTAACTTCCCTAACCATCTCTGGTCCTCCGGTCAACTCGTGCATTCTCCGAGAGAAGAAAATTTACAATTTCAAGCTGCCCGTGTTTAGAAGCAATAATCAGGGCGCTTAAACCTTCCCGATCTCGAGCCTCGATGTTCTGGTTAAACTGCACAAACAATCTGACTGCAATTAAAAATTTAGAAAAATTGCTACAGATGGGACAGTTCAAAGCATTTCGGTGAGGTTATTTTCAAAACCAATATTCAAAACACCCACCAATGCTCAAATAACCCTGTAAGCACGCTTCAAGCCAGGGCGTAAACCCAAAACTCGTCTGCCAGTCTGTCAATGCGCCTACGGCGACCAGCACTCTACATACCTCCACATGGCCCTCTTGGGCTGCTCGAAAAAGGGCCGTAAAGCCTGTAATTCAAAAGTAGGAACAAAAAAATACTTTGATTTAGAATTTTAGTTTAAATCCCCTCACCAAGAACGTCACTCCGGTCAATACACGCACCCTTTGTAATCAAATAGCGGAGAACATTTAGCCCGCCAGAGCCGGCCGCGTACATTAAGCCAGTTGCGTGGTGCACATCCGCTTGCTCAATGTCTTGCAGGCCATTTTCCACGAGATAGTGGACTACAATTAGAACTGATCAGGTTTTTGGTAGGATTCTAATTTTTGTTCAATTTTAGACAATTTCCCCTAAAAAATTTTCATTTCGGGAAGGAGGCAAGCTACACGTCCCTGGGTTGATAAATAGTTTTCTGCAGAACTAACCCATTCCTAAATTGTCCTCCGCACAAAACATCATCCACTGCTGGGGGCTCTCTGCCATTTGCAAAGTGAATGTTGGCAAAGCTAAAATCAAAAAATAAATTAAAAAGTGAAATCAAGCCTAAATGGAGGAGAGGAAAATCCAATCGCTGTCAATACAGCACATTGTGAATAAACGAAAATCAGACTGGAAGCGGGGGGGGGGGTAGACTTTCTAAATTTGACGTTCACCACCACCATTATCGGCACAAGAGCCGCCAACACAAAAGCCACCAATGGAGCAACAACAGGAGAAAAACAGACGCCACAGCAGGAAAAACAGTCAGCGTCGACACATCTACGGAGCAGGGGAAAGGCGAGGAACCAGAGTCGACGCAGCAATAACCAACTCAACCAGATTCTGCCGGAGCAACACGTCGCACGTCCAGATGTCATCACAAGTCTGTTGCAGTTCTTTTTCAAAATGTACGGATGGAACGGGACGAGTTGATAACTGTTGGGCCAGGGGGCATGAGTTGGTGTTTGACGAAGCAACCCAAGAGTGCCGCCACTTTGCCACATTGCCGGAGTGTCAGAAAGACAATAAATTATTTGGCTGCTTTTGTCATTATAATTTTAAATATTTTTTATTTTGTTTTTAATCCTTATGTGAAAGCAAACCTTTGGGCCGGACACTTCAGGGTGGGCCATGTTCCAAGATTTATTTGTTTATGAAAATGTTTCCAAAACGACACACTCAAAGATGGCCAAATATGATGGCGTTTAAAAATTACGAATTGTGACGCTTCTGTGGTTATAAAAAATGCCATCGATTTGAGGTGTCCATCATTTGCGGCGTTTCTCATCGACAACAAAACGCCGACGGCGGTGCCCCCTTCGTCTGTAAGGGCCGTGAGGTTGTGGACCCGAACGTACACTGATTTGTCCCCCAATTATCCTAGACTCCTTTCGATCCAAATGGCTCTCCTATTGGATGAACCAATCTCCGAAAACGAAAGTATTCTTTGTCCTTTTCATTTTTTTATTTTCATCACCCGAGGGAATAATGGTGGTAAAGCACTAACTCACTTTTCAAATTTGGTTTTTGTCTATATAAACTATGATGAGTGCAGACAGTGAAGGTTAGACAATTCATATACTTATAACTAGGGCGTGTAATTATGCACATAAAATCTTGAAATATGCACCAAAAAATTGCAAAATATGCATATAAAATGAAAAAATAAAATTTTGATATAAGCAGCATTTTAAAAATTTTATTTTTTGGTGGCAGAGTCGCAAAAAAGTCAATTTTGGTGGTGCATTTTTCACGCCCTACTTATAACACGCAAAAAGCGAGTTGGTGAAAGCGAGTTACCTTAATGGCCGTTCCCCCCCTATCTTTGGGTCAACATTTGCCCAAAGTAACGTCAATTCAAATGTTTAAATAATCCCTAACTTTCAGTCATAAATATGAGGCATATTTATTTTCTAAATAATTGTAGCTAATGGAAGAACTGAACAAATTTGCGCTGAGTGCAGTTGAATGCGATCGCTTGGGACAGACAGAGGAGGCCATTTTTTATTATAAGGTGGTGTTCACGCGGGTCTTGCCTTTTGCTGTTGGGCACTCCATACATTTTCTAACGATAGGGAATTGAGCTTGGGGAGCAGTAGTTGTCCTTATTGTTTCAAGCCTTGTTTTCGAAAACGAACGTGAACCTTTGCTGGGGTTCTTTTGGTATAAAGCAATGAGTTTAGAAGGCAGCGCACTGTACGATCTGTTTGATTGAGTCGGGAAAGCTTTCCGAGACGTACAAACAGGCAGTGGAAAAGTATTTGTTGCGGGCGCGGCTGCTCATGCACAATAATGGCGTTAACGGTAAAGAAGCCCCCCCCCCCCAACTAAATGTATTCATTTCAATTTTGCAGCGCCAGACAATTCATTTTCGGACATCATTTTGAAGGCACAAAAAATGATTGACACGGCGCTTGGCCAAGACGAATTGGGCGAGGAGGAGGAAGCCGTTCGCCTTTACGCAGAGACGGCAGAGTTTTGCATAGAAAAGGTCATTTTTTGCTTTGCTTTTGGTGCTGCTGTTAATCCACTTTCTGAGTCAGCAAAATTCAGAGCAAATTGAATGATGAGAATTCGGTCAAAATGCGAAGTTTGGCGTTTTTGGCATTGGACAGAGCCGAAGCTTTGAAGAACAAACTCGCCGGTAAGGGCACGGAGCAGTTTCTGTTCGCTGGGCCGTCGGCCCCCAACCTGACGGATGAGGACGAGGACAACAACAACAGTTACAGTGCAAAGTGTTCAAATAGAAAATGTTTTTTGCCATTTTAGCGATGTGTTTGCTGACCCTCCACTCGTCGGACAGTCCGTCTCCGTCCAATGCCGGTCGAATTGTGGCCAACGCTTCACCCCAACCAGCAGGCAAAACGCGTCGTCGATGGTCCGAAGTGAGAGACGGCGGCAGCCGAAAAGCTGTCGAGAAGTTGGAGGAGGGCGAAGTGCGCGTTCTGTTCGCCACTTCACGGATAAACACGCGCACTTACGTGCCCTTCATCAAGGAGTGCGACTTGAAGGAGCCCTTCGCTCTGTCCATCCCTTTCTCGTGGGTTTTCATCACAATTTGTGACAACATTTTATTTGATACAACAACGAACCTTTGTTCAGTGATAAAGACGGCTTTTTGCCGCTGTCTGAAAAGCAAAAGAAAGTGCTCAAAGGCTGGCTTCGTCCGGACGAGTTTATGGCCGACCCGAAGGTGATTGTGCGCATCGACTCGGGCACCATCAAGCAGGTACCCCCACTTCTATCATAATTAGAGCTCCCGGACTGCTCGAAATTGTTTGAGTAATTCTCTCCGGACTCTAATTATAATGCCGGTAGAAAATTTTATTATTTCCGCAGACTATCATCACGGATTGCTCTTTTGTTGCTTCGCTTGCTGTGTGTGCCCGGTTTGAGAACAGATTTGGCACTCGTTTGATAACAAAGTGAATCAATCACACAATTTTCCTTCGCCATTCGTCAATATTTGTTTACTTTTTAGTATTATTTACCCACAAAACAAGAAGGGTGATCCAATACACAACCCGTGCGGGAAGTACATGGTCAAACTGCATATCAACGGCATTTGGAGGAAGGTGAGTGAGTCTGTGTGTTCATCTACAATCCATTTATTTGTTTTTGGACTCTTTCAGGTGATCATCGACGACCTTCTTCCGCTTGGCAACAACGGCGAATTGCTTTGCTCCCACAGTCAAAACAAAAACGAATTGTGGGTCTCACTGTTGGAGAAGGCGTACATGAAAGTGATGGGCGGTTACGACTTTCCCGGCTCCAATTCGGTTGACTCCCCACCAAAATTGGGGTTTTAAAATTAACCAAAAACATTTTTTGCAGAGCATCGATTTGAACGCGTTGACTGGTTGGATTCCAGAACGCATTCCGATCAGACCTAAAGAGAGCGTTTTTGACGCGGACAAAACGTTTGAACGGCTCTTTTTGCATTTTCATCAAGGCAAGGCAACATTTTGAAGTTAATGACATCATAAAAACTGGTTTAAACAAATTGTTGCATTTAGGACACTGCTTGATTACGCTGGCCACAGGAAAAATTGATGAAGCGGAAAGGGAACGAACCGGACTGGTGGACGCGCACGCATATGCCGTTTTGGATCTTCGAAAAGTTGATGTCAGTTGTTGTTGTTGGTGCTGTTTTATGTTCATGTTCATGTGCTACCTCCATACGCGACTTTTTTCGTTTAGGGGAAGCGCCTTTTCTTGCTCAAAAATCCGTGGACCAATTTGCGGTGGAAGGGCCGCTTCTCCGAGAAGGACGTCACGTCATGGACGCCCGAAATGTGTGCCAAGTTGGACTACAACCCAAAGGATGCCCAACAGTTCGATGACGGCATCTTCTGGATTGACTACCCGTCCATCTGTGCCTTCTTCGACGTGTTCTATGTGAATTGGAGTCCTGCCCTCTTCCCATTCCGACACGCACTCCATTCGTCCGTTTATTTCCCATAAATTTGCGAAACGTTTGTGCCATTCTCTTTCAGCTCCTGGGATGCGGGCAAAGGGCCGGTCAAGGACCTGTACACAGTGGGTGAGAATCCGCAGTACTTTCTGGAGCTGAACAATCAGCACGGCACGGCGTCTGTGTGGATACTGCTCAGTCGACACATAACTGAAAAGGTGTGCTGTTTGGGCTTAACGGAATCCACATCCATTCGAGCAAAGCGTTTCATGCCGTTTCGACCTTTTTTGATTTGTGTTAACGGCTTTTGTTTAAGGACGACTTTGCTAACAACTGCGAATATATCACTGTGATGGTGTACAAAAACGATGGAAAGCGCGTCTACTTGCCATGTGATTAAATAAATTTTTAAAAAAAGATTGGGATGGGTGCAATTGTGGGCTATTTTTGTTGTTGGAATGTTGTCACTGTTCGTGCCCCCGGGGGTAGTATTTTGATCGGATAATTTCACAGTCACTTTCACAATTTCAGTTGACCCGAAGCCGCTTCTGGAGGGCACTCGTATCAACAGGTGCCTCTCTCTAACATTGGCATAATAATGCCGCAACTTTTTATTGCTTTAGCCCCCATTACCTTTGCCAATTGATCATCCGTGAGCCCGGCGTGCAGCGCTTCACCTTGGTCATTGCGCAAGTGAGGAGAAAGAGGGGGGGACATGGCGAGGGGCGGGGGGGGGGGAAGGAGTTCAGCGGTGAGTTGACGGCAAATAAATGTTGTGTGCCTTTAGTATGAGAAGATGAAGACCATTTACTACAGCTTGAGAATTTATTCGAGCGTCGAATTCCGTTGTGGATCCATCCAAGTGCCATACAAATTCCACAAGAAGGTGTTGTTGTTGATATTTTGGAATCCCGCTTTTTCGAGCAGTTGGGCCCGTGCAATGTGCCAAATTTTAAGGAAACGGCAGAATGGCGCGGGCCAACAGCTGGAGGCTGTGGAAACGGGATGAGCCGAGAAACCTTTCAGTGAGTGGGTTTTAGCACAAAATCGTTTAAATCTCCTACCAATTCTTCATAACCTCAGAAACAACCCCCTCTTCCACCTCTCTCTCGAGGACGGCAGCGACGATAATGCCATTTTAGTCGAACTGCGCGGACCGAAGGAGTACAGCGTTGGGTTCGAACTCGCTTTGGTGTCCCCTATCCGAACTGATCGCACATTTGAACGCCATGACTCGGGACCGTTCAGGCAAGTTTACGAGAATTGGTGCCACGCTCGGCTCTTTTGAAACCCCCGGGTATGGGAGGAAGTAAAAGTCAATGGCTCCTCCCCCATGGCGAGTTGGTGTTGTGCCGTGCCTTCTCCGCGTTAATGTGTCCTTCTGTGTGCAGGCCTGGCTTCACCGCTCTCCAATTGGAAGGGCTGCCGGCCGGCACCTTTTCCATTCGTCCGATGACTTTCGTCGCGGGACAGGAGGGTCCGTTCATTCTCCGAGTCGACTGCTCGTGCAACTTCGAATTGAAGCGAGTTCAATGAATGCGGTGCGTTGATGTGATGGACAATTTTGTAAATTCGTTTTTGTCACTAATTACTCTCATTTGTCTGTAACGTATTTTATCATTTTTAGTGCCACTCACTCCCCCCTACGCATATTTATTAGTTGTTCTCTAAGATGGCTCAAACGTGCATTTTAAAAATACCTCTCGAAACGCAAGAGGTTGTAATTGTTGTGTTTTTTTGTCGGTGCTCGGACGACCAGGTTCAGTTGGCGATCATTCAGACGGCCATCAAATCGAACCTTGACTTGGTACACATTTTGACACTATACCAAGAAGAGTTATACGGCCCTTTAACAAGAAAAATCGGCATCATTTTTAAAGGTTATTTGTCGCTGGCGTCGCTCGACTCGGCCATTTACCAGTGATTTATTTGTTTTTATTTTATTCCTTTTTGTTACATTATGTAATTGTTACATATTTTAGGACAATATTCAACTATTTGCCCATTGATTCTTGGAAAATGCTTGGAGTTGAAACGCTGTTCACTGTTGGATTGGCCCTCTCAACATTAATTGCTTACTCTGGAGTTGTGGCAAAGGAATAAATAATTGTTTTTTGTTTAAAAATTATTCTCTTTTTTATTATGTTTTATTACTTTGCAATACTTTCATTTCCATTTTATCACTCCATCTTTCCGATTTTCCCAATGTTAATTTTAAAGCGAAAATGGCGGTGGTTTTTGGCGTGGGAAAAATATTGTGTAATGTTTCTCCGCCCACTTTCGGTCGAGAGAGAAAGTCATCGCCCTCCGGGGTGATCATTTCATTGTTCGACGACAGTTCGAGGTGCTTTCCGCCATTCTTTTCCAAGTCATCCATGTTTATCTGTGCAGTAAATCAGGTGAGGAGGGGAGGGGACGTTTTGTACGCACCTCAGTTCGTATCCGGCCGTTTCGTACCCAACTATTTTTGCTCTAAGCGCGCGTGGCGAGCCGTAATAAGCTATCATAATTGCAGATTGAATCTGAAACCAAAATTATTAATTTTTTAGGTTAGGCTTAAATCTAGTAGGACTTACTAAAGCTTAGCTCATAGTTTTAAACGCATTACTTCTTCAAGTATTGTTAGCGATAATTTGTCGTAGTTGGCGTCAGATAAACATATGTATCCTGGTGTCTATTATATAGGTTGGGTACGAAACGGCCGGGTACGAACTGGGTCGCAGGTGAGGCGACAGTTCTTTTGACCGTAGCGGTTAGCGGGGTGGTGCGGGCTTCATTCATTGACATAGGCGTAATGGTGTCTTATAGGTCCCGATTAAAAAAAAAATGCGTTTTATGCAACTCCGAGAAGTACTCGGGGGCTATTGAGGTCGCTGATCACGAATATACATCAGATTCATCATATGAAATCATCTAATCTATGATTTTAACATAAAAAATTTTAAAACTTTTTTTTTGCTTTTAAAAAAATGCATGAAAAAGATGAGAAGATGCGACAAAAGTGCATAAAATCGAGAAAAGCTCTAAACATTGACAACATATTTGGGTGATCTGATCAAATATTGTCAAAAGCAGCCAAGCGTCTTTTTCCCGTGATGAGGAATTGGGCTTGGGGAACAGTAGTTGTCCTTATTGTTTCATGCCTTGTTTTCGAAAACGAACGTGCCCTTTTGTTGGGGTGCTTTTGGTATAAAACAATGACTTTTTAGAAAGCAGCGCACTGTACGATCTGTTTGATTGAGTCGGGAAAGCTTTCCGAGACGTACAAACAGGCAATGGAAAAGTATTTGTTGCGGGCGCAGCTGCTGATGCACAATAATGGCGTTAACGGTAAAGAAGCCCCCCCCCCAACTAAATGTATTCATTTTTAAAGAAACGCCAGACAATTCACTTTCGGACATCATTTTGAAGGCACAAAAAATGATTGACACGGCGCTTGGCCAAGACGAATTGGGCGAGGAGGAGGAAGCCGTTCGCCTTTACGCAGAGACGGCAGAGTTTTGCATAGAAAAGGTCATTTTTTGCTTTGCTTTTGCAGCTGCTGCTGCTAATCCATTTTCTGAGTCGCAAATTCAGAGCAAATTGAATGATGAGAATTCGGTCAAAATGCGAAGTTTGGCGTTTTTGGCATTGGACAGAGCCGAAGCTTTGAAGAACAAACTCGCCGGGAAGGCCACGGAGCAGTTTCTGTTCGCTGGGCCGTCGGCTCCCAACCTGACAGATGAGGACGAGGACAACAACAACAGTTACAGTGCAAAGTGTTCAAATAGAAAATGTTTTTTGCCATTTTAGCGATGTGTTTGCTGACCCTCCACTCGTCGGACAGTCCGTCTCCGTCTAATGCCGGCCGAGTTGTGGCCAACGCTTCACCCCAACCAGCAGGCAAAACGCGTCGTCGATGGTCCGAAGTGAGGGACGGCGGCAGCCGAAAAGCTGTCGAGAAGTTGGAGGAGGGCGAAGTGCGCGTTCTGTTCGCCACTTCACGGATAAACACGCGCACTTACGTGCCCTTTATCAAGGAGTGCGACTTGAAGGAGCCTTTTGCTCTGTCCATTCCTTTCTCGTGGGTGAAGGTGAGTGAGTCTGTGTGTTCATCTACAATCCATTTATTTGTTTTTGGACTCTCAGGTGATCATCGACGACCTTCTTCCGCTTGGCAACAACGGCGAATTGCTTTGCTCCCACAGTCAAAACAAAAACGAATTGTGGGTCTCACTGTTGGAGAAGGCGTACATGAAAATGATGGGCGGTTACGACCTTCCCGGCTCCAATTCGGTTAATGAATGGGGTTTCAGGTATTATGAAGAAATTACTACATAGAAAATTAAGTTGGGCGCTATAACCCATAGAGGGAGGGGGGGCCATTTTGGTTACAAAGTTTGTGCAACTAAAAATTGTATGAAAATGTTAATTGATGCACTGATTAAGAGTATGTCAATAGAAAACTTAAATTGAGATCTTTAAAGCTGACTGTAGACAGCGATTGGATATGTCTTCTTGCCTTCCATTTCAGTTTTTGTATTTTTTGTTGTTATTGGTTTTAGCTTTAGCAACAAATCTCTTGCGGTTATGGCCAACCTGGAATCGAGTCAATGGTTGAAAGCGTGCATGGATGGCAATTTGGACACCGGTTAGTTCTGCAGATAAACAAAATTGTCAGAAAACTGTTTATATCAAACCAGAGGCGTAGCTAACCATACCTTTTCCCGAAAAAGACATTTTTTTTTCGAAAAAGGAGTAAAATTCTACCACTTTCAAACTGCTTAACAAATTGCAGTCAAATCCTTCTTGGAGAATGGGCAGGACATTGAAATTGCGGATACCGACGGCGCCACGGGTTTGATATTTGCGTCGATGTTCGGTGAAGCCACCATTGTCGACTTTTTGCTGTCAAATGGCGCTCGTTTTGATCGGGTAGTTCGCGAAGGTAAGGGAATTTTCACAGATAATTGTTTAAAGGATTTTTGTTGGCACTCTTCTAAATAGGGTTGCACGGGACCAGTACTAGGGTGTCCACCCTGTAGCGGATATCTTGGTCACGGTTTGCATAAATGCTGCAGCTCTTTCGCAATTCTTCGAAAATCTTAGTTTTGTCCCTTAGTCTCGGTTTTTTTATCGGGACCAAATTTAGTCCTGGCATTCCCAAAAGGCCCGGTCCCGTACAACCCTACTTTTCTAAATCATAAGTATTTTAATTCTAACAATTTTAGGTTATTCTGCGCTTTACTATGCGGCAATGGAAGGCCACTTGCTTGTGTGCGAAAGGTTAGTCGCTAGCGGCGCTAAAGTCAACCAGAAGACGGATGATGGCCGGTCCCCGTGGTTGATAGCGTGCGGAGCCGGCTATTTGGACATCGGTGGGCGGAATATTTCTTCTGAATTGACACGAAACCAATTCGTTTGGAATTTTTCTGAAAATTTTAATTGCAGTTGAATTCTTCGTCAGTGAAGGACAGAACATCGGAGACACGGATAATAATGGTCTGGACGCGTTAATGTACGGGTCACGCACGGGTGATGTCGATTTAGCAAGCTTTTTGCTGTCGAAGGGCGCGAGGATTGAGCAAACAACGAACGCCGGTGAGGGAATTTATATAGAAAAAGCGGATTTATTTGCTGCACTTTCTTAAATCAAAAATATTTTTATTTTGTTATTTAAATTTAAGGTTATTCGGCACTGTATTTTGCGGCACAACGCGGACACTTGGCGATGTGTGAATTTTTAGTGGCCAAAGGCGCAAAAGTCAACCAGAAGTCGAATAATGGGCGGTCAGCGTGGCTGATTGCGTGCGCGGCCGGTTATCTGGACATCGGTGGGTGGAATATTTCTTCTGAATTGACATGAAACAAAGCGTTTGGAATTTTTCTTAAAATTTTAATTGCAGTCGAATTTTTTATGGATATTGATGACCTGGACATAGAACTCATGGATAACAACGGTCTTACGGCACTCATGTACGGATCACGCGCAGGGCATGTTCAAATTGTTAGCAAATTGCTGTCGGAAGGCGCGTGGATTGGGCAAACAACGAACGCGGGTGAGAGAATGTAAACCGAAAATGCGGTTTACTTTTATGTATTTACTGGCACTTTCTTAAATCAAAAATATTTTATTTCGTTATTTAAATTTAAGGTTATTCGGCACTGCACTTTGCGGCACGACGTGTGTTCAAGCAAAAACCCCGGATGATGGTCAACGGGGGGACGGTGTTGCACCGGCACGAGTCCAAGAAGGACATGTACAAGACCAACGACCTCCATCTCGCAGTGGTCGGGCCTAACCCCAAAAGTCCCATCGTCTCTGGCACAGTCAGGCTTTTTTTCTGCCGATCAGACTTTGTTCACCAACTTGACTCATTACTTTTAGCGCACTTCTCGAGCATCTCTTCAGCCCAATGACAATTCGACGGAAGAGGTAATTAATTCTAATCGATCAACCGAACGAACGCTCATTCAGTTGGATTCATCGTCAGAGCGCGAGGAAGTCATACACGACAAGGAATTTCTGAAGGAACGCAAGAATGAGACATTGAACTGGGACACAAACGAACCGGACTCGGCAAGAGTCGAGCAGCAGAAGGATCCCCGCGGGGGTCGGTGATTAGGGAGAACGTATTAAATCAAGGGTCAGGAGTGAAGCTCAAAAAACATCGAGGCTTGTGGTCGAGAGCAACCCTTCAGGGGCAATGGGGGCGCTAAAGTTCTTTGGGCATGAAATGTTCGGTGGTGAGCCCCAAAAATTTCGGTTCGGGCCCTTCAGGGTTGGGTGAGAAACTCGAATCATAGGATTCATGTTCAAACAAACGCGGGTGATCAGATTCTGCTCGTCTCAGATGCTCCGTACACCGTGACGGTGATCACCGGCAATCGATGGGCAGCCGACACTGAAGCAAATCTGTACATCAACAGGCACGGGTCGAACATGGACTCGGAAAAGCTGTGGCTGAAACAGGAGGCACATTCATTCTCAGCTTGGCCAATGACAAATTCGTCACCAAATTCCGCTCGTTCAGTTCACCGATTGGCTCCACAGCAGCGATAAACGGCAACGCTTTCGCCAAAACCAGTCCGATTCGTTTGCCTTCCGACTGTCCTCCAGATTGGGCATAATCAATCGAATTACTGTAGGCCACGAACGACGAGGATACGGTATTTGAAATTTGAAAAAAAAATTGGTGCCACCGAAAGTCCCCCGTGCGTCTTCAGGCGCCGGTGTGTTCATTGGCCGGATTTTGGTGACGGAAGACGAAGTCGGGGGGGATGGAGAAGAGCCGATGGACGACGAACATAATGCCATGTTCCTCTGCAACCGCTGGTTTGACTCCGGTCAGGTGGACGGACGGCTGGAGCGAAGCGTTTGGCTGAGTGCCTTTTATATGATCAGCTCCATTCCGGTGGACGGACGAGTAACGCGTGAGTGTCATGTCATGTCGTGTTGTGATCAAGGATTGTCTGATTGAGTAATCAGGGCTTTCCGATCAAGTGATCAAAGTTGTCAGATCGAGTGATAGGGCTTTCCGATCGAATGATCAGGGCTTTCCGATCAAAACCCTAAACTTCTTCAGGCGGTCGTTGGGAGTTTGTTTTGCACGGCGGGACGAATGACGGCCGTGGCGGCACAACCGCTCAGTTGGTCATCACCGGCTTTGGCACGGATGGGCAAGCGACCACCGGCGGTTTGTACGACACGCAAAAGGCAACGGCACCGTCAGAAGCCCTGATGCAATTGGACTTTGGCGACATTGGCGAGCTGTTGAAGATTCGGCTGGAAATTGACGGAACGGGCCCCAGTCCGGATTATTTTCTGAACTTGGTTGAGTTCAAGGTAAGCCATCGATCACACCACATTTGTTGATCACATTCAATTTTTTTGAATCTGATCAGAGCTTCATTTCCCAAGGATTTGGACACGGACGAACGTTTTGTGGTCATGTGCGGCAAGTGGCTTCGCTGGCGAAGTGCAAAGAAAGGCGATCAGCCGTTCCGAGAGCTGCTCGCATTCCACATCGGTGTTGAACCGTTGCCATGTACGGTGGAGGGGTGTTGAAGATGCCGGCGGGATGTTGGGCTAGTTTAGTTGTTGTTTAGGGGGTGGTGGAAGTGGTCAATAATAAAATGGTTTCCAACCCTTCGGGGGACGACATGTTGTTGGGTCGAGGGCGGCCAAATCTCCCAAACCGGGGGAAAATTAAGGGGGTAAAGACAATTTTTGGTTTATACCGGAAAGGGGGAGATTGGGCTTCTCCAAGGTCGGCATGCCGGAGATCGACGGGGGGGGGGGGCAATCCCATGCCGGGGGTCGGGATTCTTCGAGGTCGAGATTCTTTGGGGTTTGACATGACAAAAAATGTTTTATGAATATTCCATTTTCCTCACTATCAGTGATCACTTATGACGGCAATCGCGCGTTTCGCTCGGCCTTGAGCTGTTTCAGTGCTGAGCAACTCTGTGTGGAATTGTACGGAGGTGCGGAAAATTCAACAAACAACAATTTTTACCGTATGAAACGCCCAAATGTACTCGCAGATTTCGGTGACACTGGCCATGTTCTGATACATGTGGACGCCATTGGCGGGGAGGCGTCCGTGCCGGAGGACGTGGAAAAAGCGGAGGAGAACGATGGACGGGCGGCCGAACGGACGGTTGCGGTAGATGTTCCCTTCAAGTTGGAGGCGGTCAATGTGGGACGCGTCAGCGGTGTCCGCGTGCACTTTGAGCCAAATGCTATGGAGGAACAGATTTTCGAGGGGCTGATTACGGTATTTTCTACCGTATTTGATGAATTGATCAAGAAGCACTCTTTCTTAGCTCCAAAACATCTTCCAAAAGCAAAATGTGTGGCCGTTGACTGCCAATTCCAGCTTTGTGCTCAGCCAAATTCGTCTGCACGAGTCGACACACACTCCTTACCGGTAGGCCGGCCATTCATACCCCGACCTTTGCGTGGACTGGAATGTCGGGGATAGGGATCGGGGGTCCCCGAGGGTTTAACGCCGGAGGCGGGAATAGCCGGGATCGGCAAATTAGCCACCCGGTTTTGAACTGACAGCAGAACCGTGACGATTCAGTTTTGATCTCATAAACCGCTAACCTACTCGTACTCGTAACATGAAACTGACCCCCCCCCCCCCCCGCACTTTGTCAGTTATGTGCTGAACCGTTCTCATCTTCGTGAACGCGTTGTTGATCAACAACAACAAACGACGACATCGTTGGCCAAAGAGTTGCTGACAACCAAAATGGAGGTGAATGAGAATGAAGGTGACAAAATGCCGGAATAAAAATGAGAAGGATTTTCGAGTATTGTTGATGGTTTCTGAACGCTTAACCGAACCCCCGGAAGCAACCATTCGTCGGCTTTCACCGTAGAAGAAGCACCCAAAATGCCATTCATTCAGCCCCTCCACAAAAAAAAATTCAGGGCATTTCTACGCGTTTGTCAAAACGGAAAAGCCAAGCAAAAAGTGTGCCGAGCCGGTGGCTTCTCCAAATGTCGGTTGCGGAAGGGTTCGTTGTCGCCTTCGGGCATTTGTCCGCCCCCAATTTCTTGTTGGCTTCTCAGCTCGACCATTCTTGCCGAAGTGATGCTCTGCGGGGAAAAGCGATCGATCGTGATGACTCCGGTTGACAATTCGCTCACCGATGGCATTTTAAGCTTTCAAGTGATCAATCAGCAGCCTATCTTCGTTCTCTCTGATCAATCCTCTCATTTGAGTTTCAGCTCGACAATTCGACCGATTTCGATGATCCGTTCATCAAAATTCGAATTTTGTCCGATGGCCAAACCCTTCTGCTAGCCGGCACTGATCAGCAGCAGCCCGCAAATGCTGAAAACAAAGCCGGAGGCAGCGACGAGTTGCTTTTCACTTATGTGGACAAAGTACGAATCTGCGACAATTTGGACATCGGTGGGCGGAATATTTCTTCTGAATTGACATGAAACAAAGCGTTTGGAATTTTTCTTAAAATTTTAATTGCAGTTGAATTGTTTATGGAGGAAGGGCAGAACATCGAAGCTACGGACTTTTACGGTTGTACGGCTTTGACGTACGCATGCACCAAAGGGATGGCAGACGTTGTCCATTTTTGGTTGTTAAAGGGAGCACGTTCGGATCGCTCCAGTTCCAGTGGTGTGTTGGGAATCAGAGTGATACGGAATTCAATTTTTTTTTTTTTTTTGCCGAAATCATAATCTGGTTGACGGATGAAATGGGAACAAAAAACGCCCAACAACTAACGAAACGAAACTTCGGAATAATGGACGACCATATGATTTTTAAAATAACATTTTTTAAGGGAAAACGGCACTGGACGAAGCTGTTGCAAACGGACATCAAGAAGTTGTGGAACTTTTATTTAGCCATGGATCAGCAAATTAAATTGAGAGGAGATAAAGAATTTTAAACCATTATTTTTTGAATGTTGAAAAATTGTTGTTGTTGTTTTAGAAATTATGATGGTCAGAAACAAGTATTTATATGCATGGATCAATAATATCTGATCAATTGATTGATTTGACGTCCTTTTTTGCCATCCTGGCCCAATGTCCAAACAGATCGGCCGCCCTCCTCAGCCCCCCGGCAATCGGCACGCACTGACGCGCATGTGCCGGGTCAAGCACCAACCCCGGAGGGCATGCGCAATAGAAAGAGCCTTTAGGGGGAATTTGAAATCTCAAACAAAATATCTTCAAATGTACCGTACCCCGAACCGGTCCGTACTCTGTTTTATGGACTGATTTAGTGTCAGAAAAGCCCAGTCCCGACCAATTTTTTTCCGGCCCCCGCCGGAGGGTACAAAAAATGTTGCGCGCGCTAACCTGCAGTGTTCACGCAGCCGTGGGAGCAGTGCCCGTTCTGTTCCGCGCATTGAACTGAGCTTCGGCTTATCCCAATGCTTCTTCCCGGCCCCCACTGACCCTCGCAGAGTTTGATGCCACCCATCCGGTACCCCGTGGGGCATTTGCCGTCGGCGTCGGTCAATTTTTGGCACGGGCATTGTTGCTCCTGAGAGCATGGCGACTGCGGCGGTACTGTCGACGAGATCGACGCCGGAGGCGTAGTTGTCAACAACTGCCCGTTCCCATCATTACAAACGCGAATGAGTCCACCACATTTTTGCCTCGGGAGAACAATGTCGGTGGCAAAAGATTTCACATTTTATTCTTTTTTACCACCCGAGGGCATGCAACAAACATTCAATAGGGCGACAGTTTTCTTTTCTCATCCATTGCTCCAATTCGCACAATTTGGGGTCAACATTTTGCTGGGAGCAAATAAAACATTCAAATTTCTAATAAAAAAGAGGTTAATTCCCAAATTTGCCCAAAGAAACGTCAATCAAAATACCTATTTATAAAATTATCCCAACTTTTTTAGTCTATATGTAGGTAGGTTCATTCATAAATTTCATTTACTATTTGGTCTTTAAAATCTAAAACAAAAATTCTGGCTTGTTTTAAGCCACATTTTTTTTGTTGTATAGTAAAGCCTCGCGATTTTGCCTTGATGCCTTCCATTCGTTAAAAATAATTAAAAATTTTATTTGATTTTGTAGTAAATTAACATGTCAATTTCGACCGAATCAACCAATGGAGGGGACATAACAGCTGATCAGGGTTAGAAAATCGATTTAGGGGCCGCTTTAGTATCTGGGACCCGGCCCCGAGGTTGAATTAATATCAACCGATTCCACTCACCAAGCTGCCAAGCTTAGCTTTTGCTTTTGTAAGCTTATACTCATTTGCATGCTTTCAGTTTGATTTGGTTAGATTTGAAAGAAGAAATAACGAAAAAACCTAAAAAAAGGGAACGAGTTGGCGGGGAACGAGTCGATCCGTCCATTTTGAGAGTTTCAACCCCCTGTCTCGAATTCGAACGATTTTCGAAAAACTCAGAATTATTTAAATTTAGAGGAAAAGGTGCAAAAAGTTTTTTCTAAAAAGGGGTCATACCATTTAAACTATTACCCATTTGTGGCCTGACTCTTCTAATCAAAAGCATTTAATTTAAATTTAAGGGTTTTCGGCGCTTTACGATGCGGCAAAAGAAGGGCATTTGGATGTGTGCAAAGAGTTGCTCGCCAACGGCGTTAAAGTCAACCAGAATGCGGATGACGGCCGGTCGCCGTGGATGGCAGCGTGCCTGGCCGGCCATTTGGACATCGGTGGGTTTTTTGAATGATACCGAATAAGTCAAGTGAGTTGGTTGACCCTTCCTCGATTAATTATTTGGCATGAAATTAAAAACCATCGCGATTCAATTGTCTAAAATTTTTAATTGCAGTCAAATTGTTCGTGTTGAACGGCCAGGACATCAAAGCTACGGGCAGAATCGGCCATACCACGCCACTAATGGCATATACCAAAGCGAAGGAAAAAAAGCTTCTGCATGGATCAGCCAGCAAAAAACTTAAACAAAAGTTCGTTTTAAAATGTTTTTCGACGGCGCCGTAGTTGAGAAATTTTTAAAATTGTGCTTTGTTTTGTTCAGGGTTCCCAAATGAAAAGTTTTTTGACAGAGGCAAAACCCCTAATTTTTCATAAAGCTTATTTAACCGGTAATAATGTGCTTTTTTATTTTGTGAAAATAAATGCCCAAAAAATATAATGAATTTTGTTAAGGAAATTTGTGCAAACTTAAGGCTGCATATTTTTTGGGCATTTAACGGAAAAAATGACCGAAAAATACGCAAACAAATCCGCCGAAACGGAAACGATTTACGAAACGCCCTTAAACTAATGAGCGAAACATTTTAGCCCAACTCTGGTGGGAATAGATTGATTTTTAACAGACATTTTCTTTTTAAGGAAAAACTGCACTGGACAAAGCTGTTGCGAAAGGACACGAGAAACTTGTGGAACTTTGGAACTTCTGACTCTGAGTGAATCAACCAGCAAAAATTGAATTGAACGTTGAGAAGAGAAAGAATGACATTATTTTTTGGTTGGAAAATGTTGTTTTAGAAATTGGAATACATTGTTACATTCATATTCCAAGCTCAGGCTTTTCGGCACTTGGACAATTTTTCTTAACAATCAAAATTCAAATTTTCTCGGGAGAGTCTCAGGCCTGTATATAGGTGGGGGTGGAAGGGGGTGGGGAGGAATTGCCCCCCCCCCCCCCGAAATGAAATTTTACAAAAAAAAACAAGAGGGGGGACCCTTTTGTTTCGAACTTTAACAATTTTTGACCTGCGTCGGGTGGAGTACGCGTTGGACTTGATGCTGGTGGCGGACTCTTCCAACTTCAGCAGTGCACAGTTTGCAAAGGTTGTCGAAGGACTGGCCACGCCGGTCGACGAGTCGTTCGACCTTGCCCCTGACATGGTTTGACTTGGGTTCATCATCTACAGGTCGCTCTCGCTGGTGTGGAGGGGATGTCAGAAAATTGGCATTTTTTGAAGTGAAATGGTCGCGGTGCCGGTTGCGCTTGGCCATTATGAGGACAAGATTGAGTTGTTGTCCAAAATGACATCGGCCCAGAAGCTCAATGGTCAGTCAGTACAGCCCCCGAGGCGCCGCGCCCCATCAATCGGCAACAAAAACCTTTTTGCCTCAAGGAAGCACAGCAATTGCTCTCCGCGGACTGGAAGCAGCACGTCAGCAGTTCCAATTGCACGGCCGCAAGACGGTGCCCAAAGTGGTTGTGTTGCTGACCAACAGCAAACACCGGTTAGAGTCCGTTCGTTGCGCGGCGGCACATGCCGCGCGTTTGGCACAATGTTTTGTGTTTTGCAATCCGCAGGGGCAACGCGGCCACTTCTGCTCAGGAACTGCGCGAACAACTCGGTGCACGCATTTTTGCGGTTGCAGTCGCCCCGTCGTCTGACCATCTTGGCACGCTGACGCGCATTGTCGGCGGTGCGGAGCGAGCGCGCGAGCAACTTCTGCGGCTGGACTCTGTTGAGCAGCTGGCCGACCCCAGTCGACTTGCGCCCCTGCGGCGCGCTCTGTGCGCCGCCCCCACACGACGGGCAAACAGCGAACGCAGCACAACCATCGTGCATCGAAGCGCACTGATCACCGCAGCCACCGCCTCCACGCCACGCGACGGCTGGGGCAGCGGAGGGCGCGTGACACGGGCAATCCCCGCCGGGGACGAGTACCCGCAGGCGTTGTGCCCCGACGGACACATGCGCCCGCTGCTGATCAACGTTCTGGTGGATTTGGCGAAACCGTCCGCTACGGTAGCGTGCGGTGATACGGTACAAAAGGCATAATTACTTTTTGTTTTTACAGAACCCAACGAGTTTTGAGTTGGTTCTGTCGTATTTGAGTGCTTTTGTGGAACGCCATTTTTCTGTCGAATCACAGCGAATTCGTTTGAATCTGATCGGAGTGGACGAAAAGGGACTGATCGGGCCATCGGAGGAGGCCATTCCTTTGAGACAATTCAGTGACCGATTGGCCAAAATGTTCAAGAGGCGAACAGTCGGCGGAGGCGGCAACGGCGGAGGGTTAAATTTCAATTTTAGTTCGGTTTTAAATCGTTCAATATTCTCAGGTTGGCATTGCCGGAGGGGCCAAATTTGAGCGCCGGTTTGCGCGAGTCAGCCAAACTTTTGCAAAATGCCATCGACGGGCAGCAGCGGGTGGTGCTGCTGATCAGTCAACAGGGCACAAGCAGGTAGTAAATATACCATGTTAAACCGCAACTTGCAGCAGAAAACCCCGTTAAGCAACAATGCCGAGCCGGACCAGAAGCAACAGGTGGTGGCCATTTCAGTGGATTTCCCGCGCTCGAACTTGTTGAAAAAGATGGCCGGAAACCATGCAAACCGGTTAGAATATTTGGCATGCTGTTCACCCCGGACGATTCGCTGCCCTTCCCCTCCCATTGGTCCCCCCGGCATGGCGTCTCCTGCGCGGACAGTGCCGGTTTCCGTCTTGACGCCTTGCCGTCCGAACACGACTACAGCGTTTGCGTTTTGAATTCGCGCCAATTAAGTGACGGGACGACGCGAAATGAAGTGAACGCGCAATGCGACAGCATTTGGCTGGGCAAAGGTGCGGGGGTTCGAGGAGTTCGGTTAATCGGTGGCGGTGCCAAAACTCGACTCGGAATTTGGCATTTTTAAGATACCGTTATTGCCGCCGACATTGTTCACCCGAGGCAAAAATGTGGTGGACTCATTTGCGTTTGTAATGACGGGAGCGGACAGTTGCTGACAACTCCGCCTCCGGCATCGTCGACAGTGCCGCAACAACAACAACAATTTTTCAACATTCAAAAAATAATGGTTTAAAATTCTTTATCTCCTCTCAATTTAATTTGCTGATCCATGGCTAAATAAAAGTTCCACAACTTCTTGATGTCCGTTTGCAACAGCTTCGTCCAGTGCCGTTTTCCCTTAAAAAATGTTATTTTAAAAATCATATGGTCGTCCATTATTCCGAAGTTTCGTTTCGTTAGTTGTTGGGCGTTTTTTGTTCCCATTTCATCCGTCAACCAGATTATGATTTCGGCAAAAAAAAAAAAAAATTGAATTCCGTATCACTCTGATTCCCAACACACCACTGGAACTGGAGCGATCCGAACGTGCTCCCTTTAACAACAAAAAATGGACAACGTCTGCCATCCCTTTGGTGCATGCGTACGTCAAAGCCGTACAACCGTAAAAGTCCGTAGCTTCGATGTTCTGCCCTTCCTCCATAAACAATTCAACTGCAATTAAAATTTTAAGAAAAATTCCAAACGATTTGTTTCATGTCAATTCAGAAGAAATATTCCGCCCACCGATGTCCAAATAGCCGGCCGCGCACGCAATCAGCCACGGCGTTTTCCCGCCAAGCGGGTTCTGGTTGGTATCAGCGCCTTTGGCGACTAAAAATTCACACATCGCCAAGTGTCCGCGTTGTGCCGCAAAATACAGTGCCGAATAACCTTAAATTTAAATAACGAAATAAAATATTTTTGATTTAAGAAAGTGCCAGTAAATACATAAAAGTAAACCGCATTTTCGGTTTACATTCTCTCACCCGCGTTCGTTGTTTGCCCAATCCACGCGCCTTCCGACAGCAATTTGCTAACAATTTGAACATGCCCTGCGCGTGATCCGTACATGAGTGCCGTAAGACCGTTGTTATCCATGAGTTCTATGTCCAGGTCATCAATATCCATAAAAAATTCGACTGCAATTAAAATTTTAAGAAAAATTCCAAACGCTTTGTTTCATGTCAATTCAGAAGAAATATTCCACCCACCGATGTCCAGATAACCGGCCGCGCACGCAATCAGCCACGCTGACCGCCCATTATTCGACTTCTGGTTGACTTTTGCGCCTTTGGCCACTAAAAATTCACACATCGCCAAGTGTCCGCGTTGTGCCGCAAAATACAGTGCCGAATAACCTTAAATTTAAATAACAAAATAAAAATATTTTTGATTTAAGAAAGTGCAGCAAATAAATACGCTTTTTCTATATAAATTCCCTCACCGGCGTTCGTTGTTTGCTCAATCCTCGCGCCCTTCAACAGCAAAAAGCCTGCTAAATCGACATCACCCGTGCGTGACCCGTACATCAACGCGTCCAGACCATTATTATCCGTGTCTCCGATGTTCTGTCCTTCATTGACGAAGAATTCAACTGCAATTAAAATTTTCAGAAAAATTCCAAACGAATTGGTTTCGTGTCAATTCAGAAGAAATATTCCGCCCACCGATGTCCAAATAGCCGGCTCCACACGCTATCAACCACGGGGACCGGCCATCATCCGTCTTCTGGTTGACTTTAGCGCCGCTAGCGACTAACCTTTCGCACACAAGCAAGTGGCCTTCCATTGCCGCATAGTAAAGCGCAGAATAACCTAAAATTGTTAGAATTAAAATACTTATGATTTAGAAAAGTAGGGTTGTACGGGACCGGGTCTTTTGGGAATGCCAGGACTAAATTTGGTCCCGATAAAAAACCGAGACTAAGGGACAAAAACTAAGATTTTCGAAGACTTGCGGAAGAGCTGGAGCATTTATGCAAACCGTGACCAAGATATCCGCTACAGGGTGGACACCCTAGTACTGGTCCCGTGCAACCCTATTTAGAAGAGTGCCAACAAAAATCCTTTAAACAATTATCTGTGAAAATTCCCATACCTTCGCGAACTACCCGATCAAAACGAGCGCCATTTGACAGCAAAAAGTCGACAATGGGGGCTTCACCGAACATCGACGCAAATATCAAACCCGTGGCGCCGTCGGTATCCGCAATTTCAATGTCCTGCCCATTCTCCAAGAAGGATTTGACTGCAATTTGTTAAGCAGTTTGAAAGTGATAGAATTTTACTCCTTTTTCGAAAAAAAAATGTCTTTTTCGGGAAAAGGTATGGTTAGCTACGCCTCTGGTTTGATATAAACAGTTTTCTGACAATTTTGTTTATCTGCAGAACTAACCGGTGTCCAAATTGCCATCCATGCACGCTTTCAACCATTGACTCGATTCCAGGTTGGCCATAACCGCAAGAGATTTGTTGCTAAAGCTAAAACCAATAACAACAAAAAATACAAAAACTGAAATGGAAGGCAAGAAGACATATCCAATCGCTGTCTACAGTCAGCTTTAAAGATCTCAATTTAAGTTTTCTATTGACATACTCTTAATCAGTGCATCAATTAACATTTTCATACAATTTTTAGTTGCACAAACTTTGTAACCAAAATGGCCCCCCCTCCCTCTATGGGTTATAGCGCCCAACTTAATTTTCTTGTAGTAATTTTCTTCATAATGTGTAAAGACAGAAAAAAAATCACTCTGACTCCGCACACTGTACGGTGTTGACCGTGGCAGTGAGAGAATCAAAGCGTAGTCGGAAAATGCGACCGCGGACTACTCGGAGATGATCAGGCGTCGTTACAATCCAATTCCGCAATATTAAAAAAAATTTAAATTGTATGTTTATTTATTTTCTAAATAATTGCAGCTAATGGAAGAACTGCACAAGTTTGCGCTGAGTGCAGTCGAATGCGACCGCCTGGGACAGACTGATGAGGCCATTTTTTATTATAAGGTGTTTGGTGTTCACATAAGTCTGGGTTTTTTCTACTGGGCACTTCACACATTTTTAACGATAGGGAATTCAGTTGTTCCGTGTTTCGAAAACGAACCTAAACTGATTTGTCGCCCAATTTTCCGGAAGCATTTCTTTGTCCTTTTCATTTTCATTTTATTTTTATTCTTTTTTTACCACCCGAAGGGATGTAACTAGAGATTACATAGTCAAACTGCATATCAACGGCATTTGGAGGAAGGTGAGTGAGTGTGTGTGTTCATCTACAATCCATTTATTTGTTTTTGAACTCTCTCAGGTGATCATCGACGACCTTCTTCCGCTTGGCAACAACGGCGAATTGCTTTGCTCCCACAGTCAAAACAAAAACGAATTGTGGGTCTCACTGTTGGAGAAGGCGTACATGAAAGTGATGGGCGGTTACGACTTTCCCGGCTCCAATTCGGTTGATTCCCCACCAAAAATTGGGGTTTTAAAGTTAACCAAAACCATTTTTGCAGAGCATCGATTTGAACGCGTTGACTGGTTGGATTCCAGAACGCATTCCGATCAGAACAAAAGAGAGCGCTTTTGACGCGGACAAAACGTTTGAACGGCTCTTTTTGCATTTTCATCAAGGCAAGGCAACATTTTGAAGTTAATGACATCATAAAAATTGGTTTAAACAAATTGTTACATTATAGGACACTGCTTGATTACACTGGCCACAGGAAAAATCGATGAAGCGGAAAGGGAACGGACCGGACTGGTGGACGCGCACGCTTATGCCGTTTTGGACCTTCGAAAAGTTGATGTCAGTTGTTGTTGTTGGTGCTGTTTCATGTTCATGTTCATGTGCTGCCTTCATGCGCGACTTCTTTCGTTTAGGGGAAGCGCCTTTTCTTGCTCAAAAATCCGTGGACCAATTTGCGATGGAAGGGCCGCTTCTCCGAGAAGGACGTCACGTCATGGACACCCGAAATGTGTGCCAAGTTGGACTACAACCCAAAAGATGCCCAACAGTTTGATGACGGCATCTTCTGGATTGACTACTCGTCCATCTGTGCCTTCTTCGACGTGTTCTATGTGAATTGGAGTCCTGCCCTCTTCCCATTCCGACACGCACTCCATTCGTCCGTTTATTTTCCATAAATTTGCGAAACGTTTGTGCCATTCTCTTTCAGCTCCTGGGATGCGGGCAAAGGGCCGGTCAAGGACCTGTACACAGTCGGGGAGAATCCGCAGTATTTTCTGGAGCTGAACAATCGGCACGGCACGGCGTCTGTATGGATACTGCTCAGTCGACACATAACTGAAAAGGTGTGCTGTTTGGGCTTAACGAAATCCACATCCATTCGAGCAAAGATTGGGGAGGGGTGCAATGTGGGCTATTTTTGTTGCTGGAATGTCGTGCCCCCGGGGGTAGTATTTTGATTTGAGGATTTCACAGTCACTTTCACAATTTCAGTTGACCCGAAGCCGCTTCTGGAGGGCACTCGTATCAACAGGTGCCTCTCTCTAACATTGGCATAATAATGCCGCAACTTTTTATTGCTCTAGCCCCCATTACCTTTGCCAATTGATCATCCGTGAGCCCGGCGTGCAGCGCTTCACATTGGTCATTGCGCAAGTGAGGAGAAAGGGGGGAGGGACATGACGAGAGGGGGGGGGGGGAGGAGTTCAGCGGTGAGTTGACGGGAAATAAATGTTGTGTGCTTTTAGTATGAGAAGATGAAGACCATTTACTACAGCTTGAGAATTTATTCGAGCGTCGAATTCCGTTGTGGATCCATCCAAGTGCCATACAAATTCCACAAGAAGGTGTTGTTGTTGATATTTTGGAATCCCGCTTTTTCGAGCAGTTGGGGCCCGTGCAATGTGCCAAATTTTAAGGAAACGGCAGAATGGCGCGGGCCAACAGCTGGAGGCTGTGGAAACGGGATGAGCCGAGAAACCTTTCAGTGAGTGGGTTTTAGCACAAAATCGTTTAAATCTCCTACCAATTCTTCATAATTTGAGAAACAACCCCCTCTTCCATCTCTCGCTCGAGGACGGCAGCGACGATAATGCCATTTTGATCGAACTGCGCGGACCGAAGGAGTACAGCGTTGGGTTCGAACTCGCTTTGGTGTCCCCTATCCGAACTGATCGCACATTTGAACGCCATGACTCGGGACCGTTCAGGCAAGTTTACGAGAATTGGTGCCACGCTCGGCTCTTTTGAAACCCCCGGGTATGGGAAAAAGTAAAAGTCAACGGCTCCTCCCCCATGCCGAGTTGGTGTTGTGCCGTGCCAACTCCGCGTTAATGTGTCCTTTTGTGTGCAGGCCTGGCTTCACGGCTCTCCAATTGGAAGGGCTGCCGGCCGGCACCTTTTCCATTCGTCCGATGACTTTCGTCGCGGGACAGGAGGGTCCGTTCATTCTCAGAGTCGACTGCTCGTGTAATTTCGAATTGAAGCGAGTTCAATGAATGCGGTGCGTTGATGTGATGGACAATTTTGTAAATTCATTTTTGCCATTAATTACTCTCATTTGTCTGTAACGTATTTTATCATTTTTAGTACCACTCACTCCCCCCTACGCATATTTATTAGTTGTTCTCTAAGATGGCTCAAACTTGCATTTTAAAAATACCTCTCGAAACGCAAGAGGTTATAAAGTTTATTTTTTTGCTTATTTTTATTTCTCAAGAGGACAGGTTCAAAAAAGGCAAAATGAAAAAAGATGGATTTTACATCGATTATTGGTGTAACAAGAAAATGTTTTTGGGTTGAAAAATCTGTGCATTCTTTAGAGGGGGAAAAGAGGTGTAAAAAACTGAGAACAAAAAGTGATTCGTTTGACTGTCATTAGGGCTCAGATCTCCGGGCTCGGCCGAAATAAGTTGTCATCGGATGGAACGCGTCATTTGCACCATTTTTCTTGGCGCGATGTCCGCCTTGGGCGACGTCCAGCGAATGTGCGCGTCAAACGTGCCCTTGGTCTTCAGCAGGTCCAGCCATGCTGGCAGGTTGCCAGTGCAATCGCAGGCCGTGTAATGGGAGCGAGAAGAGAACAAACTGAACGCCGGGGGGGGGGGAGAAGTCATTAATTACTCCGCGCTTGTGCGATATGCCATCGGCAACAATTTGAATCAATTTATATAATAGCGGGGGTAGGACAGATTTGGCGCCCACCCGCTGCCGTTAGCTTAACCCGCTACTTTATAATTTGTACTCACATAATCCCTTGCGGGCTCAACACGTCGTCCAACATCTCATGCATTCGCTCAAACTCGCCCTCGTCCATGTTGATCAGCTCGGGAGCTAAGATCACTTCAAACCTGGAGGGTGCGGGTGGGGGAGGAGTTTATTGAATGATTAAATTGGGCCCGTTACTTTTGTCCTCCCATTGTTTGTTTGAACGCGTCGAAGTCGCCGGCAAAAAATTTGCACAGACTGCGCGGCACGTTGTTGCGATGGAGTGTCGGCTTCACCACAGTGTCCAGCTTGGCCATGTCCCAGCTGTACACACACAACGACTTGGCCCCCCGACGGTACGCAAACGCCGACGGAAGTCCGGTGCAGAAGCCGACCTGCGCGAAAAAAGGGGGAATGGTCATTGACTATACCTTAGTCACTCGTTTTCGTTACTCTTGAGCTTAAAGTTTAGGAATAAATCCCGGGATCGAATTTCCGAAACTAAATAACCCCCGGTTTTGTCCAGCAACAAAAAATGCCGAGAAAGCATTTCCATTTAAATTACCGATGCCTATGCTCAAAATTGGACTCACCTCCAGAACGCGTTTGTTTTCGAACAGCTCCGTCTCGTTGTCCACCTCCACCGCACAGTCCAGCACGTCACAAAAGTCCAAGACGCCCTCCCATCGGTCGATCTCGTCAATGCCTGTGAAGGAGACGGAATGAATGCCGTCCGCCAAAGTGCCAGAATTAAAATAGACACCTCCACCGCCGTTGGCCGTGCTCAGCTTCCTCCTCGGATGGGTCGGGATCAGCGTTTGGTCGCCATTGGTCACAGTGGCCAGTGCCGTGCTGTACCGTTGCGGCACCACGTAGGCCAGCATGGAGCCCGAGTCCAACGAGTACTCGCAGTTTACCGTCTCCTCAGCGTTGCACAACAGCTGTTGTTGCAGAGAGTCAATGAACACCATTTTCGGATGAATCAGAAAGGACAGAATTCGAAGATGTAAAGCAAATTTCAAAAAGGTCGGACTGGAAGAATAATCTGTTGAGAAAAAGGAACAAAAATGAGACCAAAAGTCAGAAAAAAATATTTTTGAAATTGTTTTGCGGTGCGAAAATGGTCACAAACAACGCTTTGGGAGAGAATGCGATGAATGATTTGAGAATTTAGGGGGGGGGGGCAATTACGGGGGGAGAGGGGGGGGGAAGGCAAAATGATTTATGACCGTAAAAGAGAGGGAAGGAGAGGTCGCGAAGACGATGACGAACGAACAAAACGTGGAGGACCTAACCTTTTTTGCCGGGACCACAAAATCCCCGGCATTTCCCGGGGGCAGGGAAAATGCCAAAACAATTTAAACTCAATAAATTCCCGACCAAAAATCCCGAATTGTCTAACACCAATCCAAGCACAATAACTTGTCAATGGCTCCTTCAAAATGGACCGAAACTTAAGACTTTTGTTCCGAAATTGGGGGCAAGTTTCAGTGACCTCTCCTCTTATTTGTTGTTCGACGGGATGGGCAAGGTAAATGACTCGTCGAACAAAACATTCACCGGACAATGGACCTTTTATTAGAGGATATTCGTATCAGGAAGCGGTGAGCGTGTCCCCCGGCGGCGAGTGGGGGGGGGGGGACGGGGGGGGGGCGGGGGGGGGACAACCCGTCGTCCATCCCCTCTCTCCCTTCTCGGAGTGAATGATGGACGAAAGGCGGGGGGGGGGGGAGTGAATGTTCGCGAAAGGATCTGCTGAAGGGAAGAGAGACCATTTTGAGCAGTGTGAACAGCTGTTAGAAGACGTGGTGAAAGCGAATGGACTGGACAGCCTAACTGGACATTGGCGGAGGATGGACTGGGGGGGGGAAAGCCTCCACCGGAGAATGGAAGTTGCGGGGGGGGGAGGGAGCCTTACCAATTAGGGGGGGGGATGCGAATGGAGCGAGCCGTACAAATTAGGGCTGCTTCACCGCCCCAATGTCCGGGCGGCTCAGGACGACGGCGACGACAAGGACCAAAATGGGGGGGGGGGAAGGGGCGGGGGCGGTCGATTGGGAGTGAGTGACAGGCTGAGGGGTGGGAGTGAGTGAGAGGTGCTTTGGTGAGGTGGGGGGGGGGAGTGGGTTGGGGGGGGGGGGTACCGGTCTAATTGAGGGCAAAAAACCAACGCGAAAAAAAAATCTGAAATTTTGGACTTTGTTCTTTGTGCCCTTTTTGTAAAACAAGCGTCAAAGAAGGCATCGGTTGAAATTGTTGAAGTTGCGTATCAAAAGCAGGCAAAAAAAGTGCCAAGGGTTTGTGATCAGTGCCAAAAAAATTGTTTGATGATTGGGTTCGTTGTAACCGATCAGATCAAAAACAGTTCTTTGGACACTTTCTCTACCTTCCGCCGCGCCACTCTTTCCGCCCACTTCCGTCGGGGTCTTTGTGGCATGTGAATTTCATGGGGTGTTCGGCACTGTGTTTGACTCAATAATCTTTGGGGGGTCACGGGGGGGGGGGTTTTTTTTTGAAAAATTGCCTTCTAAAATTCGCTATCAAAACGCATTAAATGAAGCGGCGTCAGTTGCCTCTCCCCTCCCAGCCAATGTAAGGAATATTCTCTGAGAAATGAATGAATTGGCCGCTGGTGGCATAAAAGTTCGTTCAAAGTTTGTGAGGAGTAAAAAGTAAAGTACAAATTTGGCACAAATTGGCGGCACTTTTACAGGGTAAAAAGCGATTTATTTCATTAGGCCTCCGTAATTTTGAGGTAGTTTGTGCCGTTGGCGCTACCGGCACAGCGCCGAACCTTTTTCCTAAAGCTAAAAGCCAAAACTTGACCATTTGACCCAAAAATGTTGCGTAGGTTATATAAATTTAAAAATTGATTCTCACGTTTATTTAACGCTTTTTTTGATAAAGGCCCTGGGGGTCCAAGGTTAGGTAAAGGAGGAAACCGCCGCCGGTTGGCTGAACGAAGCGAACAAAAACAAATGGGCTGTGGGGGGCCCAGCAGTAGCTCAGAAGAGGAAAAGTGCGCTTCGCAGCTGCTGCTGTTATTAGTGTTTCGCATCAAACACTTTGCATGGGAATATCACGTGAACGGGTGGAGGGAGGGGGGGAGGGGGGTCCCTTCTGCCTGGCGGGGGGGAGGGGGGGGGGGGGGGGGAATTGGCCCCCGTGGGGGGGGGAGGAAGAGGGGGGTCTCTTCTGCCCGTGGGGGGGGGGGAGGAATTGGCCGAGGGGGGAGGGGGGAAAGATGCCTCTGCCCGGTTTCCCGGGGGGGGGGAGGAATTGGCCGAGGGGAGGGGGGAGAGATGCCTCTGCCCGGGGGGGGGGAATTTTCCCGGGGGGGAGGGAGAAATGTGTCAAAGTGAACTGTAAGCATTTGCTTTTATACTTTACGTTGGTTGTCCAATGTGCGGACCAAATAAATATTCTGGACTGTCAATTAACCAACAAATGTCACCCAAATGTTCCCTCCATTTCAATAAAAGCTGTCCCCTCTTTTTCTAATTTTGGATGAATTCCCTTTTAAAGGGCGATAAAATGAGATTGGGACGGACGGAGTAAAATTGTGGAGATAAACAACGCCCGGGGGGGGGGGGAATGAAATGGGCCGATGCCGGCGGGGCGGGACACTAAGTGGGGGGGGGGGGAGGGGGGGGGGCGGCGGTCTCTCATCAAAGAACAAAAATATTTTCACGAAATGGTGAAAAAAGGAGGAAGGGATCAAAAAGCAAAACAGCCGTCACATGGCGGACACAAATAATACATATGTGTTCAGAAATTCCTTCCCTAATCCAAAAGCTCAAAATTCCCTCCCCCCTCCTAACGCACCAAAAAACAAATGGAAGAAGATGAAGCCGCTGGAAAAAGCGGTAGGGGAAATATTCCGGCCTAAAAATGGGGGGGGGGAGGAAGGTGCCGAAAATGGGAGGGGGGCGGGGGGGGGGGCGTGCCGAAAAGGGTCGAATGGGGGGGGGGGGATTGTGTGGGTTTAAGAATTCAAATTCAACCGTTTTTTTCGAAAAAAAAAGAAGTTTTCTTTGAACGGATGCGACGAGACCTCAGCAAAAAATCACATCTTGTTCATTCGGGAATGAATCGCGCACTGACAGAACGTTGCTGTGCCGTGAGCAAAGAAAGGAGAGACTTCTTCAAAATGTTCTCCTCCGCCGACCGTTGATGTCCCCTCCAGCGCCTTCTTTTTTGGCTTGTTTTTATGCTTTTAACCTCCACATAAGCTTAGAGTTTTATGCGTCGTTGTCGTCGTCGTCATTTCCGCGCCGTTTGGGCCCCGCGAAGTGCTTCCCAATTCCCCCTCCGGGGTGACTTTGCCGTCTCATTACCGGCAGGCGCATTCCCCCCTCCTCCCCGCCGGCGTTGTTTGCCCAGCTCCCGTTATTATTGTAACTGCAATTGCTTATTATGCCCCAATGAGTGCCCACCATCTCCCAAAGCAAAGCCCTCGAGCAGTTTGCCCACGGCACCCATTTAAACGACACCTTTTGGACCCCACCAAATGCTCTAAACGGGGAAAAAGCGCCGCCGTCCTCGAGGTGCTGTGCCATCATCATCAACCATCAAAACAACGAGCGAGCCAACCCCCTCCGGTGCTTTCCCGTCGCCCTTTTCTTCTCTCCGATTTCCGTTCTCCGAGGCCGGCCGGTGCCAGCCGCTGCCGCTCAGCCGGTCCGCCCATTGCCCCGTTCCCACACTCGCCCCCCTCCCGGCCCCCCGGGCCCTTTCCCTACCCGTCGCCCCAGGCGTGCTGTTGCCCATTTGCCCCCTCCCCCCCCCCCTACGGCGTTGGCACAATCCATTCGCCCCTTCGGCTTCTCGTACCCGGCGGCACTCGGGTCTTCTTTCCTCGTCCCACCCCATCTTTCATTGTTCCAGCAACCGCCGAGAGGATGAAATGAATAATGGCTTAAGCTCATCCCGCCGCTTAATTTCTTCTTCACAATTCCATGACAATACACGATAATGGGCGTGTGCCGTGCCGTCCTCGCCTAAGCCCCCAAAAGCCGGCTTTTTCTTCACCCACCAATCGATGCCAAGCAGCAAAATCCTTCAAGCATGTTGCTCATTTTTGAGAAACAAAATTCGATTACCTTTTTTTGGAAAATGAAAAAAAATGCTGGGGAAAGTAAAAATAAATTATTTTAAATTAAAAATTAATAAGACTTAAATTGATCAAACTATTCACAATCCAAAATTGTATAATTAAATGTTCACAATTCTTTTCGGCACCGTCGGACTTTCATCAATAAAACTGCAAGTTTTTCAAATAAAAAAGCATTATATCAAACTGATTTTTGCCGAGAATTGACCTCGAGATTCATACGAGACCAAAAAAACATTTCTCGAAATCGAGAAGAGTGATTCCCGCACATCCCCTCGGGGGGGGGGGGGGGGGACCGACACGGGCTGGAAGAAGACGGGACGAGTGGGTGCGGGTGGGGGGGGGGAGGGTGGGCGAAGAGACCCAAACCCAATTATTCTTCTCCCCTCACATCACCCCCCTCCCCCCCCCCCCCCGCCAATAATCAACCCAATCGATGCTCTGTTTACGCCCATGTCCATTCGGGCTGCTCCTTCACGCACTTTCACTTCCTCGACACGTCCCCTCCACCATGCTTCTTAATGCTTACAAATTAGTGCCCTTCCTGCCCAATGCTTTAAAGCATTTAATTGCCGTCGTTTGGGTGTTTGTGTGTGTGCCATCCCAACGTGCCTATTAGTGCCAACTGCCAACTTCGTCCCCCCCCCCTGCCCCCCCCCTCATTTGTGCCAGCCATTACCTCTGTTCATCCCTTGCGGCGTTGTGCCAATTAAGTGCGCAAGTGTTGATTGGCAGTGCCAGCCGGGGGAAGCACTGACAAACTGGCACCCGTCCATCTCTAAATGGCCATAACAATTAACATTCGCGCATTCTTTCGCACTGTATTTGGCCCGAGAATCACACCAAGACTCTCGAGTCCATAATCCACAATTTTCGTCCAGAACCATTCCAAACAATCGTCCGTCGATGGACAACGATTGGACGCACATTGCCCTGACATTGTGCATCTCCAGTTTGCCATGGCTCACTTACCGTCTCTCAACAGCACACTGACAACCGCGGTGGCTTCTCCAACCGCCGTCGTCGCCCGCATGTGTCCCTTCCGCGTCCCCGTCCTCGTCATGTCCTTCCTCCTCCTCGTCTTGTTCAGCCGCTTCGGAGTCCGTCGCGCGCTCGCTGTGCGCATGGCTGTGCTGTTCTCGCTGTTGTGACGACAACAATTCCGCCTCGAATGCCCGGAGGGGAGACGGGCGGAGCCGAAGGCCTACAAATAAGGCCAATTACGAGATGGCCAACGCGTGGGAGAAGAGGCCGCGGCGGCACCAGGGACGGAATGGCCAACTTCAAAGAGGAAAACAATGGTCAGTGCTTTTTTAGAGCGCCCGAGGGGAGGACTCCCACTAGCTGCCGGATATTGTGGCCAAAACGTCAGCAGGATTAGGCATTCTCAAATTTTGTGGATTTTTTTTTCGCTGAAAATCGCCGTCAAATCGCAAGTCCCGATTAAGATCCCCCCCCCCCCCGGGATTTAAAATTAGACATCATTCATTCTCACAATGTTTTAGTAGCCTCCGGTGCCATATTCCCCGAAACGCAACAGCGTCGAAAGCATTCGCCGGGTGTCAGTTCGCTGACGCGCCATCCGGGCGCGGGACGTAAAGTGTCCCCGACAATTTTGACTGATCCGCCGCCTGCGGCCGGTGCCGAAACGGGCGGAGAAAAGAGTTCGCCAGTGCGCAACTCAACGCCATCGACGGCATCCACCGGAGGCGTCAACCGGAGGTCCGCCCAGTGGCACTTTGTCAATTTTGAAGAACAAAAGTCGGGATCATTTCTGACGATTTCGGTCGAATTTGATGTTCCCGAATGATTGGACCATCAGATTTTGCCATTGATCAGATCTTCAGATCGATCAAATCTTCCGATCGATCAAACCTTCGCGATCAAATCACGGATGTCCCCATTCATTAACAAATCTCTATTTAATTTAGTTCGGATGGCAAACGCAATTTGGGTGCAATGGAAGCGCTGCACAAATTCGCGCAAGATTTGTGCTCGTCAGGCGTGACGACGACGACGACAACACGGCGCGCCAAATTTCACAAACATTTGCTGGGCGATAGTCAGCGAAAATGGCACTCGTTGGACAGTGCGACAGAGAGAGCAGAAAGGTCAGACATGCAGAGAGATTGAATTTGAATTTGAATTGTTGGCGTTCTGTTTCAGGTCGAGTCGGTCTCTGCCCGTGTCCGGCCGTCCCTCCTCACAGCTGTCAGTTCAACAGCAACAACAGCATCTGCTCCGCGATATGTCCCCGGATCAGCCTACCGCACGCATTTCACCGATTCCCGAAGACGCCGGCGGGGCGGCGGCGGCGGACCACCCCGATCGCAGTCCGGGTTCAACGAGATACTCAGTGAGTGTGGGGGTGGGGGTACAGTGATCAATGAATAGGGAAGAGAACTGATCAGAGTGATCACTGATCAAACTCCATAGTTGCTGATTGACCCTTGCTTCTTGGGGTTTGTTGACACTCCAAATTAAGCTTTTTGTCACACAAACTACCCAGTCACCAATGCTTGCCCCCCCCCCGGCGATCGATGATCCATTCATTCACTCATTTAGTCCCTCACGCCCTCCCGCCCGTACAGCCGACCCTCCCAATCAATCTTCCGTCCCATTTTTCTTCCTCCCCTCCCCTCTTTCAGTCAATTCCATCGTTCAAACAAACACTGTCCCCCTCCCCCTCCCCCCTTTCTTCCGCAATCATTCCCTCCCCCCCCCCCGTGATTCGATCTGATCAGTAAATAAACGCACTCTGAAGCCTACCCCCTCCCCCCTCCCCCCCCCCCTTCCTCGTCAATGTGGAAAGGACACAACACAGCCACAGCCACAACAACACGATATAACATCACACTGAACAGTGAATGATGATGGTGGTGATGATGCGATGGTTGTGATTGGGCCCCCTCGCCCAGTGGCGGCATAATCATCCGCCGCTGGAGGGGATGATTATGATTTGATGATAATCAGCATCACACCTATCTCATTAAACGCGTCATTCATCAGCAGATCAGTTCAGTGTCAGTGCTTCCACACTTTCCTCTCACCCCCCCCCCCCCACCCCCAGGCAGAATTGCCTTTCCGCTTTTCATCGATTTACCCCCCCCCCTCCCCCCCGCCCCCCATTTTCCCCTGGGGGGAGGGAAGAGGCGTGGGTCTATTCCCCCCCCCCCCCTTATTTTGCCTTGGGCACTCACCCAACCCCCGCCAAGTTCGCGTAAAAGCCCACATAATTGTTCTAAATTGGCCAGAAAATCAAATTTGCCGCCGAGCCCCGAATTCTTCCTGACAATTCTTCGCACACACAAACACCCCCCCCCCCCCTCCGGCGCCCCCGCCCCCCTCCCTCAAAATGTGCCCATCCCCCAAATTCCCCCCCCCCCCCAACGACAATTATTTCGTTTCATTGAGCCAAAGCGTGAGGGGGGGGGGGGGGAATACATAATGGCGGGGTCCTCCGTCCGCTGCACGTTATCGACTTTTTCATGAAAGGGACCTTTTTCTATGGGGGGGGGGGAATTGGCTGAATATTGTGGGCCGGGGGAGCACATTTGATGGGCTAGGAGGGGACAGCTGTGGCCCCAAAGCCCCGACGCCCGAGGGGCTTCTTCTTCTTCCATTGTTAAGTCCGATGCAAAATGGCCCAAAAAAAGTATTTCCTGCGCCCTTCAAGTGCTGCCCCCTCCCCCCTCCCCCCCCCCCCCCCCCCCCCCCCCCCCCCCTCATCTCATCTTTCTGTTTCCCCTCCCCATTTTTCGTACATCCGTTCTTCCCACAACATTCAAAAAGAATGCATTTTGTGTTGTTTCCCCCGCCGTTTGGATGGATGTGAAAATCATCCCCTGGGGGGATGGAGGTGGTTCGTCCTCGGGAACAAGGCGTTCGTCCCTAAGAGGAAGACTTTGTCTCACCTCCCGAATATCATGTCCGTTTTCTGCTGATCGGAATAGTCTCTGATCAAAAAGAGCTGACAAATGACTGCTTTTTTGGTCCTCTATTCTTTTGAAGACTGACTCGTTCCCTTCCCCTCCCCCCCCCCAGCCCTGCCTCCACAGCCCCGCCCGCCCCGCCAATTGTATTCGCCCGTCTCTTTAAAATTCATAAGGTTTCCTTCCCCTCGGGGGCATTTGCGTTGGTTGGAACATTCCCTTTTTGCTTTAGGCAACTTTATCCCTTTTTTTATGCTTTTCTAAAATTGAAAAACAAGTTTTGAACATTACCACAAAATATTCTCTTTGATGAGATTAGAGATGATCAAAAGGGTCGGCGGCGAGTTGAGAGGATCCATCCCATCAGCTTTATGTTCTTCTGCTGCTAATGATGCTTAAACAAACTGGGAGAGAGAGAGAGAGAGAGGGAGAGAGAGTTTAAATGAGACGAGCAGACAAAGTGAGAGACGGAGAGGGATTCTATTTACTCAAAAATGAAAAAAGAATTCGTAAATCAAACAAATCCAAAGGGGCGTCCGTCCTCCGCCATTCATCCGCCGACCTAAGCACCCAACCCATCCAGCAGACTGCCCCCCCCCCTCCCCCTCTCCCCCCCATTCTCGCGCCTTAGCCTTTGTCTCGACAAGCCTTCCCCCCCCCACTCCCCCCCCCGCCCCCTTATGCTTTTGGCGTGTCTCGTGGCTCTCCTCCCTCAACCCCCTCAACTGCCCCCCCCAAACTCATATTCTCCCCCCTCCCCCCCCCCCCCCGCCCCCCGCCTGCCCGTCATCTAAACAACCCACCAAATTTCCCTCCCCTGACAATTTGTCCTCCCCCCCCCCCCTCCCCCCCCCCCCCAATTCCCACACATTCTCTAAATCCACCCCCACCCAATCCCTTTTTCGGCTTTTCTAAATGCCCTCCTCTGCGGCTCTCTCTGCTGCCTGCCCAACCAACACTTTCGTTTATTTTGTTTGTCTTTTAAATCCATAAATTTGTGCGCATTGTGCCATCGGAATTATTTCCAAATTTATGTCCTCCCCACAGAAAAATGTTTAAGAAAAAAGCGCCTCCGGGGCTTAAAACAAATTGAGGGCAAGAAAACACCCGGAAATGGACGCTTCAATTGTGGACCAAAAGCGACTGAACAACAACAACAACAAGAAGCAACAGAACGATCCGATGGCTCCCCGAAGGTCCGTCTCGCTGTCGATGCCGCCAACTTCATCGTCCGTCTTCAACCTGCTGCCCATGGGCCTGAAGAACAACCAAAACAGCCATCCATCGTTCGGATGAGCATCTCCGGCCCAGTCCGAATCGCCGTGCTCAACCAGCTAGACCGGCCGTGAACATTGTGCCGCCCACGGAAGGCGCACTTCATCAACAAAATGTGGAGGCAGTCGGTCGAAGGCGTCCACTTCAGCCGACCGTTCCCGACTCGTCGTCCACGTCCACGCTGAACTTGGCCAACTCGTCCGGCCCGGGCAAGACTTCGTCCAAGTCGCCGTCGCCTCAATATCGTCGAAAGGCGTCGTTGATGCCGCCGGTGACGGAGGAGGACCTGCGCAACGACTTTCGCATGGGCCACCGCGACCCGGAGAGTGTGGCGGCACTTTTTGGCGACGACTTTCGCCTCGCGTTTTCTGCAGCAACGCAATGCCATTGTCGATGCAGCAGCTTGCGCCAGGGCCTTGACCCGGACCAGGCACTTTTGCCTCACGAAATTCGGGACGCTTCCGTGCCCTCCGGCGTCCCAATTGTCAAAATGCGCCGCCGGGTTGGCACACAGCCGGCGTCAACATTGTTGGGCAGCGCCGGAGGCGGCGGCAACGACACGGACGAGGCGGTGGTGCCGTTGTCGCCTGTGGCGCCAAAGTTCCCGTCACTGCCGTGCTTTCTGTCCACTTTCACCTCCGCCGCGCCCGCCGCCCAATCGTCGACGGCACACCCAACGCTTTCGGCCACACCTTCGGCACCGCCCATTTTGGAAATTCCCGGCATTGTTCGGCCTTCGCCCGTGCCATTCCCGCTCCAGTTTGAGCGCAACAGAAGCGGCCAAAACCGACTGGTGCCATTCAGAATGCCCGAACCGGGCCAATTTTATCCGGGTCAATCGGCATTACGGGAATATTGAGACTATTTTCTTTTATTTTCCGCGGGAGGGGGACAAAAAAGTGGGACTCGGACAATTCGTCAACGGACATTCCATCAAAAAGTCTTCTTCCCCCCTTCAGACATGGCCGTTTCCAACCCGGACTTGGTGCAGTTTCAGCTTGTGCTCAACGATTGGGTGGGCGGCGGGCGCTCTTTTTTTGGAAATTTTGTAAAAAGCATTTTTAGTTTCGGCGCCAGTGCAATGTGCGAACATCGGCCTTTTTGCTGAACTCGGCGGAGCTGAACGTCACATTGTGCCAAGTGTGCGGTACCGAATTGGCCCACGAGGAGGGGGGAGCCATTCAATGCGTAAGGGGCGCCGGGGGGGGGCAGAGTTCAATTTAGGCACTCGTTAATGTTTTGTTGGCCAAAATCGAGTTTTTTTTGTTGAAAAATCCGGAAGAATTATGCCGCGATTTGTCTAACTAGAACTCCCAAAAAGGCATTTTCGTGTCGATAAAAAATCCGTGTCAATTTAAAATTGTTAAATTTTCAGGGCGATGCCGACTATTTGGACAGACTCTTTGACGGGTGCGCCGCCGTGGCCAGCTGTTCCTTCAGCGCCGATGGACGCGCGACGGCGGAGGCGGGCGGCCGGCGCCAACAACGGCCAATTGGGACAATGCGCCAATCGCCGGTGGTTGTCAGACTGGACGCGTTGTCCGAGGTGGACGGGCGGGCATATTTTATAAGACACTTTGAATCCGAACACAAACAAAAAATGGGCAGAAAAGGAAAAGCAAATTGGGGGACATTTGATTGACAATGGTGGGACAAAGCAGCTAAACGGACGAGTTACCAAAAAAATAACTGGACCCTGTCGACTCGGCGCGGGTCGTTTCAGCGCCGTCCAAGTTCAAAGCGTCATCACATCATTTTTATTGGCTTTTGTTTGCTATAAAATGTTTGTGGCGCCGAAACGGACGTAAACAGCGGAGGGGCAAAGTAGCTAACAGCACAATGAGCAAAAGAAAAGTGGCACAAATAAATTGAGCGAATGAAAAGTGAGGTTGAGTGAGGGTTACGGTACTTTCCCCAGCCACGGTACCGCTGTTCCCCCTTATGGCCACAGAGGTGAGGCTACGGTACTTTCCCAGTCTACAGAACTGTCTTCCCCCTTATGGCCACACACACACTTGGAGGCTACGGTACTTCTCATCCACAAAACTATATTTCCCACTTATGGCCACACACACACTTGTGGGGGGGGGGGGGGAACAAGAGCACCAGGGACAATTCGTCTCTCTCTCTCGACGCTTGAGTTCATCTACAGCCGTCATGGCCAAGGACAGGATTTTGTGGCTTTCGTAGAATTGCTTCAGCTTGAATCACCTCTAACATCAAAAGTTCACTTTATGATGCAGATCGGCGTTCTCCTTCTCCAAGTCCGTGTTGCGCACCTGCGTGTCGTCCTCCTTGCGCCGTCGCTGTTCCCTGCTCCGACGGGCCGAGTCGTTGTTCTTCCGACGTCGTTCTCGATAGGCCTTCAAGCAGCACTTTGGAATATGTTCACCAACCCGACACAATTTGCCCACCTCGTCCTTCCGCTCCTCCGGCACCGGCTTCGGCTTCTTCTTGGACGATGTGCGCGGTCTGTCCCCCGCCGACGGGGCCATCATCGCCAGGGCTCCGCCCGTCGGGATTCCGAACGGCGTTCTGTACAAAGTTGGCGAGTTGGTTATGGCACTGGGTTTGGTAGGCAGCGTTTGTGGTCGGATAGGACGAGGACGGGCCGCCCAGTTGGGCTGTCATCGGATGGAAGGCGGCCGGATGGGGCAGAACATGGGAAGGGCATGGGCCAATGTTGGCATTGCCGGAGGCGAAAGAGGGCGATATGCCGGCAGCAACCGCCAGATTGGCCTGAAATGGGCCAAATAAATCAGACAAATCAAATTCGGTACTCCGCCTCCGGGGTTATTCGGGACTCCGCCTCCGGGGTTATTCGGGACTCCGCCTCCGGGGTTATTCGAGACTCCGCCTCCGGGGTTATTCGAGACTCCGCCTCCGGGGTTATTCGGGACTCCGCCTCCGGGGTTATTCGGGACTCCGCCTCCGGGGTTATTCGGGACTCCGCCTCCGGGGTTATTCGGGACTCCGCCTCCGGGGTTATTCGAGACTCCGCCTCCGGGGTTATTCGGGATTCCGCCTCCGGTGTTATTCGGGATTCCGCCACCGGGGTTATTCGAGACTCCGCCTCCGGGATTATTCGGGATTCCGCCACCGGGGTTATTCGAGACTCCGCCTCCGGGGTTACGCTCGCCCACGGGGATCGGTGGTTGGCTTCTGCTCACTGGTACCTCGTTCTTTGGCAGTCCCATTTGGTGCTGTTGTTGTGGACTTTTGTGGCTGAGCACGGATTCGAAAGAGCCGCCGGAGTGATCGGAGACGGGCGAGTAGAACAGCGATGGACACGCTTCAGGCGGCAGCCATCCGACGGACGCATTGGCCAACATTTGCCGGGATGGGGGAGGGGGAATTTTGGATGATTAGCGTTTGGCAAAAACGCGAAAGGAATCAACCGGAGGGGGCGACGGCACACTTTCCCTCAGGCAAATGGGACGCGCAATTCGTTTTGATGTTCCGGCACAAAATGGGGGGGCTCTTTCAGTGCGCACATTAAATGCCCATTTGGTCTTTGAGCTAAAAAGGGCGCAATGTTAATGGTTAAAAGGCGTCCGCCCCCCCCAGGCATTTAGAAACCAAAATGGGCCTACGGGCCAAATCCAGCAGAACGGTCCGAAAATAGCCAGGATGGATTGTACCGGATCGAGAAAATGCCGGGTTCAGTTTTGAGTGTATACGGGCCGATAAAAGATCGGGTTTTGGTGGTATTTATGGCCAGAAAAGTCGAAAAACATTAAAAGGCCTGGGATTTTCGCTCATAACTTTTTTTTTCATACTTTATGAATTCGTTTGGACGGCCCAAAAAGGCGGCACAATATTTTTGGGGGGGGGGGGACACAATTTAATTGTCAAAAAAAGTGCCATGGCGCGATTGAGCGCATTTTTGGCGTTTTCGTACTTTCGTATCACAAATTAAAGAAGGTCTGTTAATTGTCCGATTAAACTATGCATAAGAAAAGCACTGACATGGGAAAATTGCCTGAGGGAACAAAAGTGTGGGGGGTGGTGGGGGGGGGGGGGCAAATGGCACTGATTTTGTGTGGTTGGAGTTGTGGAAGAAAATCACTCCCTTCTCCTAATGGACGGATGGATGGACTCCGTCCTCCCCGGAGGGGCAATGATGATGATGTCGTCGAGGTGGGGGGGGGGAGGGTTGGGTTTGTGACTGTGACGAGTGTGGCGAAGAAGTGCGGTGTTCCCTTTTTGTCTCCCCCCCCCTGTCCCCCCAATGTGTCCTCATTTCTTCCACCAAATCCCTTACCCACCCCTCCCCCCCCTCCCCACCTCCTTTCTCATCAGCAGTCATTTTCGGCACATTTTGTGCCGTTCCCTTCCGCTGTCTGTTTGCCGGCGGATTTTGGGCAGAGATCAAAGGATGAAGACAGAAGGGTCTTGCGTAATTAGGGGGGGGGGGCTCAGAGACGATGATGAGGTTGAGGACAGAAAGTGTCTTTATGGGGGGGGGGGGGGAAAGGCCCCCCGGGGGACGGACGGTGGAGTGCCCAGCGGAATGGCCCATATTTTACTCGTTCGTTCAATCATATTTGTCCCTCGTCACTGTGGCTTACCGATGCTCATTAGAGGGCACTTATCATTTTCAAAGCTACCGTTAATTACCGTACTTTTCTTTATACCGTATCATTTCCCCCATACAGTATCACTTAATCGCTCAATTCCAATCTTCAGAAGCTCGTACAGCCTCTTAAGCCGGTGCTGAGCCGGCTGTGCCGTTCCCTCTCCGCCGATGGGCCGCCGTCGTCCCTTCCAATTTCGTTGGTTGGCGTTAGGGCCAACTGCGGCTTCACCGCCATTCTTTTGGCTGTCCACCAATCGGAAGCACAGCAAGGAGGCGGAATTGCTTGTTGATGAGGCCTCATTTGGACATGATGGCCAATTTGTTGAGCATTTTTGTAAGTTTTGAGGGTGTGGAGGACGGACGGCGGCACCGGCATGCCATTCCAGAAACTCCAAATGCCTCGGCATTTGTCTAAAAATTTTTCGGCTTAACGGCACAATGCCCTAAAAATAGGGCAAATGCATTCGATTCAAATGACACCCCCTGGGGGGAAACCGATCCATCCCCTAAGGGCTCGGATTGTTTCAGCACAACATCGAGGAACAGCGACGGCTGGCCCACCAGATGCAACTGTTCTTGTGCATGACTCAGAATGTGTTCTCCAGTCTTCGTAAGTGGGTGCACTGACTCAATGGCCAAATTTGGCAATTTCCAAAACAATTTGGCCGCCTCACTCTTTCTATAATTTTTGACAATTGAACTTTGATCGCTTTACCCTCTGATCACTTCTTCCCTCCGATCTACATTTTTTGGTCTTTTGTCCGTTTCCATCGCCTCCGGCGTTTGCTAAGCCGCCACCTTTCATTCAATTAGTGCAAATTCGATCGTTTAGAGGACATGAATCAATTGGTGCGCAACATCACCAAGGAGGCCAAGGCACTGGTCCACGCCGAAATGTGAGCAAAAGCCCTAAAATGTAGACAAATCGCCGACCCGCCTAAAGTGGGGGGGGGGGGGACAAAAGGCTCCGATTGGTTAACCGCAATATAATCGGCCTTTTGTCGGCGAGTTGACTGTTTGTCTCATTTTAGCCGAGTCGGCTTTTTGTGCCACAGGCAATTTGAGTCCGATAAGAAGCATTTCTTTCCCTTTCAGTTGCTCTCTCTTCCTCTTGGACAAGGAGCACTCGGAATTGGTATTTTTCAGGGCTCCCAATGTGAGGAGATTTACCATCATTTTGTTGCTTTTCGATTTGACGATTTTTGTGGCTTTTTGGGATGAATTTCACTGATAAAATGGAATTTTTCTATTAAATTTTGAATTTGGCATTTCCAATGTTTTCCTTCCTGGCGACGCCTTTCGGCATTTGAACGCTTCACATTCATTATTTACCGGTTAAATAAAAGCAAAAATGAGGCTTTTACAGATTTAAATTTAGGAGCCCTGGGGCATTTTTGCTGTTTAATGAGGCTTTTTGAATGAACATGACAACATTTTAGGTGGCGGAAGTGTTCGAAAAGAATGGCACAACGGATGAATATTTGACCGAAATTCGGATGCCGTTGAACCAGGGCATTGTGGGCCATGTGGCATTGACGGGACAGATGATGAACGTGCAGGACGTGTACAGGTAGACGAACCGCTTTTAAACAATGCTTTATGACCGATACCCGCCGGGCACCCACCAAACAATCGCCAGAGGGGCCGACAACTTCAAGACTTTGACTAAAGCAAGCCTCGTAGTACTGATTCGTCCCTCCCTCTTTTAGCCATCCCAACTTTTACTCGAAGGTGGACGAGCGGACCGGCTTCATTACGCGCAACATTCTGTGCTTCCCAATTAAGGACACTTCTGGTACTGAAAAGCTTAACTTTAAGGGCCAGTCCAGTCCCCTCAAATTAAACAAATTTGGCGGCGTCCTTTAAAGGTTTTGAATGTGAAGAAGACACTTTGCCCCCAGAATGGTTAAAAAACGGCATTCGAAACGGCATGGGGCCGTACAAAAATGGGCAAAATGCCTAAACCATCAAACCATCGGGCCGTTTTCCAAGTTTTCTGGCCATATGCTGTTTAAAATTACATTTTCCGTTGTCTGTTAAGAAAAGTTTAGGAGGCCATATTTGGGTTCTGCTAGTCACGCCACCGGTGGGTGCTGCTCAATTACATTAACTGTGCCGAGTCTGTCATTAATTATTAATTAGCCAAATGTCGGCCATTACGCAATTGGACCCCTCCCCCCCCCCTCCCTCCAAAAAAGAACGGAACATTGGCATTGGCACATTTCAGGAAATTTGGTTGGCGTTGCGGAATTGTGCAACAAAATTGGCCGCGATGCCTTCACACGACATGACGAACAAATTGCTGCAACGGTGAGTGTTGGTTTTTTTGCTTAAATGTTTTTTGCACTCGGAGCCAGCCCCCCTCGGGGGAAATGCCAAAAATGCTCGAGAACAGTGCCGAGATAGTAGCCACTAATTAATTCAGTTTGTCCTTTCACACAGTTCGCCGTCTACTGTGCCATCAGCATTTCCCACGTCAGTGCCACGCTTTTTTTTTGTTTGTTGTTGTTGCCGTGTCCTTTTGTCTGTCTTCAGCGTACCGTATGCCTTCCCCTCGTTACAGTGTCTCCTCTACCGTAAGCTGCAGGAGGCGCACCGTCGTTCCCACATAACGGCCGAGTTGCTGGTGCAGAGCTCCACCCTTTCGGTTTGTTTTTGGTTGCTTATCTCACAACAACCCCCGAGGGGCAGTTCTGGTCATTCATTGTCCACTTTTGCACAGATTGCGCCCGAGGACATTCTTCGGCTGACCGTCCGGGACATTCCGTCGCCCGACTCTTTCCACCCGGAGTACAACCAATTCCATTTTGTGCCACGGTCCATCGGTGCCGGCGACATTTACGTGGAGGCATCGCTGTCCATGTTCAAAAGCTTGGGCTTCATCGATCGCTATCGGATCAGACGGCGAACATTGGCCCGATTTTTGTTGATGGTCCAGAAAGGGTATCGAGGTGTGTGTTTGAGGGGATGGTTTCCTCCACATCTTCAAGCAGTACTTTTTTGGCATGGACATGGAATGCGCCAGTTTCCCATATCTTTTTTCAGATGTGCCCTACCACAATTGGAGCCATGCCTTTGCTGTTGCACATTTTTGTTATTTGTTTCTGCGCATGCCGTCGGTGAAGTCGGCTCTGCACGAGTTGGAGAGGTTCGCCCTGCTGGTCGCCTGCCTGTGCCATGACATTGGTGCGTTAGTGGATGAAGCCGGGGCCACTTTGGATCAATTTTTCTGATCAGAATTCAACAGAATTCCCATATTCGGAGACATTTTCGATAAAATCCCCGATTTTTAGACCACCGTGGCACTACAAATGCCTTCCAACTTCAATCGGTTAGCGAATTATATTGGAATCGCGGCGCTTTTGTTCATAACAGTACAGTTGTCCCTCTCCCAACACAGCAAACACCGCTTGCCCAGCTGTACAGCTCGGAGGGCTCCGTGTTGGAAAGGCATCATTTTGCGCAGGTAAGGCAAAAACGTTCTCGTCCTGTTTTGTTTCTCTCCCATTTGGCACAGTTTTAATTAGTGTTCGTCTCCCTGAACCTTCGGGATGGCATTTCGGGGATGGCATGTTCAAGGGTTCGGGGATAGGCATTTTGGGGTCACGGTTAAAGCTCAAAACGGGGCGGGGGGAGGGTGCTGTGTCGGGTAGGCAAGGAATCAATTGTTATGGCCACTTTCAGACGGTGAGCATTCTCGGCATGGACGAGTGCAACATCTTTGACCAGCTGAACCAGCAACAGTACCAGCAGGTACTGAACAGAGATAGCACCCACCGGACGGTCTCCAATGGCCTCACCCCCTCCCGCCCTTTTGCCAGATTATGGACTGTATCCGGGAAGTGATCCTGGCCACTGACATTGCGGCCCATTTGCGCAAGGTGGAACGGATTGCGGAGATGGCCAATGGTTTGAATTAATGGGCATTATGCCAAATTCGAACCGTCGTTGAACCCATTCATTTGTGTCGCAGACGGCTTCGACGCGCGTTCGGACGAGCATCGTTATCTGTTCATGTGCCTGTTGATGACCGCCTCCGACCTCAGTGATCAGAGCAAACACTTCCGGCACTCGAAGGCAATTGCGGAAAACATTTACAAGGAGTTCTTCTCGCAAGGCGACCTGGAGAAGGAGATGGGCAACCGGCCCATCGAGATGATGGACCGCGAGCGGGTGACGTAACAGAATGCCAAAAGCGCGCGTCCAACCACCGTACCCCCAATTTCAGGCATGTGTGCCGAAAATTCAAATCGAGTTCATGGACACCGTTGCTCTGCCAGTGTTCAGGTAAGGCTTGGGAGTTGGGTCGGCATCCGGGATGTAACCGGATGCCAAAAAAGTTCGGAATCCGGCATCCGGTTACATCCCTGGTTGGCATGGAATTTTGCCGAACGGATTGAATTTGTTGTCCTCTCAATCCCATAAATACCCTTCACCTTTTCAGACTGCTCGCCCAACTTCTTCCCGAACTGCAGTCAACACATCAGTGAGTGTTTGTTCCTGCTGTTCTCCTAATCTTACCACCCCGTCCCCCCAAGGGCTCTCAACCACAATCGCCGCTGTTGGATGATGCTTGATCAGATTCTGCAAGAGCAAGGGCTTCCCCTGACTTCGGGCGGGCTCAATTACCTCAAGGACGAGAGTCTTGAGGAGCAGGTCATCCAACGCGTCATCGACGACGAGGCGGCGGAGCAGCAGCAGCAACACAACCCGGACGCGGCAGCCGGGCGTCGAATGGACGCACTGGCAGCGCCGGTCAACGTGTACTGGCGGAGGCTGAAGCAGCGGGGCACCGCTGCCACAGGAACAACAACAGCAGCAGCAGCAGCAGCAACAGCTGCAGGAGAGGAGGATGGCCCTCCGGGGGCAAGAAGTACTCCCTCGGGCAGTGACAGCCGGAGTTCGTCCGTCCGCCAGATGGACTTTGAGTGGAAGTGATCGGCGGCGGCGGCTGGCAGATGCTTAATTGGCATGAGGTTGAAGCCACCACATCCATTCATTGCCAGTGATTGGGACTGCCGACCGACAAACTTTGTAGCCAAATGGGATGACGTCAGCGTCAAATTTGGCACGGTGCCAACGCGTACGCGGTGATCAACCCTTGTGTTCGGACACAAAACGGGCCAACTTTGCCAAAAATAGTCAAATCTTTCCCATTCACTATTTTAAATGTTGGGTTTTTTTTGCACATAATAGAGCAGCAGCACAGAGCCAAAAGTCATTTCCATTTTTTTTTGAGTAAAAATGTTGTATATAAAAGTTTGAATATTAATAAATGCGAACTTGATCAATTCTGGTCACTCTCTGATCAGATAAGGAAAGAATATTTTTAATGATCATTAGACGAATGGATTATATCTGATCAAATGATTGATTTGATGTCCTTTTTTCGCCATTCTGGCCCAATGTCCAAACAGATCGGCCGCCCTCCTCAGCCCCCCGGCAATCGGCACGCATTGACGCGCATGTGCCGGGTCAAGCACCAACCCCGGAGGGCATGCGCAATAGAAAGAGCCTTTAGGGGCGAATTTGAAATCTCGAACAAAATATCTTCAAATGTACCGTACCCCGAACCAGGTCCGTACTCTGTTTTATGAGACTGAATTTAGTGTCAGAAAATCCCAGTCCCGACCAATTTTGTCCCGGCCCCCGCCGGAGGGTACAAAAAATGTTGCGCGCGCTGACCTGCAGTGTTCACGCAGCCGTGGGAGCAGTGCCCGTTCTGTTCCGCGCATTCATTCACATCTGAACTGAGCTTCGGCTTATCCCAATGCTTCTTCCCGGCACCCACTGACCCTCGCAGAGTTTGATGCCACCCATCCGGTACCCCGTGGGGCATTTGCCGTCGGCGTTGGTCGACTTTTGGCACGGGCATTGTTGCCCCTGCTGAGAGCATGGCGACTGCGGCGGCACTGTCGACGAATGCCGGAGGCGGAGTTGTCAAGCAACTGTCCGCTTCCCGTCATTACAAACGCAAATGAGTCCACCACATTTTTGCCTCGGGTGAACAATGTCGGCGGCAATAACGGTATCTTAAAAATGCCAAATTCCGAGTCGAGTTTTGGCACCCGCCACCGATTAACCGAACTGCTCGAACCCCCGCACCTTTGCCCAACCAAATGCTGTCGCATTGCGCGTTCACTTCGTCTCGCGTCTTCGCGCTATTCAATTGGCGCGAATTCAAAACGCAAACGCTGTAGTCGTGTTCGGACGGCAAGGCGTCAAGACGGAAACCGGCACTGTCCGCGCAGGAGACGCCATGCCGGGGGGACCAATGGGAGGGAAAGGGCAGCGAATCGTCGGGGGTGAACAGCACCGAGAAGTTGTACTGAATTGGGCGGGGGTGCGCGAGAATTGAATTTGTGGTGGATGACAAATTGGGAGCCATATTGGGCGACAAAAATCAAACATTGTCCCTAATTTTGACACCCAATCCCCGGGGGGGGGGATTTGTACGGATTGGCGATTTGGGGCACAGCACGGGGACCAGCTGACGGACAGCGAATGGGGGCCCACTGGACGGATCAGCACATGGGAAGGCACCACGTCATCGGCATCTGCAGACATTCCTGAAAGGCGAGCACATTGTTCAGGGATTTTAACAACTGACTGACTGAGTGGCCCCCAGGGGATTAGAGGGTCCCACAGAATCAAACGTTTTTTGGCATTGTCGAAAAATGTCATCACCACTCGGCTGCTGAAGGCGTCTCCACTTCGGCATTCTGGTTGTCCCGCGCCGCTTGGTCTTCACCTTCAACATGTTCAGTGCGGACGGCATTGGCTTCGCCTCGAGCGCTGTGCCACCGCTGCCAGCTGCATCACTTTTTATGGCATTACAAATTGCGAGTGTTAGCCAACGCTCAAATTGTTGCTGCACATCAGTGCCAGTCCAATTGGGAAAATGAATAACCCTTGGGGGGGGGGGAATGGCGTTTAAACAGTCGAAAAAACGGAATGCCAAACATTCTAACCGGTTTGCATGGTTTCCGGCCATCTTTTTCAACAAGTTCGAGCGCGGGTAGTCCACTGATATGGCCACCACTTGTTGCTTCTGGTCCGGCTCGGCATTGTTGCTTAACGGAGGTTTTCTGTCTGCTTCATGTCGCAGCTCAACAAGGTAGGTACACCACCTGCTTGTGCCCTGTTGACTGATCAAGCAGCACCGACCCGCTGCTGCCCAGTCGATGGCATTTTGCAAAAGTTTGGCTGACTCGCGCAAACCTACACTCAAATTTGGCCCCTCCGGCAATGCCTAAGCCTGAGAATATTGAACAATTTAAAACCAAACTAAATTGAAAATTTAACCTTCCGCCGTTGTCCGTCGTCCGCCGACTGTTTAGCTTCCTTGAACATTTTGGCCAATCGGTCGCTGAATTGTCTCAAAGGAATGGCCTCCTCCGATGGCCCGATCAGTCCCTTTTCGGTCCACTCCGATCAGATTCAAACGAATTCGCTGTGATTCGACAGAAAAATGGCGTTCCACAAAAGCACTCAAATACGACAGAACCAACTCGAAGCTCGTTGGATTCTGTAAAAACAAAAAGTAATGATGCCTTTTGTACCGTATCACCGCACGCTACCGTAGCGGACGGTTTCGCCAAATCCACCAGAACGTTGATCAGCAGCGGGCGCATGTGTCCGTCGTGGCACAACGCCTGCGGGTACTCGTCCCCGGCGGGGATTGCCCGTGTCACGCGCCCTCCGCTGCCCCAGTCGCCGTGTGGCGTGGAGGCGGCGGCTGCGGTGATCAGTGCGCTTCGATGCACGATGGTTGTGCTGCGTTCGCTGTTTGCCCGTCGTGTGGGGGCGGCGCACAGAGCGCGCCGCAGGGGCGCAAGTCGACTGGGGTCGGCCAGCTGCTCAACGGAGTCCATGCGCAGAAGTTGCTCGCGCGCTCTCTCCGCACCGCCGACGATGCGCGTCAGCGTGCCAAGATGGTCAGACGACGGGGCGACCGCAACCGCGAAAATGCGTGCACCGAGTTGTTCGCGCAGTTCTTGAGCGGAAGTGGCCGCGTTGCCCCTGCGGATTGCAAAACACAAAACATTGTGCCAAACGCGGAATGTGCCGCCGCGCAACGAACGGACTCTAACCGGTGTTTGCTGTTGGTCAGCAACACAACCACTTTGGGCACCGTCTTGCGGCCGTGCAATTGGAACTGCTGACGTGCTGCTTCCAGTCCGCGGAGAGCAATTGCTGTGCTTCCTTGAGGCAAAAAGGTTTTTGTTGCCGATTGATGGGCCTCGGGCGCTGTACTGACCATTGAGCTTCTGGGCCGATGTCATTTTAGACAACAACTCGATCTTGTCCTCGTAATGGCCAAGCGCAACCGGCACCGCGACCATTTCACTTCAAAAAAATTGCCAATTTCCTGAAATTCCCCTCCCGAACAGCGAGAGCGACCTGTAGATGATGAACCCAAGTCGAACCATGTCAGGGGCAAGGTCGAACGACTCGTCGACCAGCGTGGCCAGTCCTTCGACAACCTTTGCAAACTGTGCACTGCTGAAGTTGGAAGAGTCCACCACCAGCATCAAGTCCAACGCGTACTCCACCCGACCGCAGTCGCGCAACACTCCGCCAACCTTTTGAATGGGCGGGGAATGAATGCTTTTTGCTTTGCGCCGCCATCTGCTGCTGTTTACCGTTGTTGCACTACTGCTTGGTGTACTTGTTGGCCGACTGGGCCAGCTGACCGCAGCGGCCAACGTTTGCTCGCCTTTTGCCTGGGGAACGGCCTGAACAAGACGGGGAGCTTCCATGAAAATCGAATCCAGAAATGCTTTATAAAATGTCGGGCGTCCAGTGTTTACCCGACAAATCGCGTCCGCCACCGTGCCGAGGCCGTCCGAGTCCGCGCTGGCCCACCCGTCGAAGACGAACGGGGCGCTGCTGCCCCCATTAAGCATTGCCTCGTCCTCCTCCGTCGTTGTACCACTTGCGGTCACCACCAAAATCAGTGCACCGTATTGCTGGTGCAGTTGGTCGGCCGCCTGACGAATTTTGCTGGCGCTGGAGGTGGAGTTGCCACTCTTCCACACAATCACAACGCGTGGCGCATCGTCGGCACCTTTGAACCCAGGCACAATCAATCAAACAGAACGATGAACGATTGGGAAGCAGTTCGACTTTGTGTTGGGTGGGGTTGGTCCCCAAGCCTTCGTGAGTTACTGTTCGGGATTTTTCGGAGACCGGAAGTGAGGCGCAAAATGCCGAGGGGTATGAGGAGTGATCACTGATCACTGATCAGGGCCGGAGAGGTCGAGGCCAACCCGCCGCCGACTTTATACCGGACAAATGAAATTCGCCGGCCGCTTCGCGCAGTGCCGCCTCCAAGTTCGGCTCGCCCTTGAGGCGTCGCGTCTCGCCCATGCGGACCAACAGTTCCGCTTCCGTGTCATAGTCGCCCAGCGTGATCGGCACCTCCACACTGTCACCGTACTTCAGAAGTCCAACACGTACGCCATGGTGCGGACGCAAGTCAAAGTGATCCATGAAGAAGCTCTGTTTGATCAAGGAGTTCAGTCCGACTCGGAAATGCTTCTGACCACACCGACCTTGACGGCCTCTTTCATCATCCGATAGTCGAGAATCTTCACATTTGCGCTAGTGTCGAACACGTTCAACAGTTCGATAAAGCCGCCGACAAAGCAATGTGCGCTCTGGTTACGTCGTCGCTGCACCAGCAGCAACTGCTCGCGCTCCGCGAGCAATGAAAGCGCCACGTCTCCGCCTTCCGGCACAGTTTGATGATCGTCCGGCAGTGCGTCACGGAACACGAATTGGCCCAATTCGTTACGTGGCAATACTTCGCGCAGCCGACCCCCCAATGGGCGGCCAAAATCGTCCGTAGGAATCTCCTGATCAGGGGGCAAATAGATCTGATCAGCCTCCCCCCCCCCGGGGGATGTGCCAGACTATGCCCGCCCACTCTCAGCCCACACCTCTCCTTGCGCATTGATGAACCGTCCCTCCTCATTGCGAGGCAGTAGCAGACCGGTGTCCGCGCTGACCACCGGCAACACCAATCGTCCCGTGCCGTCCGTCGGTGGCACGTCCGTCAGCTGCTCCGTTTCATCCCTCATTTTGTGGTGCTGCTCCATGTGTGCCGGAATTGGTGACCCGCCGTCAGCGTCGGTCAGCGTAGGAGCGGAAGTTGGGCCGACGACGTACTCGCCGCGCGGGTTGGTCATCAACGGAAGTCCGTCCGGGCCAAGTGGACGTCCAAACTCGTCCAGCGGAATTGGCTCCCCAAAAGCGTCGAGAAAGCGTCCGGACGAGTCGGTGAGCAACGGAATGCCTGAGGCAATAAAGCACTTTCTGTACTGGTCGAATTCGACGAACCGAATTGGTCAACAATCGGGAACAGAATTTTGCCCGTTTCATCCGTCGGAAGCGTTTTGGTCACGGACGGCGGCGCGGTGACTGTCCAAACAAAAAAGTGCCCTGTTGTGTCAGTAAGCAACGGCATGCCGTCCGCCCCGAGCGGCACGCCGTCCGAATTTGTTGGCAGCGGACTGCCCGTTCGGCGGTCCAGAATAAGCCCCGCTGCATCGGTTGGCAGCGGAAGTCCGTCAGACCCAACAACGACAGGTGATCTGAGGTGGGAGATGATCTGTTTCTATTTAAACAATCAATGCTGTTGTTTGATCATGGATTGTGTTCGGGAAGAGAAAAGTTGGGGATCGGGGTTTGTCGGGGTTGAAGGTTCTCGGGGATCGGGGAATTCAAAGTTTTGGGTCGGCGTCGGGCTTGTATGGGACGGTGCTTTCGGGAATCGAGGTCGGGGATTGATCCAAAATCGTCAGGGATCGGGAACGGTACTGTCGGGGCTCGGGGATTGATCAAAATCATCGGGGTCGGGGTGCCAACCCTAATTGAAACTGTCCCCAACTCGTTTGCACCACCAACCTGAACACGAACTGTCCCCGGGCGTTTTTGTCCATTACATTACCGTCCCAGCCAAGCGGTTCGCCACGTGCGTTCACGCGGATCCGTCTTCCGGCAAAGTCCGTGTATTCCCCGTCCGCATCCTTCGGCAACGCTTCACCAGCCTCGGAGACAATCTCACCAACCCACAACTGCTGCTGATCAGCAACGGAACGGTACACAAACTGGCCAAACGCGTTGGTGGGCAAAACGTTGCCGTTTCTGTCCAGCGGACGGCCAAAGTCATCGGTTGGCACCAACTCGCCTCGATCGTCCACGTATCTGATGGGGGTAAATTGATCACTCGGCACAAAGCATTGGATCGGTTTAACAATGCTTCACCTCCCCATTTGATCAGTGCTCAATGGCACTCCGCTGTCCGCGTGCACTAGCTGATGAATGAACTTGCCAGTCTGATCAGTGGGCAGCACAGCGATCTCTGCTCTCCCAATCTCGTGCTCCACTGAAGGCATTGTGATCAATTCCCCATTCCGGCACACGCACGTCATCCGCGTCCGGCATTTCCCCCCCCCCCCCCTCCGCCCCCCTCCAAAATTTGCCTTTTTCCAAAAGATGTCCCACGGCATCGATTGGCAGCGGACTGCCGTCCGGCGCGGTCAGCTGAGGCCGTGGGGTGGCTAATGTTTGGTCAGGGCCGGTCATGTGCTGCTGCTGCTGGTAGTCACCGCGCGAGTCCGGCGGCGTCAACGCGTTGTCCTGCGCGTCCAACGGACGCCCCGCCGCGTCCGATGGCAATGGCACGCCGTAAAGGCCGACAAAATGGCCGCTCGCGTTGGTGGGCAGCAGCAATTGGCCGTTTGATGGACGGGCAGTGCCCGAGGGGTCGTCGGTTGGAAAATGCCTGTGGGACGAGCTGGGGGGAACACTGAGGAAGAAAACAACGGAAGGCGGCGGCCCCCCAGGGGACGTCGGAGGACAAAAATGTGCTGAGACCGTAACGGAAAAGTGCGCAGAATTTGCGTTTTTGAATAGGCAGCGTGGTAGGGCAAAAATGTTAATGTACGGGTTCCGGGATGTGTAACCGGATCCCGGACATTTTGGGCCCGGAATTCCGGACATTTTTCTTTGGCATCCGGTTACCTCCCTGGTTATGGGTGTGTTCGAGACTCATTTTCTCCAGTAAACTCGTCTCGGACACTTTTGGGCAGGCTTGCGGAATCCGGACAAGCAAGTCTTAGTATTTTCTCGAGTCGTGAAATTTTGGCGCCCATAAGCATCCCTAATTACCTAATTAGCACTAAATTGGTTGACCAATTTCCATTCTTACAAATTAGTGCCGCCCGGAATTTGAATTTTACCTCAAAATTCATAGGACTGTCGGTTTGCCAAAGCGCCAAAAACAAATTTCAAATGCTTTGAATCCGTTCGTTTGGTCGTTGAATTTAAAAAGAAAAACCGACAATCCTATCGGGCGGAAGGGAACAAATTGTTTTGTTTTTGTTAGTCGCCGACAAAAGACAAAAAATTGTTAATGGAAATTCGAAAATTTTTTTTTGTTAACTGTGAAAGGAGGCGAAAGTGCCGTGCCATAACTGAAATTGGTTCAATAATTGTTACGCGGTGTCCAATGAATGGCATTTGTGAAACAATCGGGCGAAAATTGGGCCATAAACGAAAGGTAAAAAAGAGGGAAAGAAGGAAGAAAAAGAAAGAGAAAGAAAGAAAAAAGAAGAAACATAAGGACAAAACAAAAACAAATCAAAATGTTTGATCATCGGTAAAGAAGCAGCGGAGGGGGCGGCGGCGTTTCGATCAGTCGGTGGCGGCTCGACGCGAGCCATTTCAGCGCGGCCGCTAAGTTTAAATATGGCCAAAAAAGGCACAAAGTACTGATTTGGTAGGCTCACAGAATGCCATGGCATTTCAAAACTGGCGGCGCCAAGTTTAAATATGGCCAAAAAAGGCACAAAGTACTGATTTGGTAGGCTCACAGAATGCCATGGCATTTCAAAACTGGCGGCGCCAAGTTTAAATATGGCCAAAAAAGGCACAAAGTACTGATTTGGTAGGCTCACAGAATGCCATGGCATTTCAAAACTGGCGGCGCCAAGTTTAAATATGGCCAAAAAAGGCACAAAGTATTGATTTGGTAGGCTCACAGAATGCCATGGCATTTCAAAACTGGCGGCGCCAAGTTTAAATATGGCCAAAAAAGGCACAAAGTACTGATTTGGTAGGCTCACAGAATGCCATGGCATTTCAAAACTGGCGGCGCCAAGTTTAAATATGGCCAAAAAAGGCACAAAGTATTGATTTGGTAGGCTCACAGAATGCCATGGCATTTCAAAACTGGCGGCGCCAAGTTTAAATATGGCCAAAAAAGGCACAAAGTACTGATTTGGTAGGCTCACAGAATGCCATGGCATTTCAAAACTGGCGGCGCCAAGTTTAAATATGGCCAAAAAAGGCACAAAGTATTGATTTGGTAGGCTCACAGAATGCCATGGCATTTCAAAACTGGCGGCGCCAAGTTTAAATATGGCCAAAAAAGGCACAAAGTATTGATTTGGTAGGCTCACAGAATGCCATGGCATTTCAAAACTGGCGGCGCCAAAACGACTCGCGCCGAGCCGACTGATCTGAGTTATTATTAGCTGGGCATAGGCATAAAAAGACTAGGAAGAAAAAGGGCGGGGGCGGACAGCTCGATTAGGATTGCCGGTTACAACCAAACGCACATCGAAAGTCCATCCGAACGATTTGAATTTCTCGATTCCGACAACCCCATTCAACAGTCATTGATCATCAATCAACATATTTGTCTCAGTCCTTCCGCCAATCGGTGCGGTGCCATCATCGATCGATAGGTCCGATCAGATCACTTGCCTTGCGCGCGACTGTGCCTCCTCCTCCGCCTTTCCCTGCTCAATGCCGAAGAATATTTCGTCAATGTCGGCCGGTACGGTGTTCTCAAGCCGTTCAATCAGTGCCTCCACCATGCACAGCTGTCGATCCCAGTAAGCTTGCTGGTTCTCCAGCACTGGCCACCTCGGATAGCTCAGTTCCAACAGTGCAAAGTTGTCCGCGCGCGCCATTTCCTCAATTTCCGCGTGTGCAGCAATGCTTAATCAAGCAAAGGCTGATCAGTGATTCCCTTGTCAATCACGTGCGATCAATCGATCCTTGTTATTCCGATCAATCGATCATTGAGTCCCTAATCGATCAGTCTATTCGATCACTGTGATTAGTCAATACGATCAATTGGTCAATCTCTGATTACCTGATCGGTCAGTCAATCCGATCAATCGATCGATCACTGATTCTCTGATCGATCAATCGCTTTTCATCTTGGCCACTTACTCGATTCTATGCCGGTGGATGAGCATCACCAGCTTGGTCGCTGTTGGCTCTTGTTCCGCGAGCATTTGCTGCGCACTTCGCATGGCCAACAACGGGTTGGGCGAGCCGCCCACAAAATGCATATTCTGAACAGGCCGAGCCAGTCAGTCATTAAGCTGGGGGCTTGGCACTCTTCGCCCACCTCCACAGAGTCCTCCAGCTCGTGCCAGTTGTTGTAGTTGCCCAGGTCGACGCCCACCTCCACCGTGTCGCCGTAGTAAATAATGCCCACTTTGGTGTCACTGCGCTGCACGTACTCGCGCATAAAGTACAGCAAGGACTGCTTCAACTCCTCGTGCTTCTCCACCGTGGCTTCCGACGTCTCCACCACCAACAGAAGGCGACTTCGGCGATGCAACGTGGCACAATCTTCCGGCGACTTTGGCGGTTCGCCTGAGGGGTTGGACAAAATTTGAATTTGCCAAAATTGGCGGGAAGCTTTTGCCTATAAAAGTGCGAAGTGCGGTTGTGCCCCGCTGAACAGCCGACGGGCTCATCGTTGTGGCGATGTGCTTTTCGCTCACAAATTTGGCGCGCGATTTGGGCAGTGCCAAAGTGCCATGACGGCACTGGGCTTCCAGAAAGTCGGCAATTTGGGCACCACTCAACTGCGCCCACTGAAACACAGTGATCGGAAATGGGCTTATGTAAATGTGTAGATGATGGCTTAGCTAACATCGTCAACCAAAAGGTGCACACGCGACTCCTCCGCAACTTCCGAGTCATAACTGGACGGTCCGACAAGGATGGGGGTGATGCCGGCCGCATGAAGTGCCGACTTTGGACTCTTTGGCACTCTGGCATTAATAAATTTGTATGCCACATATTCTGTCGTTGCGGAACCGCAACACCACCAACCACAACATCAGTATGTGCCGTCCCCCACTCACATGTCCTCGCCGCTGCTGAGCACCACCAACACTTTGGGCACATTGCCACCGCGTCCGAAACTTTCGAATTGTTGCAGGGCGGCCTCGTAGGCGGCGGACAGGTCGGGCAGTCCCAACGCGTTGGTGCCGTCGGAGCGGAGTTGGCCCAGTTGGTCAAGCAGTTGGTCCCGCTCGTGGTAGCCGCCCAAATTGACCGGCACCATCACATTTTTGCCGTATTGAAGCAGCGCCACGCGCGTCGCATCGGCCGCCAAGTCCAGATGGTGGCCGAACAGATCCTCCAGCGCCTGACGAAGTCGGTCCCCGTGGGGTTGGAGCAGTTCGTCGTTGACCGCCAAAACGAGGTCGACGACCGCCTCCGGGAGGTGGCACTGCCCTTTCTGCACCCGTGGACGCGCTCTGTCGTCCGGAAGTGCTGCAGCTCGTCCTGTGTCCGACACGCGGTCCTCGTCGTGAAGCGGTGTGACCGCTGTCGCCTCGGGCCCCGGCGTCGCTGAGAGTCGGCATCGGAATGCCGTCCGGACCCACCAAGCCGACCTCGACCCACACGAATTCGTCATATATGTTTTTGGACAGCAACCGTCCAGCTCGGTCCAGTGGTCTTCCCTGGTCATCTACTGCAATCGGAGTGCCGCTTGAGTCCAAGTAGCGGCCGCTGACCGTGTCGCGTGCCAACGGCGTTCCGTTCGCGTCAACCACCGGCTGCAACACGCGTCCGCTCGAGTCCGTTACGGTCACCACCAGCTCGGCCTCCTTCTTGTCCTGTTCAGCGGACCAAGCATAAACAAATTGCCCTTCCGCGTTGGTGGGAAGCGGCGAGCCGTCCGGACCCAACAGCAGTCCGTCCGCGTTGGTCGGCAACACTTTGCGCTCCCCGCCGATGCGGATCCATCCGCCCTGCTCGTCCCTGTCGAGCTGGTGCCCGTCGGTGTCCACCACAACAATGTGCCCCCGGGCAGTTGCTGCTGGCTCCAGTGTGCTGTCCGGTCGCGTGTAAACGTATTGCCCCTGCGCGTTCAGCTGCTCGAAGATGTTGCCGGACGCGTCTACCGGTCTGCCGAACTCGTCCGTCTCAATCACTGCACCGTCAGCGTCCAAATGGTGCCCGGACGCGTCGGTTGGCATTGGAATGCCAAACTGGTCGACCACCGGATGAATCCGATGCCCGTAGTCGTCGGTGGGCAACGTTCGTGCCCATGCCGGAGCGGTGGTGACATGAACAAAGCGTCCCTGCGCGTCGGTAGGCAACGGCAAGCCGTCCGCTCCGATGAACGTCCCCTCGGCGTTGGTCGGCAACGGACTGCCCGCCCTGTCCAGCACCAATCCGTCCCGCGTGGTCGACAGCAACAGTCCGTCCGGTCCCACCACAGCGAACAGTTGGCCTCGTTGTCGTAGACTGTTGTTGTTGTTGTCGTCGTCGTTGACGTCGTCGTCGTCGTGGTGGTGGTCGACGGCTTCGGGGACGGACGGTTCGGCGGTGGAAACGCCCACCGTTTGGTCACCTTCCGACTTCGTCTCCAACACTTCGTCTGCTGATACACTTGTTGTTAAAGCTGGACGTGGAAATACGAACATTCCCTGCGCATTTTTGGGCAACTGATTCCCCTGAATTAGACAAATTTATAAGGAAATCAGTGACCGAGACCGTCTTCGAACTTGTCGCCTACCTGATTGTCTACCGGAATGCCTTGCTCGTCACGTTGCACCTCATCACCATGTTCCGAGTCCATGAAAAGGCCTGAACTGGCGGTGGGCAACAGCTGTCCGTCCGGATAAACAATTGGATAAATGGGGAAGCCCATTGTGTCGGTGGGCAGCACTTCGCCCGTCCCCTCGCCACGTCGGCCCAGCACAAATTGGACCGTAGAAGTTGGTCGGCAATGGCGAGCTGTCCGGCCCCATCGGCTGCCCGTAGGCATCCGTCGGCAACGGCTTCCCGTCGTGGTCCAAAGTTTGGCCCTGAACGAAGCGGATTTGGGGTGCCATTGTAAGTGAACAGTTGAAGTTGAAGCCGTTCCAACAATACCTCATGGTCCCGTCTCATGGAAACGCCATCGTCGTCCACTACCGAATAAACCGGGTACTGATTGGCCCCGGTAGGCATCGGCTGTCCATATCTGAGTGATCAAAGTAAGGATCACAGACTGATCAGTGTGTCTCGTTAATTACTTGTCCAACGGCGGGTACACCCAGTTGCCATCCGTGTCCACCTTCAACACCTGGCCGTCCGGTCCCAATGCGCGCTGTTCTTCGTCCCGCTCCACCTTCCGGCCCATTTGGTCGTAGAAGTTGCCGAGCCCGTCCGTTTGGAGCTGTGTCCCGTTGAACATCACCACCGGGCGAATCTCTCGTCCCAATGTATCGGTGGGCAGCACATGCACAGTTGCGGCAAGGTCATCACCTGCCCTGATGTTGAACAGCTCGGTCGGCCTTATTGAAGGGGACGGCTTCGCCTCCGTCTCTTCCATTCCGGCACGCGGTGTTGGCGGTGTGTCGGTGATGCCGGACGGTCCTGGCCTCAGGTCAACCTCTTTTGGCCGATGCTGCTCGAGTTCGAAGGTCGGTGAAACCTGAGGAAAGCGCCGCCGTTGATTTACACTGATTGTATTCGTTGATCAGTTAGCCGAATCATAAAACTGATCAAATGGTTGAGCAATCGACGACTGATCCGTATCATAAAACTGATCGCTATCATAAACTGATCAGATCGTTGATCAGTAAACTGATCAGATCGTTAATCAGTCGAAGATTTATCCGTATCATTAAATTGATAAGCATAAAACTGATCAGAATGAGTTGTTTTCGCGTTCTTTCCGTGATTTCACCTACCTCTATCACAGTGTCCGTCCCTCCGGTCGGCTCCACTTGCGTGCACGTCTTGTCGTCGTCGGCCAACAGCCATCCGTCCGGACAGTAGCATTCCACCCGTACCTGTGCCGTTGCGTGGAATGCCATGAGAATGGCGGCACATTTATTACACTGATCACCTGCACAGAGTCCGTCTCCAACAGTTTGCACGCGTGCGAACAATCGCAACGAATCTCTTTGGCCGGTGTCCGGATCAGTACCGGCGGGCCGGCCAATTCTTGGCCATCGCCCAGCACCGCAACGGCCTGGAAGTAAAACTCCACATCGCGCGGCAAATCCGGCACACGGATGCCGACAGTGCGGTTGGCATCCACATGGATGGTCTTCACGTCCTCCGATTCGGCATCCGCACCGTGCTCGACGGCACCCTCCTCCTCCTTCGTTGTGGGCCAGTAGCGCACCAGATATTGCCGAACCGGCTGCGCACCGCCGATTGCTGGACGGAAGTCCACAACCTAAAGACGAGTTGTGTATGTTAGTTGCCTGAACATGCCGAGCCGGAAGGGTCATCCTCGTCCCGACGTAGCCCATTCCCTAACAAAGACATGCCGCGCCACGATGGCCTCCGGGTCCCCGAATGTGCCATGCCCGAGGGGGTCGGGGGAGGAAACCACTGTGCTTATAACCGACCATCTCGTCATTGATGTTCGAGCCGACTCGGAGGTCTCCAGGCGCTTTTGGCACCAAAATGGTGAACACCGGCGAACGCACGCCCTCATTGGAATTCTCAACGACGAGATAATACGTGACGCCCGGTTCCATCGGGGCCGCCGGTTGCCGTATCGGAATTTCCTGAAGCATGAAAGTTGTTGTTGTTGTGCTGCTGGCTGGCATGGCCAAGCCAAGCAGTTCGGGGGACACGACGAGTTCAGGATGGTTAGTGTCCACCTCGAGAATGCGGTTTTCGCTCTCCAAAACGCTCCACAGAATGCGCTCTTTGTTCGGCTCGTCCGTGTAGCGCAACGTCCACTGGTTGGCCTTGCGCAGCGAGTTCGGCAACGAGTCGGCAAAGTGCAGGTAAATTTGGCCACGCCGATTCTCCACCCGCACCAATTGGCCCATCCATCCGTCCGACAGCCCGTCCAGCATCTCCAATCGAATGGTCCAATTGGCAACGCCGAGCGGATTGCGCGCCACACAATTGAAGTTGGACGGCTCGGTGATGTTGGAGAGGAACAGCGACCTTTAGCAGGTTGGAAGGCCATTGATCAGTCAAAGGATCAAAGATCGTGATTTGGATGATCAGGGGGCCTATTGATTGTGATTTAGATGATCAGGGGGCCTACTGATCGTGATTTGGATGATCAGGGGGCCTACTGATCGTGATTTGGATGATCAGGGGGGCCTACTGATTGTGATTTAGATGATCAGGGGGCCTACTAATTGTGATTTAGATGGCCTATTGATCGTAATTAGCTAATTCTAATTAGCACTGTTTTTAGAGGAGGGCATTGTCCCGATGAAAGATGGCATTTTAGGCGCCAAAGCCGACCATTTGGTGCCCGTGTCGTCCTCCTTCACAATGGACGGGTCAATTGGAATCTCTCCCCCGCGGATCCATCGAACAGCCGGCTGTGGGCGTCCGCTGGCACGACAGAACACGGTGTAATCGCTCCCCTGAGGGGATGGGATGAATTGTCCCCCATTTACATTTTGTGCCGCCCCCCCCCCGGCATTTCCCCTCTTACAGGCAACAGCTGAATGACACTTTCGCCCGCAGTTCCTCTGCTCCCGGAAGAGACGACAATGTACGGCGCGTCACCCTCCGGCAATGTTTTGGCAATGCACGGCTCCGAGAAAATGCCAGGCCCACTCGGATAGCTGAGACAGAAATGGACGGCATGAAAACTGGCCGATGGTTCACCACCAGCACTCACAGGGCACGGATCTTGAAGACGTATTCGGTGTCCGGCTCCAACGCGTTCCAAATGATGTGACTGCTTTTGCTCGCGTCTGGCACGTCAACGCGGGACCATTTTGGCAAACTCAACTGCTCGTCCTCCTCGATCTTCTTCTCGGCCGGCACATAATAAATCTGCAAAATTTGTTGGGATTTTGAGCCGGGTTATTCGTTGTTGTACTGCTCCAGCAGACCTCGTAGCTGAGCGGCGCCTCCTCCAACACTTCGGCCGGTTTCCAGTGCACCTCCACGGAAGTCTGGTTGATGGGTTCGACCTGCAGTTGTGTTGGTGGTGCAGCACGAGCTCGAGACATTGTTCGGATGCTGCAGATGAGCCGGGTTGGGTTCATGGAGGAGGGGTTCACCACCACCACCACTCACTTGTGCTGGTTGGAGTAGGGGCCTGGCCCGTCTTGGTTGGCTGCTTGGACAACCACCGCGTAAGCCTTAACCCAAATACATAAGCATTCTGAGTCCCAGACGCATTTTCGGTACGCCATGCCATCCCACTCCCTGTTCACCGTGTCCGACTCGACAAAGTCGGTGATCAGTGCCTGCTTCTCGCCCACCCCCAAGTGCTTGCCCATCACGTGGCTGCTCATCCACTCGCTGATCGGCTTGCTCGGCACTTGGCCCACCAGCAAATCCCGACTCTGATCATCCAACGCGGTGTAGTAAATGCTGTGGAAGGTGCCGTCGTTGAACATCAATCGTCATGAGATCGAAGAGTGCCCCCCCCCCTCTCCCCTCCCCTCACATATATCGGGTGATGTTGCCGTTGGCAATTTGGGGCGGGTCCCATGTGACGGAAATGCTTTTTGGCCGTGTTGCTGCCAGCCGGATGTTCTCCGGTGCACTGCCAGGGCCGGCCACAAAAATGGTGAAGCCGGTCTCCGTTCGGCCGCCCTCATTCTCCGCCACACAAACAAATTCTTTGGACTGGCGAATGTCGGAGACGCGCAGCATGCCGCCCTCGCTTATCTGTCAAATGCCAACCAAAATGATCGTCCGATGGCACAATAATCCCCCCCCCTCTCCCCGCCCCCCGCGGCGGCATTCTCTTCGGGTTACCAAATTGCCCTCCTTGTCCATCCATTTCATCTGCGGTGCCGGAAAGCCGTTCGCGGTGCTGAACATAAAGTGCCCATTAGAGAGAGAGAGAGAGTCAAATGCCTTCCGGGGAAAGTCTCCAAACCAACCCAATTCCAAGATCGCTTAGGGGGGGGGGGGCGTCTTTGTTAAACCATTGCCACTTGCCATGCCACGGTGTAATCGGTGCCCGCCGGCACTCGGAGAATGTTGTCCTCCACGTCCACATGGACCATCGGCTTGTCCGGTGCCACAACGCCCAGTTTTGTGGCAAAGTCCTTGGCCGGAGATGGCGGCCCTTCGATCTGTTGTTCATGAAAGGAATGCCGACACCGTCCCCCCCCCCGCCTCCCGTCCTTACCACGCCAATGGGGATGACCCGCACATGGTACTTGGTCTCCCGATCAAAGTTCTCACCATCCAGGAACACCTTCATCTCCTTGGCCGGGTCCACGCCGGGCGGAATCGACCAGGTCATCTGGATTTGTGTTTGTGGTTCATCTCCTTGGCGTCATGTCCTGGCACGAAGCCAACCAACCTCATTCCATTTGGCGTCCTCCAACGACGGGTCGCCCTTCGTGTAGTGGATTCGGTAGTTCTGAACCTTCTTGCCGACCTCTTCCGGGTCATCGGACGGCAGGAATGTGACCAGCACTGTGTTGTTGTCATGCACCATCACCGGCATCACTGAAACGGCAAAAACAATTTCAGGGCGTTTCCATTGAATCTCGCCAAATCTCTTAATGAGTTCAGTGATCAACCCAAAGGGTTCAGTGATCAGCCCGAAATCCCTGTAGGAATGCCCAAGGCATATTGAGCGACCGACCTTCGGGCGCTTTTGGTGCCAACGGCAATGTACGGGCCAACACCGAATCGGACAGCACGCCCGGGCCCCGATCAGAGATGGCTTGAAGACGTACGGCGTAAATGGTCTAAAACGGATGATTAAAATGGATTTGGATTCCGTTTGTCGAACGTCCCGGTCACCTTCGGTCGTAGCTCGGCCAGCCGTTGTCGATTCACATCGGCTGGCACGCGAATTTGTTTCCACGCGTCAGGCGGCGGCTCCAATTGGCCATCCGACAATTCCGCGTAGTGCACAACGTAGCCGATCAGCTAAATGTTCAATGTTCAATGACCATATGGCACCGATGGATGGCAAAAATGGCTGGCACAAAAGCAGTGCCAATGCCACCCCCAGGCAAAATGGTTGGCACAAAAGCAGTGCCAATGCCAGCCACCCCCCCTCCCCTCTCCACCTTTCCGTTCGTTTCATCCGGTGCCGTCCATTCAACGTTGAGCACTTGGTCTGGCATTGGCAACACCACAACTTCGTTGGGCGGTGTGCCAGGGCCAAGCACGTGAAGCTGCAATTAGCATTAATTATGCCATGGGCACTTTAATTACCGCCTTGCCGCTTACCTCCAGCACGACTTGCGCTTTTCCCGCGTTGTTTTCCGCGTGACATGTCGCCTGGGGGGTTTTGTGTTTTGCGCGTTCAGTCCCGAATCGTTCGCTTTAAATACCGTGGAATCCTTGTGCAACTTGCGCAACAAAAGGTGAGCACCGCCGGGCAAACGCTGCTCGTCCGTGCCCAAAGTCCACCAAATTGTCGGCGGCGGAATTCCGGTGGCATCGCAACGGACCTATCGGGGGGAACAAACTCATGCAAACACAGGACAAGTGGGGGACGGATCAGAAACAACGGTAGATGGGGCGCTGTCCGGAATCCGGATTTGTTCTGAACTCACCGAATAATCGGCCAGTGGCTGCACCTCTGCCGGATTGTCGGGCGGCACAATGCCAACGGTTGGTGCCGTCTCCCCGGTGCCGGTGGTGAAGCGGGCCACCGCGGACGGCGGGCCCTCGTTCATGTCATTTGTGGCTGTCACACGGAGGCGATAGTCGCGTTCAGCGAGTATATTGTACATTTCACGTCCCAACACAATCTGTGGAATTTTAAATTAGCTACCCGGAAGGCATGTGCCATTCGATTAGGAACACCGGCACACTTTTCCCAGACGGCGCTCTGATCCCTCCGTTCAGTCTAATGTTTCGTGTAGAGTTGGTCCCCAATCCCCGACATGGCCAACCCGGACCTCCCCAACCCCCGACTTTCTCGCCCCCGAGGGGTCGGGGACCAACTCTCGTTTAATTTATCGGAAAAGCAGGTACCACCGCTCCAACAGGAACTTCACAGTTCATTTTGCTTTTTGCCTATATTAATCGGTCCTGATCTGTCAACCCTCACCTGTCCCCCGCCGTCCGGCCGCAACGGCGCGGTGAGGCGAGTCCATTGTTTGTAGTGTTCATCCGCTGGCCCATCGTCGAGTGCAAAGTACACCGTGTAATGGTGCAGCGGACCATTGGGCTGAGCCGGCGGGCCCCAAATGGCCGAAATTGTGTTGTCCGGCGCCACCGTTACCACCAGATCCGTGGGCGCGTCGAGCGGAGCGCCGCTGACCGTGACGAACGTGGCGACCTGGAAGAGCGTTTTGAAATTACTCAAATGTTTCTGTTGATGGCCAAATGTCCCCCCCCCCCCAGGGGCCATTGAAATTCGAACGACGACAATCCAATGTTTCTGTTGATGGCCAAATGTCCCCCCAGGGGCAATTGAAATTCAAATAAAATTTGTCGACGACCTCCGAGTGTTCGCCCCGTCCGTGCACATTTTCGGCCGCCACACGCACATAGTATGCTGTTTCGGGCTCCAGTTCGCCCCGCTGAAACACGTGCCGGGGTTGGTCACCGGACGGCACCGGGAAATTGCGCCACTGGTCCAGCGGCAGGGACGGGTTGGGCGACAACAGCAACAGGAAGCCGCTGAGCGGCCCGTTCGTGTAGGTCGGCGGACGCCAGGAGACGGTGACCTTGTTGTCCACCTCCACCTCGGCCGCCACGTCCCGGGGCGGCCCTCCGGGCTTCAGAACCTGGACAACACAGACAAAAAAGTTCACAATGCCAAAAAAAAAGTGTGCCAAAGATTCTGATGTGTGCCTGGAAAAGATGTGCCGCCTGCACTTGGCCTTGGTCATTGCGCGCCTCGCACAACAGTCGCCGCTTCGTGTTTGTACGCGTCGCAGTCTCCGCGCTGACAAAGCGATGCTCCTGTCCGTCCGGGTCCGGCTCGACCGCCAGTTGGGCTGGACCCTCGCCCGGCTCGGAGTTGTTCGCGTTGAACGGCACCCAGGAGAAGGACACCAGCGGCTTTGGACGCCCGACCGCCACGCATTGGAAGCGAATTGGCCCGCGCGGTTCCACCAAAGTGCCCTCCGGCGCAGCGGACGGAGGCGGCGCAATCACGCGGATGGTAACCGCTAGCGGAATGTGCCGCAAGCCGGTGGTCACCTCGTAGCTGGGCGAAATGATGCCGGGCCCTTCAGTCCCAATTGCTTGCACACGGAACACCTTCAGGGGGGGAAATTGAGTTGAATGGACAGAAGATGATCAATGAATGAACGGAACCAGAGTACTGTACTGATCGCACCGGTTTAGTCCTCTTCAGGTGATCGGCCCGTCCACTAACAAATAAGCACCCCTCCCCCCGGCAAATTGCACCGATTTGGTCCTTGTCTGATCGGTCCGTGTCCACTAAACACCGCCCCCCCCCGGCGATGAATCCTTACATAGGGCGTCTGCTCCTGTTGATCACTGATCAGCACACTGCGCGACTCGCCGTCCACGGTTTTTTGAGACTGAATTCAATTTATATCCGGTTCAATCAAAAACAGTCCAACCCAATCGGCCAATTCAGCCTCTGAATCCTTGCTCCAGTAAATGACGTAGTTGATCACGTCTCCGTTTGGAATTAACGGAGGCTGCCATTGCACACTGATCAGGGTGGAGAAGGAGTTATGAATTGTTTATACAATTCGTTTGAGGACCAACCTGAACCCGTCACGAACCGGACTGGAACTGATCTGGAACGGCGGTGCACCCGGGCCAAGAATGTGCACTTCTAGCTCCTTTTCACCAGTGCCTTTCTCGTTGATTGCCTAGAGTAAGAACGGGGCCATATTCCAATACCGATCACTTCCAGTATCGACATCAATCATTCTTCTCTAGTTCTTGAGACCGATCACTCCCCGGCTCGAAATTCCCGCTCTTGAGACCGATCACTCCCGGGCTCGAAATTCCCGCTCTTGAGACCGATCACTACCCAATCGGGGCCCGATCATTCCCGCTCTTGAGACTGATCACTCTCGATTGAGGTCCAATCATTCCCGATCTCGGGATTCGAATTAAAGTCTACCCCCCCCCCCTCCATCACACAAACTAATCAATCAACCAACTTGGCATTTCAACGTGCCAGACCGTGTGGTCGACTGGAACAACAGCCGTTGTCGAGTGCGCACTTTCTCGTCCAGCGGTGTGCTGTCGATGATCCGCAGTCCGTCCTGTCCGTCCGCTACCGGCCTGCCGTCCCACCACCACAAAATGCGCGGCCTCGGCACACCGTCCGCGTCGCAGAACACCTCCATTTCGTCCTGACTCGGCCGACGCTCCAGGCGCTTTTCCGGCGAGATGGACACCTGCGGCACTCGCGGGGCAAGCCATGTGCGGATCTGCAGAGGGTGAGGGAAACGTCCCCGGGGGCTTGATCACGAATTGTTTTTGGGAAAGACCGTGAACGGCAGACTGAACAGGCCCGGCCCGTTCACATTCACGCCGCGCATTTTAATCGCATAATCGGTGGTCTCGCGCAGTGCCGGCACAGTCAGTGCACGCTGGTGCGGCGTGCCGCTGCGCATCACCGCCCACTGTTCGACGGGCAATGACGGCGTGTCCGTGTAGAACACCTCGTAATCAGCCATTGGACCGTTTGTAATCCTAAAAAAGCATTGCTCAAAAGGCCCAACCCAACGGCCACTCACTTTGGCTCATCCCACTGCAAGATGACGGACGTGCCCTCGACATGGTAACGAATTTGTTCGGGTTGGGATGGCCCCGTCACCTGCAGGACAGCAAAACGGAGTCAATTTGTAAGGAATGGAAAAAGCTCGAGAGTCCCGTGTAGCTCCATTTTCTTGGCTTTTGGCATCGGTCTCGGAACACTCTTTGTAATGATGCTCGAGAGTCTCGGGTCTCGAAACGAGAAATCGGGTTTTTTGGGGTCTCGAGTGCTCGGACCAAGTCTCGGTCTCGGGATCAAGTTTTGGTCTCGGGATCAAGTCTCGGTCTCGTGATCAAGTCTCGGTCTCGGGATCAAGTCTCGGTCTCGAGTCTCGGGATCAAGTCTCGGTCTCGAGTCTCGGGGTCAAGTCTCGGTCTCGAGTCTCGGTAAATTTTAAGTCTCGAGCATCACTAATTGTTGGTCCCGAACCCCACATCATGACACAGAGAATGAACGGGGACAGTCGACCAACCCACGCACCGTGACCAACACTTTCTGCACTGTTCGGCCCGCCTCATTCTCCGCTACACACTGGAACTCCGTGGTCATCAACAGCCCGACGTGTTGCAACGCGATGTGTTTGCTGTCCTGCGCCGGTCGAATTGGGCGCCCATTGGACTCCCAATGCATCTGTTAAATATACAAAAAATCCGCCCAACCCTCGCCATGTCCGTCCCGAACCTGTGGGATCGGGTCGCCCCTGCTCAAGTTGCAGTTGATGGTGAACGGCGCCTTGGGCGCTGTGCGCAGTTCGCCGCCTTCAGTGATGAGCAGGAAGGGCCGTTTGGCGGGCGGCAACGTACGGACGGACACCGGGTTGGACAGCTTGCCGGGCCCCATCGAGTCGTGGGCCCGAATTCGGACAGTATACGTGGTGTCCGGTGACAGCCCCCGGAGGGTGTGCTGCCGATTCGGCTCACTCACATTCTCGTGTGCCCAATCTGTCGGAGGGTGTGGGGGTATATTGTTAGTTGAACGATTTGCGCACTTCTGATCGGTTGGGTTGGGTCTGTGCTGGAGAAGATTGAATAGACGGTGATCGGACGGTTCAGCACGTGCGGAGGCTCCCACTGGAGATTGATGGAGGACCTGATCAAGCAGTTCGGGGCGGCTTGGTATTGCCCTCTGGGCAAAATTGGCTAACCTCCCGGCATTCAGCTCGCGCAACACTGGCGCCGACCCGGGTCCGGTCACCTCCACCCGCACCTTTCTGTTCACGTCTCCCAATTGGTTCCTGGCATGGCACGTGAACTCGGTGCTCTTGTAGATCTATGATCGGGGATTGGAATTGTGTGCTCCCTTCATCGATCAATGGATGGAATGCCAAAATGTGCTGATCGGGCACTGACCTCCTTGATGATCAGCACCTGCTCGCTCTTCACCACACCGCCGTTGGCGCCATTTGTGTGCGCGTCAGCGGTGCCTTTCTCCCAAAAGATTTGCGGGAATGGGAAAGCCACCGCGGCACAGCTAATGTTCAGGTTGCCGCCCGGCTCAACTTGGTAGTCCGGCGGTGGATTCAAATAAATTTTTGGTGGCCCGCGCATCAGCAGACAGCGATCAGCCGGTGACGGACATGCACAAGAATATTGGCGCTCATCAATGGACGAACATGTGCAGCCGGCGAGCTGAAATTGGAGATGCTAATGCCGCTAAGCAAGTCAACGCGCGCTCACTTTGCGGCACAAATTTTTCGGCACCGGCTTCACACAAGTTTTGCGGTCCGTCTCCAACACCATGCCCTTGGGACAACGGCACTCCACCTGAACACGTTGAATTTGTTGCCTCCTTCCATTTTGCTTGTTCGATTAAGGGAAGGGGGGTCCGTCCCGTCCGCGTTTTGGCATTTTGCCAATTACGCTCCGGCACTCTTCGCCTTTTGCAACCGACCGACCGATGCGTTGCGTGCAAATGAAATGCACGAGTGCGAGCAGCCGCCGTTGTCCGTCTCGCACAGTCCTTGGCCCCGGCAGAGCGGCGCCGTCTGCACCCATTGGCCCTTGCGGCAGAACATTGTGTCCGCCTCGTCCACCAATTCGTACCCGGAGTCGCAGCCGTACTTGACGAACAGAAACGGACGCGACCTGTGAAAAAGTAGGCGGAGATCAGTGACCCGTCTGATCACCGCAATATGAGTGATCAGAGTCCTCCGATCATCCTTGACAAGTCTGATCACCGTAACATGAGTGATCAGAGAACAAAAGTCGTGATCAGAGTCCTCCGATCATCCTTGACCAGTCTGATCACACCGCAACATGAGTGATCAGACATCAGACTGGTCACCGATTCCAGATTAAAATTGTCCAAATAAGGAGCCTCAAACTAACGTGGCAATCTTCTCCGTCTCATTTTTTGGGTAAGCCTTTTTGCCGTATCGCCGGTAGTAATGACGGATCAGCCGTTGAAGGTTGTCCGGTGGCACAAATGCCATTGTGCGAACGCTGAATTTTGTTCAATCAAAAAAATGCTTAGTTCCCCGATCACTTTGCGTGCGGAATCACCGGCGGCGCGACCAGCCCCGAGCGTTCGTTGACCGATGCGGCGTCCGTGCAAGTCGTGTCCAAGTCCCAAAATGAGACGCCAAATGATCAATTTACAAAACCCCAATATTAAATATGGCAAATTCCTAAAATTATGGCATTTACCATATTAAACCTCTGAACCAACCTCATATTTTGGGTAACAAATCACGCGCCCGCTGCGCGCACTTTGCATGCAAATGCCGTCAAATGGCGGCGGGATGGGCGGCTCGTTCACTGTAAAAAGTGGGGGCAATTTAAGTGCAATTTGTGCACAAAAAAGAGGAGAACAAAAGCACATCAAATCACACAATAATTAAGTTTTATAATTAGCTTTTAATAACAATAATTGATCATTTTACTGCTCCATCTCCACGCCCACTAAACTTTCCACATTTATTCAAAGCACACAGTAATTAGTTTTATAATTAGCTTTTAATCAATTAATAATTGATTAATTTACTGCTCCATCTCCACGCCCCCTATTTCCACATTTATTCTTCCATCTCATCATTATCCTCATCACATTTCGTTTAAAACAATTGAACCCCCAACGACGGAAGACAACAATAACAATAAGTACGAACAAAACGCCAAATACACACTGCACCACTGCACGTCCAATACATTTTGTGCCCAACCTTCCTCTTCAAAGCCGCAGAAGTGAACTGCTTGGTCCGCGCTGATGATGCACCGACCGCCATTCGTGGAGTTCGGACTGGTCGCCTCCAGCACCATAATGTGCCGCCCCTGAGGGGCCGCAGCCCTCAATTCTGAATCCGGACGGACGGATCAGTCCGTCTGACCGTCTTTTCTGATCACAAATGCTCTCTCTATCACACACACACTCTCTCTCTCTCTGCTTTCCCCTACCCTCTCCCGTCTTTTGATGTCTGCCCCCCCACTCACTTTTGACCTTTCTCCGCCTTCTGTTGCCCGCCGGGGCCAGTCCGTTCAGCGCCTGCCTTTCCATCCGGCGGAGGTCGCGCATCGCCGCTTGCATGCCAACATCGGCTGGCGCTCGCGTTGCGTTGCGCCAATGGGCCAACACAATGCCGAACGGCTCGCCAATGTCCACCAATTGGTGCAACTCCAACAACGACGACGGCACAATGCCATCGTCGTTGGGCAATGATGAACAGAAATGGAGGAAGAAAACGGAAAGGAGGAGAGGGCAAACGAACGGATGGACGACCATCCGGGGGGAGGTTTAGGGGGTGAATTGGATGGGTGGGAAAGGACGGCGCTGATCTGGCAGTGATCGTTGGTCTCCGAACGGGTTGGCAATGTTTTGGGTTGGTTGTTGTTCCAATACTTCCAGCAGCAAAATTGCTTTTTCGTTTGTCCGAATTGGGCCAAAATGACAAAAAAAGGGATTTTCTTGAAAATGTTTTTTGTTTATTTATTTGTTTGGGCGACGAGTGAAGTGATTTGGTGGCGGAGGGGAGGCAAATCAAACGAAATCGCCCGGAGGGGGGCCATTTATTGACGTTGGCCGACTCACACATTGATCGCGGCGGAATGGGCGCCTTAAAGCCCCCCCCCCCCCCTCCCGACAACAAAACAAATGGAAACTATTTTTTGCCCGCTGGGGATGAGCTGGCGGGAAATCCCCTCGGGGGATTTTCTCTTCAAACCCTTTGGCTCAACCCGACAATTCGCCTGAGGGACAAATAACGTTTGATTTAGGGAAGGGCGGCTCATAAAGTGATCGACGAGCATTGGACGGGGGGAGGGGGAGGGGAAGGGCCAGATGCCCGTCGGGAATGATGAACAAAACCCAGAGGAATAATGGGGGAGGGGGGGGGGTTTATTGTTTTGTTGTAGACGCCTTGGGGGAGGGGAGGGCATCGAAAGCTGACGCCCGGGGGCGAATTTGAGGCTTTTTGGATGATAAATCCATTCGCCCCCCCCCTCCCCCCCCCTTAACTTTTTGAGTGTTCGTCCGCCCCATCATCAATTACTCTTCTCACAGTTGTTTTCGTCCACATTCAGCCGCCGCCGTCGCCGTTTTTTGTCGTCAATTGTCAGAGCCTTGACACAGAAAAAACGGGTTGAAAATGAATGGGAAAAATGTGTGTAGGGCAGCTCGAGAGTCCCGGTCTCGAGTGTCTCAATTCTCGGTAAATTTTAAATCCCGAGCAGCCCTATTGGTTTCATACTCCCCCCCCCCCTAAATAAAATGCCAACTTTTGGGTAAAAACTTCCAAATGTCGAGGTGTTGGCATTACGATGTTGGCGGCGGTGCCTCTTTTGCACAACCAAAACAATGCAAAGAGTGAATTCATTTTGTGGCACGGATTTGCCGGCCGTGCCCAACCCCCGCGGCACGGCACTCGAGTGGTTGGGGGCGCACTTCCAAAAACAAAATATCCATCAACAACGGCATAAGCAAATTTTATTAAATTGGGCCCCCTTTTATCCCCCAAATTGGACATGCCGCCCCAGGGCCCCTCAACGGGTGCCGTCGTCTCCCACGGAGTCAAATTCGTATATGTCTACGGGGCCAAGGACCCTCCACTCTCTCTCTCTTCTCCGGTTTCACAGTGCCGAGATGAGAAAGGGGAAAGTGGCACTTTTCCAATCAACCAATTGTACGATTCGCGTGCCCTATTTGGATGTTTTTGTGTGGCGGCGCTCTGCTCCAAAAAACGGCTCCACTTTCCCTGCTGCTAAATAAATGGAATTGCTATTAGGCGAGAGGCTGCTGCTGCTGCTGAACACATTGCAGCAGAAGCGATGGGAATGGCGGCCGGCCGGTGGCGGCGGTGTCATGTTGCAGACACAACAACACAATGGGCGTGTGCAGATGGCGGCCAAATCCGACGATTTGTGCTGCTGGGAGAGGAACGGGGATAAACATCGACTACCGAACACTGTGAGAATGTCACGTCCATCATCCTTCCCCCCCCCGCCCCATCCAGAACGTTCCGTCGCGTTCACTCTGTTCACCTCCCACCCGTTCCATCATCATTCCAGCGAGTTGATTGTGTATGTTATTATTGCTTATATTAGACAAAAATGTTGGGGACAATATGTGTGGGTGGGATGCGTTAGAGAGCAATGAATGTGCGCTGATTGGGTGGTCGAGACGAAAGTCTGGGATGGCAAGGCAAAAATGAAAATCATCAGAATCCGGGGGGGGGGGGAATAAGACAACAAAAATGGGTGCTGAAAGCTGACGAGAATGTGAGGGTAAAAGGTGAAGGTGAATGAAGAAAGGTACACAAGGGTAACGATCGGACGGACGGCGGGAGTGGCGGCAATTGAGCGGTAAGAAAGAAACAAAATGAGAAAAAGGCATACCATACAAATGAAAGAATGGCAGGTGTACTGCTCGAGAATGTGGGCCCTCTCCGAGTGACACTGTTTTCATTTTCTTCCCACTCCCTCACCCCTTCTTCGGCCGGTCATTTATTGCCGGTGGTTGTGGTCACTTATTCTTCGCCGCATCGCCGGCGTACACCGGGTTCTTGAAGGTGGTGGTCGCCTGCTTGTAGAGCGGGTTCTCATTCTGAACGAATTGGACGGTTTTCATCCACCGGACTGGGGGGAATGGAGACGGACAACTGACCGTGTCCCATCTGGCCTGTAGACGATCTTTCTCGAAGCGCGCGTACTCCCTTCGGTCGTAGATGAGGGTCATCAGCTTCCACAACAGCAGCAGCAGAAGTCCAAGCAGTACAATGCCGGCAATCACAATGAGCACGATGACCAACACGGGCAGAGGCGCCGGACAGTCTGAGCAAAAAGGAAAGAGGCATTACGGTAGGCATAAAATGTGAGCCAGAGATGTGCCAACTTATGCCAAGCCTATTCCGACCCTCCCCCCAAAGACAATAGAAGAAGAAGCCGTTCGTTGCCACTTTGCTCCACCTTTGTGCTCCCGCACCCAAACAGTCAGATTGTCCATGCCGTCATAATAGTAGAGGAAGTAGAAGGTGCAATCGTCGGCCGGGTCCACAAACTGGCACTCATTCCAACTGTCCGACTCGTTGATGTTGAGCACCGGCAACTCATCCACCGGAATCACAGTGAACGGACACTCCGAACATCGTGTCTCATTGTACGGTCCGGTGCCTGAACAGAATCAAATCCAATCAGTCCGATCAAAACCATTCCCCGATCAGTCCATTCCCACTGACCAAATCCATGCCTTCCGACCAGTTCAATCTCACTGGTCAAACCAAAACCCCCCAAAACTGACCCCACTGCTGGCACATCACACACGGTTTGTACTCCACACATTTTGTTGGGCATGTCTAAACGCGAACATTTACATACCATTCCATTCCATTCCTTTACACCCAAAACGAACCGGACAAATGTCACAGAATGGGCCCGAATAACGCGCCCCGTCCTCGTCCGTAAAGCAATGGCACCTCCCGCAAATGCACTCGCCGTGCCCCCCGCACACTTTGCCATTGGGCGCAATGCACGTCTCTTGGCTAATCGGGCACTCGCAGGCCGGTCCAGTAAATCCTAAAGAGAATTATTATATTTGTGTGCCACCAAAAATGGACTTGCCAGGTTCGCATTGGCATGTGCCGCACACGCACTCGCCGTGCCCGCCGCAGAGGAGACGGTCATGGCGTGGACAGTTGAAGTTGTCACACTCGCAGAACTGTCCGGACACAATTTCCTCCGCGTTCTAAACAATCGAATAAATAAATCCATCCACCAAATAACGATTTGCCTCCCCCCCATTTTTGTTCCCGACAAACCGCTCTCGGGAAGCACTCGCAAACCCCGCATTTGCATATGCCACGGCCCGAGCAGACCAAACTGAATGAGGGGAATACAATGGCACAAATGGACGACGACGGCCATCGATTCCGAGAAGTTCATCCCACCAAATCCCCAACATCGGCCCCACCTGTCCGTGTCCGTCTTGCACTTGGCCTCCAACGCCACCGCCGACTCGCCGCCACTCTCGCACTCGCAATGCGTGCCCACAAAGCCCTCAGCACATTGGCAAATGCCGCACACCAAATTGCCGTGCCCGTTGCATTCGGGTGCATTGTAAACAATCTGAAAAACAAACAAAATTGTGTCTATTTGGCCAAATGTGACGACGACATAAACATTCTGTCCAACCCGAAAAAATCAAACAAAGAATTATCAGCCATTTGAACTAACGAAGAACCGTTGAATTACCTCGTTCTCGCAGTCACAGTCGCAGATGACGTGCACGTACAGCTTGAGCACCTCCTCCAGCCCGGACGGCCCAATGTGCAGTTCAAAATCCCTTTGTGGCACACAATGCAGTGCGTCCAGTGTGACCTCAAACTCGACCTCGTCGCCGACCTTCACCCCGTCACAAGTGTTCGTGTCCATCAGCGTCCGTCCGTCCACACACGTGGAGCGGTAGGACAGACGAAGGCCCATCGACGCGTTGGCGTTGTCTACCTGTAAAGACATAATTATTTAATTCTAGAGTACGGACCAATCGGGATTCTCGATCCAATCTTTTGCCAAATGTTTAAGCCCCCCATTCACCATAATGATCTTCTCGGCAATCTTCCCGTACTCCTCCTCAATCAGTGTCACAATGTTGGACGAGTCGGTAGCCAACACTCCGACCGCCGTGCTCACGTCGGGCAGCGCGTCGGTTAGCTGAACAGCGAGAGGGGATTATTAACAAAACCGGACGGCATCAATCAACAACCAACAGCCACCTACCTGTTGGTAAAGCCGCTGGTTGCTCCGTGTCACGGCGAAGATGATGTTCACCTGTTGCATGGAATGGGACGGTCTGTTTTTGTTAACGGCGGCTGCAAATGGGCAGACGGACCTTTTTCTCTTTGATCTTTTGATGGAGCAGTGCAATCGACGGGTAGTCCTGTTCTGTTGATTTCTAAATGCAAAAAGTGTCCAAACCGTTCTTTCCGCTCCGCGCGCGCGCCTTTCTTCCCCTCCCCCCTCACCGTGTAATAACCGTCCGAGTCCAAATGGCACTGTCCGTCATTGGGCGTTGTGATCCCGGCCAACTGAAAGTAAGTAAACAGTGGCACATTCATTCATTTTCTTTTCAGCACTTACGCGTCCATCACCGGCAAAATGGAATCCGGCATCGGTGGAGAAAACGATCATTTTGCGCGACCTCTCCCGCCAGCCGATGGAACTGTTGCAGGAGATGGCCTTAAAACAATTTTTTCGGGGGGATTAAACTAAACTACTCCATTCGCCACAATTTGTGGGCCAAATTCGTCCACCCCCTCCCCTCTTCCACGCACCCATTTTCAGGGAAATATTTTAGGGGGTAAAAGGCGTTGAAAAAGTCATACATAATGTTTGTTAAAATCCATTAAAAACTATGTTTGCCCCCCCCCCGCCAATTAGTCAATAATTGCAACCTGCATAACCGCATCAAAACCGCCCTCCGGCGCGTCCAAATTGCCGGAAATTTGTGCCTTGTCCACCTCCTTGGCAAACTTGGCCGTGTTCGAGGTCAAACTCATCTGATGTCTGAAGCCGTAGGTGGGCGCACAGCCCTCGGCGCAAGGCTGTTCCTGCAATGTTTGGCATTTGTCAGTGAGGGGGAAAAGCCGAGCAAGCAGTTCACATTCGCTCGGGGTAGGACACCGGACCTGTTTCTCCCGGCGCGGGTCCACAAACGGCATCACTTTTTTGTCGATGAAAGAGCCAAAGCCGAGCCGAAAGTTTTTGGTGATGGAACGCATTCGTTCCGCTAAAATGCGACAACTTTTTGGTGTTGAAAATGTTCAAAAAAAAAGTCAGGTGCATTTAACAAATTTTATTTTATTGCACAAATGCGCCGAGTACCAATAGAAAAACATTGAGCAAAAAAAGCAAACCGAGCAGGTCGCCCAGTTGAGACAACTTCTCCTTGTCGTCCTTCATGGAGTAGGACAAGTCCATCAGATAGTAAAGGTCCACCGGATAGTCGTGCGGTTGTCGAAAACGGACATGGAAGCGGGCTTTTGACTCTAAAAGCAATTAGAAAAATTCAGACAATTCCCATTCCGCTTCCATGCTAACAGAAGCTTCGTCCCAATTCTGCAAAAGCCCACTTGGTCTGATCCGGATCTCCACTTCTTGGGGCCTCAGTTGGACGGTGTGTTCGCCCTCCTCCGTCCCGTCGGTGAACGGCTCGTTGAGCAAGTTTCGCAACGTGCTCGCCGGGTTCACAATTTGTTCAGGCGCACAACCGTGCTCCAGCAGCGTTTGCGGTGAGTCGCAGCGCGAGTACTGGGCGAGATTGTTGAAACTCTGCGAAAGGGTTGCAAAATTGGAATTGTCGTCAAAGAAAAGCCGTTTTTGCGCTCGTTTATTTAAAAAATTATGAAAATTCTTAAGTTTTGTTAAACAATGATTTTAGATTTGTGACATGTTTTTGCTTTTTTATTTCTTAATTGGTACCATTTTGTGTACAAACAAATTTGTGTTTACTAAAAGGACACTCACAAAATCCATGCACCACGCGCACGAGTCGTGCAGTTGGATGCAACCGGAACATGTGTAGTTCTCCTGGGACAGTGAATGGCATGGAAAGCCCGGCTCGGACATTATGATTTCGCCATCGTCGGCTGAAAAAACAATGGCAAATTACAAAAAAGCAATAGAAAATCAAAATGAGGCAAAAACAATTTCAGCTCAGAAACGACTGGCTGACCTGCTCCCTCCTGTTTTAATTGTGCAGAGGCCCGGGGTAAGAAGCAGACCGAGCTGGAGATGAGCCACAGAGTGACGGCGCCAAGAGTTGCTGAAGGAATAGAGAATGGAAGAAGCGTGGCCATGTCGACCCAAGCCAAACGGAGAGGGGAAAACCTGTCAATTTTAATTGTTTAGGTAAATACATGTCTAATTGAACAAAATCCGCAACTAAACAAAACCAATCAATAAAAGTGAGTCAAAATGCGCCCCCTCTCGCCGGCCGGCGCCGGGGGGGGGGAAGAATAGGAACAGACTTTGCTTCAAATGATGAATGGCTTTGGGTTGGGTGGTAACGGGGCTTTGCCCACTTCGCCCCGGGGTCCATCCATCCCATTAACCGCCGACCGATCCCCCCCCCCCCCCCCTCCCCCTAGACCCCAATTCTTCCACCAATTTAGCTCTTCCGCCCGTCCGTCCACTCCCCGCCGGGGGTTGCAGCGAGGCACAAAGTGAAAGTGAATAGACCCACAAAATCCCCCCCCCCCAACCCCCAATCATCCCAATGTGCCTGGCAATTGAATGGATAGGCAAGGGCAACGGGGATCATTCCCCCCCCCCTCCATCAGCAACTGCTCCTTTCCTTCTTCAGGATAGCCTCAAATCCAATTGATATATTTGTGTACATATTTTCTGTGTGCTGCACGCCCCCACATTTCTTTCACCGACTGATGCAATTATTTCGTTTCATTCTCAGCACACTATTGATCGATCGGATAAACGGTTGGATGCTTGAGGGAATGAAGCAAATTTCAATCAAGACATTTTTTAAATGTTTGCAAAATAAACAAAGCGATATATTGAACTCCAAAATTTTGAGAATATCTTTTACTTTGATCGTCCAAACGAAAGAACGCGAATGACATTTTCTTTATATTCAGATCCAATTGAACAAAACCCTGGGTATAATATTTGCTAAATGAGATGACATTCTCAAAAATTGGTTGAGCGAAGGGAATGGTAAAAAGAACAATTCAATGAATCGAGATCCCCAAATGAACAATGAATGGATACATTCAAATTAACCATGTGTGATGCTTTTGAGCTAGAATAAGCAGAGGAAAGGAGGTGAGAGAATATATAATTGGGCACATTTCAATGATTTCACGGAATGATTTTGCCGTATAAAACAAACAATCTATTGTACAATCAGTTTCTAATCCGTCTCCATCGGCTCCAGTGGAAAGTCCCATCCGTCGTCATCGCCCACCCCGCCGGCGACACAATTTGTTTCCACCACATTGGCATCCTTTGTCCGAGAAGCACGCTGCTCCTCCTCATAATCAGCCTCGTCCAAAAGTTCAACCAGGTCATCATCAATCCCCGCTGAATTAGTAATTTTTGGTTTCAAATTTGTCAAACAACGATTGTTGCGCACCTCCGTCCCCTCTGTGCTGCTTTTGCACCACCTCCTCACCGTCCGACGATTGTCCACCGTCGTTGTGCTCCTCGATGGAGTCAATCATCCGTTGGAGCTCCTCGGACTGTTCCGAAATGTCCGCAAAATACCGGTGGTTTTCCTTCGCCTTGCGCGCGATCACTTGCCGCAAGCCGCCGGAGGGCGTTCTGCACAACGGCAACTTTTTCGTCGCACTTCCTCCCCCCTCCACGTCTTTGCTGCCCGACGGAGTGACCAATTGCTCGGTGCACAGAGACGGCGTGTAAACCACCAGTTTCTTCTGTATACAAACCATTGCAATAAAGTGTCACGTTCAAATTGTGATGGGCTATCTGGAGAATATTAGGAATGCCCGAGATGCCTCTCGTATCCCCGATGGTCCTTCCCCAAATCCTTTCCTATCAACCACTTCCATTTGTGCGTCCAAACGTTTGGTTACAATTGTGTTGGGGGTGGTCTGATATATTACAAAATGCCCCCCACCTTTCTGCCGCTGCTTGTCGGCACGCGTGCGACGGCGGTGTGCAATCGCTTGGCCGGTGTGCACCCGACAGTCGTCGTTTGGCCCTCCTCCTCCGCCGTCTCCTCGTCGTTGGCATCCGCCATTGCCACAACTGCCAGCCGTTGGTTGAGCGTGTCGCTGCTGGACGAAGCGACTGCCGCCGGTTGTTGGTTCGCCTGCCGCAGAACGTCGGCACGCTTGGTCAAAATTCTCAAATATGCTCTCAGGTTGACCAATTTGCCGGAGCTTCCATCCTCGTAAATATCCTCAAAGTGCTACAAAATGCCAATTTTTATTATTACACATTTGCACAAAAAATGCCTTCATCGTATTCGTACAGAGGAAGAGCAACGTCTGCACCGATTCCATGTCCTCAATTGGATCAAAATTGGGCAGCAAATGCAAATAAACGGCAGCTGAAAAGAAAAGAAGTAAAAAAAGTGAATTAAAACAACAAAAAACAAAATGTCACAATACCGAAGAGTTCATCAGGATGGGCACACACCTTTAAACTGAAACAAATAAAAACAAAATCCAATACAAAGAAGCCGCACCATCTCCAGCAATTTTTGCGCAAATTCCGAGTGAATTGTGCCAAGATGTCGTTCAACAGCGCGCTCCGCCAACATTGAGTGTGAAGTGAACTGCAACACACTGGTCGCCATCTTCACAGTGTCAATTTGACGAGCCTCTTCTTGCAGTGCCATATTCATTGTCTGCATTGGTAGAAGAAAAGGGTATTTAGTATTGTTGTACTATAATTAGTGATTGCTTTTGAAATTGCCAAAATTTTAAGCATTCATTTTTTGGACCCGGCGCGACTGTTTCTCTGTTTCTTTCCACCACACCTTAAGCAGTGCAAAGGCCGCCATGAAGGCAGAGAGCAGCAGTTGCTGATGCCGTCGGCTGACCGACACAAAGCAGGGCATAAAGCGTGACAGGCACACATACGCCTCCGGCACCCGCTCACGGCCCTCAGTGTTGAACATCAGCAACAAAAGGTGGGTTAACAACTTCACGCTCGCCTCCCCGCCGATGCGAAAGCCGCCGCACAACAACCAGCCGCACAAGTGTTCGGTAGCACGAAACACCACTTGAGGTTCCTGCAAATTCAAAGACCTCATAAAAAGCATTCATTCATTTAATCTTCTTCACCAACCATTTTGGTCTGACGGGCGTAGTAAACGTATTTGTTGAGCATTTTCATTCTCCGTTCGTCCATCATCCCCGCTGTTTCACCACCGCCATTTGTTTCCGCATCGGCTGACGCGTTCTTTTGCGTGGCGCGTCCTTCAGCAACCGCTAGCTCCTCCTCTTCCTCCAACACAAAACTGTCCTCCACCACTTCAGCGTTCATTTCAACCTCGTCCAGCGAGTTCACGTACCAGTTGGCCATTTTTGTGTAGCCATAGAAGCGGACAAGGTCGCCTATCATGTCCAGGTAGGGAAGCATTCCACGGCCCTGGTGCAGCTCCAGTGCATGCCAAATGATCGGCATGAACGTTGATGCGTCGGCCTCATTTAGCAAGCAGCGCCAGGTGAGACACTGCATAATTTCATTATTTTATATTTATTTATCTTCATTTTTCAAGACGACCTGATAGGCCATCGCACGTTCTTCCGCTGAAGTAGCGGAAAGGGACTCCTTGGTGATCTGAAAATCCAAAAATTTACATAATGATCAAATCGATCGATCGCGTGACCGACCAACGCCTCGTAAAGCCCGTCCAATTCAACATTGGTCCGCATGAATCGGCCAGAACGAAGCATTGTGGTGAAAATGGACAAACAACGAATTCGGATTGGTTCATCCAACTGTAAACACAGAAACAAATTTTACAAAATCCACTCCCCATTCACTTTGTTAACACCTTGGCCATCGGGTTATGTTGATGAGAATCGCGAGAAGACGACGACGAATTCGATGGGGAGCGCAATTGATGTTCAATATTGTGATCCATTGGGACGTTTCGGGTCACAATGTTGTTGATTGCGTCACAAAATCTTCGAAGAGCCTGCTGAAAAAAAAAGAAAAATCCTAAAAACTAAATTTTGTCCATACCTCCGTTTGCCCGTTCTCGGGATAGTGGTAAAACATCAATGCTTCGACCAATTCTTGCAAAAACTGTTCGCGCAACGTCACCGTCGGATTGGCCAAGACGTTGAAGGCCAACTCGAGCCAATGAGACCTGAAAAACAATCGGGATTTATTTCAAAAATACAACCAAACGGATTAGGTGGAGCAGAAAGATTTTCATTGTAAACTTTTTGTTTTTCTTACAACTAAAAAACGGTCTTTATTTTGGCAGGGCACAGCAAACCCCACTGACTTTCCAACGTCGTCCATGTCCAGGAACGGAAAAATACGAAAAAGTTGGCGCAATGCGTAGTGGATCAACTGCTGCTCGGGCTGTCCCGTGTCTGCACAACGTTTGCGAGCAGAGCGCGTGATTGGCGGCGTGGCGGGCGGCCTGGGCTGAAAGACGGGGCGTGCCGGTGTGGCCAGCACATCACGCGCCACTTCGACGGAGCCCAAGCCGTTGCGCAAGAAACTGCAAAAAAATGTCAACAATTTTTGAATTTAAAAAAAAAGAGAGGAAAAACAGCATTTGTATCTTTCCCGTTCCCGTCCCAAAATTCGCTTACACGCCAACAAATTGCGCATATTCAGTCATGGTTGGCACCAATTTTGAGCGGCAATCTGCCAGCTTGGCCTCCGTTTCCGGCTTCCCGTAGCGGCAGGCACAGAGTTGGAGCAGGCAGCGCCATTGAAACAAAACATTGGCCTTGTCCGTGACGAAACTAAGCAAAAAGTATGTGCGAAAATGCCATTGACAAAAACATCAATCAATTCACCCCGGGTCCAACAATTTCTGACGGAAATTGGCCCGATGGAGATAATTTTGCTCTTCCTGCTCTCCGCCCAAGTCATAGCTGACAATGGCTGCCACAAAGTCGTTCAGTTCCGTCTTGCGCTTCTCCACCCCCAGTCCCATTACAGCAACAACAAAAACTTCTTCACAAAGCTGAAAATTGAGATTTTTTAGTTAAACTGGAGAGAGAGGAGATGGACCTGCTCATTCCGAACTGGGTCCAATTCATTGATCAGCATGGCCAATGCATTGAACAATTGTTTGTGCGTGAAATTGACCTTCTTTTTACGGCTAGCGTGTCGTCGTCAGCGATTGGCTTTGTTGCTTCACATAATCGTTGATCCAGATGGACACCAATTCGTCCGTCACTTCCTTGAACTGAGCTTAAACAACAGAAAATTGTTCATTTTTGTTAATTGTTAATTAAATATAAATTTTTGCAATTTTAACCGTAATTGTTTCCGTGGACGAGATTCTTGAGAAGAGTGATCCGATCGCGGGTTCGAAGACTGTGAAAATCACTGTTCTCAGCAACAATTTTCTCAAGCGCAGCGCGACGGACCAACGGATTTTCGTCATTGACGGCGGTGTTGAGGACAAGTTGAATTTGGGCAGGGGAACAAACAGTCAGCTAAGAAAAGGCAAGAAATGAGCGCTCTCTCATGAACACTCTGCTGACCTTGTTGAGTGCTTCCATCCGACATTCCCTGTCCGGATCATTGAACGCCTTCATCAGCACTAAAATACAAATTTTGGCAAACATACTTTCTAAAATCTTTGAGGTGAAAAAGGAGTTCCGGACCAAAAACTGTTTTTTACTTATTATAGTAAAAAAAATGTTCATTTATTCCAGCTGCTTCTCACTCTCTTTCGGAGCTTCTCTGATCGCCTCAGTGTGTTCCACGTCAATTTCGGCATCTTGGATAGCCGCCAACGCGCGGATGGCCGGAATTCGGACATGGTGACTCTATGAAATGGTGCAAAAATTAATGTCCAAATCCAATGGGTTTTTCAACATTTCAAACTAACCACGTCCCTTCTGCGCTGTTTGATCACACTGAACAGCGTCCGGTAGTGTTCGGTGGGTAATGTGCACTTTGTGAGATGAACAGACGCATTGAATTGATCCGAGTCGGAACGTCTGGAAGGCCCCGGCGAGTTGCGCTCGCGGCGCCGATTGCTTAACACTCCGACGGATTTAATGGACGTCGTTGCCTCGAAGAGCAGTGCGACGAGCAGACACACCGCCGCACGCATCAAATCGGCATTCGCCTCGGAAAACTGTGCCAGGACATTTTTATTTTAAGAAAATAAAAGGTCTCAAAAAATATTTGAAGGATGTAAAAACCTTTGTGCAATAATCCACTAGAAAGTTCAGCACACATCCGTCCTTCGTTCTGTCATGAACCGCAACTCCAAAGTCCACAATCGCCTTCATACATCGTTGACGCGCCGCTCGCATATTGCTGGCACTGACAACGAGCAAATCGATGCGAAATTTGAGCTCATCGCACAACGCTTGCTTCTCCACATCGCTTGGATTCTGATAATGGGAAAATTTGGATTTTGTTTTCAGAGCCACAACGAAAAAAACATAACGAATAAGAGAAAAACCTGTGACAAAACTTGAAATGAACAAGTTTCAAAAAAGTTATGGCCTTACTTTTGATGGCTTTAAGAATTTCTCCAAGTATCAGAAATGCGCAAAACTACTCCGGACGGCGCCGGCGACTGTTCGTACCTGATCCAGCAGTTCGACCATCGGTTCAACTGCGTGCCGAGTGACTGCAGCATCATTACGCGCGTCGTATGCTCTTTTGAGGTAGGTGCACAGTTTGGCCCGCAATATTGCATATTTGTCCGCATCTCCGTCCAATGTTAAAGAAACCATTGAAAAGGCTAAAACAATTTACGTCGAAATTTGGCCAATGTTATGTAAATTTATTCATTCCCCAGCAAGAGCACAAACTCTAAGTACACGCGCCACTAACAGTGGTGATAATGAAAGTCATTTATTGATTTAGAGAAGTGTTTGGGGGAATTTGTGTTGAGAAGGTTGGACGGGAGAAAGGAATTTTGGGTTTTCGATGTTTTGTGGGAGGGCTATTATTTGAAAGGGGTGACGCCTATATTGAAAAAACCCAAGAAAACCCCCCAAAAATTAAAATTCCCGAGAGTGTAAAAAAAAACAGAATAAACTGACTTAAATTTTAAATAGTTATACATTTTTTGGCGTTCTGACATTTTTGGCGTTCTGTACTGATTTGTGAGGAAGAAGAATAAAATAGGTAAGTTTTTTTAGTTTCCCAATCACAGCACAAGAACTGAAAATTTAAATGCATTTTGCCGAATTAGCATGCCGGATTTGGTCTGGCACCTAATCTTGCATGCAGGACCACTAATTGGAAATTTCCACGTTTACAAATAGACCTATGTAATAGTGTAAATTCTAGAAAGCCATCTTAATTTGCGGAGTGATGTCAATTCAGCGACAACTGAAGGAGGACTGGGACAATCGCGAGTTCATAAGCGTGGTGAGTGTTTGCATCATCAATTAATGTAAAAATTGGATAATTTTTGCAAATCTTTCTGACATTTTTAGTTGTCCGACAACGTCCGCCAAATTTCCGATTTTCTGGCCCATTTTGAATTGACCTGCAAGTCAAAGCTGGCCAATTTGAATGATTCCATCACTTCAATGGAGAGGAAAGTCGAGTTTCTTGAGTCGATGGTCACAAGAGGAGAAACGTTGAACTGATTTCTGACCTTTTGCATTTTCATAATAACCCAAATGCAGAATTGACGAAAATTTTATTTATTCATTTTCAATACATTATCGTTTCATTTTTTTATTAAAATAAAATGCAAAACCCCTTAATTATGATAAGCAATTAGAGAAGACAGAAGCAATCTTCTTAAAATAAATAGTATCAACTTTTTAAACCAATAGAGAAAGTCTTCTGTGTGCCCGGCCCATTTGCAGTCGTCAATCAGCGCATTGTCACCAATTCCTCCGAGGATGTCGGATGGATGGCGATGCAATTGTCGAAATGTTTTTTCGTAAGCCCCGCTTTCACACAAACAGCAAAGCCTTGCAACATTTCGTCCGCTCCCATGCCCAAAATGTGCAAGCCGACCACCTTGAGAGTTAAATGAATTTTAAAAAACGGATTTTGATGAATGCTAAAAGCAAACCGTCTCTTCCTTCCCTTTGCACACAATTTTCTGGAATGAACGAATTGCACACCCGGGTTGTCAGAGAAAGCGTCAAACACTTACCATTGCTGTCTTCTCTTTGTGACTTGTCATCGCAAAATACATGTTCCCAAAGGTGGCCGAGTACGTCTTTACCTCATCACGACCATAACGTTCCACCGCCTCTTCTAAATTCGGTGGCATTTTTTTGATCAGAAAAAAGCGATTGTTGAGAAAATAAAATTCCTCAAATCAATGCCATCTAACTGTCCATTCAAAAAGGAAATTTGTTCCATTACTCTCGGTCAAGCCCGTTGTGCCCAGCGGGGGATGGCTGAACACCACAGTTGGAATGCTTTCGTATTCGAGTCGATTTTCATTCTCCCCGTTGAAGAGACGATGTGCCAAACGACGGCCAGCAGCAATTGCGACTTTACAAAAATGAAAAATGTAGTTAGGTCAGAAAATGTACTACGCTATGGGAAGAACCTGGCGTGAGTTCGAATTTCGGAGTGCACACATCGCCAACCGCGTAAACGCCGGGCATTGCCGTGTTCTGGTAGTTGTCCACCTTGATGTGGCCCATTTCGGTCGTCTCGACTTTAACAGCGCCCAAATTCAATTCGGCAGTCAACGGGTCGCGTCCAATCGCCCAAATGAGTTGGTCGACAGCGTCCAGCTTGGACCCATCCGAAAGGTGGAGGACCAATTTGCCCGTTGCGTTAGACCGCTCAACTTTCGACACCTTCAAATGCACGGTCAGTGAGCAGCTCTATGCGTTCTCCCAAGCCTTCATTACCTGGGTTCTCGGCCTGAGATTGACTGGACCAGCAATGAGGTTGTTGGTCAACATCTCGGACATCATGTCGTCAAAGTTGCGCAAAACTCGGTCATAGCGAATCAGCAAATGGGTTTCGGACCCCAACTCGGCTAAAATTGAGGCCAACTCCACGGCAATGTAGCCAGCGCCTACCACAACCGTCTTCCTTAAATAACGGATTAAGCATTAACCAAAATAACTAAAAGACACTTTGGCATTTCTTCAAAGCGGAAAAACCCATCGCTGTCAGTGCCATACTCCGCCCCCGGCACATCCTTGGGAATGCGAGGAGTACCGCCGACTGCGATCAACGTGTGCTCGCCCTTGCAAATTTCCCGTGAGCCGTCGCTCCTGGTAACTTCGACGGATCCGTCGTTGTTAAATTTTGCTCTACCGCGGATAATTTCAACGTTTGACTAAAATTGCAATGTTTCAACTTTTTACGACGCAAATCAAATTATACATTATGCATCCGGATTAAAGGCGTATGCAACAAAAAATTTCAGGGGGGGGGGGTAGCTGCAAGTGAGACAGGCCAGACAAAAAAAAAAAAAAAAAAAGAAACCGAGCGTAACACCGATAGGCTTAATCCACCAATTTTGTACTCTATATACCTTTTCCAAATTGGTCTGGTAGATCGAGTTGAGACGCCGAATGTACTCGTCGCGAGAATTCTTGATTTTACTGAAATTTTAGACATTAATTTTCTTACACTCGAAAACGCACTTCCAGTTAAAGTTGAGGAGGGGTGCTTCAAACCCGTAATCGGCATGGTCTCTCAAAAATTCAGCGTGAGTGGCCGTGTTGTACATCACTTTCTTGGGCACGCAACCAACATTCACCTGTAAATTGAACACATGAGCATCGAATTAACTTGATTTTGAGTTTAAAATTTGAAATTTCGTTAATTTTCCAAGATTCAATTAAAATCTAACGCAAGTGCCTCCAAGGCGCTCCGACTCAATGAGGCCGACTTTCACATTGAATTCTCGAGCTCGACGTGCAGAAGCAATTCCACCTGAACCCCCGCCAATAACGAGGTAATCAAATTTCTTCATTGAATTATTGTCTGTAAAAAAATTACAACAAAAAACATAGGGATGTACACTGACATTGGGCGTGTATCAAGTACTTCACATCATTTCTTAAAATTAAAAAAATTCTAGAGAAAAACTGAGTCGAAATATCAAAAATAGTTGTGAACTACGGTCTTAAAAAGTTTGTTTTATGGGGAACATTTTTGAGTAATAAAAAGATTTTATTTGAAGGATCTTGACAAGAAAATTTCGAATTTTATTGCATTACGCGAAACCCACACGTGCCAAAACTATTCTCACGTCCCTTCAAAAACACACGTCCCAGAACTATTCTCACGTCCCTTCAAAAACACACGTCCCAAACTATTCTCACGTCCCATCAAAAATACACGTGCCAAAACTATTCTCACGTCCCATCAAAAACACACGTGCCAAAACTATCCTCACGTTTAATCAAAATACTCGTACCAAAACTATTCTCACGTCCCATCAAAAACTAGAACTATTCTCACGTCCCTTCAAAAACACACGTCCCAGAACTATTCTCACGTCCCATCAAAAACACACGTCCCAAAACTATTCTCACGTCCCATCAAAAACACACGTGCCAAAACTATTCTCACGTCCCTTCAAAAACACACGTCCCAGAACTATTCTCACGTCCCTTCAAAAACACACGTCCCAAACTATTCTCACGTCCCATCAAAAATACACGTGCCAAAACTATTCTCACGTCCCATCAAAAACACACGTGCCAAAACTATCCTCACGTTTAATCAAAATACTCGTACCAAAACTATTCTCACGTCCCATCAAAAACTAGAACTATTCTCACGTCCCTTCAAAAACACACGTCCCAGAACTATTCTCACGTCCCATCAAAAACACACGTCCCAAAACTATTCTCACGTCCCATCAAAAACACACGTGCCAAAACTATTCTCACGTCCCTTCAAAAACACACGTCCCAGAACTATTCTCACGTCCCTTCAAAAACACACGTCCCAAACTATTCTCACGTCCCATCAAAAATACACGTGCCAAAACTATTCTCACGTCCCATCAAAAAACACACGTGCCAAAACTATCCTCACGTTTAATCAAAATACTCGTACCAAAACTATTCTCACGTCCCATCAAAAACTAGAAACTATTCTCACGTCCCTTCAAAAACACACGTCCCAGAACTATTCTCACGTCCCATCAAAAACACACGTCCCAAAACTATTCTCACGTCCCATCAAAAACACACGTCCCAAAACTATTCTCACGTCCCATCAAAAACACACGTCCCAAAACTATTCTCACGTCCCATCAAAAACACACGTCCCAAAACTATTCTCACGTCCCATCAAAAACACACGTCCCAAAACTATTCTCACGTCCCTTCAAAAACACACGTCCAAAACTATTCTCACGTCCCATCAAAAACACACGTGCCAAAACTATCCTCACGTCCAATCAAAATACTCGTACCAAAACTATTCTCACGTCCCATCAAAAACTAGAACTATTCTCACGTCCCATAAAAAATACACGTTCCGGCGGAGTCCGTTCACACTTGTGTCAGTCAAGTGAATTTTTTTGTTTTTCGATCGATTTCGTTAGATGTGAATAAATTTAGAATTCAACATTTCAAATCTTATTAATTTGGTGTGTAAAAAAAAGTTATGGCAGGTGGTTGGAATTTATTTTGAACCAGCAAAACATATTTTATTGCTTCGTTTTCTCGTTCACATAAGCATTTATGCATTAAAATTATAAACAAATTGAGACCGTTTGCATAGGTGTAACCCGAATACAGGACAATAAACAGAAGAAAATGAACCGTATTACAACAATATAAAAAAAAGCACGATCAAGGGGGTATTAACACACACCGATTGCCGAACTCCGTTAAAAAAGTAAACGGACAACCCACACAGACCGAACAAAATTTTCATGGCGGCAGCCGATTTGGATCCCATTTTTTGTTGGCGGGTGTGGCTGACACCCCATAACCGTATAGGCAGCCAAAAACTCCCCCCTTTCGTGGATGAGGCCTAATATTGGAGCCACACAAACCCGTCAAAAACAAAATTCAAGAAACCAGCATTAATTTATTGGCACCAGCTCCAAAAATATAGTGAACAAAAAAAAAACCCAACCGCAATTTGAATCCGCTCGGCAATCGGCGACACAATAAAAGGGGATGTGGCGAAAGCAGCACCGAGAGTACAACAAATTCTGCTGCTAGGATATTGTGAGAAAATTTTGATATAAGGTGTGTACGACCTGCTTAAAACAAAATATCAAAGAAAAGAACAAATGAATATTTATTTGATTTGGTATCTGCCAGTCACACACATCAGTTCTCTCCGTCACACATAACACATCCGTCGAAAATGATGTCAATGATTTGGTAATCCATAAAATTCGGGTGTTCCAGCGCCTATCGTTTTCGAATCTGTAAAATGAAATGAATTAATAATCGACCATTTAGTTTCAATTTCGACTCGGCGCTTTGTGATCCAAAAAAAAAGAAGCACAAAAGCATTTACAACATATTGGGACAGGACGATAAAACTCTAGCGAACTTCAGTGTTGCTTCTGCCTTCTCTCCAATACATTCGTAGAAGCGGCACTCTGTCGCGCCATTTGTCGCCGACGCTTTGACCACATTTCATGCTGAAAGCAATACTTTGAAAGAAAGCATCGACAAATGTTAATGGATGCCGCAATTTTTCTTTGAAACAGCTTTTGGCACGGTAATCATTCATGATTTTGTCCCCTTAATTGTCCATACGCAATCTTGGTCCAGTGGTAACTGCAGTGTTGGTACAAGACTTGGCTCTACTTTGCTAAGCCACTCGTGGTTCAACGCCTGCGAAGCTGTTGGCCTTTTGCCGGGGTCTAACTGCAACAGCATGTCAAGGAGGTCAAGCACGGGCTCTGGCAGACTAAAGACATATGTTGGCTTTGAACAAGGTCCAAAACAAGAAATGCGTTGCCCAACAATGAGAATTTTTCGCGCAGTTTCCTGGGGTAGTATGTGCGCTGTCTCATGACGGCGTAATTCTGAAGTTCCAACACGCCCGGCCAAACTTCCGGTGTGTACGAGCCGCAGAATAAAGCGATAAGCTCCAACTGTTGGTGTTCAGATTGTCCTTGGAATATCGGCTTTTTGGTGAAAAATTCAGCCAAAATGCATCTGAAAGCAAAAAAAAGAGAGTAACATTTTGGATTCTCAGAAAATAATACACAACAAAAAAGTTCACCCTGCACTCCAAATGTCCACCCCTGGTCCATATCTAAAATAAAAAATAAATAGCAAAATGCCCTTTCATTGTTTAAAACACACCTCTCTTCACCCAACAAAAGCTCAGGCGGCCTGTACCAAAGGGTTATCACTCGGTTCGTGTAAAGGCGCATATTATTCTCCTGGTAGAGTCGGGCCAGCCCAAAATCAGCCAACTTCAATTGACCACTAAAATGGGAATATAAGAAAAAAACTGCAACAAACTGCTTGTTCTCTATTTCACCTTCTGCTGATTAAAATATTGGAACATTTGAGGTCACGATGCAAAAATCCGCGCATGTGGCAATAACTAAGTGCCAAAAGAAGCTGCTTCATCAACGAAGCAATTTGCAGCTCCGACGGGTTGACCGATTGGGAATCGAGCAAGCCCATTAGGTCGTGGTCAACGTATTCGAAAACCAGAAAGAAGGATGAGGCAACTTAAAAAAGTATTTAAAAATTAAAACATCGTCAAGTTTAGAGCAAAATTATGCGGAGCCCTCTCCCTGAACGAACAACTCTCGACTAATTGTTTTTCAGTTTTCGGGCCACTTTTTTTCTTAATAAAAATCGTCGTTATTACCTGGTTGGTGGCTGTTAAATGCTGATAAGCGTCGCCGCTGTTGTGAGATATCGCCAATGCCTGGCGATTGTTGAGGTGATTGTTCCGCACTTCCCGGCCCCGTCCTATCTGTGACAATGTCGAGCAGTTTGACAATGTTCGGATGATCCAGTTGACGAAGAATTTTGATTTCACGAACAGCCGTAATCGGGAAGCCTTCCTTTTCGTTCTCCAAGCGCACTTTCTTCAGCGCAACCATGCGTCCCGTTTGGGCATCACTCGCCTTGTACACTTGGCCATACGTGCCCTCACCAACTTGCTCAATTATGCGATATTTGTCCGCACTTCCGATGCCCCAACCCTCGGCAATTGTTGGCAAATCGCGCGGTTTCAACACGCTTCAAATTTCATGCCGGTAGATACACACTGCGCACTACGCATAACATTTACAAAATGCACTTACAGCGGTCTGCACCGTTTTGGTGGAGGCACAGGCCCAGGGGGAGGCGGAGGTCGAGTAGCATCCACTGAAAGATTGTTTTTCTACCATAATCTATATTTACAGCCCCAATGGAAAGCAAATTTAAAAAAGCCAGGAGAAATGAACTTCGTCTAATCTCTTTGAGACTTAAAAAAGGATAGCAAATAAAGCGCTAATGAGTTCCGATTAATTTAATGCCAACAAAAAAACGTTTTTTAAATGCACGTGACTGTCGCAAGACGAGGAATCTTTTAAAAACTTTGCATGCCCCGGCAGGTCCATTTAAGCAGCAGCTTCTACTAACAAACCTTTGTTCGGTGTTGCGTGTTCGTTCTCGGGCGGTGGTGGTGGAGGCGGCGGCGGGGGAGGCACCACGCCGCCGTCCGAATCGCTTGAGGGCAAACAATGTGGAATTGGCGGCGGAGGCGGCGGTGGAGGAGGATGCGAGACCATGTTGAGCCAAACCGAGCCATATGGATGGGTGGCCATGTTCGGCACCATCTGGACCTAACCACATTCGTGATTGCGCAACAAATACACCATTTCTGTAGAGAAAAAAAAACCTGTTGCGGCGCCTGGGGATAAACACCCAACAGAGCAGGGGGAGGAAGGCACGTAATGTTCCAAACATTTTGTGGCGCTTGTGGCTGTTGCTGAACCTCCACGACGTTCGTCACCGATACAGGCTTCGTTGGCTGCTGTAAGTCTTGTTCCTTTGCCTTAACCGGCGTGCTCGTGTCTTGTTGTTGCTGCTGCTGCTGCTGTACACTTTTGTTGTTCGTTTTAGCTGAAGTTGACTCATCATGTTGTGGCTGTTCGTCTTCGCTTCGCCGCTTCTTGTTGTTAGACCTTCGGATCTTAAGCAGCGAACCAAGAGAATGCGACATCTTCTGAATGCGCTAACTCTAATTAATGACGCATAAGGAAAGGACGCCATGTGTAAATACTGGTGTTCAACACAATACGATAAATTCAATAATTATCGCAATACTATCGGCCGAAAAAATTCCTGTTTCGATAATTTTCAATAACGATAAATCGAAATATCGTTACGTTTATCGATCGAAACCATTTGCCGAACACTAATAAATACTCTACCCCCCAGCGGTCAGGGAACACAAAGTAGCATTCCCAAGGATATCGAAACGATTTTTTTGGTGCGCCCGGGATTTCGGCAGGGATCCCCCGTCCGACTCTAATCCAAAATCTTTGTTGGCTAAATGAATTAAATGCAGAAATGCCCGGAAATGTTGTTGCTTCTCCAAAACAAACTTTGCACTCATCATCATTGTTTTCAACTGCTGCTGGCGGCGGCGATGGGGAACGCTTTTTTCGTCGATGCCGACTTCTGCTCCGGCTAGTCCGGTGCCGGTGGTGCCTCTTTTTGTTGTCACTGTGACTTGGCCGATTGTAATTTCGCGACGGTTGTCCGCCGTTTTTGCTGCTGCTTCCGCCACTTTTATACTGCTCTTGGCATTGGTATCTGTTACCTCTACAAATGTTCACGACTGTACAAATGCAATTGATCCACACCAAAAAGCTTAACGAACCGTTCATAAGAATGGAACGACGACAGTTTTCTGTCATTTTTATGGGACGACGAATGGTGGAAATGGTGCTGATGATGGATTTGGTGATGTGTGTGATACCGACTCTTGTTGGACGACGAGTGTCGACGGCTACTCAACTTTTTGGCTCTTAAATTAAAAGAAAATTTTTTGTTTATACTGAAATTCGGCTCACTTTTCACTGCTGTCTGGAGAACTCTCGTCATACGTGTCAGTTGACGAGCTTGACTCGGAATCTGATGATGATGAGGAAGAATTTCGTTGTCGTTTCCTCTCCTTCTTTTTGGTTCTTTCATTTGACCCTTTCGATTCCATTTTGCTAAATAGGCTAACCTACTTTATCATTATAGCACTAAATTTGGAACTTAACAATTGTCCCAACAGTTTGTTTTTTAGTAATAGTTGTAGTTATTGGTAGAGACCGGATACGGGTCGAGCCCGATAAGGCTTTTTACGGGGCCCATTTTTGGCAGATAGGGGATTTACTGGGTTAAGGGATTCCGGTTTTTTTTATGGAAAAACTCCGGTCTCAAATTACTGCCTTTTGACCAAAATAAAGTTTTTAAATTAACAAACAGCAATAACATTAGGTGTTGTAAATTTGCGGCTTAGACATTCGCTGTCCAAGCGAGAATAGGACATTTGCAATTTGACAAATGCGAATCAACGTTTATGGCCCAGTTGTAATAGACATTTGCGGCTCAAAACATTAAATTATAAAACAATACAAAAGGCCAAACTAAATACAAATTCAAAGTTCTATGTAGTTTTTTCCTTTCGGTTTTTGTTCGGAAAATTGAACATTGAAGAATACAGACGTCTCCGCCGAAGGGTCTCCGGTTCCAATCGACTCCTCTCGGTCTCTACGAATATGAAAAATTTGTTGTTAGAGAAAGCCACTGTAAAAATGCTCAAAACTGGCACAAACACAATTGTACAGGTTGTCTAACGAGCTTAAAACGACCCCAGTAGTAAGCATTAATGCTACAAGCAAAGGAAGAAAGTTAGATAGCATGGTTGAAATGCTGACCAAAACAACTAAAGGGCGGCGCTCGATCCGTCCTCCCATTGCTCCGGCGCCGCCCCACAATTTGCTCCGGCATCGCATGCTCGCGCAATTGCTGGGCCGCTACGCGGCCTTTTGAAAGAGATTTTGCGCATTATTAATTAATGGTATATGATTTGATAGGAAATTCGGAGACGTCTGTAACATGTGGCAACATACTCATTCATCAGTGTTGCTTGAGCGAATTGTGGTCGATTTTAAAACGGGGACCAAAATGTCACACGGCCGCAAATGTCCGAAAATCAAATTGGGGCATACTTTTTCCGAGTCAATATACGAATTTTCTTAAAACAATGTGTTTAATGATGATACTTTTACTGCTAGAACAATATGTGAGTATGCAGCATAACAAAATAGAAAAGTAAACAAGCCCGTAAAACATTCAGTCCAATTTCACAACTCCAACTTTTGCGGGACGTATCGGGCGGTTGTGCAGGCTGTAGCCAATGTTCAGGACGTGTGCAATGTGACCAGCGGGGTATTTCGACTGAAAATTGTTCCGTCGTTTTTTTGTTGGCATTTTTATGCTAAAATCGATAAAAATTTGCCTGATCCGTCGGGATCTCGTACACAGCCTCGTGCAAATTAGGGTCAAATTTCTGTCCTTCCGGTCGAACGGGCACAAGTCCATGCTTGGAGAATGTCTTGAGCAGAACTTCCTTGGTCATTTTGAGGCCTGTTTGCAAACTGTCGACAGAAGCGTCACGAAATTCCACCTTTTCCAGAGAAAGCAAAGCCAAGTCCAATACATCAGCCACCTAAATTCTGAAAGTGTCTTTAATCCTTCAACAGTTTAGCCCCGCAAAATTGATTTTTTCGGCATTCTATTTAAACATCGAATTCTTAAACGGCATTTTGAATTATGGGAGACCCGGGTTTCGGTTAATCGGTTGCAGAGATCTTTTGAAACCGGGGTTTTCAAAATTTTAAACAAAAATAAACCGGGCCGTATCAAAAAAAAACCCGGATAAATTGGGACGAAACCATAAACCGAGTCCCCAAATCCCGGTTTTTAAAACCGGTGTTGTGCTACCCTATTGAAGCTGTACACAACCAAAAAATGATTAGCTAAACAATAATTACTACTTCACTTACCTCCAACAAATCCTTGCAAAACGGCTGAATTGCAAACACTTTGGCCTCCTCAATTTGCCGTTGACTTCGTTTGCGCAAATTTTCCATGTCCGCAAGCGCCCTTTTGTATTTGTCCGTCAACACATCAATCTCGGCGACCAATTCGTCCGCATTTCGCTCGGGACACGTTTCATCCGCTTAAAAGGAACTTTTACAATTTTTAAAACCAAAATTCAATATTTACTTTGGCAAAAATATTTTCCAAAAAAAATCCGGTCCGGGTGGGTCAGGGTCAGAGTGTTAGAAAACCCGGACTACCCGGATTTTTTGCCCGGGCACGGTTTTTAAAATCCTCGCTCTATTCAACTCACTCACCCAAATGTCGTGTGAAGTAATAAGAACGCAAAGAGCGCGGATCGGAGCGAGCAAGTCGAAGCAAAGCAAATTGCCCACGCAGTCCTGAAGAAAAATGTTGCGCAATTTTGGTGCAGAACATTCGACAATTCTAGCTTAAATTTTTTATGCTAAATTTTAAAATTTTAATTTGTTGTCCTTTTTTGGACCCCTACTTTTTAGAAAATATTTTTTGACAGCGTTCCTCTCTGCACCACTCACTCCCCGGCCGGGGATCCCCGTCCCTCATTTCTTCATCCAGAAAAAAGGAACCGGTGTTTTTTGTGATGTCGGAATTATTTTTCGATTTTGACCAGCCCTGATTTGTACAGTAATTTTTTCAAGTTTTTAGGAATGGGGTCGGAAACCCGGCGGGCTAACCGAAAACCGGTCTAAAACTGACCGTGCCCACACCCTAGTTTTAAGCAGTACCGAGACACCGTTAAAGATGATTTCACCGAGCAACAAACCAATTTTTGGTGGGTCCTATTTGATGACAGATCGCCAAATTTTTAAAATTGGCAACTTTTTTGAAATTCTGTTTCAAATCTCAACAAAAAAAAAACAACAAAATTTATTAAGTTTCTGCTCCTTTGACAATAAAATTTTACAAACTCCAAAAGATTAATGATTAAGCGGACTAAATGTGTCTTTAACTTTTGAGAATGTCTGAAAATAAAAATGTTCGAAAATTTCGACTTTTTTGTGAGCAGTAGTCTGTAACATTTTTGCAAGCTACTTTATCGATTAGCTTACCCATTTTCTTAACAAATATCGTTAAATTTTCAATTCCTCACATCTCCACTTCCTAAAGCTATGTTCGAATTTTTAATTTTTTGGTTGCAAATCTCTTAAAAAATGAATCAAAATTTCCCGGTGTCGCCTATCGGCACCGCCGACCCGATCTCCCGTCCTCCAGAAGTGAGACTAAAACGGAACTCTGGCTAGTCCCTGGGCCTAAGGAGCCTAAGCTGAGACTTTTTTTTAATGGATCGGACCAGGCCGAGTATTACAGGATTGCCTACAAAATATTACCATCGTAACTTTATAATTGCAACAATGAGCACTAACAGAGGTCGAGGACGTGCAGCTTCAGCTGCTTATCATCATCAACAGATGGCAGGTAAACAAGGTTTTATTTTCTCCGTAGAGTAGGGTTTTTTTTGATTTGTTATTCCGCCGTTGTCAAATTTTTGGTAATCGACAATGTTCAATACGGTTTTGCATCCTAGAACCACCGGTTCGTGGCACCGGCCGCGGAGCTTATGGGCGTGGAGTGGATGTTCAACAACATCAGCAAGAAGCAACTCCGTCGCCGTCATTGCGTGGAGCGCGAGGCGGTCGTGGCGTCGGCGAACATCAGCCATTGGCTACTTCAGTGGCGACGATTCCACTTTCTGCCGTTAATCCGTCCGTCGTTGAGCCGACTCCTCCCGCGCGTGGACATCATCTGTCCGTCGTTAGCCCGATTCATTCGCGTGGATATCATCAGTCCGTCGTTAGCCCGACTCCTGCTCGTGGACAGCACCCGCCCGTCGTTGATACGACTTCTACTGCGCGTGGACATCATCCGCCCGTCGTTGATACGACTTCTACTGCGCGTGGACATCATCCGCCCGTCGTTGATACGACTTCTACTGCGCGTGGACATCGTCCGCCAATGAGTCGTTATGGGGCGTATGCTTCATTCACGAGACAGCGTGAACAATTGGAACAGGTTGTTCTGACTTTAAACATTATATGGTAATTGCGTTACTGTGTTTTTAGAATGTGGGACCTACCGAAAAGGATGAACAGCAGCAGCCATTGCTTGCCCAAGTTGTGTTGCGTATGGAGGAACACAAAAAGGCTGAGGAGGAAAGTGCTGATGGCCAAGTTCAAGAAGTGGTGGTGACACCAGCACAGCATGAGGCCATCCAACACGAACAGGGTGGAGGGGAGGCTTTAGTTGTTGGGGGTTAGTGATTTTGATGTAGAACCCGGAAATTTAAGGATAACATTTAAATATGATTTGACAGCAATTAGCCGTGAGTCGCGCTGCCGCACGTGTCTCTTCCGCGCAGAATTTGTTCATTTGATGCGATCCATCGGTCTGCTTTTGACTGGATTCGGAAATGCCGTTGGTGGCGCGCACAACCACGAGCAAAACCATCACGGAAATGCCGTTGGTAACGGGCACAACAACGAGCAAAACCATCACTGAGACGAGGGCTCGCCTAATGTTTGATGGATGTGGAGAAATTTCAAGATTTTCACATTCAAATTTACTGATTCAAACCATGTTCAAATGGAGATCACTTATACCAAATTTTTGACTTGGTCTGTTCCTACTTTTTTCACACGTCAATTTATAAAACAAATTTTTTTTGTTTTGTTTTTATTGCTTGGCATTTCACTCGTGTTAATATTGTAAGACAGGGACTGAGGCACCGGGGGGGGGGTGGCCCGAGCGGGAAGATCCCTCCCCCAAGAGGGTCCATAAAAAGGGTGGATTAAGCGGGTTCAAGGCCATTCTCCCGTTCCCATCCCGTCAATAGGGAGCCTTCGCTGAGGCGACAGCCCGACCAAACGGCAGCGAAGGAAAAAGAATTTAAAATTTTGATAAAAATTCATTCAAAAAAATAACAAAAGAATTTAAAATTTTGATAAAAATTCATTCAAAAAAATAACAATTTAAAAATGCGATGATTTGTTATGTGATCATCAATAACTCCCTCTTCCGCGATTACCCCTCGCACTGTTGGGAAATTTTCTGGCCATATTCCATCCAGCAGCGCCCTGTTGGGGGAAAGTCGTGCGAATCCACTAAAACGGGGGGATTATTCTTTATTGGAATTGTTGTAATAATTATTTATTTGTTACCTGCGAACTTTGATGCTGGACGGGGGGTCGTTGGTAGGGGTGAAAATGGAGGGCATTCATTGGCTGTGTGTGCGCATTGCCAGAGAAGGAATACTGCAAGAAAATCTCATTTTTAAAATTTTAACAACAGACTAATAGAGTATTATATATGGTATTTTCAAATTGCCGATTCGAAAGCTGGGCCATATAATTTTTTGTCTCTAAATTGAACTCACCGGCTGCTGATTTTGAGGTCGAATGCCTCCATCCGCAGCAGAAGGGCATTGCTGATGCGCGAGGTTGAGGTTGCCCCGTGCTCCTCCTCCTCTCCGACCCATTTGCTGCTGATTGAAATTGTTTCTCGTCCTTCCGAAGTTGTTTCTCTGTTGCCATTTTGGACGTTCTAAACATGTCATGTCGTCAAGAACAAAGCGTAGATCGAATGAATGCGCTTATGTACCCTTCCGGGTCTCGCCTTCCCCCCCCCCCATGAAATACTAACAACTAGAGCGAAGACAATCAAAATTCTCAACCAAATTCAGTCCTCAGGTCCTTGCTCTACTACTAGTACTAACAACCGACCATTAATCGCCTGTCCCCTCTCTCTGCTGCTTTCCTGCAGCTGTTTCTGCTCCTCCTCGCCCATCAACGGCAAATCCAGCTCGCCGAAATCCGCGTCTCGCCTGAGCACAACCACAAAACATGGATGGCCATTTATCTAAACGCCAAAATTTCAAAAGCAAAAGACAACGCGGCGTGACGCTCACATGTCGATTACGCAAATTGTCCAAAATAGTCCGGTTTGCGTCGACCACGTAATACCTTTTAACAAAAAAGAAAATGAAACACCTCAACGCCAACTTATTTGGCCTACCTCATGTCATCTTCAGTTTGTTGATGATCACTTTCGGACTTTTTGTCACTTCCATTACTCAGAGACAACTCCAAATAAACCATCAATTTATCAGCGCATTCATTTTCAGACGAAGTTGGTGCCAAAGTCGAAGAAAGCAAGGAATTCGACGCACTAAACTGAAAGTTACGAAAGCAGGCAAAAGCACAAAAAAATAAGAAAAAAACGAGCAATTATCATGTTCTCAAAGTCAATTTCGTTCAGTTAACCAATATTTAATGAACACTAATTATAAGCAATTATCCAACACAATAATAAGCACTACACTTACCGGATGAAAGGTCCCATTTTGGCCATGTCAATTTGAGAAAGCGAAACCACGGGCCCGTGTGGTTTAGGACGGAGAAATTGACGCAAGAGGGTCACAACGCGAATATTTTCTGGAATATTTTCCACCTGAAAATTGTAAGCACAGAAATTAACACAAAAAAACACCAAAAAGCATACAGTGAAGCTCATGGACTCCAACAATCTTTGCTGTTCGTCCTCATCATCTGCTGATTGTGAACTGTCTGAACTCCCGTCCGATTTGCCACCACCATCCGTATCAGTGCCATCAGCTGCTCGATCAATTTCTATTTTGCCATCCTCTGCTGTTTCCGAAATGCCACCATCCGCCGTTCCATTCCCATCCATTTCATCATCCGACCCGTTGTAATCGACAACAATTGGTCCGCCGTTTGCAAAAATTGGTGCATCAACAGAAACTGTTGGCGTTGAAGAGCTTTCATTTGAAAGCTGAAAAAAATTGAATATAAAATCCATGCCAAGGCAAACAACCTCAGCGTCGTTAATTTGACGAGCCTCTGTCAATTCTGCACAATTTTCCTTCACTTTTGCAGCAGCACAACGACTGACAAATTTCACAGTGCATGTCCAAAAAATTGTGTCAGAAAAGCGCTCATGACGCGATCCCTCAGCGCCTAAATCAGAAAAAAAAAAAATTAATTATAGTAATTAAATGAAAGAATAAAACGATTAAAGCACTCACTGTATGTATTGTCCAAACGGAGCCAAATTCGACGCAACAGTGCATTTTGCATGAGGAAGCGCTGGTCATTTGAAAGGTAAACTTTTGCCGGTGGTTTGTTGCAAGCTGAAAAATTTGTAAAGAAAATATCCTTTTTTTATGTGCTTTTGGGGGCGCATAATCCGAATTCAAACTCCATTTCGACCGATTTCAAATCCCAAGCCCAAACCCAAACTTTGGGCAAATCAAATTGACTTCAAAATCGTTCATTGCTTGCCTTATCGTTTTAGGCCAAAAATTAGTTTTGGAATTGAATTTCCGACCAAATTTCGGAATTTGAAATTGTTTATGATGAAAAAAGACCCAAACCCAATTAGAACCCTATTTCTGTTGCGCTTACTCATGAATTTTGATTGCATTTAGACTGGACAGTATAGTTTTTTCTTTACTCACCGTCTGTAGCACAAAATTTAACTTTGTCATCTGTTTTCATTTGCTGATTAATTTTCTGCATAAATTGTTGGTCACCAATGCTAATTTCCTCGTTGAACTGAGAATGTCCATGGATCTGCTTCCACTGATGTGGAGCTTTGCACTAAAATATTGGTGACAATTCATAAAGTTCAAAATTAAAATTCTTAAAAACGTAAATAATGACGACAAAAATAACCTTTCCCGACTCTTTGTGCGTTTTAAAGCACAGCACTGAACAAGTGCGAACTGAACACTGCGGACATTTGTATTTGCCGCAATTATCCAAAGAACAGACGAAACAAGAAGCAATTGGCGGCAGAAGATTGGACGGGCATTTTGAGCTTGAAAAAGGTTTCAATGAAGAAGAAGTCTCCAGAAGCAGCAAATTCGATTCAACCATTTCAATTCCTAAATATATTGTTTTTTAATTGCTTACAAAGTCTGAAAGTAATACTCAACGTGTTGGGCAATTACGGAATCAACAAAAAAAGAATGAACGCGAATAGGGAATTGGAATTTTACGAAATTATATGTGGTGAGCATGGACGGCAGCCGAATGGACGACAAATAGGTAATTGGAATTTCACGAAATTGTATTTGGTGCTTGAAATTTTGTTCGTTTCATGCTACCAGAAGAAAAAACCTCCCCTCGAAATCGATCCAATTCGTCGTAGTATGAGAATTTATACTGACAATGAGACCGGGCTGTTATCAGACATGGTCACTCCACAAATACATTCAATATGTGATATTGACATGGGAATATATGGTTCTCTCTTCTGATTCCGTCGTATTGGGCGCCAACACTGCTGCTGTTCGTCATCGCTTCTCCTCACTCGTAGGTGCTGTGGCCCGGCTCAGGAATGTTCTGAAATGAGAAATTGTTAATGTTTTGCTTGCTGAGTCCGAATTCAACACACCGGGTCCACTTCGTATCCAGGCGTTGCCATGTATGCACTTTGAGCGCCAGGGGCCTCGTGCAAATTTGGGTCAAATTTCTGTCCTTCCGGTCGAACGGGCACAAGTCCATGCTTGGAGAATGTCTTGAGCAGAACTTCCTTGGTCATTTTGAGGCCTGTTTGCAAACTGTCGACAGAAGCATCACGAAACTCCACCTTTTCCAGAGAAAGCAAAGCCAAGTCCAACACATCAGCCACCTAAATTCTGAGAGTGTCTTTAATCCTTCAACAGTTTAGCCCCGCAAAATTGATTTTTCGGCATTTTATTTAAACATCAAATTCTTTTGAATTATGGAGACCCGGGTTTTGGTTAATCGGGTACAGGGGGCTTTTGAAACCGGGTTTTCTAAATTTTAAACAAAAAATAAACCGAGCCGTATTAAAAAAAAAACCGGTTAACCGGGTACAAAAACCGGTGTTGTGCTACCCTATTTGAAACTGTACACAACCGACTGATTAGCTTAACAATAATTACTACTTCACTTACCTCCAACAAATCCTTGCAAAACGGCTGAATGCAAACACTTTGGCCTCCTCAATTTGCCGCTACCAAAAGTGCGTAAATAAATGAGTGAATACTAAACTCAAATCGGCATCAGAATATCGGTTTCTAGAGAAACATGTAAAAATAATTACATAAAAAAAGACTGCGACAGGTAGAGCCATCAAAGGGAAAAAAGCAGACAAAACACACGGGAAGGAAACTTCTTCCAGCAAACGAGCCCAAGTTTTGACAATTCGATCATCCAATCAGTACGGGCAGTTCCAATTGCCCTGACGCATTTCCCGGCCGCCTCCGCCACGAGCACCAGCTCCTCCTCTTCCGCCACGAACGCCGAATGCACCGCGACCTCGCCCGTCGCCTCTGCCACGACCTCTCCGGGGAGTGAATCCGCCACCTGAGCGAAATTAATAAATATAAGTACGTCCTATTAACTTGCAAAATTCCTGTTTTTATTATACCAAAATTCCCTCACCGTCAAAGCCACCGCCCTCTCGCGGCGGTCCCCGACCGCCCCTTCCACCACCGCTGCCATCACGACGGAAGTCACGCCCACCACCAAAACCTGAAATACTTGGCCAAATATTTCTCGTGAAAAAAAAAATCTAGTTTTTTAAAAATCTGAAAAAGAAACTTTTTTTCCTATAGAAAAACATTCTGCTTGTGTAAATTGATGACTATGAACCGCATCATCAACACCCGTTTAATCTAACATAAAGTAAAATAAAATCCCTTACAGACTATACGTATCTAATAGATACTATCTATTACAAGCCCTTTCTGTTGCGCTTACTCATAAATTCTCCATTTTACCCCGATACGTTCAGCTCAAAAAAAAAATTTCTAAAGCCGTCAAAAAAATATTTCTAGATTTACAGGACCGCAGAATGAAATCTGCAGTTGGCGGTAGTTGGATTTTTACCTTTCATTTGCTGATTAATTTTCTGCATAAATTGTTGGTCACCAATGCTGATTCCCTCGCTAAACTGCGAATGTCCATAGATTTGCTTCCAGTGATGTGGAGCTTTGCACTAAAATATTGGTGACAATTCATAAACCCCAAAATTAAATTCTTAAAAACGCAAATAATGACGACAAAAATAACCTTTCCCGACTCTTTGTGCGTTTTAAAGCACAGCACTGAACAAGTGCGAAGTGTACACTGCGGACATTTGTATTTGCCGCAATTATCCAACGAACAGACGAAACAAGAAGCAAGCCGCAGAAGATTGGACGGGCACTTTGATTCTCCCAAATAACGCTGTTTCACGGTGTCCAACGCTTTTTGCACCTGTCTTTCGGTTTCCGAATAATCCCACTGCGAGCAGAACACAACATTGCTTTTGGCAATCCGTTGATCATTGGGAAATTGGTTGTCAATCCTTGCACAGGCCTACAAAGGGAGAATTCATTTATATGCGCCTTTGATTTGTTCGTTCTCAAAAAATTAATTGTATAAAATAAAGATTTCGAGACTCTCGCTATTAAACTTAGAAAGCTAAATATTGTGTTTAGGAATGGTGGGCATATACGACCTTGTCTTCGGACACTTTGTCTCGTACACAAACGCGTTCGATCGCCACCTTTCTTGGTACGAACACCGTCCAAACTTGGTCAACGTAATCTGCCCATCCGGCTTCTAACAAAAGCGCTGCGTCAATGACTGCAATTTTCTTCTTCGTTTGTTTAATTGTCGCCCTGACACTCTCCACGACCACCGGCCATACCAACGCATTCAGTTGTGCGAGCTTCTCCTAAAAGACTTTTTTTGTAAATAAGAAGCATCAAAACATTGACAAAAGCTTATAGGAAAAACGGAGCAGAAAGACACACTTAGTGGCAGAAATCGCTGTGATGCCGCCATAAATTTTTTGTTGTAAATTCTATAAAATTTTTGAATCTCATCAGCTCGTTTCCAAACCCGTCCTCACCTTGTTGCCGAACACAATATCGGCCAAACGATTTCTGTTTATGTTGTTGTTCTCCACAATTTCGTCGCCAAATTCTTGCTTCAACTTCAATCTCAGCTCCTCGTTGTTCTCATAAAGTTTGTGGACAAGAGAATCGCATTCAATAACCTTAAACAAATGTATGAACTTCTTAAAGGAAAAGCCATTTTGAATTTACACCTCGCAGCCTTTGTCAGCCAAATACTTGGCAATGTGAGTTTTTCCCGACGCAATTCCGCCGGTCAAACCGATCACGTAATGTTCGTTGGAGATCGCTTCCTTTGGCTTTCGGGGTTCGGCCAAAACGGTGCCCAAAAGTTCTCTTCTTTTCAAACTGGAACTGATTTTATTCTCCTTCAACACGGCGTCCGGATAGTCTTTTTTCAGCACGTCCACCAAACAAATGTCCAAATTGTTGAAGCCATTTTCCTGCAAAAATAACCAAATCAGAGCCGTCCCCCTTTCACAACGTACCATTCTTTTGGCATTGACCGCTTTGCCACCTTTCAGTGTCTCTTCACTGACCACAATTGCTTGAAAATGATTGCCCTCAATTGCCGGTCCAAACGGGTCGTAAATGGGCTGTGCATTGCAAGAAATGCCGTCCGAAATGTCCTCAATGAACTCCACCACGGAACGACATCGCTCTCCAACAGGCTCAAGCAGTTCGCAAAGAATTTTACCTGAACTTTTTACACCGATACTCCGAGGGCAGATTGTCAGAATGACTGACTTTCATTCATCTTTCCATCCGTCACACCGCAAGTAATTTGTTTTCTGGCGAGCATTGCAGCTTCAGACAGCAACACTTTGTGCCCGTTGTGTAGCCGATCAAAAGTTCCGCCCAAAACAACGTGCTCATAGCGCTTGCCGGAATGATTTGCAGCAGTAAGACTGTCCATGCTGTAGACCGGACCGTTCTCCTCGCGCAGCATTGGAAAACTCGGGCGGTCTGGATCCTTAACCTGAAATCAAATCAATTATGCACTTTTAACCGCCGGGTTGGAACAAACTTCGTCATAGAAAACACGATCAACGGGAATATTGCGTTTTCTGTGCAGCAAAACTCGGAGATCAATTTGGGGTTCAATTGTTGAAGCGTTCAAATAAATTGTCGGAAGCAGCGCTCGAATGCCTTCCATCTCTTCCAAATGCACATAAAGCCGTTGACGAACCTTCGGGATTGTGATTTTCAAGAGTCGCGTCAATTTCTGGCGAATCAACGCTTCATTTCCGCGCAACACGAGGAGGCCAACATCAATGGCTGCACTCTCCCCCATTCTTAGTTATAATTGCCCTAAAAAGCATGTAAATGTAGGCTTTTGATTATTAAAAAGGAAATAAATCGATCTGAACATGTATCGGCGGGAAAATGTGAAATGTTAAGTATTCATTTGTTTCGAGAGCAACGCTATTCGCAGACTGATCTTTCAGTCGTTGGGAAAATTATAAATTTGTGCGTAAAAATCAGCCGAGAATGAACGTAAATGATTGAATCTTGAAAGTCGCCGATTATACCTAATTGACAGGGATGCTACTGCCGAGAATGAACGTAAATGATTGAATCTTGAAAGTCGCCGATTATACCTAATTGACAGGGATGCTACTTTTAGGGTTTAGTCGAGTTCGGCGGGAATGGGATTGTTATGATTTCTGGGGCAATTGCGGAATCAAAAACAAAGAATGAACGCGAATAGGTAATTGGAATTTTGCGAAATTATTTTTGGTGCTTGAAATTTTGTTCGTTTCATGCTACCAGAAGAGAAAACCTTCCCTCGAAATCGATCCAATTCGTCGTAGTATGAGAATTTATCAGTGGTATACAGTGAATGCACATTAACGATACGATACAATAACTGACAATGAGACCGGGCTGTTATCAGACATGGTCACTCCACAAATACATACAATAGGTGATATTGACATGGGAATATATGGTGACATTGACATGGGACATGGGAATATATGGTTCTCTCTTCTGATTCCGTCGTATTGGGCGCCAACACTGCTGCTGTTCGTCATCGCTTCTCCTCACTCGTAGGTGCTGTGGCCCGGCTCAGGAATGTTCTGAAATGGGAAATTGTTAATGTTTTGCTTGCTGAGTCCGAATTCAACAAACCGGGTCCAATTCGTATCCAGGCGTTGCCATGTATGCACTCTGGGCGCCAGTCGGTTGAGCTGGTGCTTGGGCGACAGTCGGCTGAGCTGCTGCTCCCGGCGCTGCCATGTATGCACTCTGGGCGCCAGTCGGTTGAGCTGCTGTTCCCGTCGACGACGACATGTAGGCGCTCTTGTTACTCATGTCGAGATGAATTGTTGCGACGGAAGGTGTTGACGAGCTTGGCGTTGTGCACTGAAGTCGCTGCTGTGTTGCTGTTGAATGTTGGGTAATTGAGAGGACTGCCGAAATCATTGTCTTTTATACACTTTTTACTGTCCAATTTTATTTTCGTAAATATTGTGAAACAATTCTCGGCAAAGGGTATATAAACCCGACTTTCTCTGTCAACGACCACACAACATCAATCATCATCATCAGCATCATCAACCGTCAAGCGATCTTCGTCACACCAGCCGGCAACGTTTATCTTCATTTCATCGAGCGGACGCACGACAACACTACACAATGGTGGAGGAATTCTACTTGGGACAAGAGCTGCCGCCACCGACTGAGCCAGTGCGCCGCGACACTCTGAGCAATGGCAAATTGGACACGATCATCGACAAAGTCCTGCGCACGTCTTTTCAGGAGTTCACGACAATTGTGAGTTTTGGTTGGGGGTTTTCCTTTCCCAAAAACGTTTGTCCGTCCCTTACAGATCAGCCCAGACGACATTCGTCAGCTGTGCGAGACCACAACCAACGTTCTCAAGACGCAGTCTTCACTCGTCGAGATCCAGCCGCCACTCGTCGTCTGCGGCGACATCCATGGACAATTCTCGGATCTGAAGCGGATCTTCGCAGTGGAGGGCCTCCCATCGGACAAGAAGTACATGTTCCTCGGGGACATCGTCGACAGAGGCAGGCAGAATCTGGAGACAGCAGTGCTTCTTCTAGCCTACAAGGTAAGAGAAGCATTCATTTTGGCAGCTCGTGGACTAATCCTCCCCAATTCAGGCCAGATACCCGGACAAGTTCATGCTGTTGCGCGGCAACCACGAGACCAGTAACATCAACAAAAAGTGAGGAAATTTTTTTTTTTGAGTCATCTGCTGGTCTAATTTTTTTAATTTAGCTATGGCTTCTATGGGGAAATCGCCCGCCGCTATGGACCGCAGCATGCACACTCCATCTGGACGATCTTCAACGATACCTTTGCTTGGCTCCCGTACCTCGGACTGATCGGAAAGAAATTTCTGTGTGAGTTTTGCAATGGGGATGGGAAGGGCAAATAAGTTCAATTTCGTTTCAGGTATGCATGGAGGCATTGCGCTCACTATGCAAAGTCTGCAGCAGCTGCGCCAGCTGCGACGCCCGTTGACTGAGCCGCCAAATCCGTCATTGGAGCTCGACATCCTCTGGGCCGACCCTCAACCGGGCCTCCAAGGCCAGCGTCCAAGCCCACGCGGAGCAAGCCACCAGTTCGGAGAAGATGTCGTCGCCAGCGTCTGCCAGCAGCTCGGAGTCGACATGATCGTCCGTGCCCACCAGGTAGAGTTGATTTTTTTTTTGTTGATCAGCAGAAATTTTGTAACTGTTTTTTTTCAGTGCATCCAGAGCGGAACGGAGTACTTCGCAAGCAACCGACTCCTCACCATCTTCTCGGCGCCTGGCTATGTTGGTCGGAACTCTGGCGCCACTATGAGAGTTGATCGAAACTTCGTCTGCTCGTTCAATTACTTCCCGGCACTCTGAGGAGGAGGCGTGCAGGAGGATGACTAACAATCGGACAACGGAGGGATTGAGCTGGTGGGAGAGTTGTGATCAGAGTTTTTGTCTATTCCCTCTGATATGTTGTATGCTCATCACCCATAATCCATAATATTGTGTTCATGTCATTGTGATATCCTTTTATGTGGTCCGTCCGATACCGCCACTCATATTGTTGCTGAACTTTCCCTCTGATACACACGTATGTATGTCAAATAACCTGTAATATTGTCTCATTCATTGTGGATCTCATTGTTATGCTGCATAAATATAGTCGAATGTGAACAAAGCCTTTTTTTTTTTGGGACGACGAAAAAACATTTGTTTTAATGAATTTTTAAGAACAAAAAAACTTCGAAATTTGTTGAATTTTCGTTAGCCCGATTGCTAGTCCCTGGTTATTAGTGTTTAGTCAAGTTCGGCGGCAGAAATGGGATTCCCTCCCGTTAAATTTGAATTCCCGGTGCGATCGTCAAAGCTTGAAAAGCACAAAGATTGGGGTTTTCGAATTTTTAAACTTGGTCCATAATTTGTGAGCTTTGTCCACTCGCTACTTTTTTCCAACCTTTTCAAAGTCAAATAAATCAATTTTAATATCATCGAAAGCTTACCATTAGTAGAGCTATCAATACAACTTGGCATGTGTTATTGCAAGTTATTACGTTCAGAAATTTTTGTTCATTTAATTTTAAGCAGTTTCTTTGATAAAGACTGTTTAATTGACTTTTTTTATGTTTTTTCCCTTGTTAATACCATTTTAACAGTCAGATGACGAATCAGGCAGCCAAACGAATAGCGGAAAAGGCCGCAATTGTCGCCCGGGCGGAGCAGTTTTACCGGCTTATTCAGGTTGAATATCGGTGCTCTCAGTTGTGTCATGGGCGCTGCTTTTTGTTTTGTTTTAGCAAGGAATTAGCGCGGCGAAGGCAAACCAACAAACACAGGGCGAATTCAAGGAAATGCTGGAGCGTTACACTCTGTTGGCATCCGAACAGGCCAAAATGCGTGCCCAACCGACGCATGCTGGAGAATCCAAGGAGCAGTGGCAGAAACATTTGGACGAGCTGACCGAGCAGTGCAAAATATCCATCATGATGGCAATAAAGTCAGTCGTTCATTTAATGGCAAACATTTTATGATTCAATAAAGTAGAAAGGATTTTGCGGACAATTTCGCCACTGATGAGGAGCAGCTTCAACGAGACTACATCGAGAAGAGAGCGCAAAAAGTCTTGGAAATCAAAACGAAAGGCGCTGACGCCACGTACACGAAGATGTTCTCGGGCCGCTTGCCTGATGACTTTAAGCCGTTGTTTGTTGGCGATCTTGAAGAACGGCCGTTGAAATTTTGGAGAGAATGGGACGAACGGAGGAGTCGAATTGTGGGCCAAGGATTGGGCCCGAGGAATTTGTTTGAGGAACAAATGCAATGGACGAAGAAGGGAATGATGTGGCCATATCCAATCGACAACGACTTCATGTCAGGCGAGGAAGAAAATGTAAGCAAAAATAGAACATAATAAACATTGGGGTTTTTATTTGCGTTTGGATTTTGTAGGAATAAGCCCCCAAAAAAGACAACGAAACTTTTTGTAACGGTACCAATGCTCAATTTGCTTCCGACTTTGGGTTTTTTATGGAATTGGTATTATTTGAACAAGAGTTCCGCAATTTTTATTAATACCGGACTTTAATTTGATTGACTCTTTAGGTGAGTTTCGCTGATCATGTGTTTTTGGAGTCGGAAATGGCCAAATACAAATTGCCTCGCACAGGCCCAATTGCTCAGTTCATGGAATTGGTGTTGAACGGTTTGTCAAGGAATCCGTTCATGTCTGTTACGGTATATTCACTCTGATGTTTGGTCTCCCCCAATTTAAAATGCTAAACATTCAGAAAAAGCGAGAGCACATTAAATGGTACGCCGAATATTTCAATGATGCGCTCAAGGGGAAATACAAAGAATTGTTTGCCTGATTTTGTTTCAATTTTTCATTTAATATCATTTCAATGGATAAAATTTACTTATTATAATATGTTACAAAATGCCTTAAAATATTAGGCAATTTTGTTGTTTCTTGTTCTTTTAAAATAGGATAAATTGTTTTGCGACATTTTTGTTGGCCTTCGCCGCTAGAACTAGAGAAAAGGTGGCATCGGACGTTTTGAAAATGATGGACTTATTTTTATCATTAAAAAAATATTGAGTCAGTGAATAAATGTTTTTTATGCAAATGGTTAATAAAAACAGCTACATACAACTATTTAATTAGGGGCAGAAGGAATTCAGGTAGTGTATGAAAATGAAAGAATAAAAAATTGTAAGCATAAGGCAATTCTGGGATTGGTGTGTTTTAAGTAATGGAAGCAGGCAAAATGTTTTTTTTTCATTAAAAGTAACACATTTTGTTGGTAATTGTTTAGATTTCCCGCCCGTATCTGTTAAGCCCTGTCCAATCTAGTCATATTCTTTAAAATGAAAAAGTCAGATTTTTTTTTGTTGCAAAAACTCATCTAAACAATTACACAAACACAATGACAAGAGCGTAAAGAGGGGGCTTCTAAATAAGAAGCCTAACCCTGCAACCTTTTTGACTCAATACAAGTGGGTCAATTCATTCAGTAAATTGCCCCAAATACCCCATTTTTTAAATCGAATCTCGGAGGCTTAAAATGAAAATGAAATAACCTCGGGGTACGACGCCCTTGCCTTTGCTAATGTAAATGTTACAATTGTTGACAATGCGATAATAAAAACAACGGTAAAGCTGTTGAAGGGTGGGGCCAATCAGTGTCCCATTTTTTCAAGTATCGGTATGACTTGGTCAAAGTTCGGTCGCCTCCCGGGGTCTTCATTTAGACAAATGTTGATCAGACGGAACATATTCCGCGATATTCCCGGCGGAATTGTTACGCGCAGCCCCTCCAGTGCAATTTTCATCCCAATTTCCATGGGCGAAAGGTCCGAGAATGGTACCTAAACAAATTGTAGGTAATTTGTAAGGCTAATTGGTTAAAGCAAAAAGTAAAAAGCACTTCGCGTGTGTTCAGCTCCCAAAGCAGAATGCCAAAACTCCACATGTCCGCCGCACGAGTGTTCAGTGTTTCGGGCGACCGTTGCAATGCTCAAAATAAAATCAGCAATTAATCACAATCGAAGGAACCATCGGAAACAACAAAAAATGTCCACCATTTTTTATCTAAAATTGTTTTGTATACCTTCCGGCGCCAACCAAGCGGGCGAATAGAGTCGTCCGACCTCTTGGAACGAAAATTTGGTGTCGGCCATGGACATTTTGGCCGACAGGTCCTCATCAATGACGACATGCTTTGAGCTCAAATAATACCGAAGCACCGGCTGGTCCAACGAGTGCAAGAAGGACATTCCACGGGCAATGTCGAGGGCAAAACGAATTGCCTGGTTGTGGTCAATTACGACCGCTGAACATTTTGGTCTCTGTCTCTCTCTGTTTGGAAAAATGAGCTCACAGGACTGCTCGTGCAACACATTGTAGAGGGAGCCGAACGGCATGAACTGGCTGATCACGATCAATTGCGGCGGTTGGTTGACCACGGCGAGCACGGGGTTCACAAAGGCGCTCGCAAATATTCTAAAATTTGCGGGGACAAAGAAAATTTATTTAGTTTTTGTGGCCATAAATCATTCACACCTCAACTGGAGAAATTCGGTTGCAAAATCGCGCGATATTCGCGACGTTACATTCGGCACATTGAGCACGCGCGCGACAATGTCATTACTTTGCCATTTGCCACGGTACAAAGTGCCCGAATGGGACTGCGCAATCGATTTGGTCAGTGCCAACGACTGGAGATCAACACCGGTGTAACTGGAAGGAGGGATTGATGATTAATTTGTACACTCTCAAAACAACAACAAAAAAGACGAAAGTACTTCCCGAAAAAACAGGGGTGAAAAAGATAAAAGAAAGATACCGTGACCACGTTGCATCTCTCGAGCGGAAGGTCTTCGAATTTTGCCATGTTTCACCGCTGTACTGGATCTTTTGCTGTGGATTTTGTCCGTTGCTCAAAGCGATCTCTAAACCACAAAAAAAAGTGTCATTATCCCCGACATTTATTTACAAAATAGGCTTTCTTCTTTACACAAAATGTTGTCCATTTTGTTAAGCTTCGCTAAAAGATCAAAACGTGCCATAAACGGACTGTCGGACTTGGGGTTGGCACACATCCAGCGGGGTCAGCCCGCGTTTGTTGCAAATTGTTGTCAGTGCGCCGGAACGGATCAAATCCTTTAAAGTAAAAATCAAAAGCTTTTGTTTTTATAACATTTATTAAAAACAAATAAAAAAGATAATTAACATTATAACTTGGACAGTTCCAATAAAAAAGAAAATAATTTTTAAAAAGCATTTTTTTATTTCTCCAATAAGCTTCTTTTTTTTCTTTCACTTTTTCTTTTTTTACAAAACAATACCTCACAAATTTGTTCGTATCCCCAAAAGCACGCGTAATGTAAAGGCGTCATTCCGTGCTCATTTTGAATGTTCACCTCCGCTTTTCTCAACAACAATTTCTGAATTGGTTAAATTAAAATTGGGGATGAAATATTTGATTAAGGCTTTAGCATAAAGACGCAATTTCGGTTCTGAACAACCCTGGCTTTAAACCATGGCACAAATAGGTGGACAAATTGTCATACAATCAGTCAAAGACAAAAAAAAAAAAAAACACACCACGACAATTTGGCGATGTCCATGTGCAGCTGCGAGATGAAGCGCTGTGTCGTCGCCCATGTTGGTGGCGTTCACCCGTGCACCCCGGGACAGAAGCATCTCCACAATGGACACATGGCCCTCCTTGGAGGCCCAATGGAGCAGTGAGAAGGCGTGGTCATCCCTTAAAAGAAAGCAAAATCATCAACACCAAGCAGCACCAAGACGGACAACAACAACAACAAATTTAGTGGCCGAATTACCCAACGTTCAGGTCGTGCTCCGAGTCGTCCAACCAGACGCGGACTTGGAACGCGTTGCCCTCGCGAACCCAACCAAAAATGTCCTGAAAAAATGGGTTTAATTAGTCCCATTCCCCCCCCCCATTTTTGTGCCCTCCTCTCCTACCTCCATGATAATGGGCACATTGGGCTTGTGCACTTTGTATGTTGGCGCTATTGACATGGCGCAATAATTGTTGTTATTTTATTGAACACCTACATTTAAAAATTGAACCAAATTCCTCCCGACTCAGTCACTAAACGAGCGAGGACCTTAATGAATTTGTGGAGTTTATTGGGTAATTTATTAAACACACACACACACATCAATAAACAACAACCCATTTGCACTTGTGGGACAGTAAATAGTATTTGAAGGAAGTAAAAGGTTTGTAGAGAAAGAGCCGAGTCCGATCGATTGATTGATTCTTACAGCTTATTGGATTTCCCCCCCCCCCCCCTCTCCCCCCTAAGCCGCCGTTGTGTGCATTTCTGCCAACAAATTCAGCTCTAAACGCTGTGTTGATCAAAGTCGATTGGATTGGATTCATTCTTTTTATCTGATCCCGCCCACCCTAACAACTGTTTTGGCCCCGAATACCTCCCGCCCGCCGCCCCTCCATTCAACAAACTTTACCCCCACGAGATTGTCGCCAAAACACACCCCTCCCCCCCCTCCCCCAACAATATAAACATTCTGCTACGTAAAATTTGATGTTCTTATAAAAAAGGGAAAAGATTGTTCCAGTGAACAGACAAATAACTTTAAAACGAAAATATATGAAACAAAGCCAATGCAACCGATATACATATATGTACAATACAAGCATCAAATTCATGAAATTTTTAATTCTTCAAAATCTGTACAGTTTTGGTCCAAATTACGCTTTTTTATTGCCTCACAACATTGTTTATGCACTGTCCAATCAAATCGCTGACACATGGCGGAGCAGTACAGTGTCTGCAAAAATATATATTTTTTAAAGGAAACTAAACAATTCTTGAAGTCTCGCGTTGCAAATGTTTTTACCTTACAATTTTTACACCGTTTTTTGGCAGACGGTATTGAACAAGTTCTACAGAAATGTGCGGTTTGAACAAAACGTGAGCCAAACAATGTTTGACAGAGCAGCACAAAAGCAGGCGGAGGTTCTCCAAATGGGACGTTGGAAAGTTGAAGACTCAGTGTTTGCCACAGTGTCTGAAAAACAATTCTAATTTGCATTAGTCAATCAAATCATCACCAAATGTTGTGAGAGAATGCTAGTTCTGTTTTTATTGAATTTTTCATAAAAATTTTTTTTCGAAAGGATGCGCCTTTTCTCAAAAAAATTGTCAAAAAAACGCTCAATTTTTCGTGCCTAACGCCAAAACGGCCGATGCCAAACTGATCCTGATTGATCAATTCCCGCCATAGCAAATATACAAAAATGATTGTGTCAAAAAAACAGAAAAAAATGTGGGGAGAAAAAAAAGCAAGTCACTTTGAAAACTAATTTAAAAAAATAAAATTGGGTCGAAATTATTATAAAAACTCAATTCCCCCCCCCCCCCCAATTCCAACCCACCGACTGTTTGTATGGAAAGGACGCAATTGCTTGCCGAACAAAGCGTTCTTCGTTGTTTCGAACTCGATCATTGGGCTCATCTTGGAGGAGGGCTCGCCCAAATTGAAGAGCAAATTGCTGTTCATTTTTGTCCCCCGCCGCCTTTTTGAGACGTTCATCAACAAATTTGGTCAATTCACGAAAGGTGTACAGAACAATCCACAGTTTAAGTGACAGTACCTAAATTTTAGTGAATAATTTCTGCACTCGACTCCCCCATTCCCAACAACAACAATCACCTCATTCGGTTGCTTACTCCGAAGTTGCTTCTCAAAAAGTGTGTCGAGAGTGAACACCGTCTTCTTCACGTGTTGCCATACCAGTCCATTTTCGGACACGTCAAATGTCAATTTGACGGGATGAAATGCGTGTGTCCGTGTCAAAAGTTGAATGAATTGGACAAGTTCTGGCGGGTAAATGACATCACTTTCGGCGCCCTTCGGATGGAGTATCAAATCGACAGTCGCGAAAACTGATATAATTGGTAATAATGCTGACACATTCGTGCTGACCTGAAATTTGTACTCTCAAAAACCATCAAATATTTGATTTCCACACCCACAAATGCGGCAAGTTCAGCGGCTGTTTTACCAATCATGTTTTGAGCAAGCGAATTTGCTCCAGCATCCAACAACAACTGACAGAGCCGTCCATTGCCTTAACAGACCACAACATTCAACACAGAATTTTATTTTTAATTGAGACAAATTCCTTAAAATCACAGAAATCCCCTCTCACTTTTATTATAAAAAAACGTTTTTTAATAATAAAACGGCCTGAAAGGGCAGCGAACATCAACGCCGTGTAGCCGTCCTGATGTGCTCTATTGTCCGGGTTTGCGCCATTTTCAATGAGAAATTCGACGAACGCTTCGTTGCCCTTGAAACATGCGAGGTCCAAAACGCTCATCCCATTTTTGTCCAGTGAATTCACTCGGACTTTGCCATTCTGAACAATTGTTTTGGCCTCCTCAATTTTATCTGTAACCAAAAAAAACATTTTGCAACGAGCAAAAAACGGATATATCGAAAAAAGAGAAGCGACCTTCTTGGATAAGTTGAAAAAGCTCTCTTTCTTCATCTGTCAGAATTTTAAGTTCTTTTGACGTGAAATTGTCTTTTTGGTTTAGCATCGCTCTTCAAATACCTGTAACAATTATGCAAAGTCTTCCGTAATGGTTTCATTAATTTAGCTTCCCATTAAAAAATGTAACGCCCTTCAAAATGTACTTACCTATTTCAAGAATGTCCTTGAAAATCAGAATTTAACGTTTGTCGTTTGTTGAAATTTTTTGGATTTTAACTAAAGAACTCACTATTGGCGTTGTGTATAAATTTTCATTAGAAAAAAAATTATAAATTTTGACTTGAATTTCTTAAAATTTCAGGGTTATGTTCATGAATCAACATGTTTCTACTTGAACATAGCTTTTATGAGATTACAAATTTTAACAGCTCCAATTCGATGATTCGTTGGGTCTGAAAAGTTATACGTTGGAGCTTTGAAAGTGCGCAGATATACATGTTTTGGTGCCGATCGCAGTCAACTCCGGCCACTCTTTTAGGCATTTACACACAATTCCATTTGTTGCCATAGAAACGAAATGATTTTATGTCTGAAGAAATCGTGCAAAACGGGGTGACAAATCCCCGTCAACAACAATTAAAAATGTAAATCACAAAGAGCACATTTTGAGATAGTAAATTCACACAAAAACATTATCATCGTCCAGGCTACGAAAATGACTAAATCGTTGGTGTTCAAATGGTACAAAATATGGCGTCGCTCATCCCCGGATGGTCAGCCATTTTGAAGTGGGAACGAGCCAGTTTCTCCAAAACGGAGGCCGAGGCGTGCGGAATGGCCTGAAGCGATTGCAATTCTTTTTGACAATATGTAAATGGATTGTTCACTACGGACGATGAACGTGCCCACCCCTACCCACCTCCATTTCGTCAGAAATTTGCTGAATAATTGCGGCGGTGTTTTGCTCCTCCTTCAGACTGCCCATCGAGTAGTTATCGCCGCCTTTGACCGTGTCGGGCCCTATGATTTTCTGCACAAGTTGCTCGTTGCTGTCTTCAACAGATGTCATCGTGTTGTCGTTCGTTATATACGTAAATGTGCTGTTAGGTTTCTGTGTGTTACGAGTCAACGAATTATTTTTTGCTGAAAACAAAAGCAAAAGTGAGAGTAAGGCAAAACTTAGAGAAAAAAAAGGGACTCCAAAAGCGCATTAAATTACAAAATGTGCTTAAGAAGCTGGGACAAGATGCGAAGAATGCAATCTGAACCCCTTGAACTCTAGGGAAATGTCGAAGCGCATAAAGAAAGACCAGAACTTCCCGTGTTTCGTGTGATTCAAACTTCGCAATTCTGAATTGAGATTTTCAAAGTCGCATTGAACTTTATTCTTGAAGTACGTATGCTTGAAAAAATCAACAACTTTTACACAATTTACTTTTGAGTATCGATCAAATTTGAATAGATATGACTAGGTGGTTGATGTAAGCCCTCCTCCTGCTCGAGCAAGAACTGTTCAACATCCGCCCAACTGTGGCCAAGCGTGGTCCCAGGGGGCGCTTCGTCCGAGTCCTCCTTGTTGATGTCGGCTAAAACGTGACACACACACGCATTGAACAAAATTCTGAATCGAATACTGAGCAAGTTGTCCTCGTCCGGGTCCATGTCTCCCTCAAAGCCCTCCTCAACCGGCAGTTTGGCGAGCATGTCGGTCAGGTCATGCCCATCAAAACCCAAATCCTTCGCAACGGAGGCCAACGACACATCCATGGCTTAACATTTAAGAATAAAATGCCGTAAATTACACCACCAAATATTTAAAAAAAACCCCACTTTCATTGAGGTGGTCATCTCTGTTCACCGGCACACTGTTGGGGCCAAAAGTGAACGTGGTGGCCGTCAAACGGTTCACACCGAATTGTAGCGGAAGACAACGAATCACCGCCACAATGGGCACGATATTGTTGAAAGTAATGCCCGCTTTTCTTAACGATTGGTCCTGACACGTAATCGCGCTCGATGGTCGCAGCTCACACTTAATGAATTAAAAAAATGAGGTCCATCAATTATGAAATGACGTAGTCCCGGGTCATTCCAATTTACAAAAAGCCCCGTTTTTCAAATCGAGATTTATGTTTCGATAAGTGGAATATTTAGGCACTCGAGAAAACCAAAAACTCTCCTTACATTTGGTGCAATTATGTTGTTGTGTTGTTGTCGCTGAGGTTGTTCAGCTGCAGCTGCTGTCAGTTGCTGTCTCTGCTGGGTGTAATAGTGGCGTCTGCAGAGCCCATCAAACAGTACAAGGTCCGTGATCGGCACAGATTCGTTGCACAAGCGCCACTTGCAAAAGGAGAAGAGCTGCTGCGCCACATTGTACGTGACGTGCTCGGCACAGTGCCGGGACCACGGAAGGGACACATTTGTACAACGAAATGGCACACTGTCCACATGTGCCGATTCCGCCAACTGAGTCTGTTTGTTGAACAAATTATTTATAAGCAGAATGAACTAAATTAATTAAAAATTTATTCCCCCCCCCCAATTAATTTTCAGACATTTCTGAGGCGGCAGTTAATGGCGGTCGACCCAACCAATTACAAAAACCAACTTGCTGTTGTGAAGTGAATGAACATCGTAAGAGCCGCTTCTGCTGTTCCCGAATGTTTTCCCTCTTGCTGTTGTTCCGGCGGACACGAAGTGCCGCTCCGACACTGTTTTTGTACTCCCTCGCTGTCGTGTTGATGGGCACACACAATTTTGCTCGTTGCACCAGCCGAGAGCTTTCCAGACGAAGCTGCTTCTTCAACAGGTACAGTTCCAGTCGACTGCTGCCGCTACTGCTGGTGCTGGTCCGTGGTGCGCAACCAAACTTTTCTTCGCCAAGCGATGGAAACGAATCGTCCGAACTTTCGTCGTCCGACGGCTCGAGACCTTTTTTTAAGGAGGGGGAATGAAATTATGTCAAAAGATTGCAAAATTACCCAATGGAAACAAATCCGTTCTGTCAAAGTCTTGACTCTCAACAATTCGGCACATTGTGTCAACCATTGGAATTGCACGGAATGCGCCGTCAATCAACACTTTTTGGCGTTTTTGACGCAATTTTATCACTTTTTGTATGCCGCTTTTTGCCGAGGAGTACGCCGCCGCCGTTTTGTTGAATGCTTTCATTGAAAGAAAAATCACGCTCCCGCTGAAACTCGAGCAGGTCAAAGTGTTCATTGCACGCGTTTTGGTTAAGCCTGCGTTCCAGTCTAAAATAAAACAAGTTTTGCTTATTATCTATTTAATTTAATTGAAAAATAAAACACATTAATCAAAACTTTTGACATTATATTCAAAACAACCTTACCGATTTAGGTCATAACGCCGTGGTGGTGGGTTGCTATTCAGGAAAGCCAACGAGGACGGCACATAAGTGCACGGGGACTGCACGAACTCCTTGTGGCTGGCCACCACAGCGCGTGGCGGCGGCTGCTGCGGCACTCTGTGGAGCATGGAATCTCCGCCGACTGGGCTCCTTGAGAAAGGAAGTCAAAAAACAGAAATAAAAAAGCGTAATTTTTTTAAAAATTAAAAAAAAAGTCATTCATAACTCATTTACCTCTCTCAATTGAATGCCGTTTGCTTCGTATTTTGAGTGAAGAAAATTGTTTTGTTGATCATTTGTGAAGGGCTTCGGAAACCGCTCATGATTTGGTGGTGATACAAAAGCTGTTGAAGACGTATACTGGTGGTGATGGTAAATGTTGTTGGGACTGGGCATTGCTGACGAATCGGTTGGAAAGCAAACATCCATTGAAACATTCGATGGCGGCTGATTGAGCTAAAATAAAACAAATAAAGAGAAAAGAGTAATCCATGAATAAATAATGGCACAAAAACATTTGAAATAACAAAACAAATCCTCACAATATTTCTGCTGTTATCAATCAAAACTTTTTCATTTGCTTGCACACCCGGCGGCATTTCTGACGCTTGTTGGCCAAGTGGCCTTGACTGGAGCAGTTTGGCCGCAAGTTGGGGGTGTGTTTTGCTGAGATTATACGCAGGAAAATCCTCATTTGGTACTCTGTAAAATTTAATTAACATTAAATGGTTATCACAATTAATTGTGCAAGTTAAACAGCGACAAAAATGGGATTTTGCAAAAAAAAAAAATTGTTAATAAAATTTCATTATGGGCGGGAGGTTTTTCTCCATGGTTAGCCTGATCAGCCATTACAAAAAAAGAGACACAAACCTTTTAATGGCCAAATTGTCTTCACGGTTTCTAATGAATTGGAGGTCGTCCTGTGTTGTGCATAAAAATTGCTGATTCACTTCCGGTGGGCGAAAATTTACAGACTCCAAATAGGGGGGCTTAACATCCGGCGGAAGATTTGGAATCAAATTCATTCTCGACTTATCCATCTGCTGGTTGTAGAAAAGCGCATCATTATCTGAACAAAAAGGCATTTATTTGCCTTTAAATGAAAGCAAACATACTTTTTGTTCTGATCAAATTTGAAGAGATTGTCTGAGAATTTAATGGTAAATGCTGCAAGTCGACACGATCAGATGGGGTCACCGGAGGGTAACCTCCTCCGACACCCTCAAAATCTGTAAAAATGTAAATTAAAATTTGCATGAAATCCAGGAAAATGGACCCGAGTTTTTGGGTATGTTCGAAGTGTCGCGCTGTACAGTCTGGACAGCCGAGGGCTTTGTACACCCACCATCAGTGCCGTTAATTTTCTGTTTCTGATGGTTTATGGACAATTATTAAATAGCATTAGCATAAATAATTAACACAACCTCGGAATGTTCAGCGCTTTTGTCTTTGTCCAACCCCTTCAAATTGGCTTTGTCTTTCTTTGTCGACACTTTTGGGTCTTTCAGTCCATTCATAATTAAATGTGTTGAACAGTAAATTTCCATACAAGCTGCTCGAATTGCATTTGTACAAAGGACTGGCTTGTCGTGTTTGTCTAAAATTTGCAAACGCTATTTTAGTTAAAAAAAAAAAGCACTCCAAAATACTCTATAAAAATGGAAATCCCGGGAAAATCAATCACCAAACCCTCCCGGGCTCCTAATATTTCTGGAAAGATAAAACCACTAAATCGTTGAGAATCGAAAATCAAAGTAAAAAATCAATATATTTAAATTAATTTAAACAAACTTTTCGGTTTCCTCTGATGTTGGCACTGTTTGTACGGCGCGGTTGGGTCGAATAGAATGTGCCTTATACAATATTTGAACGTGTTAATTGCGCGTTGTTTGCACTGAAAATGCAAAATCAAAAAAAAATCTGTTGGTAATGTCATATTATTGTAGAATATGTTGTAACCTGTCCCTTGATTTGGTCAACAAACTCGCAGAAGTGCGCATTGCTCTTCTTGGTCGTCGACAAAACTGGGATGGTTATTCGTTCTGTTACGACCGTAGGGCCCTCCAAAATTTGCGCTTTTATTGGTGAATTTCCCAAATTTGAACTGGAAGACGGCTGCTGATAGTCGAGCTCCATATGTTGATCCAAAAAGTGGTCGGACGAGTCAATGCAATTCATGTCGTTAACTGATTGCCAAATTATTTGTAACATTTAACGATAACCAACCCAACCACTCACCGGAATTTCGTTGAAAATTTGAGGTTGACGAAGTTGCTTCCATTAAAATTTTTCCATCGGTTGATGTACTGACTGTTGTGTCCGGCCTATACTCGTCAACGTAGTTTTGATGATGCGAAGCAGCCATGACTATTCTTTATAATATAATTGTGACACCTGGAAAGGGAACAACAGAAAAATCGACTTAATCGCGTTTAATTATTAATTAGCACTTTATTAAAAAGGATTGTAAATGTAAATAATATGATAAACGAATCTACCCAATTGTGAGTTCTGTTTAAATCAAAATCAGATTTCCCATTTCTATGTGAAATGTTTTGTTTGTGTTCTTTCTATTAGGGTGCGGTAAAATGGCTTAGACACGGGGCTGTACTTTGTAGATCCAGCTAGGTAATCCCAGATCCATTACACAGGGTATATGTATATAGCAACGACTTGAAAAGCATAAAACAAAGCTTACATAAAACCTTTCATAATTTTTTTGAGACATTTTTCAAAAAAGTGCCAAAATAGGCACTAAAAATCGCTCTAATTCAAAAATTGTTCGGAATAAATGTTAGCAAAAATGAATCGCTATCCTGTGCACAATGTAATTCAACCAATAATTTCTAAACAACAACAAATTTGAAATTTCCAATAATTTCTAAAACAATAAAAATTTTCTCGAACCGAGCCAACAAAAATTCAAAATTTTCAAGGCGGCCGACCCCCCCCCCCCCCCCGCCGCCCCAAGGTGTCAAAATAGGCCTAAAAACGCCGTTTAAAGCAAAATTTTTAACAAAAATTTAGCGAGTTGCGTGTCGTCCAAAATTTTTCTAGGATAGAGCTCCTCTCTCCCACTCGATGTTGGCATTTATGCTCAGGGGAAACTGACAATTTTTGTGTGAAATAAATGGGCGGAGATCGATTGATGATTGGTTGGACGGAAATGGGCGGGGTAAAACTGAATAAACTGTGGAATGTGCGGGGAGAGAAAGGCCGGTCAGCAGGTCCAACCTCATGCATCGGCATTTAAGATTGGTAAATGCGAATTGTGCCATTAGCATGTCGACGACAAATTGGACAATTTGGATCATCCTCCATAATTACATTCGAACATTGTTTACAAGCACATAAATGACCGCAAGGGATGAAGGCGTAGGTATTCTAAATTTTGATTTAAATCATTAAAAGTTGTAAAATATTATTTAAAAAGTGCAAATTTAAATATATTTGTATGTTTTTTCAAATTTCTGAATGATTAAAAAGGACATTTAATCGCTTCACCTCTTCTGAGAAGCAAATAGCGCACAGATTTTCGGGACTCGATTCTGCGGGAGTTTGATTGGCGGCAAATTTAACGATTTTGAAGCCGTTTGTCCTCAACGCATTGCCCACCTTCAAACCGAGAAGGGCAATTGCCAATGTCGAAGTTGCGATGAATAGCCAAAAGTTGGCGGAATATTGCTTGTTCACCATAATTTTCAAAATATGCATTAGCTGTTCTGTTTGCTGACTTAATTTTAGAAATGAATCTAAAAAAATGAAAAAAGAGTGGGCTAGAATCCTCGAAATTTAGTTTTTTGTCAGATGGCCACCGGACTCAGACGGACCGCGGTTAGAAGCCGGTTCAAACAATTAAATTTCCATTTCCTTTCATTAAATTCAAAATCATAATTGTTGTCTGACAGATATGCTTAATTAGTAAATTATGCCATAAAGACTAATTCCATGCTTGTTCCGCGGCTGGCAGTTGGTTTTGTCCGATTTTGGCCTGCCGGACATTTTGTCCTTTCCAAGCAGTAACCGGATGCCTCATAACCGAAAAAACCCTACCCTACCCCCCCCCCCCCCATCAACAGATCACTCTTTCGAAAAATTTCGACAATTTTCTTTCAAACCCGAAGCTTTCTTTCGACGCCCAGCCCTGTTTTGGTCTGATGCTATACAAAGAATTCATTTTATTTATTCATTCAATAATTTCAAAATAGACCGTAGGTAACATGAAACTGCCGCCCGCCGCTGTTCAACAACTCATCCCTTCTGTTCTCCCGCCTCCTCTCCGTTCACTTGGCATTCATTACCTCCGCCCTTTCCTCCTCATTCCCTTCCTTGTTTTTACCCCTTCCTTCCTTTCCCTTTTGTCCTCCATTCGTTTTCCCATTCCTTCACCCCAATCCAGAGCTTTTTTTTGTTCTTTCCTCACAAATTCATCATCTAAACATTCCCCCCCCCACACCCCCCCCCCACACACCCCCCCCCCCCACACCATCGCTTCTCTAATAGTTCTTGCTAAAAAAAATCAATCACTTTCCATTTCTCGGCTTATTTTACCACATCAAAACGAGAGAAAAAAATGGTGCCAAGTTCATCGAATCACCAAATTTCTTAAAAGATTCCACTGATTGGTGGTGAGTGTTTGTTGTAATGTTATGATAAAGCCTACATTTTAGATGATTTAATTTTAAGCAATGTTGATAGTCAATTTGAATGGCTAAACAGTCTCTTTTCAAGAACTGACCCTTCCGTTCTCATAATGCATTTATAAATCCTAGCCCCCTGAATTGGTATGTCCACTCTCTACATATCTCATTGGTCGTATGGGTATGTCCAGCAGCGTCCGCTACTCAATTTCCTTACCATTGTGCTTTTGGTCTTCTCTTTTAAGCAATGCGCTCTTTTGAGCTTTATTTATTGGTGCATTTTTCCCAAATTACTGCACTGGCTACCCATTCTTTAATCTGGAATCAATACTTTGACGGCCCACATAAATATTCTCTTCCATTTTGTTTAGGATTTAGAATTTGAAGCACAAAAATCGAGTTTTTTAAACAGGAGATTTTAACCAAAAATAAAACAAGTACCGGAATGATGGAATGATAACCATTTCCAAATCTGAGGTTGTTTTTTTTAATACAAATTTAGGCAATGTCTTTTTTCCTTTTATTGCCATTTTTTTGATAAGGCTGACGCGCTTATAAACTTTCACCTTTTATGTATAGCTCTCTCAGAAGCTCCTTTCTTCCCTTGGGAGGCATTGCTCCTCCACCCATTAGCCGACGGTTTCTCGTACATTCACATTACCCTATCTCCTAATCGCCACTTAATTGATCCAAAAGGCTTTTTCCCCGTGCTTTGAAAACTTCCATTCCTACAAGAAATTTGAAGAAAAAAGCGTTCTCTTTTTCATTTCTGACCTAAAGTTATAATAAATATGTAAAAAGTTATTTGCAAAAATTTAAAAGTTCGGCTAGGCGGAAAAGTACATTTTTTTTTGTCTTTTATATCGACATTTCCCTAAAGTTCAAGGAGTTCAGATTGCATTCTTTCATCCTTGTCCCAGCTTACATTTTGTAATTTAATGCGCTTTTGAGTCTCCCCCCCCCCTCTTTTTTTTTGTTTTGTTAAAGTTTGCCTCACTTTTGCGTTTGTTTCAGAAAATTTCGTTGACTTATAACAAATAAACCTAACAGCACATTTTAACGAACGACAACAATGACATCTGCTGAAGAGAGCAACGAGCAACTTGTGCAGGAAATCATAGGCAATGTGCTTTCCGACACGGTCAAAGGTACAATTGAATTGATCGTTTTGTTTTGTGTATCATTCTGCTGGTTGCATTCAGATGAGCAGCAACAGGAGGAGCTTCAGTTGCTGGAGGACGAAGAAAAATTGAACGCTGCTGGGACGGTGGAAGTCGTCGACGTTGGACACCATTCGTTTGTTCAGCCTGCCGACGAGTCGAATGACTACTCCATGGGAAAGTGTGAAGGAGGAGCAAGACACTGACGAAAGTGTTCAGCGCATCGCCGACAAAGTGGAGGTGGGTGGGCACTTCCGAGAGTGCCTGAGTAAATTTAAATGCTTTTTTAAGGGAATTTCGCTGAAGGAAAACATCAAAGAAGAAGACGCCAACACTACGCCCACGGAGCAAGACGACAAAGTTTCAGTGAATTCGAATGAGAACAAAGTGAGTTTTGGCGTGCACAGCGCAGCGGGACCACCACCACTCCAACGTAATAAAATATTTCGCTTAACGTAAAGGAGGAGCTTCAGTTGCTGGAGGACGATGGAAAATTGAACGGTGCTGGGACGGTGGACGTCGTCGACGTTGGACACCATTCGTTTGTTCCTGCCGACGAATCGAATGACTGCTCCATGGGAAGCGTTGTGAAGGAGGAGCAAGACACCGACGAAAGCGTCCAGCGCATCGCCGTCAAAGTGGAGGTGGGTGGGCACTTCCGAAACTTTCGGACCGAAAGTTTCCGAAAATTTTAAATGCTTTTTAGGAAATCTTGTTGAAGGAAAACATCAAAGAAGAAGAAGCCAACACTCCGACCACGGAGCAAGACGACAAAGTTTCAGTGAATTCGAATGAGAACAAAGTGAGTTTTGGCGTGCACAGCACAGCGATGCACGGAGAAATGAGTTTTCACAGTATGGACACTTTTTTAAGGATGCTTTATCGAGTCCGCCGCGCGAAGTGCCTTCAGTCGTCGCTGTGGTGACGCCTTTGTCGGTGAACGCACAGCAGCAAGAGGACCACCAGCAGCATTCGGAACAGATCGGCTCGGCGGCACAGAATGCGGAGACCAATCGCGAAAGTGCCGGGGACGACACGGTGAGCTAGCATTTATTGTACCTTTCAATCACCGCCTTCAGCACATAACGAAAGCTTTTTTTGGACTTTAAAAAGCCATAAGGCGGCTCCAAAGTGCCGAAAGATTCGAACCCGAAATTTATTCCGCCCCAAATGTTGGTGCAATTGCAATGCACCAGGGATGTAGCCGGATTTTCGTACAATTTGGTAGCCAGGAATTTCGGTCTTATTTTGGCATCCGCCGGGTCACTATACCTGATATGCACGGAGGAATGAGCCCTTTCACAGTATGGACACTTTTTTAAGGATGCTTTATCGAGTCCGCCGCGCGAAGTGCCGCCTTCAACTTCGGCAAAGGACGGCGTGGTGGGAAAAGGTCGTCCGGGATGTTCTGCGGGTACTGCTACAAAGACGGAGGCGAAGGCCAAGACGAAGGCCTGCTCGGTGCTCTGAGCCGCTCAATAAACAAAAACCGACAAAGGGTTTGACCGAACGACCGACCGACGCTTTGTGACTTTGACATTTTTGACAGGACAAATTTCATTTATGTGTGTGTTTTTTTATGTTCTTACTTTGTTACGAACATTTGGTTTTACACTGTGTGCGCCGCCTAACCGAAAAATTTCTTTTGCTAAAAAAAGATGTAACACACAAATATTTTGGCAGAATTTTAAAAATGGGTAAATGAAAATGCGAAGGAAGAATAAATTTATGTGTAAAAATAGGTAATATATAAAGCGCGAACTGACGACGCGAAAAGTGTAGAAATGGCAGGGGGGGGACATTAGTCTCTCTCTAATCAGTAATTTTTGGTCTGAACACTAATCGATCGGTGGGGGGGGGGTAGAAACGGAATGCGCTGGGGGGGGGGGGGTGAGACAGCTCTAATATTGCACAGAGAAGGGAAGAAAACACACGGCCTCTAGCTCAAGCTGTCCTCCCATTTTGGTGTTGTGCAATTCGTTGTGTTTGTGCCGGGGGGCATGGCTATGATTCCATGACGTGATCAGATCGCGTGATAGGATCAGGCGGGGGGGGGGAAGGAGGAAGCTTGTGGCGGCCATTTTCCCTAATTTATTTTTGATTGTGTTGCAAAAACATTGGCTAATAATTAATCAATGGCACAAAGCCTAAAATGCCGTATTGTTTTAGCACCTCAGAGCGATTCAACCCCCAAATTTTGGTGGGCCCGGACACAGCGAACGCTGGCCATTTGTCGGCTTTTTGCACAAAAATGGGCGGACAAACTCTGATCAACCGATCGATCGAACTATTTTTTACCGTCAAAAATATACAAAGTGCGAGAGGAGAAAAGGGCGGGAAAAGGGAATTGTCGGCGGAACAGAACACGGGGCAAAAAAAATTGCAAATTAATTAAAATGAATACAAAATTAGTGCTTTTGGCCTTTGGGGGCGGCAATCGCCCCCGGCGGCGCCTTTTATTGACGGACAAAATAAAACAAACAAACAAAAAAAGTGTTTGCGGGAGAGGGAAAGGCACTTTTGTGGGGGGAAACAGCGCCAAATCAATTGTCTCGTTCTTCAGGGAGGCGGGGCGGGGGGGGAGGGGACTGGCAAATTGCATTCATTGGATGGGACGTGTGACGGGAGCAAGTCCAGGAGAATCCCGCGCATCCAACGTGCTCGAATTCCAAACGTCTGAAAGTTCGACGGATTCTCCTGGACAAATGGAAGTCGGACAAAATGCACGAACACGGGGGGGGGGGGAGGAGTCTACGCACAAAAATTGTGGCATTTTCGTTGGAACCCGATAAGTGCGGTGGTTGGGCGGGCTTGGAGAAGGGCGCGGGCGGGTGAACGAATGTGTTGTGTGTGTATTGGGACCAAGTGCCGGCGGGGACGGCACAATCATTTCTTGCTGCTGAGTGTCCGTCCAGCAGTCGTCGGGAGGCCGGCCCATCACTTTTTGTGCCGTGCCGCCGGCGTTGTCTGCTGGGAGCTTGCCGGTGTGTTGGAACGCGTTGAGCCGCTGCCACCGCCGCCGGCGCCGGCACCACCGAGCAGCGCCATGGACGAGCTGCTACCCCGTCCGGTGCTAGACGTACTTGAACTGGCCGAGCCGGACGTGAAAATTTCCGGCTTGTGATGGTGCTGCAACACGCCGGGACCTGAAGCAGGGATAATTGTCTCGATCAGTTTTTGTTAGCCATTAAAGTGATCCAAAAATGGAAAAAAATTCTCAACGGACCGCCGAGCGTCGGTTGCCACATCTCGTAGCCCTCTTTCCGCAACTCGTCCCGAATCATGTTCAGAATTGTTTGAGAAGTGTCTAAATGGTCGATAAAAAATCAGCGGGATGCCCTCAAAATGTGTTCGGAGTGCCGGCAAAACTAACTGATTAATATTTTCGAATTTACACCCGGAAAATATTCATGGCGACTCTTGCGCCCCAACCCCCTGGTTCATCTACAGACAGAAGTCATGGTTGATGTCGGCTTAGAAATGTTCGAATTGTTGTACCATCACCCACCCACTCACCTGGCTTCAGAAAGGCGAATAGGCAGCCTCCGCCGCCGGCACCGGTCATCTTCGGATGAATGCCGTACCTGCCCCTGTGCAAGAAGTGCAGTGCGTACACCCAGCAGGTCCACCTCCCCCAAACTCACAGCATCGTGCAGATTTGATCCACCTTGGCATGGCCCACGCCCAGCGTTATCAGCAGTTGGTTGTTCATTCGACACAGTTCCTGAACATGTTGGCTCAGCGCCTTCCCCACCAAGGCGTACACTTACGTTCAGCCGATCGAACGTCTCGGTCAGCTCGTTGCGCTCAGCCCGCCCGGTGCCCGTCGATACACCGCTGACCGCCGACGCGTTGGAGTCGCGCTTTCCTCCCGCAAAATAGGAGGAACCGCCGCCCAACGAAGACGAACGACCGGCCAGAGAGGAGGCGATTGGCTGTACAAAAGGATGCGCAAAATAAGCGGCGGGATTGGCACTTCCGTAACCCCCGGACGTCCGGGATTGGCACTTCCGTAACCCCCGGACGTCCGGGATTGGCACTTCCGTAACCCCCGGACGTCCGGAGTGCCAAAAAATGTTCACACGGAATCCGGAATGTGTCCCTGGGCCGCGCATACCAGGCGGGATGTAACCGCATGCCGGACTCCCGGACATTTTTGGGAGCCGGCTATGCCGAATGCCAAACTTTTTCTTGGCATCCGGTTACATCCCTGCTGTTCCGCATACAGAGATTCCGGAACTTTCAACCAACTTGGAGGTTGTTGTGTTGCTGTTCCGTGCTGGCCCCGGGCCTGTCCGGCGCGTACGCCGCGTGCGGTGTCAGCGTCCCGCCGCCGCTTTCCGTCGTTCGGCCGCCATTCTCCAAAATCATTGAGCCATTCTCTGCGCCCAACAGAAAGGGCTGCCGCTGCAAAATTTTGGCCGCCTCATAGGCCAAAGCGTCGATTGTGTCCAAAATGAGAGGGAGGGAATTTGGGCTTCAAATGCGTTCGGTTTGATCAATCGGGCAATCGGTACAAGGCCAATCAATCGGTTTAAAGTGATCGGAACCCTCCGGGGAAAAGAGGAATTGTCCCAAAAGGAGGGAGGGGGCCATGAGACCGAAACTAGGGTTGAAACCCTTTGCAGGGTTGGGCTTTTCCGGGAGTGGGACTGTCGGGGTCGGGGTTGCACAAATCGGTCGGGGACGGGGTCGAGGAAATCCCCGAAAAATGGCCTAAATTTGCGGGGACGGGGTCGGGGTTTCAACCCCGAATCGAAACAGAAGGACCAACCAAAAATTGGCTCCACCACAGCCGGGTACTTCCGGTAGTTGTCCTTCACCGTTTGGACCAAGCGGGAGGTATTCCTCTCCACCCTGGAGTTGATCAGCACCACTTTAAGCAGTTCAGGCGAGCTAATTGGGGTATGATCAATTTTGTCAGTCAAATATGGGCGGGACGCGCTCTCTCACTTCTGCAAGTTTTCAATGCGCTTTCCGGGCGTGTAACTGGCAATCCCTCCTGAAACGGACGTCCATGGTCAACAACAACAACAACAACAACAAGTTCAGAACGTTTGGCCCCCCCCTGACCATATGTGCAGATGGCCGCGTCCAGGCCCGACGCGCGTCCATGGATCAGCGACTCGGCGGCGGACGACCATTTGCGGATGGTGTCCAGCACGGACTCGTCCCATGTCAGCTCGTCCGAGTCCGCGCACATGGTGGGCGGCGGGATCAAGCCGGCGGTTTGGAGCAGTGCGGTTGCAATGCACACGCAGTAGGCGCCTGTTGAGGGCATTTTGTTGTTGTTGGAAATGGCACTTTTATGAGGGCACTGACCGGACGAGCCGAGCCCGACGCAAGAAGGCAACTTGAAGCGCACCGTGACCTTGACAGCCAGCAGGTCCCTGCATGGTGTGGAAAAAGGCTGTTAAAAGTGTGGGAAATGGAAGGGACTGCACCACGCGACACAAAAGGGGGGGGGAGGTGGACATGGCCAGATAATCCGGAGGAGGTGGACATGGCCAGATAATCCGGGGGAGGTGGACATGGCCAGATAATCCGGGGGAGGTGGACATGGCCAGATAATCCGGGGGAGGTGGACATGGCCAGATAATCCGGGGGAGGTGGACATGGCCAGATAATCCGGGGGAGGTGGACATGGCCAGATAATCCGGGAGAGATGGACATGGCCAGATAATCCGGTAAATATTTCAGGAGAAAGATTATTGTCAGATTGAAATCCCTGAACGTTTTTGCAACACCGGGACGAGGGGTTGGGGCCGTACACCCACCAAACTGTTAACGGGGGACGGTTAAGGGATTCACACCAGTGTGACGAGAACAAGAAAACTTGCACATATAATTTATACGAGCAGACAAACAGAATTGACAGGCAATTAATATTTAATGGACTAACCACCGGAGACAGCCCCCCCCGGGCACATTTTCTACAATTTTCTATTGGCAAATTTTAGGGAAACCATTTGGAGATTCTGTTGGTGATCGTTTTGGTTGCCTTTGGCATTTCTATTGATTGGATTTTAAATTTTGGTTTATTCGGATTGGTTCTGTGTCCCGGCCAACACGGAAAAGCCCCCCCCCCTCTCGGCTAACAGAAAAAGCCCCCCCCGGCAAACGGAAACACTGCAACACGTACCAAACGGACAACTTGCTGTTGTTTACACACTTTCGCTTGGCGTCCAGCAGTGGGCAAGGCCCAATTGGACTGCTGGCCAAATGCGACTGGGACTGTGCCGGCTGCGCTGCGGAAGGCGACGGCGGCGGGGAGGCGGCGCCGGCGCTGGCGGTGCTGTCGCCGCGAGGGGTTACGCTGCGCTCGTGCAGCTGATCCGTCTCCATGTCCAACGCGCTGAAAGCATTATGACCACGAGTTGACACTAGAGCGAGCAGTACAAACAGCACAAGACATTTCTCAGATGCTTCTCGCTTTTTGAAGCGTCCCGAACATCCATAGCCTTTTTACTTAGAGTTTGGTCATCAACAAAAAGTGCATGGATGCTCGGGCCACAAGTGTCGGCTAACCGAACCGCTCGGAGCGGTTGGCTTGGGGACATGACGATGATAAACAACGGGAAAAGATATTGGAATTTCAGTTTCAGAGGACTGCTTCGACAAACTGACAATAAGACACTCTCCAGCAACACCACAGAAAATGTCACCATTTTCCACCAAAAAGTACTGTGGCAAACAAGCAAAAAACTCACCGTTTCCGGAGCAGTACACCGATGAGCAAGTACCAAAAAGCCAGAATGGCCAGGTTCTGCACACCGCACTGGTCCTCACAAGCGCCGGACAGCTTTCGCGCAATTGGCACCACCAACTCCAAGGAGGGCGGCTCCTCCGCCAACAGTGCCGGGTCAGCTGTGACGGGGAATTTGAACGCCTTTTGATGGGAGAAGCTGAACTGACCGGGCACTTTGGCGATCTCCCGCTGCAACTCCTTCAGCATCCACGTCCTCTCGATGTTCATGTCGGGCAGACTCAAGTAAATGCGTCCGTCCGCCGAAGTGAACAGCGAGCTGAACGGGGGCGTGGTGGGGGAGAGGGACGGACGGTTTGGCATTTCGGGGGGGACGAGCCCCGGGTTTTGCCCGAATTCTCGAGAGTCAAACGATTCATACTCCTTTCAAGACCCGATGCCGTGCCATCCCCTGGGGTACACCCTGGTTTTGGCGGAACTCACAGATAGGTGCGCAGGTCAATTGAGCCAGCAATTGCTGTCCGTCCATAGACCACCGCGTGTTCCCCGAACAGGATGATTTTGCCGGGAGCACTGACATAAAGCCCTGGAGGGGAAATAAGCAAAAAAATTTGCGCTCAAAATGTCGTGCTAATCGCTTCTCCCCCCCCCCCCCCCCCCCCCCCTCCCACTTACCGCCGGAGGCACTTGACAGAGAGCGCATCGGACTGCTCTGTGGGGGCAACGAGGCGGCACTGCCGGCAGGCAATAATTGGACAGCGACAATTGGCGAACCGGTGGGTGGAAGCTGATGGTGGTGGTGGTGGTGCTGGTACTGCTTGAGGAATGTGTGGAGGAGTGAGCACCGCCGAGCAGCCGGACGCGTTGGAGGAGGCGCTGGGCGAGTTCTGTGCACTGCTGTTGTGTGAGGCTGTGGCCGCCTGAATGGGCGACGGCGGCGGACGAGTGATTCGTTGTGAGGATGGCGACTCGAGGAGGAGGAAAAGCGGCAAATTTGTCGCGCACAGGGGATTGACGCCGGCGGCGGCACTACGGAAACGGGGCACGAAGTGGTGGACGACGCCCGGGACACCGATCGCGTGCTCGGAGACAGAATCCTGCTGGTGATGATTGTGGTTTTGATGAGCTGAAAGCGGGGGAAAAAGTGATCAAAATGTGGGAGAAATGGTTGGCCATTGGGGGAGGGGGAGGGGGAGGAAGTGCCATTGGGGGAGGGGGAGGGGGGGGGGGGAAGTGCCATTGGGGGAGGGGGAGGAAGTGGCATTGGGGGAGGGGGGGAGGGAAGTGGCGAATGCTTATAAGCTTTTGCAACGTGCAGCAGCCACCCGCCCGATAAGCCATGTCAACATGATCATGGAGATGGACATGCCATCCATCCACCCACGGTCGTTGTTCAAAGCCAATTCCAATCGATCGGATGGTTGGGAGAGATCACTGGAGGGGGAGGGGGGGAGGGAGAGGCTGGCGGATGGAAGCATCCGCCAGTGTACACTAAGCCAACCGCCTGCTGCCCTCCCCCCACCCCCACCACACACTCTTTGCTGGCGCTGCCGTTCACAAAACGCCGCCAAGTGATTGATGTTTTATTGTGGGGAGGGGAGGGGAACACTTCCAACACAAATTGCCGGAGGGGAGAGAGGCCGAACTTTCACCCTTTGCCCCTCCCCTCTCTGCCATCCTCCCCCCCCCCCCCCCCGGCGCTTATCATCTCGATTCAACCGATCCAGACAGACGTGAGTTTGTGTTGGAGGGGACAATGAGCCCCCAATTGGACAACGACAGTGAGCAGAGCAGAGAGAGAGAGTGTGGGAGAGAGAGTCAGAGAGCGGTGAGAGACTTGGACGAGAGAAAGGGGAGAGCGAAGAGAAAGTGCTTCCAATCGATTCCACATCCCCCGGGGGGAGGGAGGGCACTTTTCCCGACTCTCTGCATCTGCCCAGCCCCTCTGTCCTCTCTCCAACTCTGCTGCTGCCACCTTCCGCTCAAAATCCCTTCCGACAACGACATTAGGGGGGAGGAGGGGGGGGGGGGGGGGCAGCGCCGCGAGCGACCGCTTTTACACCCCCCGCCCCCCCCCCAGGCAAAATTCCCTCCCCCGCCCCGCCGCTGTGACGTCAATAAGCGGGCGAAAGAGGGGAGAGAAAGTGACAGGAAGGAAGGAAGAAAATGAAGAAAGCGGGAAGAAGAAGAGGAAAAAGTGTCCCCCCTCCCCTCCCCTAACGTTCCGCCACCCCCCCCCCCCCCCCCCCCCGGCGACTTCACTTGAAAATTTTGTGCGCTGGAGGCGAAGAGTGAAAGGTGGAGGGGGAGCAGGAAGTTCCAGCAGCCGGGAAGAAAGTGTCTCCCCCCGCTTCCCCCCCTCTTTTTCAGACTCAATTCATTCAACCCAACAGCGATTGTGCGGCCGGCACTCACTCACTGTCCCCCCTCCCCCGGGGGCATAATATGAGGGGGGGGGGGGGGGGTGGCGGACGTGAAGACAAAAGGAAATTTGGCACAAACGAATTGTGTCAAGATGGGGGGGGGGGGGAAGATCGGGAGTTGCCAAAGCACAATATATACACACACCGGGGAAGGAATGGGTGCCGTGCCGTCAAAAGTCTCAAAAAAATGTAATCGGAAATTCAATGGAAACAAACAAAAAAAGTGTCGGGGACCCTTTCGGGCGGGTAAAATTCAAAGGCCATTTTTGAATGGATTATTTTGGCGTCTTTCGAATGAATGAATGGCGGCGGCTGATTTGTGAGTGTTTTGTTGTCTATTCTCAAAATGATTGCAAAACTTTTCGCCCCCCGCCCTTTTCCCTTATCGACCCCTCAAATCGCCAACTTTTCATTGACGAAAATGGCGATTAAAATTGGAGGGGGGGGGGGGGGGGGACCGGCGGGGGGGGGGGCGATTATATTTATTTATTATATTCAATATGGTCGTCAATTTGCGTCAATGTTTTTGTGGGTTTTATGGACATTGTGACGCGGGTAAATGTGAAGTGAGTGGAAGAAGAGTGAACAAAAAAACGAATTTGGGGGGGGGGGCGACGGATCGGTCGTCGGGTGAGGAGTTAACATTATGAGAACATTCAAAAACTGTGGGGGGGGGGAGGGGACGGAATGCATAAACTCCTCTAGTGGCATCATGACAGAGTGCACGAGTTGTGCAACAACAACGACAACGAATGGGGGAGGGTTGTTGCAGTTGGTGCTGTTACTGCTTGACAACCGTTGGCTGTCACAAGCCTTTCTGTGCATACCACAGATATACCCCCCCCCCCTCCGGGGATCCTGGGTGTCCCCAAATGATGCGAGCAGAGTCTTTTGGTGTTCAATCCAGTCTCGAGTAAGTCGAGAAAATCTCGGCACACGGAAATATTGGCACAATTAGCATCACCTGCATTTTGTCCTCCCGCCGTTGTCGGCCACACCATTTCCTTTCTTCTGCCCCGCGGCGTTGTGTGCCTTTCCTTCAGCGGTTCCTCCGCCACTGATGGCACTGCGGCTGTTCACCAATTTTGGAGACGGACGAACGTGCCGTGCCACACACACACACTGACTGGATTGGATTGGATTGGACTGGTTGTGTGCCAATGCCAACGGCTTCTCCGAGGAGTCTCAACAGTCGCCGGCCCTTCTGCTGAACGCTTTAGGGGAAAGGGAAGAAGAAACAACAAAAATGGCATTTGGACATAAATTGACGACAAAATGATGGCCAAATTCATCGGGAAATGAATGGGTGGGGCGGACATCACCTGAGGGGGGCAAATTGGGGGGGGCCAAATTAGGGGGGGGGGGGGGCAAATTGGCACTTTTGTTGTCGGAAAAAATGCAAATTCGGTGAGCCAAATTTTAGGGGACAAGCGCAACAAATTGAACGCAATAAAAGCGCCCAATGTTTAAGGCAGAAGAAGCGGGCGGTATAAAATGTAAAAAGCGGGCGAAAAAACAATGCCGCCAAACTCTCGACAGACATTTTGGCCCCTGCGGCGTTAAAAGAGTGCCGGGATGAGTTGGGCGTGGAGGGGGATGAGTTGGGCGTGGAGGGGGGGGGGGGGGGAAAGATCGATTTCATTTCACTGCCGCCGCCGCCATCCAGCAACTTATTATGAGTGAGTGTGGGAAAGGGCGCCGGGGGGGGGGGGGGTGGCGAGGACTGAATGGCATAATGCGTGTGCCCTCCTCCTCCCCCCCCCCCCGGCGGCGGCGGCGGCTTCGTTCTTCGCTTTGAGAGATTTGAGGGGGTGGGGGTGGGGGGGGGGGGTGAGGAAGAATTGAGGGCGAATGCACAAAAAAAAAAAATTCCCAAGCGGGGGTCTAATGAGGGAGCGCCGGAGGGGAGACAAAGCGGGCAAAGCCGCGAATGCCCCCCCCCCGCCGCCCCATTTACATATTCACCCTTCGCCGCCACCGCCGTCGCCGTTGCTGCTCCATTCCGGACGGGCACAAACGGCGGCGTCCTTAGACCCCTCCCCCTCCCCCCCCCCGCGGAGGAGGGCACTTCGGGGGGAGGGGCAGCTAAAGTGCCGCGAACGGACGGATGACGGAGCAGCGGGGGGGGGGGGGGAATGGCCCCGGCGGGGGGGGGGGGGAATGGCCCCGGCGGGGGGGGGGGGGGAATGGCCCCGGCGGGGGGGGGGGGGGGGGGACGGCGGCGCTTGGCCAATCCCATCGCCTCCCACTCTTTTCGCTTGCCCCGCGGCGGTGCCCTCTCCCCGGGGAGTGCTTTTGTGCCGTACTTTTTTTTTTGCCCGTCCGCCCGCTGCTTCTGCTGCTGCTGCTGTTGCGTTGATTGATTAATCGATTCCTGGACGGGTAGCGGCGGCGGCAGCAGCAAAAGTCCGCGAAGCGAAAATTGGGAAAGAAAAATTAGACAAAAAAATCTGGCAAATTTTATTGCTTTACGCGGCCGCCCGTTCCGTTCGGTGCCGGCCGTCAAGTTCAAAACGTACAGCAAAAATTTTGTTCATCAACCAAACCAAATTTATGATTAAGGCAACGGATAACGAACAATTTGAATTTAACAACGACAAAAAGTTAACACTTTTGGCAACAAATTTTGCTTTAAAATTTCCATTTTCGACTCCAAAAAGTTGTGTGGGTGTCCGATGTCCGGCAAATGGTCGGTTCGATCAAAAAACAAACGGCAAATGCCGGCCGGCCCAGCAAAGGATTAGAATTTATTTTTATTTTCTCACAATAAAAATGCCGGCATCGCCGCAGGGGAAAAAGGCTGAAACGTTTACGCGCGTTTTGGCAATTTGATTATTTTATGTGAACCGTCTCGTCCCGTCCCAATTGGTTGGTTGGTTGGTGTTCATGGATTCCCTGGTAGGGTTTATCCCCCGGGGGGGGGGATTCTCTGTAGGGCTTGTCCCCCGGGGGGGGGGGGGAGTGAGTGAATTTGAATTTGGGGGCCTCTTACCGTCCAATTTTGGGGCCAAAACAAATTTGTCGGTGGTGGGAAAGAGTGTGTGTGGGTGGGCGGGCAAAAGGACGGGTTGAATTTCACGAAATTGTGCAGGCGAAGAGAGGGGGGGGGGAATAAATTGGCCCCGGAGGGGAAAAGATGGGACAAAAATGGAAGAGGAGCTTGGGAAAGGCACACCGATCTGGCACTTCCTTGCACCGCTAATGTTGAACACAAAAATGGGTCCCGAGGAATCGGGATTTTTACGGAAAATTCCCGGGGCTTTATCCGAGATCCCTCCGGAGTTTAAGAAGATTTTGCTAATCCCAGGCCCTGTTTTTTTGCCAAAAAATTTTGTGCAAATTTTGAAAAACTGAGACAACTTTGGCAAGCAAATAAATGACAATTTGAATCAATTTGTGTGATCAATGGGGCTAATTGGCACGTGGAATATTTGTTGCAATTTGTGAGCGTACAAATTTCTTCCCCTAAAGCACTTTTTTCTTCCTTTCCTTGCTCAAATAGGCCTCGACAAAGAACTGGACGAACAGGAATGCGAAAGTGATGTAGATGGTGAACGCCAAGTACAGGTTGGCCACGCTCTGCTGAAACCACAAAAAAAAGTGTCCCAAAATAAAGCGCGGTGTGTACAAAAAGTCGTTCCAAAAATTGTTAAGAAAGCCGGGAATCCCGGACCAAAAAGCGGGGGAACGGGGATGTTCCCCGCATATCAAAATTCTGATCAGTCACAATTCCGATCCGATTTTCTCGCTGACCTGACAACTGATCCCGTCCAGCATCTTCAGCTTCAGAACAGTCAACGAGACGGCGACGCCAAGGAACATTTGTGTCGTTTGAATGATGGTCACCGACATGGCCACCCACCGGGGCAACTTCAGACCGTACACCGTCAGTGCGTAGTACTGTAATGGAATTGGGAGTGTACAATGCACCGCGAAGCATATACTGTATGTGAGTACCGTGTACATGACAGAATGGGCCAAAAAGTTCATGCTAAAGGGATGCACAGGTTGACGGTGAAGTAGGGCTCCTTAACTGACGCCTCCGGCATTTTGGACCAGCCCAATCCCGAGCCCCGACAAGCCGTTCCCGAATCCAAAATCCCGGGACATGCGCCCCCGAAGGGTGGTCCCCGAGTTTAAGCCCCCCCCCGACCCGTTGGCATGCCGTCCCCAAAGAATTCCGATCTCCAAAGCCGACCCTTTCTCGAACCGCCTCCGATTCTTGACCCCAAATCCCGGGACATGCCGCCCCCGAGGGGTCGGGGAGAGAAGAAGCCTTATGACGAATTAATAACGCACGACAACCAACGCCGTTTATTCCCCACCCTGCCCCCGATTTCCTTCATTTGATCACTGACGATATGAATGCTTGTCCTGGTGCAGTGTGTTCAGTACCTTTAAAAGTGAACAAAACGCACTGAACGCCTCCAAAACCGTGTCCTGCCCACCCACCTACCCGAATGGACGGTGTAGACAAGCACAGCAACATGGTGGTAGTAGTGGAGGAAGATCAGCGGCCGTTTGCGCAAAACAATGAACAACGTGTCCCCCAGCTTGGAACGGATGTTGATGTTCGAACAGTTGCGCAAGTGTGTGGGGGACAACAACAACCTCAACCAATTTGGAGACCGCAAATAGAAGCGACCAGAAAGCGGCCACCGAGTCCGGATTGCATGAATGGCACAGGGAGTAGGTGATGCCATTGTTGAACAAATTGTGCCCAAAATCCTTCCGGGGGGGCATTTTTTGGATATTATAGGCACCCCCTGCGGGGGCAAAGTACACCTCCGAGAAGCGTAACAGCCCAATCACACTGAACAACGCCAGCGCGGCGTTCCACAACAGAAGCGGAGAGCGCAAAGAAAAGGGTGGTCGGTTGCGCATCAAATGCTGGACGAGCCGGACGAATGCGTAGTACAGAACGGAAACTGTGGCAAAACATACACATACTGTAGTTGGGGATGGAGGCGAGAGCCTCCGATATCAGAACATTTCAAAAAACCCCCTGAACTCGTTCAAGCCCGAACATCTCCAAAATGTCGGGCAGGATCAGGGCGAGTGCCGATTTTGGCATTCCAAAAACCCCCCAGAACTCATTCAAGCCCGAACATCCCCAAAATGTCGGGCAGGATCAGGGCGAGTGCCGATTTTGGCATTCCAAAAACCCCCCAGAACTCATTCAAGCCCGAACATCCCCAAAATGTCGGGCAGGATCCGCCCGGTTCATGCATGGTCGATCGGGTCGGTTCCGTATTCCGGCAAATCCCGACGGGATCCCGTCTGATCCAATCTCTAACATGAAGGCATGGTTAATCCCCGACGGTCCCCGAAGATGCCATGGCGCCTTCGACGGGGTCAGGGACCAACCCGATGGCCAAACCGACCGGTGATGGAATGGTGCCAATGTTGCTGGAAGAAAATGGTCCATGCCACCTTAAGATTCGTTTTTGCCAACAAACACGAATAACAACAACTTGGAGCACCCCCCCCCCCACCCACTCACCTTGTCCTGAATGCGTTCAAATGGCAACGAATATCTGAAAGTACGGGAGGGCATTGTGCCAAAAGAATTTTGGCCATTTGAAGTTGCGCCAAAACCCGGGGGAATCGGGGCATTTTACCGGGATCAAAATCCCGCGTTTTAATCCGGGAAAAAGGGCGAAATCTTCTTGAGATATTTTTCAATTAATTTAAAAAGGGATTTGCATTCGTTTTACTCACTTGTACACATAGTTGGAATGTAACGTATCGGTTCTGTTTCCCTGATAAATCTCGAATTCATTGATGCCCAACATTGATTTAAATTTATTTGTTTGTTGGTTGGCTTTGGCACTGAAGATGGATGGCACGGTTTTGCTAATCCAATTTGATTTAAATTTATAATTTAAATGAATGAACGGCTTGAGAAAGAAGAAGCAATATTTTTTTGTACAAAATTCGATGGGAAAAACGGGCGGTTGTCCCATTTTAAACGACATTTTGTAAGGGGCGCAAAGCGACCGAAAGTTTACGGAAATGGAAAGGACGACGGTGGCGGAGGTTTGCTGGCTGTTTGAGTGCGGATGAAGAGGGCAATTTGCGGGGAGTCTGAGGAGGGGGAGGGGGGGGGGGGGGGGGAAGGGGGGGGCGGAAGTGCTCCGACGCCCGGGGGGATCACAGCGGATGGGCAGTGAGTGAGGAGCTCTGATCGAATGGTCGCCGGGGGGGGGGGAAGTGCCCCCCTCCTTTCTGTCCCCACAATCGTCACGGAGTGTTTGTTGCGCGCAATTGGCGGATTGAGGGGGGGGGGGGATGTTGGTTGAGGAGGAGGAGGCGAATTTTGCGGTCACTTTGGTCACCGACCAAGACGACGACGACGACGGGGCGGACGAGAAGCTTTGCTTTTGCTTTTGCCCCCCTCCCCCTCCCCCCTCCCGTCACCGCTCACAAAAACACAGCCGTCCATTCGCCTCTTGCAGCAGCAGTAGCAGTAACTGGCGACAAATCCATGCTTTTGGTTCCGGGATGATCAGAAGGGGCGGGAAACGGGATTTGATTTGGCGTCATTTGGGTGGGGGCAGCAGAGGGGGCGGGGGGGGGGGGGAAGGGGACATTCATTAGCATCATTTTTTCTTAGGAGAAAGTACGACGAATTGAATAAATGAGTTTTTAGAACAAAATATGGCGTGCGAGTCAAGAAAAACATTTTATTTGAATTCGTAAAGTATGACAAAGTATGAACAAAAATGGCGCGGACCACAAAATTGACAAATTTAGGCATTAAGGATGCCATCGGTCGATGGTCGCCGGAGGGGTTCCATTTATAACCGGCACTGAACTTGTGGCACTGAAACGGCTGGAAGAAGGAGGACAGGGCCGACGCGTTCAGACTAAAGTTGGACGGGGACGGGATCCCGACCGGGACCGGTCGGCAAATTCCCAATTTTTGGATTCCCGGCCCCGGTTTTTGAAAATCTGAGTCCCGGGATCTCTTTTTCTCGTTCATTTTAAGCAAAATTTTAAATTTCCAGACTTCCTCCCCTTCAAACTTGAACAATTTCGCTCAGATCAATATTATTTTTTGCAGTATTATAGGCAATTATATTAGTGAGCTCTGTGCAAAAAATTAGGCAAATCCGTGCGTTTAATCAAAAATTCTTGCGTTCGATATGCGGCCAACTCGGTTTTCTTTGTAATTTTTTTGTTTTGTTGTAAATACATAACGCCAACGTCCAATGCCAAGTTTTAAATTCAATTTTTTTTTTGTAATTACATAACGCCAACGTCCAATGCCAGTTTTAACTTCAATTTTTTTTTTTTTTGCTTTTTCTTAAGCTTTGAAGAATCCGGCCCAAAAATAACCTTTTCGCGTTGGTTAAGCTTTTTTGGTCAAGTTTAAGCTTATTTTGAGCCTATTTTTGTCCTTTTTGACCAATAGGGGGGCCCTTTTTTGGTTTTCATCACAAAATTAGAAACCCTAGCCATTTTACGACCCTGAAAATTCCGCGAAATGATTTTCCCGACTTTCTAAAAATGGCACTGAAAACTCTGTGTCGAAAAGGCTCAGTATTAGCTCATTTTGTATTATCCGTTTTTAATAATATTTTATTGAAAGCAAAAACTGTTTTATTGTCGTGGCAGCAAAAAGGCAAAATGTTGTCAGCGCAACTTAAGCAGCTTCGTTTTTTGAATATTTGCCATCGGCACATCGTCCGCTTGTCGCCCAACGGCGGGCGCCAATTGCAAATGGAACGGGCGTTTGTGCAGAATTTTTCGACGTCCACCAAATTGTGTGGTGTTTCGTCGTTTAAAAAATTGAGTCTCGGATGGGAATGCCCGAAGTCAGTTCATTCCGTTCCTTCAATTTTTCAGTATTTCCCTCTTTTAGCTGCGCGCTTCGCAACTATATAGACCGCACTGCGTGTCATAAATGTGGTCATGCGCCGTCAGAAGAAAGTGTGACTTCAAATGCACTTAATGTGTGGCCATGTCCTGGGTAATTTTCTTAACATTCTAACAATTACATTTTCCATGACATTTAGATGCAAAGTTATGAATTACAACGACAGAACGGCATGTTTCAAATGTGGAATTCCAAAGCCTGCAGAGATTCGTTCATTGCGAGGCGAAACCCAAGCGGACGGCTGCTGGTTCTGTGCCAAGTTTTTTTTTTTTAAATTTTTGACTTTTTCATATTGTTTTACAGATGCGAGTTTCGCAACTACCCGACCCGGGACACTTGCCATCGCTGTGACACCAAACCGACTGATCAACAACAATACGACATTCAAGAAAAGAGCGGAGTTTGGATGTGTGGGTGGGTAAAAAGTTTTTTCCTTTTTTAGTAAATGCTTTAAAAATGAAAGAAGCTATGGCTATGCTTTTTTAGCTCATGCGGCAACAAAAATTTTCGCTCGAAGATGCAATGCAACAACTGTAATGTCATGAAAGGGCCGTCATTTGAGATGAATGGATAAGTCCGTCAGGAAAGAATTTGGTTAATTGGATGACTTTGTAGTTTGTTTTGTTGTTGCTTGAATGAATAAAATGCAATTTGACTAAATATATTTATTTGCAATTTGAAGTCGAAATCCGACAAATGCACCAAAATGGCTAAAATAAAATGCAGAAAAAACAGAACTTTGTAACAATTTATTGTCAATTTCGTCGATAGAAATCGAATGGTATTTAAATTTGATTTTTGCACTTCGAAAATTTTTTTCGTCCATTTTTGTTTTTTTAGGTCCATTTAATCCGCCATAATGTGAGTGGAGAGGGGAAGAAAGTTGCACGCCCACCCACAAATTCAAATTGCAGTTTTGAACTGAATGAACTCTGCTGTGTGGGCTTGCTAAGTGATCAGACCTTTTTGGAAATAATCAAATCCGGTGATCAGCCCCGTCACCCAACGGATGGGATTTTTTTTCCTGAACGCCCCTTTTTATGAAAAGCACGAAAATTATGTATTTTTTAGGTTTTATTTTTTAGCACCTAAAATAGGTATTTTTTTTATGTATTCACTTATTTTAGACTTTTTCGAACATTTCTTAGCATTAAAAACGAAGAATGCACCCCTAAGGATCGACTTTTCCAAATTTTTTAAAGGATTTTTAGTGCTTAAAAATCCCACGCCCTACTGATAATAAACTGACTGCAATGCAAAATTCCAAAAATGCTGCGCTTGCCTTTCTTTCATTCCTTAACAAATCGGTCACACCTTTTCACGGTAATCATTCATTTTTTTGGCCATTTTCGAAACAACAACATTTTGTTCAGCTGTCGAGTCAGTGGAGGATCTTCTGAAGAATGCAAACTTTGTGAAACTGTCCGAGTGTGACAATATTCAAATTCGGCCAAAAGACCGGTTTTATGTGAAAAAGTAAAGCGTCACAAATGCATTCAATTCCATGTAAATAAATAAATAATAATGGTCTTTTAGAAGCGAGACTTCCATTTTTGCGTTTGTTGTCGGTGGCTCATTTAAGCCTTGCGATGCGGGCTTTTCCATTGTTGTCGCCCACACGGACAGGTTGGTCCTTCCAGTCATCATGTTGAGTGTGTTCATTTGTCTCAATTTTTTGCTTTAGCCCATGCCTTCGGATTAAGCCCATCTCCAAGAAGAGTTCGGAACAATTTCTTCAGGTTGCCAAAGCGTTTTGCTTTCTATTCGTTGTGCATTAATTGTTTTTTTTAAGGTTGGCGTTTCGCCGTACGGAGGTGGAATTTGGCGGAGTTGGTTTGATCGCGACCTGAGCACCGCCGGCCAAGTGGTCTTTCGCCAGTCCGACCCAGACGGCGCCGATGTGATCCGGCACAAATTGGTCGATTTGCGGCGTCCCCTCTTCCACATTCCCAGTTTGGCCATCCATTTGGACACCAAGTTCGAGCTCAACACCGAACAACATCTTCGACCCATCATGGCGCACATCGCATGCGACAACAAAGACCTTAACGGGCAGAATGACAACGCAGAAAAATGTGCCGACAAAGCGGAAAAGAGTGCCAACAATGCTGGTGCTGCTCCTGGTCCGGTCAAGAATTGTCAACGCCTCATGGGCGATCATCACGTTCAATTGTTGGAGGTTCTCCGTTGGTTTGTGCTTCACACCGGATTGACCATTTCCTTTTAAGACGGTTGCTGCTGCGGTGGGCTGCAAAGCCGAAGACATTTTGGACATGGACCTTTATTTGTACGATACACAACCTGCCGTGCGTTCGTTTTGTTTTGACAGCGACGGGGTGAAGGCGTTCACTTTGCAATTTGCAGATTCTCTCCGGTCTGAATGAGGAATTCATTTCTGGCGCCCGTCTGGACAATTTGGTCGGAACTTACACCGCCATCATGGGCCTTGTCGAAAGTTTGGACGACAGTCAAGCCCTTGACGCCGATCCGAATGTCCGGGTTGTTGCCTGCTTCGATAATGAGGAGGTCATAACGAACACGCTTTACTGCTAGAGCTCGGCGGGTAGGGGATCTCCCGAATTTTCAATCATGTCAAAGTTCGGATTTTTTAAGGTTTCGGACTCTATTACTCTATCGGACTCTAACTCTATTAATGCAAAACATTTCAACAACAATTTTTGGTGTACGCATTTCGTTTAATTTGTTTTAGTGCGGAAGTGGAAGTGCACAAGGGGCCCAGTCGCGCTTTTTTGAATCGCTTTTGCGCCGTATTTTGTTTCACATTGAGCATCCGATGGCGTTTGAATGTTCCATTGGCCGTTCGTTTATGATCAGCGCTGATCAAGCCCACTCTGTGCATCCGAACTATGCCCAAAAGCACGAAGTTATTCTTTGAAAATTGGGAACAAGCAACAAAAATTGGGTTTATCAAATTCAGGAGCAGCACAAACCGTCGTTCCACCGTGGAATTGTTGTCAAAATCAACGCCAACCAACGGTTAGAGTGGTCTCATCAGACAAAATAATTAGAAATTGATCATTATTTTGTTACAAAAAAAAAATTGGGTATCCTGGTTGTGAAGCCGTACGTTCCAGTAAAAAACGTTTTTTGAATCCATTTAGCTATGCCACCACAGCGATCACACACTCCGTTCTCAAAGTGATTGCCGACACTGTTGATGTTCCGTTGCAGGTGGCCAATTTGAACTAAAAAAATGCTGGGCCCCCTCATTTTTACGTTAACAAATTGTCCCCAAATTGCTTTAAGAAAATCGTTGTTCGCAATGACGTTGGATGTGGCTCGACGGTGGGCCCAGTTTTGTCCGCCAAGTTGGGCATTCAGGTAGCAACTGCATTTTATTTATTTTTGCCAAATAAAGGGAGACTTTTCCCAATTTTATAGACCATCGACGTGGGCTGTCCTCAGCTGGCGATGCACTCAATTCGCGAGGTTGGCGATGTTCCGTCCATTCTCTACGCAATTCGCCTTTACTTGGTAATTTTGCGTTAATTGCCAAAATAAACGCTTTTGAATTCCTTCCCTTTTTTCCAGGGATTCTTTGCCCAATTGCCCAAAGTTCTCAAAAGCATGAAGAAAATGGAGTCTTAGCGCGGGACGAAAAGCATTGGAAGGATTTTGGTGCGTATTTAATGAACTGCGATTTTATGTAAAGAATTTCCGGCCATTAATGAACCATAAATATGTTTAATACACTCAATTCCGTTTTGGCTGAACCATCACCGCCCACTGGTCCCTGGACGTCTGCTGGTTTATCTTTTCAATAAGAACCTGGGCTTGAACTGGAATCCAGCGATTTTTGGTACTACGGGCACACCGATTTCTCAATTGTGTGTCAATGTTATTTTCTAATACAATAAAGTGAACAATGAACAAACAAACGACACGGGTTCATCAGAATAAATAATTTTGCTATTTTCCAACAATACAAAAATAAATAAATAAATACGATTGCTTTTGACCCGCCATTCTCTGGAATTTGCCCTCACTTCCGCGCTTTCTCATAATTTTCCTCAAACCACTTCACCGACTCCGCAACGGCCTGCTCAAATGGGGTGAATTTGAATTCCGGAAGGCGGGCGCGCAGTTTGGCGTTGGCAGCAGTCTTTTTGTATTGGCCATCGGCCTTCGACGTGTCAAACTTGACTTCGCCCTGAACAGCTCGAAGTTGATGGGGAGACATGCACAGAAAACACGAAGCGCCCGTCTACCTCAAATTTCATGGCCTTCACAATGGCGTTGACCACGTCGGCAATGGACACTTCGTCCTCCGGGTCCACCGAAAAGATGATTGGCTCCACTTCCTGTGTGTGTAATGGCCATTCAGGAAAACATTAGCAGATGCCCACCAACCCACCTCATATTCCCTAATAGCCCATACAAAAAGACGGCCCAAGTCCAGTGAGTAGATGAACTGCCTGAGCGGCTTGCCCGACCCAGACACCAGCAACGGCTGCCCATTCCTTTTGGCCAAATAACACTTGTGGATCAATGCCGGGATGACGTGTGCTAATGGAAGGTGGCCAAATTTGGGATCAAACGGATTGGCCTTTTTAGTTACCATTCTCCAAATTGTAATTGTCGCTTGGCCCAAACACATTGCAAGGAACGGCCGAGGTGTACCTGGTGTGGAACCACAGGACAATTTAACCCAAAATGTTCTTTTTAATTAACCAACTTTCGATTGTGTTCCTGGGCATACCCACGATTGAGCACATCTTTTTTTTGAAAAAAACAGAAAGTCGGTTATAATCAATGCATTTTTTAAAAAAAACTGACCGATCATACGCTTAGCGTAGGCATAGCCAAAATTACTGTCATGCGGAGGTCCGTTGTGCACCTGAATTGCGAGGAGTTCATGACGACGACGAATTTTGTAGCACTTGCCATGGTCTCGTCAATTGGGTAGCTGGTTTTGTCCGGGAAAATGCACGTGGACAGACACGAAATGCATCGCTGCACGTCCGTTTCATGACAGCACTGGAGCACATTTTGGCTGATGGCCTGGGGGGGGGGGAGACGTTTAAAAGCAAAAAACAAAAAAAAGCACGAATAATTCCACACACCAAATTTTTGAGGAAGAATTGCAAATTGTGACGCAAATTGTGGAAGAGACCGCCAACCATAGCTGAATTTTGAAAATTTAAAAAATTGTTCCAATGCACGCCAGGGATTTGTCGGAATTCCGATATTTTTGGGCTTGGAATTCCGATTTCCGAAAAGTTTAAGCTCGTCGGCGGCTCCCATCTCCCCAAAAAGGGTAAAGGGCTTCAACGTCGGCGGCTTACATCAAAGAACCATGATTTTTATGGAATATAAAATTCTTAAATAACAATTTACCCCCCCCCCCCATCACCCATAAAATGTCTTCACCGGCCAAATTGATCACATGCGTCGGTTTGATGCGTTGGAACAGTGCGCGAGTTTGCTCCAAATCGGTCAGATCGCACTCCGCGCTCCCCACAAAAAACCATTTTTCGTTGGAAGATTCGGCCGCGTCCTCTCCACTGACCACCTTGAAAGCGTGAAAAGTTCCACTACCACAGACCAACTTTATCAAGAAGAACTTCTTTTGCTTGCACACCTCGCGAATCGCTGAACCGACCAGTCCAGTGCCACCGGTGACCATCACGCGATGCGTTGCTGCACTCTTTTGCGCCATTTTGTCTTCTGTAAATGTTAGGGGACGGATTTGTGGTTGGTCGCCGCGGGGGGTTGGTTCATCACCCGGACGTCATGCCTGGGGATAGGCAAAAACCCCCCAGTTTGATGCGAGATCATTACCCTCCCAATTGCTCGCGACAAAAATAGCGGCGTTAAATGTGTTTATTACGAAAATGATAGTTAAGGGCAAACCGAAACCAATTTACCATTTTCTAATAGAATTAAGTGTTTATTTAGCTTTTATTTGATGAAAACAAACAAAAAAACAACAAGATTAGAAAGAAACATTTCTGACATCAATTACCACACTTTTTTGCCTTAAATGTCCCCAAATAATGCAGCCCCCCCCACCGCACCATTCGTTCCTTACATTTTTCAAAGTGTGCGACGAATGGACTGGACTGCTTTTCGTCCCGCTTTTTTACACGTTGAGATACACGCACAGCCAGTCACTCACTCACTCTTCTCACACATAAAACGAGCAAACAAAGTGACTAACTACGGTTATGAATGGGAATGACGACCAGTAGTTGGCACAGTTGATGATGGAAAAAAAGAAATTTTTCCCAATAGGACAATTGGTCTGTTTTCATCCAAAAATTTGGTAATAAAAACAAACAAAGGGCTTTAAAAATTTTATGCGCGTTTCGAAAAAATGGAAAACAGATGGGAACCACGAGCCCGAGCAGTAGTGCTACCACACCCCCAACTACACGGGTCAGTCCTCGTCGTCGTCTTCTTCGATGACAATTTTCTTCTTCTGCTGCGGCTGTTGTCTGCGCGGTTGTTGTTCCTGAATTTCGTAACAGTTCAGCATCGCCGACTTGCACTCTGGGTGCGCATGGGTACTTATCGGTTATATGACAACCCCAACAAAAATTTGCCCCATTCTTTCTTTCGAGTTAAAAAACAACAATTTCCTGGTGCCACATAACCGGTATGGTACCCCCCGGTGCATGTTCTGCGCTCACCGTTTCCGAGTTGTCCCCTGCAGCGTCGCCCTGGACGGCCCCCGCCTCCTCCTCCTCGTCGTCGCTGTAAATCTTCGCCTCGTTGATCGCTTTGCGCGCGCGTCTCTCCCTCTCCTCCTCTTGCGCCGATTCGTCCGAAGAGGCGCCGCCGCCGCCGCCTGCCATCGAGCGGCTGTCCTGCGCGCTGTAAGGCGCGTGTTGGTAACGCCTCTTTATGGCCGCCAACGACTCGCCGCCTTCGTCTGAAATTTTGTTAATTTCCTTTTTTTTGCTGCTGTTGGGCAAAGCGCTTTCATTTAATTAAAAAAAACTGTTGACAATCCAAACAATAATTTAATTTAATTAAAAAAACTGTTGACAATCCAAATAATAAATTTTCCGATCCGTACCGGACTCATAGCCCTCCAGGAATCCGGAGGTCAGCCCAGCCACGCGCGGCCGCTCGCGGATCCGTCGCTGCTGCGCCTCACGTCGTGTCGCTGCACGCAGTTTCTCCTCCTCCGTACGGATCAGCTCCTATTCAATATTTATTCGTAAAAGGATTAAAACGCCAGAAATTTGGGAAAAAACAAATTCAAAAATTCCCCTCAAACCTTTCGCTCCGCCTCCGGATTGTCGCCAACCTGCGCCAACACCTTGACCTTTTGCGTTTTGCTCGTCTTCTCCGCCATGTTCAACGTCATTTTGCGATGTGTCATTGTCTCAGTGGAATGCTAAAATTTTGTTGTTTTTTAAATTAATTTTTTCTATTCAAATAGCTAAATTTTTCCCCCGTAATAACCCCCCGCACGCACCGGCCGAAAGATGAGTTTCTCGCCAAAGATGGCCTGCGCCTGCAGAGCCGCTCCCTGGCGCGTGTACAAATGGTTGTGGTCCATCAGACGCTGTCGTTCAATTTCAAAGATTTCTTTGCCCAAGTAAAGGGACATGCTGAGCAAAATGGAAATTAAAAAACGACGATTTGTGCCATTCACAAAACAGGAAAGAGGACCATTTTCCAAACCATTTTGGGTGAGAAAGGGTTGCAAAGTAATGAAAATCTTGCAGAATTATTGGCAAGACTTTCCCCATGCCGACAACCCCCCCGGGGGCAAGCGGTTATATCTGTCCCCTTCTCATACCTTCCGTCGGACCATCGCACAATTTTTGCATTGCTCTCGCGCTTCTCATTCCCTTGACCATCTCGAACAGTTCGCCACCGAATGGTATTTTCCATCTTTTAAAAATCCCACAAAATTACCAAACAAAGGAAAAATGAACGCAATCAAAACACGCACCTTAACTTTGAGCCGTGTGCGGCCTTCTTCGTCAAGCACTTCGTCCTCTTCCAGCTCGTCCTCGTACGTCTCCGGATCAAACTGCTTCGAGAACAGGTTGAGAAAGTTCGGCATCTTCACAAAGTACGGCCCCTCTTCGCCAAGACTGGCACGGCAACGTGCAACCTCCAGGTCAATGCGCATGGGTCCAACACTTTCTTCCTCAGCCTCATCCTCGTCATCTTAAAACACAAAAGTTGAATCAACCAGTTCATTCATGATCAGCAACACATTTTTAGTATATTTATTTATGAAGAATTTTTAGGTAATTTATTCAAAAATGATAAAACTAGTCCCCCATTTAAAACAAAAATGCGACCTTCCCCCAATGTCGATATATGACGCTGCTCATCGCCCTCGTCCTCATCCTGTTCCCGGTGCTGAACCTTCTCCTCATCGTCCTGTACTAAGTGCTCGTTGTCTTGAGCTCGCAGATGATCATCCTCATCGTCCCGTGCAAAAATCTCATCGTCGTCGTCGTCGTCGGCGTCGATGTTCTGCTCCGTCCTCCTCTTGCGGCCAATGTGTGCTTCTTCGTCTTCGTCCTCCATGGCGTCCACTTCCATTTCTTCCGCTGCCGTCGAACTCCGAGCTTCAGCTGTCCAATTTGTACTGCTCTCCTGCTCTGCTGGCATTTCTTCTTCGTTTGATGAAGTGGCCGGAGAGTCCGAAGACGCATCGTCCGCTGCCGCCGCCTCCGCTTCCTCCTCCTCTTCTTCTTCCGACTCGGAAGCATTGCCGACAAGTTTGTTGTCCACCATGCCAGCTTCACTTCCACCAACAACATCCTGTTAAGCGTAATTGGAATATAAATTGAAAAGGAATAAATTATTTCAATTAAATATTAAAACATTCCGCTACCGCTCACTATTTAAGTTAGTTAGGGCCTAGACCAAACTGAGATTTGACGACTTTCAGAAATCTCGGGCAGTTATTTCTTGGCAATTTCGATAGAATTTTGGTTCAACAAAGCTTCCAGTTTCTAATCAAAATCACAATCGGCCACCACGTCCGGGCTTTAACAAAATTTCATCACAAACCTGAAGTGGTTCCTCATTCTTTTCAGGTTGGGGAGATGCCGCCGCTGAAGATGCTGATGACGACATTGAAGATGGTGGAGACTGAGACATAAATATTGTAGAATTCGAATTTTCAACAAAACCTTAATTTCTTTAATTAATTATAGTAGTGAGATCGGGCACGGGCAGAGCCCGAGCACCAATTTGTACGGGTTCATAGCTGCTCTTAACCCATACTTGGGCCGACACGGGTTTTTGCCGTATAACCCTGGCCGGTGCGGATCGGTGATTTGAAAATTCCGATCTCTAATCCAAATCCATTACTCCGATTGTTCAGTTTTTAAAATGAGCTTAGGCATAGGCTTAAAGATATTCTATTAACAAATAATTGGCAATCATTAAGAATGCGGTCCCAATGGAAAAATGCATTTCAAATTATGGATTGTTTCCTATTTATTATACAATTACCATTAGCAACAATGTTTCTTGAGTTATGGCATTAACAATATTAAGACAAACGAATGTGAGGCACGAGGCAAAATTTACATGGGAATGAACAACAACAAACAATGAGTTTTGCATTTGCTGGGATGAAAGAAAAGAGGCAAAAACGAAGTACACGTGTAACCGCATCGAAATATAATATGCACAGATTTCACCATGGCACATGGTTAAATTTGACCCGAATGTGAAGTGAGTGATATGTATGGGATGAATACAATACAAAAGCAATAAATAATATTTAATTCTGACTGGGGAAGAGGGAGAGAGAGTTTTTGGGGGATTTGTTCTGCCACCCGTCGTTGGTTGTCGTCGTGTATTTGCTGCTTTCAGCATCCGACATTATTATCCTTGCGGGTCGCGTCCTCCTCCTGTCGCACTGCGGGGGCACTTGGCGTGTCGGTCGCTCGCTGGTAGAACAGAATGTAAGCATCTTTTGGGCTCGGCACCAGACCACTTTTGATCAGCTACACATAATTAGAATTTTGAATGAGATAAACACAAAATTTGGTGTTTTTTTTTGTTTTGTTTACTTCAATGTTGTCGTCGTTGCAGTAAAACCATTTCTTGGAAGATACATTCAGCACATAGGAGCAGTAATGGCCGTAGTTGAGTTGGCCGCTGTGAGTCTGTATTATATACGAATTGGGAAACAGAACAAAAAAAAACAATCCCAACAATGCCCCCCCCCCACCTACCACAATTCCGATACAGAAATAACGCGAGAAGTTGTTCAAGAATTGTTCCGGAACGTCAGGCGCAAAATATGGGCGCGGGTCAAAGTTGTTCAGTGGAAACGAAAGGGGCGCACTCTGTTTGACAAATCGCTTCAGTTCGGGGACAAAAATGAAGCGTTTGAAGCAAAGGACCTGAAAAAAGTGCATCCAAATTTAATTAAAACAAACAAAAATAAATGTTTATATTGTACAAGAATGTCGGGCAGTCGCGTGAATGACAATTGCTTGGACAATTTGGACGTCGGACTTTTGCATTTGTCGCAATGCGAACCGTCAATTTGTTCCCAGCCGGTGAAATCCCTGACACAGTCGTCGACGTTCAACAGACGGGGGCCGTCTGTTTGCCGCTCGGCCTTCGACAACGAATGGATCATCCAAAGTGTGCTAAAATAAAACAAATGAGGTAACGACCGAACGACCAAAAACTCAGAAAAAAAAATTTACCGTTTTCTGATTGATGACATCAATCAGACAGTCACTACAATCGACTTACAAATTTTTGATTTCAATGCACCAAATGTTAATGTCGCAGAGCGGAATTCCCATCAAAGTGCAGCCGGCTCCGTCCCGGCGGGCGCTTTTGGCATTAAACATTTGTGAAAAATCGGCCTTAACGGGATCGAATGCACAAATTTTTGTAATCCGATTAAGTGGAAACGCTCCAAATTATTTTACATTGCAATTCCCGTCAAGTTTGTTTTGAATGAGGATTTCAACATCGTCCGTGGCAATGCCAATTCCTTTGCAAATGAGCTGCTTCAAACGCACAAGTTCTGTAATTGGCGTAAGTCGCAAGGCGTGCCGAACAACTGCGTCGCTGTTCCTTCTGACCACTAAAAGTGATAAAATTGGTTTCGAAACGCTAAACCTTAATAATGAGAGAAGAGTATTCATTTAATCCCAGATAAAAAATGTCACTCCCAACATTCATGCCTTTGAAAAAGACCCAAATGCTTTCATGAATGGGAATCTGCAACTGCAACATTGTGAACAGCTCGAAGGTGTTGGACGAGTGCGCACAATTTGGGCAATGCAATTTGGAGAGGAACTGTCCAGCAAACAAATCCAAAACCTTCAAATTGGGTGGAAGGGAAAGCAATGCTTAAAATGACATCATATCTTTACAGAAATACTTACAATGCTGCGTTCCTTTGAAGTAAGCGCTTCTTTCTTCCAATGCTGAAATACGAATTAAATATTTTGACATTTTGGTCCAATCAAAACGTTTTACATTGTTCGCATTTTGCCACATTCCATTCTCATGGGCATTGTCGTCGTCAGCTCTTCCTTCTTCATCCGTTGCTTTCTTATCCTCCAACTCTTCTTCAATCTGGATGTTCTTCAGAGAATCGTTCAATGCGTCCAAGAAAAATTGCAAGAATTCCTGGCTGTCATGTTGTACATTGTCCGCAAAAAGGGAGCTCTTTGCGGAAATGGCTTCCTGAAAACGAAAATTTCACCCAAATTCCATCCAATGCCCATGAACACCTTCAAATCTAGTGGTGACGCGGCCTCCCTTTGTACCAGAAGAGTACGGAGCATTTGGACGTACCTTCTCACCAGTGGCAAGTGGAAAAAGCGTTGTTCACTAAGCAAAAAGGTCCAACCATGTTATTTTCAGTTTTCGACACAAAACACTCACTTTTTGAACAGAAAACCGGTGAGTTTGGACACGTTGGCCAATGTTTGAATGGCCGCCCCCATGTAACAAGTGTTGCCAATGTTTTGTACTCCGCCAAGCTGTGGTCTGTTTTCCGTGTTCGCCTTCTCCACGCTTGTGTCCTTCAAATTTTGATCGTCTTCGCCCTCTTCTTCCTCGTCCTGCTCATCATCCGCATCGGTTTCGTCGTGCTCATGCTCTTTTCCTGCATTATTGTCCTGTTCTTCGTTCGATTTCATTGGCATTGTTTCACGGGTCAGCGCCATCCAAATCTAACAAAATTTCCTCGTTTTATACCATTTTCCATTCTTTACAGACTTTGTCGGAGAATGATAAAAGCGCGTCCCGTACTGTCGGATTTACGTTGGCCAAACAAACAAATTCATAAATATGAAAAACATCTGGTACTGTTGGAAGTGTTGAATGGCTTAAAACATCCTGAAACAGCACAAAATGTCATTTGGATATGTGTCGGAAAAAGGGCTCACCACCATCGATAAACCGAAGAATTTGAAACAATCCGTCAAATCTTTTCGAGAAAGCAATCCGTCCATGTCGGAGTCCCAAAGTTGCATAACAACTAAAAGGAATTACAACCGATTAACTAACGCGATCATTGGTTCCATTTTGTGTCGCTTACATCTAATCCGTTCTGGTGCCGGCCCTTGACACAAACTGGACAGACCGCACACGTAATCCCTGAACCCAATTGACGAATTGTTTTTCTCGCAAAACAGTCGAAACACAGCGCGGGCGACGTCCATTCTTTTGGTTGTAAAAAGCAAAGCAGCTACAAAAGTGTTCTCGGCGATGCACATTGTGTGAGGATCGCACATCTCCAAAAACATGCGTTCAAGCGACGCAATTCGGCACACCTCAACTGGAATCAGGCGCTAATCTTGAATAAAATGTAAAGAGTAAATGCTTACAATGAGTTTTATGGGCAAGATCAGTGTACAATTCGATTTTGGCTTTGTCAGGCATCGCGATATTGCTGAAGACACACAGCGTCCCAAAAAAGAAACAAGTCCACTTAACCAACTCTCTGTGCAGATAAACAATATGAGAATACTTTTGTTTCCGAAATTTTTTGAAGTCCTTGGCGCCCATCCCCAGTGTGAAGGAAGGGCTCGGTTAGAATTAGAGCCCGGAATTTTGAAAAATTCAAGATCAAGATTTGGAAATTACCAGGATCAGGATTTACCAGGATGAAAATCCTGGTTTTTTTCAGGATATCCTCTGATCCTGGTGCTTCGTCGAAAATACCAGGATTAGGGACAGGAAAGGGATGCATGAGGGTGACTCTACCCATTTCCGAGGCCGCGGTAGATGAAACTTGAGATTAAAGAAATGAAAATATTTGAAAAATCTTTTAAAAAAATAAGGTTGAAATTGAAAACGCCAAACTTTTATCTTTAAATGCAAAAAACCTAATTTATTCCTTTTCTGGCTTAACAAGAGTTTTTCCACGACTGACAAATCAATTATAATCGGCGACTTTCAAGATTCAATCCGTCCACTCTCGACTGACTTTTACGCACAAATTTATAATTTTCCCATCGATGAAAGATCAGTCTGCTGATAGCGTTTCTCTCGAAAAAAATGAATACTTAACATCTTTCATTTTACATTTTTCCCCGCCGATGCGTGTTCAGATGGATTTATTTTATTTTTTTTAGCTTACATTTACATGCCTTTTATGGCAATTTTAGACTAAAAATGGGGGGGAGTGCAGCCATTGATGTTGGCCTCCTCGTGTTGCGCGGAAATGAAGCGTTGATTCGCCAGAAATTGACGCGACTCTTGAAAATCACAATCCCGAAGGTTCGTCAACGGCTTTATGTGCATTTGGAAGAAATGGAAGGCATTCGAGCGCTGCTTCCGACAATTTATTTGAACGCTTCAACAATTGAACCCCAAATTGATCTCCGAGTTTTGCTGCACAGAAAACGCAATATTCCCGTTGATCGTGTTTTCTATGACGAAGTTTGTTCCAATCCGGCGGTTAAAAGTGCATAATTTGATTTTATTTCAGGTTAAGGATCCAGACCGTCCGAGTTTTCCAATGTTGCGCGAGGAGAACGGTCCGTTATACAGCATGGACAGTCTTACTGCTGCAAATCATGCCGGCAAGCGCTATGAGCACGTTGTTTTGGGCGGAACTTTTGATCGGCTACACAACGGGCACAAAGTGTTGCTGTCTGAAGCTGCAATGCTCGCCAGAAAACAAATTACTTGCGGTGTGACGGATGGAAAGATGAATGAAAGTCAGTCATTCTGACAATCTGCTTTCGGAGTATCGGTGTAAAAAGTTCAGGTAAAATTCTTTGTGAACTGCTTGAGCCTGTTGGAGAGCGGTGTCGTTCTGTGGTGGAATTTATTGAGGACATTTCGGACGGCATTTCTTGCAATGCACAGCCCATTTATGACCCGTTTGGACCGGCAGTTGAGGGCAATCATTTTCAAGCAATTGTGGTCAGTGAAGAGACACTGAAAGGCGGCAAAGCGGTCAATGCCAAAAGAGTGGTACGTTGTGAAAGGGGGACGGCTCTGATTTGGTGATTTTATTTTTACAGGAAAATGGCTTCAACAATTTGGACATTTGTTTGGTGGACGTGCTGAAAAAAGACTATCCGGACGCCGTGTTGAAGGAGAATAAAATCAGTTCCAGTTTGAAAAGGAAGAGAACTTTTGGGCACCGTTTTGGCCGAACCCCGAAAGCCAAAGGAAGCGATCTCCAACGAACATTACGTGATCGGTTTGACCGGTGGAATTGCGTCGGGAAAAACTCACATTGCCAAGTATTTGGCTGACAAAGGCTGCGAGGTGTAAATTCAAAATGGCTTTTCCTTTAAGAAGTTCATACATTTGTTTAAGGTTATTGAATGCGATTCTCTTGTCCACAAACTTTATGAGAACAACGAGGAGCTGAGACTGAAGTTGAAGCAAGAATTTGGCGACGATATTGTGGAGAACAAAAACATCAACAGAAATCGTTTGGCCGATATTGTGTTCGGCAACAAGGTGAGGACGGTTTGGAAACGAGCTGATGAGATTCAAAAATTTTTTTAAACAAAATCCCATGGAATTTACAACAAATAATTTATGGCGTCATCACAGCGATTTCTGCAACTAAGTGTGTCTTTCTGTTTTTCCTATAAACTTTTGTCAATGTTTTGATGCTTCTTATTACAAAAAAAAGTTTTTAGGAGAAGCTCGCACAACTGAATGCTTTGGTATGGCCGGTGGTCGTGGAGAGTGTCAGGGCGACAATTAAACAAACGAAGAAGAAAATTGCAGTCATTGACGCAGCGCTTTTGTTAGAAGCCGGATGGGCAGATTACGTTGACCAAGTTTGGACGGTGTTCGTACCAAGAAAGGTGGCGATCGAACGCGTTTGCGTACGAGACAAAGTGTCCGAAGACAAGGTCGTATATGCCCACCATTCGTAAACACAATATTTAGCTTTCTAAGTCTAATAGCGAGAGTCTCGAAATCTTTATTTTATACAATTAAATTTTTGAGAACGAACAAATCAAAGGCGCATATAAATGAATTCTCCCTTTGTAGGCCTGTGCAAGGATCGACAACCAATTTCCCAATGATCAACGAATTGCCAAAAGCAATGTTGTGTTCTGCTCGCAGTGGGATTATTCGGAAACCGAAAGACAGGTGCAAAAAGCGTTGGACACCGTGAAACAGCGTTATTTGGAAGAAAAGAACATGTAGAAACAATGGATTTCCCGATCACTTATGAATGAATGGATGAATTGTGCGTGATAAAACAAAAAAACAAATTATCTCTCATGCTCAGCTCGAATTCAAACATGTAATTGCCGGTTAGTAGTTCTGTCTTCATTCAATAGCAAATGGCGATGTGATTAAAAGGAGGAGTTGGGTAGGGTGTCGGTGCTGCTCACGTTTACTTAATATGCGGTTAGTCTCAGCTCCTCACGCCTGTAGATTTTGTTCCAAAGATCGAATTGACCGGATGGCGAAAGAAGGTACTGAATGTGTTGGGGAAGAACAGCTTTGCAACAAAAAGCACACATTGACAGACCGAATAGAAAGGCGCGAGCGTTGCCAGCGCGTCCCGGCCGTTGGGAGAATGTCGGTGTCCCGAAGAGTCGACGCCGAGGGCGACACGACAACCGAAGGATTTGTGTGCTTGACGAGCGGACTGCTGCTGCGACGGATCTGCTGGATGACGATCTCTCCTTCCTCGCAAACCTTTCCCTGTTCCTTGCAGTTGCGCGAGATTTTGCGCGAAAATCTCCCTAAATGATTAATTGAATTCCATTGGCATTATTCCAATTCCACCACCGCCATCCCCGTGGCATTGTGCAAAAACTCAACTGCTGACCCCACCTTTTCTCTTCCGAATTTCCACGGCTGTTTGAAATTGAAGAGCGGGGCCGAGTCGCGTTCCGAAAGGAACCGTTGCTCCCGCTGAGAGACCGACGCTCGCTGGCCTGCGCGACTATTGACGCACTGCAACAGGCCTGAACATTAATTTATCAATTAAAAAAAAGAAATCCTCTTCAAAAAAACACTGACCAGTGTGGACGAATTCTCCGCATCTTCATTGTTGTAGCTGGTCGCTTCTTGCGCGAGTTCAACAGTGCCCAACTGAACGGCGTATTGGCCACTGGACCAAACCGTGTGGACGCTCTAAAATTGATTTTAAAAAAGTTTGGACTTTGTACTTGCAAAAAGCCATTCTTTCTCTCTCTCTTACACGATTATCGAAATTGTACTGGGATCCGGCAATTGCTTGGATTGAAGCATCCTCCGTGTTCACCTTGTCAGTGAGGCTCACCAAACCTAAAATATATTCATGGATCCGTCGTTAATGAAAAATTCGGAACCCGAAGAAGCGATGCTCTGGCGTCGATGATGGAAAGACGATTTGTTCGAGGCTTTCTCTTCTTCACGCTGCTGTTGGCCTTTCGTCTTTTGTTTGTCATTTGTTGGACCGTCGATGACATTCTCTCCTTGTGCGAACATTTCTTCGCCATAAGCAGCCTCAAAGTCCGAAACGCCGTTGGCCGAATCGTCGCTGTTTGAACCACCACCACCACAGCCTCCGTTACGACACAAACTAAAATGGATTGGAACCATCCGTCATGCAATGACAGAAGTAACAAAATTTGTAAGACAAAAAAAACTCACGACAACGGAACCACTCCATACACATAGGCCAACATGATCGGCACCCCGACGCCTAAACAATTTTAGGCCGAATTTCTAGTTTAATGCATTTCATTTCAAATTATGCATATTTATGGTAATAATTTCAATTCCTCATTATCAATTAGTTTCCATGTTTTTAATGTAAGAAAACGCACCGACGGTCAGAACAGCAAGCACCTGGTGAAACAATGAGAGAGCCGAACACGCCGAGAACAGTGACAAGGCGTCGTTTGGTTTTCGACAAATATATGAAACGTTGATAGGTTTTTCTGACATAATGAAAAATAGTTTTTCTGTCAAACTCATTCAATAAAACTCAGAAACCTTCCAACGAAAATAGGCACTCCACAAATTATTCCTGAAATGTTTTAAATGGTGGGTTCTTTTACGTACAAATTCAACAACTCCACTAACCTGGCACGGCCAACCCGGCGATCAGAGCAATTCCCAACGGTGCACCGATCAATGTTCCCAACTTGCCAAAGCAATTTCTTTTTGCGCGTCCACGGCTTTTTGCCCCAAAATGTGCAGCCAGTTGGACTTAAAACAAATTACGAGAAGTCAATGGACGGACGGACATAAAAAATGATAAACATTCACCTGAGGTAATGAAGTTCGTTGATCTGTTTCAGGCAAAGCCAGCAGAACTCAGCGTTGCACAGCACGCATTGCATGTGATTGCATGAACCGTCGTTCATCTGTGACAATAAATTGTTAGAATTTTGCTGTTTGCATTTATAGTAATAGTAACCTTCATAATCTGGACACCGCATCGCGGGCACGCTTTCGTCATGTCATTACCAGCTTTTGGACCAAACAAATTATCAATTCGTTAAGTTTATTTTCTTCATACTTAAGTCTGTCAATATTGTTGACTGTGCGCCAAATCCACGCATACCGGACAGCTTTGCACGCGCCTGGTCACACGTTTGGTTGGGGTGCCAATTGTTCTTGCAATGGCTTAAAGAGGCAAAGAAAAATATTGTAAAAGTAAAGCACTCGATGCACAATGTACGGACGGACGGCTCAAACCCCATGCGCTAACCCCAAGGACTGCCCACTGGGGTTCGGAATATCGGCTTGGACCCGGGCGGGGCTTTCCGGGTGAGCATTTTTAATGTCGGGCTTAGCCTAATCGAATATTTGGTAATTGGGCGCCCGCCTGCCCAACCCGGGCGCTAGTCCAATTACTCTGTCCATAATAAGGAGATGACAGACTTACTAGCAAAACATCGTGTCACACCGTTCACATCGAAGCTGAGGGCAAGCGGCGCACGAATATGCGATGACAGCATAACTGAATGTTTCATTTATATGTAAATGGAAAGATCATTGGCGGGCATTACGTGCAATCCGGTGCCGGGCACCAACGAGCGTCCGGGTCGGTACTGAGCACTCGCCGAAGAGCAAAAATTTCATAGCGCTCCACGAGGTCGGGTTGGTGTTCAAGCAAGGCGTAAATGTCACTTGCATGCAGCAGCGCGGTGCAATTCGGACACCTTAACACAATGCGCTTAGCCGCAAATTATTTATGACTGAAAATGCATACGAAATGTTGGTCCGGCTCTCCATTATTTCCAAATTAAGATACTAAAGGGAAAGTAAGCGTGTTGTGGAACGGATTTTGTTTATTGATTAATACCTTGACCAAACAGCTTTTGCACGTGAGGTGGGAGCAAGTTTTAAGCTTCTGAAAGTTGCTCGGATGTTGGCGAACACAGCAGACCGGGCACTCCCGCGCTTTCGGCTGTTTGCCGACACTCAAATTGCTTTGTGACTCGGAATGACCCTTAAAACCCGGGGAATAATTGATCCATTCGTCAAACAAAAAATTCATTTCACGTACCGACGACGAAGCATTGCTTGCCCCGCTCTTTATCGACAATTTGTCAGCCACACTCCAAATTGATGTTGCGCAAAAAGCGTTGGCGCTTTTCTCGGCACTTCCTCCCAACGGACTGAACTCCCCGTTCGATGCGTTCGAAACGGTCCCGACATGAGCATTTAGATGTTGATTCGCTTGTTGAAGGTCATCAGCAGCTCGACCACAAAGACTCTTCGACGGCCTGTGTCCTTTTTCGCTTCCGGCATCAGTCATTGTTTTGGTCTTTTCGTGTTGAACTTGGCTTTTCTGCTCAGCTGATGCGGTGGTATGCGACGGTTGATGCTGAATGGATGAAGCACTGACGCTCAAGCTCCGCAAACTTTTTCTGTAAATTTTGGTATAAAACGAGGTTTTTTTCAAATTAAAAATGGAGTTAGATGGTCCACTTCAAGTACCAACGAGAGCCCGTCATTTTGATCCTGGACCCGGATCCTGGATTTTAGAGGTGTCTGGACCTGATTCCCTGGACAAAAATTCAGGAAAATCCAGGTCATGGACGCCTGGACCCACCAAACCTGGCTCTTGATTTTTTTAAATTAGTATTTTTAAATTGAATCCTCGACAAAAATCCAGGGTCGTTGAGGCTCCACTGAACCTGAACCAGGTCCAAGACGCGTTCTATTTTTACCCACCCGTCGGTGCGCGTCGGAGGGGCGGTGATGTTGTTAAGAAAAGTTATCACGCTACGTCGACTGCGTTCAACGCGCGACGGCTGCTGTTGGTTGGCTCGTTTGCGCCCTTTGAGCATCGACTTGTTGTCATCGTCCTCGCTGACAGCCGTTGTTGTTGTTGTTTTCTAAAATGTTCGGAATTTTCTTTCACAAAAAAATGTTCAATTAAGCGATTAATTTCCTTCAAATGACAGATAACTCTTCAACTTAATAAAACGTCCTCCCCCAACTTGCGTAAAACGATTCCCGCCAGGATTTTTTATGTTCTGCTCTTTGGTGCCCAAAATCATAATTTTATTTTACTAATTGTGCGTTGAGGGGGCCGAAGACCACCACATTTCAATCATAAAATAAATAATTGCTGCCCATCAATCACCATTTTCTTTGGTGCATGTTGCGCAGCATGGACACTCTTCCGTTCATTTTCTTGATAAAATGAAGTGTTCATGTCAGCAGCATTCGACATATGCGCCGCCTCTTTTGTCTTCCCGCCATTTTCATTTTCCACAGAAGGACGATGGATCGGCGCGGTTAGAAGAGCTTGTCCCTCATCAGCACTTTCCATGACAATGTCCAAATTCTTCGAGCATTTTGAGCCGCTGCTATTGGACGAATTCATAATTATATGTATGTAGTAGTTTAGAATATTTGTTGATCAGCACGAGATGAAAATAAATTCGTGATATTAAACGTGTGGTGGTTGTGCCTGGACCTAAATACAAATAAATACAACACGACGATGAAAATTGATAAATGAAAAGGAAATGAATGAAAGCAATGAGTGGGTGGGTGGGTGGCTGGCGGGGAAACATCGATTAGAGTCAGTGAGTGTACGTAAACACAAAGCGAGCAAGCAGTCAGCAGTGGGGGCGGGGGGGAAGGGATTACATTGCAGAAATATTCAGATATGTACTAGCGGTTTCTGTTTGTTTTTTTTGCGACCAGGGTTCGAGAATCCCGGAAATATCATTCCATATTTTAGGCATTTTTCAAAAAAAAAAAAATTAATTAAAATTCAATAAAAACGGAAAATTACCCTTAAAACACCCGTAAAAAATGACTTTTTTCGGTGTTTAAGACGGATGGCGCTTTTTCCAGCTAAATCCTTTTTTGTGCAAAAATTGAAAGACCTGGACAAGAAATTCAACTTTATAAAAATCTTTAAAAAGTCACCTTAGCAAGAAAATTTTGAATTTTATTGCATTTTTCTTAATGAATTTTTGGAAAAAATGTTCCCTAACCCAATTACCGAGACCGTAGTCAAGGATGCCAATAATAAGCCAAAACCGATCAAAATTATTTTTGGGGCAAAAGCCGTGCCGAGCAGAATGCAAGCATACATATTGGCTTTTCAAAGATAGACATTTTATGCTCTATACCATATGTACATAAACATAACATAAATACATTCGTACATATCACATAGGCAAAACATAAATCATTTATGGACAACACGAAACTTTGGTTTAAGTCGGTCACAGAATAAGAACACAACAACGGCATCATTCATTCATTCGCTGTTCTACGATTTGGTCGTCATCACTTCAACGCCCGTTCCGCGCACAAAAAGCACTTTTCGCAATTTGCTCGAAATCACCTAAAGATAACTTTTAACGAGTAACAACAACAAGCAAACATCTATTTTCGAAAAGGCAGTGCCTTTCGGCACGTCAAATGCATGCACAAGGAGTGAGCCCCGACTGACACACCTCCCGCCGTAAGGAGCAGTAATTTTAACTCCGAACGATTTTTTGGGTGAAAAATTCGTATGGGTGCCCTCGCCCACCCAACACGGAGTTCATGGTACAAGCTTACGCGCCTTCTTGTGCATGATGAGTTGAAATGACAAAGTATAAAAAAAGGACCTCCAAATATTGAATGTAGTCATCAACGTGCTCCTCCAAGAAGGGCGGTTTTGGTAGCGAAAAAAGCACCAGCTGACTGTTGCTCGAATGTTCCAGAATGAGCTCATTGAGTCGGATTGCCCCGTGCATCTTATGGACCTTAAAAATGAATATGTTGAAATATTAGTTTAGCGAGCTAGCTCTCTATTGCGTTATGATTGACAACCGATGCAAAAAATTTTAATGGATTGTGGAATCGGACAAGTTAAGGGGATGTGCCGCCCGCTCCTAACCTTTTTACGATCAAGTGCCATCATTCTTTCCTTTGCAGTGTCAGCGGAAGGCACCGAGCTTTCTTTCCTGAAGGCAAATGAATTAACAAAAACGACAAGACTGCAACACAACACGACGCACGTTGATTCTGACCCTTGGGCTTCCCCGACCGACCCCCCTCCTCGTCGTTGTGCACTTTCGCTTCCGACGCGTCATCCTCCTCCGATGTCTTCGTCGTCCGCTCATTCTGACTGTGTGAGGCCTCCTCCGATTCGTCGTCTGCTCATTCTGACTGTGTGAGGAGTTCTGACTAAGCGACGACTAAAATTGGGATAGGTCAAAATAATATTTATTGGTAAGAGAAATATCTCACCCGAAAATTCACGTCGCTGTTCTGTGAGTGGTATGAAGATGTACCGGCCACCGGAACGCTGCAACTGTCTGAGAAATTTGGTCCTCTCTTCCATCAACAAAGTCCGTTCAAAGGCGGTCTTAGACAGTGCGGGGTCATTGATTTCCGCCACCTGAGGAAGATGAGGGTTAATGACCTTTCCCTTTATAGTTATTGCACCCCCTCTCACCCCACGCCAGTGTTTAAGACGTTGTAACTGTTTTTTTTTGTAATCAACCAAAGCCTGGTGTGAAAACTTTTGAGTCTGTATCTATGAGTTAGCGCAGGTAAGCAATTTAGTCCAAACAAATAAAATTTCTAACAATTTTTTTTGTTTGAAATTTGCAAGCAGAACCTCTTAAAAGGCTGTCTAATAATCATTGAACTTTGTAGACTGATTTGATTGATTACAAATTATTTCGATTCCCCTATTATTCTCCTCACCAAAATTTCGGCTTCAATTCGCAATTGGTAAACGTAGTCGTGGAGCGACTTCTTTAATTGCACACTGTTTTCCTTCGGCCTGGCAACGGCAACAATTCGAATTTTGCAATTGCGCCAAACTGAGCTCTGTTTCAGTAGAAAAGTGATCAGCACACAAAGTCCGCCATCCCGAACAATCCAATAAACATCCAAATAGCCGTTCAACTTCACGTTGCTCGGAAACTCGGTTATTCCCTTGGCCACCAAAAGTGCCATTCCGCTGATTGCGCCGGCCAGTAATTTGTCTAAATTTAAAAAAATGATATGGGCGTATTTATTAAGGCAATCTCAGCTTATACGCTCGCTATCGCTGAATAATGGTAGTCACCATCTTTTTACCTGTGAAAGTTCGATATTCGGAATCGGCTGCCTCATCCTCGCCCGCCTCCTTTATTGGCCAACTTAAGAGCAGTGTATTCGGCTTCAACCCGCCAATTCCGATGCTTTGAATGAGCGTGTTGAGACTTCCGATGACCTTATTTTTATTGCAAGTTAAAATAGAACACAACTCACGAGGCAATCAATTAATTAAAATTACTTGATCCTCCTCGTACCACAACGCCTTTGCAAATCCTCGCAAACCCATCTCGCCCATATCGGTTTCCATCTGTTTCTTCACTTCTTGTGCGGCTTCCATGTCCTTTTTGTTGCTGGGATTGCCACGAAGGAAAGATACCATCATCGTAAGTCCCTTGCCCGCCTTCAGTTGTGAAGCAAACTTCAACAAATTCGAGTAGCGCAAGTCCTCCTTTGTCCGGTGCATCAAAAAAATGATGAGCAGTTGAGGTCTAAAACGATTAATATTGTAGATTAGAACAACAATTAAGAGTAAATCACCGCCAATTCTTTGCGTGCGGGTCCTTTTCAGGAATTCGCATGAGACTGTATTGTGCCGTACTCAGTGCTAAGCCACGAATGCCATCGCCCCATGCCTTTTTTGGCTCTAGAAAAGCAATAAAAAAACAATTTTTGAGATAGTAGCAATTTAAATCCAACCAACACCCTTTCCATTCGGTGTATTTGTAAATCAAGAAGCAAAGGACAATTGCAACAAGAGCATAGTACCAATGCGTCGCAAACATAATGAAGAAGCAAAGAAGGGCTCCGAGGACGGACAGTGACCTGAAAAAGAAAAACCAATCAAACCCGTTGAACTCAATTAGAACACTAACCAATGGTAGTAATGGTAATGAGGACGCCAATTCGGAGAAGCCTAACAAAGAATGCAAAGCGCAAATGATGTTCACAAACGCATAGCACATCAGAAAGAAAAAGTCGAGCACGGCAGCAATATTGTCCATTGCACCAATCAAAATGCCAAACTCGGCGATGAGAGTGGTGAGAAGCAACCCATAAAATGGCTAAAATTGATCAATTAAAGGAATTAATTAGTTGAGCCACTAAAGGCAATAAATGAATGTCTCTCGCCTCGTTCTTTTTGGTCACTTTGGCGAACGGACGAAGGAAGGGAAGCACGTCATCCTTGGCAATGCTTTGTAAGAGACGAGGCGCGCCTGTTTTTGGAGGGGGTGCAAGTTAATGTGTGTGTGTGAATGTATCCGAACGACGGGGGTTACTTACTGCAAAGGCATTGAAGCGCGGCGCCGAAGGTCGACAGGAAAGAGCCAATCAGAAGAACCCACTCGCTGGGCCATGCCAACGAAGCGACGACCATCCCACCGTGCAGAGATTGGCCATACCTTGGGGGGTGCCAGCATCAAGTTTTCTTATTTAAATAGGGGATTTTTTTTTTACTTGTCTCTGAGAAGTTCCGGTTTAATTGATGCTCCAAATACAAGTGCCAACGAAAAATAGATAAATGACGTGGTGAGCTGAGCAGCGATGGTTCCGGCGGGAATGGACCCCTGGGGATTCGCCAAATCACCGCTCATGTTGGTCCCGGTCAGAATTCCGGTCACGGCAGGAAAGAAAATTGCCAGAATCAGAAAGAACGAACTGAACAAACAAGTTTCAAATGGATTATAAAATTAATTGTCTTATACGATGTAACATCTTGGGAGACTTCAGACGTCTCGTTGGCCTTTTGCCCGTGCGAATATTCTCCAACGGCAGGATAATTGGACCAAAAATTTTCTGCAATTACGGATTAAATTAACAATATAACAAATGAATGGGTTCACTCACTTTTCAAAGCATCACTTTTGTAACCGGGGTATCCATAAGCACAGTGGATATTAGAATAATTGTTCACCGGTTTCGTCGAATCATTAGTGCTTTAAAATTTTTTACACATAAGCGTTAATTTTAAACAAAAAGTTTCCACCGGGATGCCAAATAAGACACGTTGCAATAATCGCAAATGTTGGAGATGGGCACGTTTTTCGGCAGGACAAAATCCGCTCGCAGTACACTTTCGTTGAACATGCAAATTCTGAAAGCCCATAAATGTTAAAATATTTTTATTCACTGATTAGGTTTGTTTACTTTAGTCCACTGTCTGGACTGATCGTTTTTTCAATGCCCCCAGCATAACAAGCCAGAATGGAAACGATGACACAAACGAGTGAAACCTGAAAAAAAGTACCACGCTAGAACAAAACATAGTGTAACAGTTACGGGGGCAAGAAGTTGGACAAAACGGACGCCCATCGCAACGATAAAGAACTCGATGATCAGCAGAATTGTTCCGTAGATGCGCATGTTGTTGGACATCATGCCAAATGTTCCTTGGAGGAAATGAAATTGTTTGCCGTCGACAAATATGTCAACCATTACCTTTGTCGGACGTGACTTTCAGAACCGCCAATAGTCAACCCGGGAAAAATGTACAACTGAAATATAACAAACATTTCCGAACGTCGTCAAATAATGTGAAAATAAACCCACGAGCAAAATTTCAACTCCTCCAACCAGATACATTGCTGTTCCGACAGTATTCGCCAGGTAGAACAAAATGCCGACTGCACTCCCAAATTCAGGCCCCAAATTTCGTGAAATCATAAAATATGCTCCACCACTCTCCACGACACCGTTGGTTGCCACCGCCGACACACTGATACAAGTGAGGAACGTCTGCAAAAATTTGATTGAACTCGTTGAAAACTGGACAGACAACAACATTACACAAAGACAGCAAAGAAAGAGCATCAGAAAGGTCTGCCCGACACCGGCAACTCCAACACACCAGGCCAAACGGATGAACATGGTGACGCCAAGGATGTGCTGGATGGTTGGAAGGTACACTCCGAGCATGCAACCGAGGTTGGCCTGAAATGGGAAGACAGAGCGTATCACCGAATCATCTTCATCTGTTGACTCCTATACTTTGGACGATCTGTTGACTGCTGCTCTTTCTTTTGGTCCAGGAGTTGTGTAGCCGGTGAGAAAGTCGTGAACAGGCGTGCTGCTGTCGTGGAAAGCAGGAAGGCCATCATCTTCGTACAGCGGAGTTATCCCGCCACGAAAGTTGGAGAGCATTTACTGCAGAATAGAAACAACGATACAGAATACAATTATTTTCTAACAATAGAGCAGAAGAGCTTATCGGCACGGTAATAACATCAGATGCATAAAATGATATAGAATTAATGTCATTTTGGGGGGGAGGGGCCAATTGCATGTATCAGGAAAAACTTTAGAATGTGACACAAAAATTGAAAAAAGTAAACGGTGAAGGAACTCAAAAAAATGACACTTTCTTTTACATTTTGCCTATTTATATGTACGCAATCCAGCGTACAGGTTCGTGCCTATTTAAGCGCCTTTTTCCAATTTTTTTGTATCATTATTGCCTTCTTCTGAACTCTAAAATTAAAGCCCGCTTCAATTCTCTTTTCTATTCAAATTACCACATTCGTGGTAATGTTATAATTTGAGCTTGTAAATCAACATTGTTTATTTTATGGTACAAAAGACATACAAAGTGTATGCACAAACATCAATCAATGGAATTTAATGTTATCACAAAATATCAATCAATGGGATTTAAATGTTATATCTTTACGGTTTGAACAAAACATCTTTTAATTCCTTTGAAGAAAGTGGAACCCAGACGCATTTTTTCTTCTCGTCCGAGAAATACTGACCAATGGGACAAACACAAATGCTTCCTCCTTTCATGTTCAAACATTTCTGACCTGGAAAAGAGGACTGAAATATTACACCGACAACAGCACCCACCCGGAACTTTGGAACATTTCTCGTAGAGACACTCATCTTTGTCCACGCACTGGAGCACGTCAAAACGATAAAGCTTTGGGGGGAGGGGGGGGGGGGGAACTCATCATTTGTCCGACTTTTGAAATGAATACTTTGGTCGTGTCAATACTTCCATTGGCGGATGCACAAGCACAGCTCAAATTCCAACGATTTTGCTAAAGTCTCACAGTGAAAAATGCTTTCGTTATTTGTTGTTGTTGTTACCATGATTGCATCAAAGTCATCGTTGAAAGGGCTCTCCAAATCTGAAAATGAAAGACATTCTCAATTATAAGGTGGACATGGTCTCTCCGGGACGAATGGTAACCGACGGAACTTTAAATATAAGGCGAAAATGCAAATAATCCTCTCGGTTTTTCCTTTATTTCTATAATTCATCGGCTCCAATAATGTTGGCGTAGCACTTCCGAACTTACAGCAGTAGTGCGTGTTCACCACGTTGTCTCCACGTTTGCTGTCTTTGCTCCCCCTGCTGCTGTTGCTGACACGGGAGGCCGTCGATGGCGTGTTGTCGTTCTGTTTCATAGTTTTTAATTCCTCCCCTTTCTTAGCGCTTCCTTTCTTTTTACGTTTGAAGTGCTCCGCAGCCACTCTCTCATCGAGATGCTTCACATTCTGAACAGTTCTTCATAATTTTGACTTTTAATATTCAAAGAAAAAGACCTCAACACAAGCGGAATGAGGGCAGAAGCCGAAGTCCATGGAATTCAAATTGTCGTCGCCCCGAAAAAATCTTTTACTTTTGCGACCACAGCATGGATCAGGACAAAAGCTGACATTTTGTATATTAGAAGCCGACTCTCAATGTTATTAAACCTGACATCGGCACACTCAAATTCTCGTTGGCCAAGGAAAGTGTCGATGGGATCCAATTCGTCCTTCTGCTTAAATAGACGGAACGGACCAGTAGGCCACTGAAATACAAAAATCAAAACCAAACATGGCCATTGAATAAAAACCGATTTTTTTTGATGCTTTTCAATGCCATACGAACAAAATGGAAGTTTTGTCAACACAGAGAGTCGATTTTTGGTGAGGAAACAGAGCAAATAAGAAGCGGACATGTCAAAGCTTAAAGAATGAGGAGGACAAATGCAAAGTAAAGGCTGCCCAACTTGAATCTCGAATTTGAGATTTGTCGATCAAAATCTTGTTTGCTAAATGTAAAATGATTGTTGGGAATTAAGCAAGGAAAAGCCACTCGAGTCGCAGAAAGTCAGCAGTCTGTTGATTAGGCAAAGGGAACATAAACTTAGCACTTGGTTGGATACTGAGAAAAATCGCATCAACGCAATCCTGGAATTTAAAAATTGTGTTAATGACAAATTCCTTTATCCTCACGGTGAATTTAGCCGAATTCGAGCATTCGCCGTACAAGTCACGGTGAAACCGTACGGTAGGCTGTGGGAAGAAGGAGTCAAAGCCCTTGTGACCTATAAAAATTCAACGGAACCCAAAAACTTATTTCTTCTAATTACCACTAAAACAAATCACTTACCAGTGATTGGGGAAGTGATTGAAGAGCGATAGAGTCGCAAATAAAGCGCTATTTTCCCAAGTTTCGAGAGCAATGAACGCGCTTTTTCTTTTTCAACATCCGTCAGGCTACTTAAAAAAAAACAAAAATAGAAGTTTATCAATTTTTATACCGTTCAAGATCCGTCACATATATTTGTCCAAAAACACTCAAGTCAAGTTCCGCTTCCTCTTCCACACCGTAAACCTTCACTTTGACGAACAACAAAAGACTGACAAGCAAAAGAATACAGACTGAGAAAGACGACATAAAATCTGAATTTGTTTTAAATCGATTACATAAGTTTTGTTTATTTCATCAAGCAAAAGCTAAGCGATTAGGAGCGTTAAAAAGCGGGAACAGTTCAACTCGCCGACGCCGACTCGCCGATGGTCGACTCGCCGACGCCGACTCGCCGACATGTCAACTCGCCGACGTGTCAACTCGCCGACGGTCAACTCGCCGATGGTTCGACTCGCCGACGGTTGACTCGCCGATAATAGTTCATTCATGTTTTTATCTATCAACTCAAATTTTTGAATTTAAAAAGTTAGATTTGTAAAAATCTCAATCTAGTTAGGCGAAAAAATATGTCGGAATTAAAAAATCAGTCAAACCAAAAAAAAAAGAATTGTTTTTGAAATATTGTGGGGTTCGACATTCGCAAAACCCGAGCTCGGACTCGTGCCCTAAGCTTATATTTACCCTAGAAAACATGCATTTTTAAAGAAATTTTGGGAAATAAATTATAAACATCTAAATTTTTAACATTTTTTCGGTCGGGACCCCAATTCTTCAAAATATAAGCTTAGGGCACGAGTCCGAGCTCGGGTTTTGCGAATGTCGAACCCCACAATATTTCAAAAACAATTCTTTTTTTTGGTTTGACTAATTTTTAATTCCGACATATTTTTCCACCTAACTAGATTGAGATTTTTACAAATCTAACTTTTTAAATTCAAAAATTTCAGTTGATAGATAAAAACATGAATGAACGAACGATTATCGGCGAGTCGACCGTCGGCGAGTCGAACCATCGGCGAGTTGACCGTCGGCGAGCTGACACGTCGGCGAGTTGACATGTCGGCGAGTCGGCGTCGGCGAGTCGACCATCGGCGAGTCGGCGTCGGCGAGTTGACATGTACCCTTAAAAAGCCACATGTGTCGGGGGGGGGGGGGGGGGGTCAACTCTTGTCGACAAGTGCCGTCCTCAATGCTACTCTTAAACATCGATAAATTTGACTAATAGGGTTCCCCATATGGTTTTGCGCATCGATCACCGTCTATGCCGGAATATGTAATACACGAAAAAATTAGAGATCCACAATTATGGGACATGTTGACTCTGTCGACTAAAACTGTGCGTTCAGTGAAGGATTGCGTAGCAAAAATCGAAAGAATCCCAGAAAACAAGCTTTTTGTCAAGTTTTGATGAAAAACAAAACATGCTTCACTTTACCAATAATTTTGGCAGTTTGTTGAAGGTGCTTTACACAAAATAAACAAAAATACGATACAATATGATGAAGAACATTCTAATTACAATTAACAAAAAAGATAATTATCCTATTCCTATTTGCACATATTCACATATAAAAGAGATCACAAAACTCGTCCTAATTCTTGGCGCGCAGAAACATCGTCTTACGGCGAGTCTGAATCTCCTGGTGAACAATCTCAACCATCTCACGGCGAACAATCTCAACCATCTCCTGGCGAACAATGACAACTTTCACGTACTTCTGAAAAATCAAATGTTTGCACTTCCCCACAATTATTGCACACCTCAGTAGACGGCAACTCATCGACACCGGAATGGATGAGAGTGTGCACTTTCAGATGGCCAGATCGTTGGAACCGCTTCTTGCAAATGTCACACTAAACATAAAATTGGGTTATTTTTTAAAACTTCTCCATTCCTCTCACTTTGAACGGACGCACACCGGAATGGACGAGATAGTGCCTTTTCAAAGCGCCAGATTGTTGGAATCGCTTCTTGCAAATGTCACACTAAACATAAAATTGGGTTATTTTTTAAACTCCATTCCTCTCACTTTGAACGGCCGCACACCGGAATGGACAAGAGAGTGCATTTTCAGAGCGCCAGATTGTTGGAATCGCTTCTTGCAAATGTCACACTAAATATAAAATATGAGATAATGTTCAAACTCCTCAATTCCGCTCACTTTGAACGGACGCACACCGGAGTGGACGAGAGAGTGCACTTTCAGACCGGACGATTGGTGGAATCGTTTGTCACAGATGTCACACTAAAAATAAAATTGGGTTATTTTTTGAAGCTCCTCCATTCCTCTCACTTTGAACGCCCGCACACCGGAGTGGACGAGAGAGTGCAGTTTCAGACCGCGCGATTGGTGGAATCGCTTCTTGCAAATGTCACACTAAATATAAAATATGAGATAATGTTTAAACTCCTCAATTCCGCTCACTTTGAACGGACGCACACCGGAGTGGACGAGAGAGTGCACTTTCAGACGGGACGATTGGTGGAATCGTTTGTCACAGATGTCACACTAAAAATAAAATTTGGTTATTTTTAAAACTCCTCCATTTCTCTCACTTTGAACGGACGCACACCGGAGTGGACGAGAGAGTGCATTTTCAGACCGGACGATTGGTGGAATCAAAAGCTAAAAAAGGCAAACTCAAACGGAAACAATTATAACTTGTGCGGATTTAAGGGGGGGATGGGAATAATGGATTACTAAAATGACTTTCTACGGACAAATTTTGTTGTCTGCTGGAATTTGTGGCAAAAAGTGAACTAACTCGCAAAATTGTGGGTCTATACAAAAAGACAAGTCGTGTCAACCGATCCAAAAAACCGCTTTAAATTCTCAATTTGTTTTCTATCGACAAATTCGTAATCAATGAAACATCAAAAATTTTTGACTAATACAATTTTAGTTAGAGCGCAGATTTGTCCGTTTTCACATTTTAAATTAGCGCGTCATAAATTATACGGTTTGGCAAAACGTCCAGCGTACATATACGGTTCAAGTAAATACTTTTGAAATTACCAAATTATCCGGCATCTAATAGTTAGATTTGACGACGCCAAATTGGAAAAAGGGTATTTGTGGCACTTTTTTAGTTGGGGGGTCGACGACAGTTTAGAATTTTGAAAAATCCGGGTCCGGTTCGAGCTTTTCGACCTCAGTGAGACCCGGGCAGGGTCCCAAAAACCGGGAGCCCGGGTTTTTCCAAAATAACCAGGCCCGGAAAAACGCGGGCTTGGCTTAATGATTTGCTGAAGTTTTGGTAGAAGAAGAGATGACATGGCGTTCCAAATTTAGCCGGTGAATACCGGTGCCGCCCTCTTCCGGATATAACCAAAAAGGCTTTTCCCATTTTTAGAATTTAATTTTGACACAACACACAAATTTTAAAAAAATGGCCGATGATAGTGGAACCAATGCGGCGGGAGGTGCTGCTGGCGGCGGTCAGCCTGCCGAGTACATCAAACTAAAAGTCGTTGGACAGGTCTAACTTTTTGTCATTTAACAATTAAAATTTTAAGAGTTCATTTTTGTAATCCCTTTTTTCACAATGTCAAATAATTGTATTGTTCATATCAAAACTTGCTTATTTCAGGACTCCAACGAAGTGCACTTCCGGGTTAAATACGGCACGTCCATGGGAAAGCTAAAGAAGGCGTACGCCGAACGTACTGGTGTTCAGGTTTAATATGAGCTTTGGGCGTTTCACAATTCAAAAACTCGTTCTCTAGGTCACTTCTCTCCGCTTTCTCTTTGATGGTCGCCGCGTGAATGATGATGACACACCAAAATCCTTGGAGATGGAGGAGGACGACGTGATTGAAGTACGATTTAATACAGTTTTGTTCGGGGTATGCAGAAACATATTGGGTAGAGCTCGACATATTTGAAAATTCCTGGTCTTTGTTTGCGGAGACAGTCAGCTTGGGCAAGACTTCCTCAACCAAAATCTCCGGGTCCATGAACCAAAGAAAAATAAATTGGTTTATCTGTTAGACGCTGGCTAGTAGGGTAGGACAAACGCGGTTATCCGGTCGAAAACCCAGGGGGCGGGGACTGCTTTACACCGGGGGTGGAGCCACCCCCCCCCCTCCGAAATTATCCGTGAAAGCTTTGAAAAGTTTGTTTTTTATTTTGATTCTTGATTAAGACAGACGCAACAAAAGATTTGCAAAAAAATACCTACCAAAAATCGACTTTCTAAATTCCTCCCCCCCCCCCCCCCGAAACGCGAGGAGGTTTGGCTTCGTCCTTGGTTTTATCCTCCTCTACTGGCTACCAACAACGTCGTTGAGTTGTCGAGAACATTTTGTTCAGTCTTAAATGTTCTGCTACTTACTTTAGGTCTACCAGGAACAGCTCGGCGGTGTGGAAGTTGACGGCTGGGATGAGTCTGCATGTTGTGGTGTGGATGAACGACCGTCGCCCTTTTTCTTCTAAACACCGCTCCGGAAAAGAATTGCGATGAGAAGAATAAAGGGAAGGGAAGTGTCATGAGGCAAGTTTGATCTGGTTTTTCTTTTTTTCGTCTAATGTTTTCTGCTGCATTCGTTTGTTTTGTTTTTCGTCCGTTCGTTCATTTATTGAAGAAAACACAAAAGCAGTAACAATGTTTTGCATTTAATAATCCTCTACCCGTTTGCTGCTGCTGCTCTTCCAAAATTGTTGGAAAATGGAATTTGGGGCCATTGTGGTCATGGCATTTTTGGGGGGAGTTTGGGGAAGTACACAAAATGGGGAGGGGGGGGTTGGGGAAGTACACAAAATGGGGGGGGGGGGGTTTGGGGAAGTACACAAAATGGGGGGCGGGGGGTCTGGTCTTAATCTGTTCGTTTCCTTCTGTTGTTGTTGTTGCTCTCCTTCCTTTTCTTCCCTTTCCTCCACTTCTTCGACTCTCTCCTCCTCGTCCGTCCTGCTCTTCTCTATGTTGTGGAATGATGAAAGTGGGGCGTTGTTTTCATGGACAGGGGGTGGGGGAAGAGGGTTTTGGCTTTAACTCGTTCAAAATCGGGAAATTTTTGACCCAAACGCCCCCTGGATAAGGGCGATCTCGGCTAACCCGGATTCTTAAACACCCCCCAGGGGCAGGCACCTTGTCCGTCATCCGCGTGGACTCTTCTGCTGTTGCGTCGCCCTTGTCCGCCTCGCCACTGCACACATATTCCACCAGACGAGGCATTTGCCTTTGCTGGTGATAGTTTTGTATGTGTTCGAGGCCTGAGAACAGTTTTTAATTGTCAAAATTGGTTCTGCCAAACGGACTTCCGATGAACGTCCCGCAGATGAACAAATAGGGCATGCCCCGGTGGGCAGTCAGCTTCGCCAGGTTGGCCTCCACCGCTTCGGTGCGTCCAAGTTTGTCCGCATAAAAAGTGACAAGCGGCAGGCCGTACGTGTCGCGCATGAGCATCTCCAACTGACGCGAGTCGGACTTGCGCGAGTCGGCGTACAGAACGGCGGGAAGGCGACGGATCTGTTTTCGGGTTTTTGGTGTGTTGCCATCGCATTTTTTGCATTTATTTTGTGCAAAGATCAACGGAGGTTTGCGCCTTCGCCGGAGGGGACGGGGGGGGGGGGTCAGTTGTTTAGGGTTGGGCCCCGACCTAAACCCGATATATTGCCTCCCACCCAATCTCGACATGCCACCCCCGAAGATGTCCCCGACTTTCCCGCCCGAAGGCGAGGCTCAACTCGAATTCTAGTCTTTGATGCTCTTCGACCAGTACCTGCTGAGACAGTGCCTGAACGGAAGTGGTGCTTTGCTGAATCGGCGGTGTCCTTTCCATCCTTTCTTGATCAGTTGATGTACTTGTTGTTGTTGTCGTTGTCGACGACGTCGTTGTCGTCATGGGTTGTGCCGTTGTTGTGGTCGTTGTTTGTTGTGTTGGCACAGTGCCGGTTGCCTGGCTGCTGGCAGGCGACCGCGTTGTCAGCAAGGCGAGCAGCAGCGACTGCTCCAGCAGAAACGATTGTTGCTGCTGCTGCGATTGTTGCTGCACACCGTCCGTTTCCCTGAGAAAACAAAAATTGTGTGCCGTCAAAAAACATGTACTGCTTCCCCAACATTGTCGCCCCTTCGCCCGCAATTCTCCAAATGCCATTTTGTCCCGTTGGTGCGATCAGTGCCATGCCGGATGGCCATGCTGGATGATTATTGCCAGCGGAAAAAGTGCCATCGTAATCAGAGATGATGGATCCATAGCTAATGGAGAAGTTAATACGCCCGAGGGGCTAAAACACCCCCCTCAAAACACTCACTTTGGCCCCCCACCATTTCTCTGTTGCGGCATTGGCTGTACTCCTGCTGCTGTTGCTGCTGCTACTGCTCCAATTCCACTGCCCTCTCCCTCTGGGGGTATTTGTCGTGGTCTCTCTAATGGTGAAGATAATGCACCGTCACTTCCACCGACACATTATTACTAGAGCCCGGACTTGAGGATCGATCGAGATTTCGACCGAGAATCTCGATTGGTCGGTGCTCAACTCATTACCCAAGGGAACGCCGTTGTCCATGATTAAGCCTTTTGTTCGGGCAGATTCTGCACATCCCATTCCGTCAACAGCAGCTGAGCCAGCAATGAAAGGGTTTTGATTCGTTGCGGAAGAGAAAGTGCCAAACGAAGCCGACGCCGGAGGGGACGGCACTCTTGGGGACAAAATGTTGGCGCTCGTCCCAACTTGGCGACTCGAAGAAACGGGCCAGACATTTGACGGCATTGGGCCTCTTTGGTTTGGCGTTCCAGTGCCATCTGAAGCAAATGAAAATTTGACATTTCCCCTCCAAACAAAGGCATTGGGTGCCGGCCGCCATACCAACACTCATCCCCTGGGGCGAAATGCCGGAATATACTGATGACATTGGCTGTGGCGGCAACGCTGCTGAACCGTCGCCATTGAATGGATTATTCCCAAAAGGTTGTTGAGGAGCATTGTTGCCCCCTCGGGGGAGCATCACACCGTAACGCTGATGGATGGACTCCTCCAAAATGAAGCCCCTTTTTTATATTCATTTTCCTCGCCCAATTTTGACTGACCAAATATTGGTTGTACCGTTGCCGTTCCTCGCTGTCCGTTCGGCGCGTTTCCGCCCCTCCGGCGATCCACGGCACGCCATTCCCTCCGCCTCCCCCTCCCAGTGCCATTGCGCCTCCGCCCCCTCCCCCTCCCAGTGCCATTGCGCCCCCTCCCCCTCCTCCCGCCATCAAATCATTGTCCCAATCCTCCGCCGATTCCTCCACGCCTCCATCGGTGTTGGTGGCGCCTATTCCCGCAAACATTCCGCCGGTGGCGCCCTCTCCGGCAAATCCGCCGAATGCATTGGCCGCCCCCAACGGGTACATCGGTGATGAGCCGTCAACTTCGGCATTCCCTCCCATAAACCTGGCAAATTCCATGAAGTAGGGTTGGTCCTAGAGCCCGGTCGAGACGAGACTCGAAAAATCCGACAAGATTCTCTCATCTCGCATAAAACTGAGATTTCAAGATTTTTCAAGATCCGAGATTTTTTCGAGAATCTCGTCTCGAGTCTCGCTCGAAGCTCAAGTCCGGGCTCTACCAAAATTGGTCGTCCCCGATCCCCGACATAGCAAAGCCCGGCCTCTCCGACCCTGACCCCGAAAATTTGGACGTTCCCGACCTTCCCGACTTGCTCGCCCCCGAGGGGTCGGGGGACCAACCCGAATTTGAACGCTTAAAGCGTTCCAGCGCCTCCCCCACTGACCCCCCATAAGTGTTTCCCTGCCGGCGCTCTTGAGCAAGTCGGCCAGCCAATGTCTCCTCAACAGCAGTCTCTTCGATCATTGGAAATTTGTAAGAAGTCCCATCACTGCCCCCCAAATAAGAAGCGGCGGCGGCGGCACCTCCTCCGATCAGTGCCGACGATGCAACAGTTGCCTGGTGCTGATGATTGTTCGGCAGTTGGTCAACGCATCCGCCCGCAGTAAAACAATTTGCCTGACGCCATCCCGCCCGTGGACTCTTTTCGTTTCCAAATGTGCCAATGCCAATGCCATCTTCGCCTGTCCCGGTGACGGCGGTCCCTCTCCCATAAGTGCCGAACACCGGAATGCTTCGCATCATACTCAAATCTGTTGTTCCGACAAAGTGATACAATTTGCGTGATTCATGGCACTAATTGTCACCTCGAACCTCCCCGATCGGCACTTCCTCCCTTTCACCCATCAAAGGGATTTGCTCTCGAGCCGAGTCCTCACCGCCACCGCTTCCCCACAATGTTCTGGCAGACTGTGCCAAACTTGGCTCTGTCACCACCATTTGGCTGATTTTATCTGATTAACAAAAGAATATGCCATTCAAATCAATGTTCTGATCACTGATTATTAAAGTAGTCAATCAAATCATTAATGATCAGCATCATCAAAATCATTGATCACTAACACTTCACAGAACAGTCTCTAATCACTGATCATTAGAGAAACTCAGACGGACCATTCTCTGATCATTGACTGATCACTCGGATCAGTCACCCACCGTCTAGCAAATACATTGGCTTTTCTTACCTGCCGGGATCAGAGTCGGGAACCGTGTGAAGTCGGTCTCCTCTTCTCTGTTCCCTGCCCATTCGAATTGATTTCCCGCCCCGAAATTGTTCTTTCCATTTGCCTCAAAAGCATCAAGCACCGAATCAAAATCCGTGCCGCCGGCGCCGTCGGAAGTGCCAAAGTGACCGGCGGCGGAGTTTGCCGACCCGGCCAAGAAGGTCAGAGGAGCGTTCGTCTCCGCGTTGCCAATGTCTTCTAAGCATTGGACATTCAGAAAAATCACTTCTTCAATTTGTCCCACAACTTTGGGGGTTATTAGTGCTGCACGAGAGCGCCTCAGTCTCGAGTTTTTGGGTTTCGGGATCGACTCTCGAGGGCAAGTCTCGGGCTCGAGTAATTTTAGGTCTCATGCAGCACCAGGTATACCTATCGATCGCCCCGCTCTAACATTGGTAAAAACATTTTTTGGGACACAATGAACCCTAAAATGGATGGACGGACGGCCCATTCCCCCCACTAAATGGGGGGACCCTTTTGTCCCCCCCCCCCTCCCCCAAAGTTTGTTGGTCACCCCGCCGGCCCTTTTTGTGTGTCATTTCTTGCCTCCATTGTTTGCCCCGTAGGGACTTTGTGGGAACGCAAATGGACTGAACGCGCCGCCGCCGCCGCCGACGCCGTTCATGCCATCGCCGTCGCCAAATTCGTTGCCATTTGGCCACAAATTGTTGTTTGTTGGCCACGAGAGATCGGCAGGGTAAGCAGTGACTGCGCAAACAAGGGGGGGGGGGGGGAATTCCGTGCTATGTTAATTTATAGGAGCATGGCACTAGGGGCCGACCTGGTCCCGGACCTTGTGGGTAAAAGAATATTGGACGGTTTAAACGCCGCAGGGCGAGGGTATTAGCCTACAGTGCCATATAGTCCTTGGATTTAGAAGAAAGAAAAGTTGAAGCCATCTATTTATATATATTTTTGTTTAAAAAGGAGTCGGGGGATTCTGGGCCAGGAAATTGTGTCCATGCACTTCCTTCCCTCTACGTCCCCGGGGGGCTCGGGAAAATGTCGGTCGGTGTCAAGAAGGCACACCTGTCGAGAATGACAGAGAGAAGAGAAGTTGGTGCACAACAATGGGACAAATGAATCGGAAGGGTCGTTGGACGAATGGCGGAAGAACGGCGGCGCCGCTTTGTCCACCCAACGCCCCTCCATCTCCACCACCTTGGCACTTGCCCATTATGAATGGTTTGGCCACAAATTGCTGCTGGGCAAAGAGCGCCGGAGGGGACACATTCGCCGATGCTGGACTTCCATGGAAGTGGACGATGACGTCAACGGAATGGGGAAAAAGCTAAGGGAACCGTGACAACAAATGAACGAGGAGGTCGAGTGCTTGAACGATTTGGATCTACAGTCAAGAATTGTTCGAATAAGGCTTCTCGAAAAAAAGACACGGACTTTGCCGGATGCCCTCGGGGGAGAACCGGAACTTATAGGCAAAAAATGCTTTGCTCTGCTCGCTCGTCCTCTTCACAACATCCAAAAATTCTTGCCCAAACACTTCCGAATGGGGGGGGGGGGGGTGGGGAAGGAGCAGAACGTTCGGGAGAGAGCAAATCGAATACAAATTGAACTTCATGAGGGCAGGCAGGCAGGCCCTGTCAATGAATTGCTTTCTGTTTAAAGGCTCTTAGCTGCTGCACTTTTGACCGTTGAAGTGGTCATCTTCGAGACTCCCGAGGGCCAATAGGTCTCCATGGAGAAGAGAGTGAGTGAACGGAGCACCCATTTCACATTTTGTGTTGGGTTAGACAAACACCACAAAAAGCGAAAGTTTAAGTGGGGGCAATTGGTCACCAATTTTGGGGGCGAAAAGCGGAGTAAAATGGGGGAGGGGGGATTTTGTGTCACCCATCGCATTCATTGCCCCCGCCTTAATACAACAACAACTCTTTGAAAAATCGACCAAACCGACGACACAACATTCACACAGTTCGAACTTCAAACTCAAAAGCAACAAGTTTAAAACAACAAAACGTGTTCAAATGATGGGGGAAGGGGGCGGGGGATGGGTCCAATATTGTTTTTGTGTTCTTATACCCCACCCATTTGAATTTAAAGGTCGTTTATGCCAAAAAATTGCGTGAATGTGGTGAGAGGGGGGAGCAAACGAAAATAAACGAAGCAACAGCAGCGATAAAGCATTTCAGAAGCAGCAAAACAAAAACGGTGGTACACAAGAAAATGTGCGCATTAACGCCAGAAGTGCTTTTTTTGTTTTTTTAATTTAACCAACAGATTTGTGGACGTGCTGAGAGGGAAGGGGGTGAGAGTTTTTGAGAACAAACAAACAACAAATAACTGTTGCAAAAGGGTTGTGGTGGTTGTTTATAAAAAAAATCGCACACAAAAGATCGCCGACGTTAAATTGTTGTGATGACGAATGGGATTGAATTTTCTTTGGGAAAACAAAAACCAAATCGACTCACTCAACTCAAAACAAATATAATTAAAACTCAAATCGCGGGTCATTGGACATGCTGACAATGATACTTCCGACCGCTTCTTTCATCCCGCCGCCATTACATGACACGACAGTTCTTGTCCGCGTCCGACCCCTCTTCCGTCTGAGTGGAGCTTTGCTGCAGAAACGCCTCAGTCCACGCCTCCACTTCACGGTCCGAGTTCAGCAGTTCCGTACGAATTGCGTCGCCTTGCGGCCACTGCTGAAGCTTCATCACGAGATTGCTGGGCGGCTGATGTTCTTGGCCCGAGTTGCTGGACCAAATCTAATAAAAACAACAACAATTGTTTGTCCAATCATTTAGGCTCACAAATTGTGCCCGCCCAAATCAACACTCACCGTCACCATCTTGCCCGCCTTTATGACTGTGCGAGAGTGCAATTTGAAGGTCACTTCTCGTGCACTCGCAACCGATTTCAGCTGCCAACCGCCAATGGCAATGTCCTCTGTGCCCTTGTTGCGCAGAGTGATGTATTGCCCGTCCTTGTCAACTTCCCCAATCTCCAGATCACCATTCGCATTACCAGTACTCTGAAATGTTTATATGTTAACAAAAAAGAGCAACTATTTTTGATGGTACCTTCCACGATTTGGACGTGTTGTCAAAGGTGCTCACGTAATCGTCCTGGTTGAGACGGCGTCGTTTGGTCCCACGACGGACAGTGGTCAGACTTTGGCTCTGGGTGAGAGGCGTCGACAAACGCGGACTCATCGGACGAGGACTGGCAATGATGTTACTCGCAGTGATGTTCTGACCGGCCGTCGACGTATTCGGGCTCGTAGACGGCGTGATGTTGAGCCTGCTGCGCCATTTTACATTAATTTTTAGGCCCGGTTCACTTCGTTACCTGGTTTCCTCCTGCTCCAGCAGTTTCTGGTACGCCTGCAACTCCATGTCCAGCTGGACCTTGACATCAAGCAAGTCTTGATAGTCGCTGATCATCAACGCAATTTCTTTTTGAAGCTGGGCAATTTGTTCGTCGCGCTGTTGGATGCGAATGTCTGCGTCGTCATGAGCACGTCGCAGTGCCGCCTCAAGATCCTTAAAAGAGTGTTCTTTTAATATGCTCAACAACGGAAAATTGTTCGCGCATTTTTTACCTTCACACGACGGTTCAGCGACTCGACAATGCCTTGATGGTCTTTTGCTCGCGTCCTCCAATTCTTTAAAACGAACACGCAACATGGACGCCTCTTCACGCGCATGCGCGGCCAAATCTCGATTTCGATTGGCGTTTTCTGCAGCCTCGCCCAATTTGTTGCGATACAACTCATCAACCTAAAAATAGGAAATCTAAATATGAACTTTTTATAATTCGCGCACTCACTTCAGCACGGTTTTGCGCAATTCGATTGTCGAAGTCGTCGCGTATTGATTGGAGCTGTTCTTGCAGCTTGGCCTGGTAGCGATGTTCAACCTCGTCGTTAAACGAAGTCATCTCTATTTGGCGTTTGCGCCGAATTTCCTCGATTTGATTGTTGTGACTGCGACGAGCAAATTCCAGGTCGTCCTTGAGAGTGTGCTGACGGTTCTCCAACTCAGTGCGCAACACCGACTCATCCTCCAGCTGCTGGCGCAACATTTCCACATTGTTTTCGAAATCGGCCAAATCATGTTTCAGTTGCTGAAACAATAGAAAATTAATTGTCTATTTTGGGCTTTTTAAACAAATTGCCTCATTTTCACGCTCCGCATTTGCACGAGCAGCGTCCGCGTTGTTGTAACGAGCGTTAATCTCTTGGACATCGGCCTGAGCCAAATTGCGCTCCCTCTCCGCCTTCTTCAAATCCTTTTCCAATTTGCCAACACGCGACTTCAATTCCTCAAATCCGCTCTGCGCTTTGTCCGTCCCAATTTGCAGTCTGAAAAGAGAACAAACAAACCAAATTTAACTGATCCTGAAAGCCAAGTTTTGACCGATCAAAGGCGGTGAAAGCTGTGTGTAGAAGAGAGACCGGACCATCCCAAAATTTGTTTTTCCGAGTTTTTCTGTGTGCTTACTTTGCCCTTTCGCGTGTCAGGAAGTCCACCTGCGTGCGAAGTTCATCAATTTTGATTTCGTAGCGAACCGACAAATTTTCCTTCTCTTTTCGTTCAACAACCTCAACATCATTAATTTGAACTTGCAGGCGCGCATTCTCCGTTTCAAGACTGCGCACGCGCTGAAATTAAATATGCTCGTAAAAGAAAAACAAATCATGTTTAAGTCATAAGAATCAACAAACCTCAATGTAACCAGCAAGACGATCGTTCAAATGAGAAAGATGATTCTTTTCATCTTGACGTGAAGAAAGGTGGTTTGATGAGTTGTTGATTGCTGAACCGTTACTGCTTAAAAAAAAGAACGTAAAATATATAGGCCAAAGTCAATGAACGTCAGCGAAATGGCAACCCAAATTAAGTAGCTTAGCTTGAAATGTGTCGAGATCCAGACCCCGAGATTTGGGGTTTGGATGTTGCAAAAAAGCCTATTTTTCTAAATGTTATTAGAATTTTCACCCGCTCTCGATGGTTTCATCAGCACTGGCGTCAATGTGAATAGCGGGCTCACGCTGCGATCTGGTGTTTCTTTTTGATTTTGAAGTCATTGTTTTTAATACATATGAAGCGCAACAAAATTAACTGTTGGTTTTTGAAAAATAGGAAATTAAAATAGAACCGAAATGCGCAACAAACTACATTTACAAAGGACAAGAGGTAAATTAGTTTTTGGACCATTGAGGAAAATGAAAAGAACAATCAATAAAGTGTATACCGACAGAATAGAAGAACCAAAATTTTCATAGCACTCGCAAAAACAAACAAATGTTAACTGTTGCATGAGTCAACAACGTTTGAAAGGCAATGTTAAAATGAGCAAGCAATTTAGACGGAAACCAATAGAAATAGAAAACCACTCGATTTCTATCGTTTGGGGGCCGGAAATGTTAAACAATCCTCTCTCTGCCTCCAAAATGTTCTCACTATTCAATGAAACTTCTCAAAATTAAAGCCGAAAAATGCCCGATTTTTCTGCAGCTTTATTTTGTTTTGGCGAGATATTTCAAATTTTCTTGCCAAGATCACTCACTATTTTTTTTAAAAAAATTTTCTAAATTTAATTTTTTTTTTTTTTTGCTCACACCGGAACTAGTCGAATTATGAATGTAGCACCGAATTATTCTTTACTTTTTTGCATTATTCTTTTTCTCATAAGCCATGTACAGTCAAAAGAAGCAGAAAAAGACGCGATAGACAAACCGAAAGGGCCAAAAGTGACTGAGAAGGTTGACCATTAAAGGGTTATTTGTTTTGTTACTGTCCTCAAAATTTAGGTTTATTTTGATATAAAAATTGGAGATGAAGATGTTGGAAGAATTGAGATCGGCTTGTTTGGCAAAACTGTCCCAAAAACGGTGGAAAATTTTGTGGAGCTTGCAAAGAAGCCAAAAGGGGTAAGTAATATTGTTTAAAGTAATTATTATTTTTTTTATAAATTTGTTTAGGAGGGCTACGCTGGGAGTATTATTCATCGAATCATAAAGGTTTCAAAACTAATAATTTAAGCATTCATTTATTTTGTTTTAAAGGATTTCATGATCCAAGGCGGTGATTTTACTAAAGGTGATGGCACTGGAGGCAAATCCATTTGGGGCGAAAAATTCCCAGACGAAAATTTCAAATTGAAACATTATGGCGCTGGATGGGTGAGTGTATTCAGAAACAAGTTTTTTGTTGTTGCCAAACTCTTGGAATTTGAGTTTTTAGCTGAGCATGGCCAATTCCGGTAAGGACACCAACGGCTCACAGTTTTTCATGTGAGTTTATTATTTGTGGAATTTGACGTTGTTAAAAACTGTTTTTTTTCATCTAGAACGTGCAAAAAAACTTCTTGGCTTGATGGACGTCACGTCGTATTTGGCAAGGTTCGCCATTTTGTAACCGTTTTTAGACAACAGTTTTTCATTCAGATACTCTCCGGAATGTCAATAATTCGACGAATTGAAAACACCAAAACATTGGCTGGTGACCGTCCTGAAAAGGACGTAACTATTGCTGCGGCAGGTGAGAAACTGATCCAAACTCCGATAATCTTTCGCAAGATTTAGGTCAGATTCGAGTGGTTGCGCCTTTTTCTGTTGATAAAGAAGACAGTAGAGATGAACTGTGACCATGTTCGTTGGAAAAGTGATTACTTAATAGTCTGATACAAACCATTTTCACATTTCTATACTTTTGCTGGAATGATTTATTCATGTTTTATAAAGGTTTGTTTGTTTTGCTCCACTCAAGCCCGGGGATTTATTATACTCGTCTTAGCTTACCCGGGTTTCTGTTTAAACAAAATAAAGTGGAGGGGCTGGTACTAAACTGCGTCTTGATTGATAAACATGGACAAATCCCCCAAAAAATTCCCTCACCCCTTTCCAACCAAGCACACAGAATTCAGTACTTTCAAACGAAATGTTTTTTATGATAGACAGCGATTACATTTTATCCGACATAGGGGCTAGGTTAGGTTATATAGATCACAAATAGAAAAACTGCCGGTTAGTCGTCTTAGAATGGAAAATGTTGCTCATATCTTATAAACCATCGCGAAGATAGAGCTCTTGTCAATACCAGAAGGGTAGCGGTCAGGTGGGAGGAGAGTGAAGCCGATGCATCTAAAAAACAAATCAAAACTTGAACTAAACAACAACAAAGCACCGGAGCGCGCGCGGAATCCCTTGGCATGGATTGATGTCAGATTTGTTGAAGCATGCCAAGATACGACGGACTTTCAAGTGTTCCTCACAGTACTCCAACAAGTCGACGAAATTTTCACGCTTAAAAAAAGTACTAAATAAAGAAATGGTTATAATTTTATATACCGATAGCGTGGACGAGAAAAGTTTTGATGGAATAAAGAGAGCTAAAGTGTTCTTCTCGGCTAAATGGCAACACCACCCCTCAGCAACATCTGAAAGTTTGATAAAAGTCGTAAGAACATAAAAACTGAACAAACTGTTCACTAAACCGGCCACAGCACTTCTATCTACATTTTCAATGTTAGCGATGTCAGGAGCACCACGTGAGGCCCGGGCAGTCCGGATTACAACTGAAGAAAAACATACAGCATTTACACATATTACGTGTGTATTAGGCAAACTTACGAATTACTCAACGACAGATTCAACGGTTTACTTGATAAAGTCGACATTTCGATGTTAAGCTAATGTAAAAGAGTTGCTGTAAAATAAATGAATGAAAGTGATGACATTACGTTATAATATGAAGAAATCGAAAACTGCTTAAGGTGTGACGCGGCAAATAAATGGATTTTTATGTTCCTTTTTAACGTGTGTATAATGTACGGACGGAGCTCATTGGGAAATAATCGATCCTTCGAGGGTACACCCAGTAAGCGAGTCCATTGGACATGAGAAACGAAAATATGAAAAGAACATGGAAAAGGGAGAGGATAGGAAGAAAAGAACATTTAAAGCGTGCTTGCATTATTCTCTTATCGTATTTCGCAGCAAAGGTGCACAATTTATGTACACACCACATACATATGTACAAAATCGGCTAATTCGATATGTCTGAAAAAAAGGGTTTAAGATTTGTGCTTACAGTGCAGTACAAGTCCAGCAGCTTGGCTAACGATTTTAAAAGACAAGTAAAAATCATCGTAATTTTACACAAATAAAATATTATAATTTGCTGAAATAGAACGGCACAAACGCCGACTCAGCAAACATAGGCTTAAAGCCGTGGCTTTTTTGTCCATTTGACTTGAGGAGAGTTTTTTATCCGATTGAGTCGTTGAATTCAATTTTTGTGCATTTGCTAGAACGCCAAACAAATCAAAAATTTTCAAATTATTAATTTTGGCATTTTGTTGTTAAGAAAAAGTGCATAAAATATTTGTTTGTTTTTTTCAAGGAAAGCGGTTTTGAAAGCAATTTTTATCCACGTGAAGTCGTTTTGAGTACAAAAATGCGTGACTTTTAAAATTAAGCTATTAAAATGCTGAAAGGAATTGGTTCGCTCAACTTATTTTCGAGCCCATCTGGTGAAAATGAATGTGTCCATTCCAGATCGATTGAAGTAAGTAATGTTCAATTACCATGAAAATGATTTACTTTTGTCAAAGGAACTGATTGAGACGAGCCTGGAGCATTTTGCTATCGATGACGCTGTTGTTCTGGCGGAGGCGTATTGCAATCGAGGTGTTCATTTGCGCCGCTAACCCTTGGTTGTACCACCCCCGTAATTTAGTTGGTTCTGAACGGTCGCTGCTTTTATTGGCGCATTGTTTAACACGAACACAAAATCTCGAGAGTGCTTACCATTTCTTGAAACTGTCCAATCCCCAATCGATGAAAATGGCCAAGTCGCGCTATATGTTTGCCCTGTGCGCATTTGCACAAGATCGGTAAGTGTTTCATTGTTCTTCCGCTGTCAGAAACAATATTTTTAAAGTGATCGGAATTTTTGTCGAATAATTTAATTGCGAAATTATGGTGCTTTTTTTAGTCTACAGGAAGCTGAATCAATGCTTCGGGATGATAAAGTCGTTGACAAAGTCGAGTTACATCCCGTTTTTTTCGGCACAAATTCACTCCCTTACGCGCATTCACTTTTGGCAAATATATTACGGTAAGTGACGTTTAAGTTCGAGTCAAAAAGCGATTTGGCAGGAAAAAATAGCCGGTTTCGGGTCGGAAAATACATGCATTTGCAATGAGAAATAGCCTTATACTAATTTGTTTTGGGGGAATGCGTGCGCATGTTTTTTGTTGTCATTGTCAACCCTCAAAAGTTAATAAATATTTTGAATCAAACTTTCGCATTAAGGGAGACAAACCGAGTCGAGTGCGCAAAATCACATTTTGCAAATTCAATTCGAAATTGTGCTATGCTGTGGTCTTCGATTCGATCTTATTGCGAGGTACACTTATTCCATTTCAAAGGACTTTTCTACATAACGCAAAATCCTGATCCGATTACCCGGATTCAGGATCTGGATCTTGCTTAGTTCCGATAGCAATTTTTGTTTTGTTTTATATGTTCTTTATTCCTTTATCGTTTCAGCTTGGCGGAGAATCTGTTCGTGACCATATGCAGCCATTAGTAACATTAGTATCAACAGAAAACGCGTTGAGAAAAGTTTGACAATGTTCACACAAAACTTAATTTGGTTTTACATTTTTAGAGTGTTTCTGAAGAGAGGCAAGCCCAGCAAGAGGATTATGTGATGAGTACACCGGTCGCAAAAGCGAAAGCCGTCGAGGAACGGCGGCGAGCCTTCACTCCCGAGAGGAGAAGGTTCAGGCTCAAATGACAATGTTAGCTTTTATCGAAGACACACAGAGCCACCAGACTCCGTTCCACCGCTTCTGATGGCCGATTTTTTGCGGCCCGTACTCTCTCGACCGCCTTAAGGGCAAGCGAAAATTCACCACTGACCAGGCTTAACAAAGTGAACACGGAGGCAGCGCTGAAGCAGGCGATCATTGCTCCACTAATTGAGTCAAAGCAATTGGAGGTGGGTGGTGGGGGGCAGGGATGGTGGAGAACAACCCAACAAATTCATGCTCAATGGTCACCACCGGAGAGATTTTGCGCTTTGTACTTAGTTTTTCATTCCCCATTAATGATCTGCCCTTTTTAGACCAATCATAATCTTTTGGGGAAGTTCAGCAGTGCCGATAAATGCCACCAAAAAAAAAGATCAAAAATCTTTTTCAGGACGGTGATGAACACGAATTGAGCAACAAGAGGATAACACGTCGAGCGGCGGCGGCTGCCGCTGCCGCGGTTTCTAAGGAAACAACAAACCATGAACATTGGCCAGACTTAATACACCGTAAGGATTTGTGTTTATTTTATACAATTTTCTGACTTAAATGTTCCATCATTTTAGACGAATTTGCTGGATGGTTTGTGCAATTGGCCGTTGTTCAAGAATGTCTTTCACGTTTCCGCTCGTCCGAGGCGTTGGCTATTCTTCAGGAGTTGAACCCGTTTCTTGCCCAATTGCCCCTTTCATTGGAACTCCGTGCGCGCATTTTCTTCGAAAACGGAGAGTATAAAAGATCATGCGAGGTGAACATTCTCAAGCCATGCAGAAATCAGCAAATTGGCGGAGATTTGGTCAACAAATGTTTTTACTTTTCCTTTAGGTCTTCGAAGAAATACGCCGTCTTTATCCCCGTCATTTGCATGGGATGGAAATATACAGCACGGCACTTTGGCAGCTCCACGACTCGAAGAAGTTATCAGCACTCGCATCGAAAATGGCCGAAATTGCAAGAAATCAACCACAAACCTGGTGTATTGCAGGGAATTGCTTCAGGTGAATAAAGTGAAACGTTAATTAAATTTCAATTTTATAATTTGTTTTTTTTTTGTTAAAGCGTTGAGAAACAACATGAAACGGCAATTGGTCGGTATAAAACAAATAAGACGTTAGCATAATAAGTGAAATATTTTGCTTTTGAAGAATGTTTGGAACGAGCAATTCGTCTCGACCACCGTTTTGCTTATGCATATTCACTGCTCGGCCATGAGCTCATTGATATGAATGATTTTGGCCGTGCAGCACAAGCCTTTCGAAAGGCCGTTCAGTTTTCGCCCAACGACTATCGGGCGTGGTACGGTCTGGGCCTGGTGCATTTCAAGGTCAAACTGATGGGCAACAACTTTTTCTGTGTGTATTTATATATTTTGCTGGTTAAGGAGGAGCAGTTGCCAATGGCCAAAATAAATTTGCTTCGTGCAGTGAGCATCAATCCAAACAACAATGTCCTCCTGTGCCAATTGGCCGTCATTGAGCAGGCTCTTCACAACAGTGACACGGTTGGTGGTTAATTCAAAGTTTTAAATTTAGACAAAAAATAAATAAACGGGTCATGATGATTCAGGCAATGCAATACCTTGAAAGTGCTCTCAAACATTCACCAAATAATGTGCCGTGTCGATTTCACAAGGTCTGAATGTTTCGAAGTCGGGATTAGGTTAAACACAAGATTGTCGTGTTCCTGGGGCATTTTTGGGAGGGAAAGGCTTACTTTATTGGGATTTTTTTATGCGAATTTAAAATTAACGAACAAACAAAAAAAGAATGACGGACAATTTAGGCCAGATTGCTGTTTGACGTTGGCAATTACGAGGCCGCACGGGTGGAGCTGGAGGAGCTTCGAGTTTTGTCACCCGACGAGGCGCACGTTTTCTTTTTGTTGGGCCGTGTCAACCGAAAATTGGGCAACACACATTTGGCACTGCTGAATTTCAGGCACCGTTTTGTGGCCATTTTAATTTTTCACATAATAAAATAAAATTGAAATTGAAACTTCCTGCAGTTGGGCAACGGAAATTGACCCGCGAGGGGAACAGAACAATTCGGCGTTGACACAAGACAAGGGCCCCTACGATGATGAGCCAATTTGAAATGTTTGTGATTGTGTCATTGCCAGTGTAATATTTCTTATTTTGCTCATTTGTTCACATCTGTGTTTTCAGTTTTCCAATGAAAATATATTATAATGTGTGTGTATGTGTGCGTTTACCCATTTCTTTGATTGCTGTTTCATTCATTATTTTTGGTGGAGAATGATCGAATGATTCGTCCCGTCGTTTTATGCCAATTAAATGCGTTATGCATCCGCTTTTATTTTATTATTTATCACTTATATTATACATATGTATTGGCCTTTTGGACTTGTTCTCGCCATGCCTAAAAATATGTCCCTTATTCGAGCAGTAGAGATTTTGGATATGTGCTGCAATTCCTTGTGAATTGTCAGTTTCGCTTTCAAGCCGAACCGAAAGTTTTTCGTTTTGTTTAAACTGAGCATTTTGGAAATCGATAATGGGCGTTTTTTTTAAATTTTAAAAATATTATAATTTGACTAAAAAATTAGTTTGGAAATTGGATGTTGTTTGGGTTCGTTTCTTTCCTGAACGACATGTAAAAAAGTTTCCTTTCATTAGCGTAATCGATTTTGGGTTTTTGTCCATCGCTCGCTGTGCTCTGTAAGTTGTAGGTGGTAGTGAGAGCACACTGACAGACACTTACAAATTTGACATGATCAATGACCATTTATTCTTCATTTTACTATACTTATATTTACATTTATTACGTTAACTGTTTCAGTCACAAGGTTCACTTATTAATCCTCCAACATGGTTTACGGCTATGGTAACAAAGTGGTTAAATCGCTTATGTTCTTCACGAATTTTGCAATTTTCTTTCTCGGTGTTCTCGTCTTCACATTTTCTCTTTGGGTAGTGTTTTCTTTCCAAATTTATTTGTTCTTTTTTTCATTCAATTTTAGGCAAACTTGGACCAGGACTTTTCTTCACATTTGCGAGATTTTGCGGAGCAAGCAAAGATTGACGAACATTTTGTGAATGAACTCGCCCAGGTAGGAGCCTAAACGTTTTTTGATCGAGTAGAGGCTAATTCATATTCATTCGCAACCCGGATTTGGTTTTAAATTTTGTATTGTTAAACCGGTACCGCAATTTTGATCAGAAATTCCGTCCCCGCTTAATTCTATTGGAAACCTAAAACATTTTTGTGGAGGGAAGGCAATCTCAACAAATAATTTATTCATTTCTTAATTCTTTCAGTATGAAGCATCGCTTTGGGTTTGTTCTGTTGTTGGATTGAGACTCAGAATATGAAAGCATAATTTTTAGATTTTGGTTGCTGTCGGCGCCCTGCTTCTCGTTGTTGGATTTTTGGGATGTTGTGGAACTGCTTGTGAAAGCAATGTCCTGCTTACTCTGGTAAATTCTGTTTGCTTCTCCCTCATTTTTTATTGTAGTTGTTGTTGTTGTTGCTATTAACAAAATTTAGTATTTTGTGGTCATCCTCATTTTGGCCCTCGTCGAGTTCCTCACTGTCCTGGCGATGTTCACCAACCGCGCGGAACTGTTCGAGTCCGTGCACAATGCATTCATTGAGAGCTCAAAAACTTCGGACGGTCGGCGCAACCTCAAGCCCATCCAGACCGCCTTGAACTGTTGCGGGGCCACCGTTGAGAGTCAACATTTCTATCTGACTGAGGGACTTTGCACCGGCGCACTGCGCACCGCCGTAAGAGACCGAACGCAAAATTAGCCGTCGAGACAACGACTGTTTTCACGTTTCAGGATGATTGCTATACGGTTTTGGCCGCCAAGCTGAACAGTGATGCCGTGCTGGTCAGTGCTGTTCTGCTTCTGCTCGCTCAGTTCTTCTCCATGTTTTTCTCATGCGTTCTCTGCAAGGCGTTCCGTGAGCGCGGTCCTATTTATTTTGTTTGATTTTATTTTACAACAATTTGTGTAACTTTTTTTTTTAAAGAACTCTCGCATTTATTTGTTTTCTTGCCATTAATTCATTTCCCTGAAAACGCATTCGAATTTATGAGATGGCTTTTTTTTTGTTTTGTTTTTTGTCTTTGTTTTACTTATAAGCAAACAAACATTTTTGAACCACACCACTTACTTAACTCTGTTATTTTTTTAAAACGTAACGCTGACACCGCCAACATCTGATAAATAATAATGATTAATTCAATGTGATAATACACAATTTGCTTAAATATTGGCGGTGTCACTTTACTTAATTCATTCCAATTTTAATCATTTAAAGTTTTAAGTTAATAAATAATTTTCTTTTCTTTTTTTGGGATGGCTTTATCGAAAAATATCTATTCTCGCGTGTGTTAGGCAGATTACATTAAAAAATTAGCCATTAGAGGATATTAATGTTCTATCGGTTGGTTGCTTCTTCTCCGTAATTTTGAGAGCAAAGCAAAAACACGCAATCGATCAGTTTGGTTGGTGGGTGGGTTGGTGGTGGTGCGTTATGGTCGCGCAGCTGCTGAAAGACTCGATTTGCTCACAGAGTCTACACAATTTATACATATATAGCAGCAGCAGTATACACATGTGATGATGATGATGATCAAATGATGATCACATACTGACACGTGAAATTTGCTGTGGGGGTTGGGAAGGATTGGACGCGCGCAGACAGAAAAAGAAGAAAAGGGAGCCGACGTGGAGCGGTCGCGCTGCTACGATTTTGAAAGGAGCAAGAAGGAATAAAACAAAGGGAGGGAGGGGGGGGGGAATAGACGTGAAGTGGGGGGAGGGCAGGGGAGGGGGGGGGGGGGAGAGGGGAGACACTTCAGTCAGTAAGTAGCCGCCCCTCTACGCCCGCACAAATTGTGCAGCGGCTGCTGGGGGGCTAAATCCAGAATAAGACGGACGGACGGACGGCTAAAACGGAACTGTGAGGGGGCAAAGTCTATAACACATACATATGTACATATTTGTTGTTACTCGTAAACAATATTATGTATTGTGAATAAAATTGTGTATTATTTGTTTACGTGTTTACCTATATGTATTGAGAGCATCTATGTACATACCTATACCTACCACTACAAATAAAAACAAGAATTTATTAAACAAATTTATTATGTAAATATTTATGAATAAAATTGCCATTTAATGAATAAAGCCTCCTGTCTATGTTTAACTGTCATCTTTTAGCATGCTCATCAGCAGATCAAAATTTGATCGCCACAAATTTACTTATGTTCCAAAGTGCTGCAACAAAAAGTGCCTTTCCCTTCTTCTCCTATTCCATTTCCCCTCCGTTTTGTCCGTTCACATTTTTATTTGTCGTCTTTTTGCTGTTGCCAATTAACAACGCCTTCACTGACAACAGCAACTTGTTGGGGGTGGACAACGAATTTTCCGCTGATGTCATTTCCCAAGCGTTTGTCCAGACCGGCTCGGAGCTTCACTACTTCCGAGACATTTCACATCAACAGGACGGTGGACCAACTTTCTTGGCATCGTCTGCAAATGCCAACAAACTGAACGATGGGTACGTGTTGTGCTGTGTTAATTTTTGAAAAAAAAAACAAAAAATTATTCAGGCTGGAAGCGGAGAATAACGCCGGGAAAAAGAAATTGTTCGAAGCGGAGTCAACCGATTTTGGCCAAAGCGTTTTGGGGGTCAGTGAAGGGTTTCCAATCGTTGAAATGCGAAAGCGATTGGAACACGAACTTCAACATGTACACCAACAACAACAACATTTCTTTAGGTCCCTGTCCAACGTCGCGTGTTTTTGTCCAATCCCGGCGACAAGAACCTCATCATTTCAGCAATAACAAGCTCTTCAATCAGTTTCCATTGCTCTTTTGTGGAACAAAAAGTGGGTAATTTTAAAGGTTTTAACTTTTTTTTGCGGATATTTAAATTCCAATTACTAGTATATATAAAATGAAATTCAGTCACTTGCGCCGCAGCAACAAACTTTTTTTCGAGTGTTTTTTCTTCCTGTTCTGGAACATTTTGGACTTCAACAGGAAGTGATCAAAGTGCACACTTCGGTCGGAACCTTTTCTCATCGAGTTCAGGGCGAATCTGTTGGAAATCCCTACCGGATACGGTGGGAATATTTTTAAATAACAATAATTGCAATCGAACATTTGACAACAATTCCATTCATTAAAGGTCTTTCCTGGGCATTCGTCTGCCATTGAATGCCACCTTTTCGGCACCGTTTACTCTTCACAATCCACATCCCAAAACAATGATACTTTCGGAATTGTTTGTCAGCGATTGCAATGTCAGAATTGAACTGAACGATGGCACTTTGGTGTCGAAGAAGCAGCGTACTGAGGACGACAAAAAAGAGCCAATCCATTGGGTTAGTGTTACTTGAATAAGCCTATTTTTGTGTTAGTGTTCTTGAATAAGCCTATTTTGTGTTAGTGTTCTTGAATAAGCCTATTTTGTGTTAGTGTTCTTGAATAAGCCTATTTTGTGTTAGTGTTCTTGAATAAGCCTATTTTGGGTTAGTGTTCTTGAATAAGCCTATTTTGGGTTAGTGTTACTTGAATAAGCCTATTTTGGGTTAGTGTTGTATTTTGGGTTAGTGTTACTTGAATAAGCCTATTTTGGGTTAGTGTTGCTTGATTAAGCCTATTTAACTCTTTCTGTTTAGCGCTTTCGGCCATTTGAAACGAGAGAAATTGGCAAGACAAAAGTGCTGGGCAATGTCGAGCGCAACAGCACATCATTTATTGTGGCAAAAATGCGAAAAATGGGCCAACAATCGTCCAATGCTCAAAGCATGCCAATCGCAATACACAAGAAGCCTGAACTGAAAGAGGAGCCTCTGGATCAACTGCTAATATTTGCGGTTGGAGTGCAGGTAATAATAAATTTTAAAAAAAGGCAAACTTGATTATTTACAAATTAAAATGTACACACGCGCTGTTTGTTTTAGGTCTCCCGCCGTCGAGACCTATTCCCGACTGTTGATCTACTCGATTTTGGCCTTGTCCAGGCGGGCGGCCAAATCCGTCCGTTGACGTTCAGCGTGTACAGCTCGCTGGAGCGTGGTGTTGAAATAGAATCGGTTTATGTTGGAAAGCAGACGCGGGGCGTGTACTTGCAGTTCGAGTCACGACCGCCCATATCCATCAAAGGCGGCGCAAAGGGTCAACCAGGTGGGCAACCAGTTCATTTGCATTATTTTTTTGGCCATTTATTGTTGTTGCTGATCTTTTGTCAGGCTTGCCCATAACAGTTGCAAGTGTGAACATTGACACACGTCAACCAAATCTTGCGGAATTGAGAGATGCTGAGGACGAAGGAGCTATCAAAGACAGCACCGAGCAGCAGTTGGAACAGCGTGGACGGGAAGGCTCCGATGAAAACAATGAAATAGTCACTGTTCGGCGTGGGACGGTGGTGGCCGAGACCAGAGGCGGCAATTACAAAGTGTCCATCCCATTCCGAGCAGTCATTTACCGGGGGTAATTTGGCAGGAGGAGATGAACACAAAGGGTGATTTTGATTGACAAACACATTTCAGGCAGTTGGAGCACGACATGGAAGCCACAGCCTTCCACCAGGCCTTGGACCCGGTCGTTCACAGAGAAGTCACCATCACAAACTCGTTGCCCTTTGGACTGGCCATTTGGGGTATCAAATTGGCGAGGAACGCCAAAGACGCGTTTCAAGTGAGTCAAAAAATTATCGGGTTGGTTGGAACGGCTACCAACCCGGTCCTCTACATCGACTCGTTCCCTTTTTAACGAGTTGATGGGGAAGAGTTAATATTTTACCGATTGGTTGTCCATTTGTTTGTCATGTCAGCCCCCAAAACAATTGTTCAGGCCTCACTCGTCTCCGATCCTGCGGTCGTCCTCTTCCCGGGCCAGTCTCTGCCCACATTTTTGCTCACTTACCTTCGCAAGCAGCCCATCAACTTCTCTTCCAAAATCATACTTAACACCAATGTTACAACTTACAAATTTCCGATCGTTGTTTTTGGTGGTGATCTTCAGGTAGTAACGAATTTTTTTTTACATTTTATACCCTCTTCAATTTTGTGTTTAAGATACGTCTTCACGCACAAAAACAAAGTGAATTCGATTTTGGTTCTGTCGGATGGGATGAGCGCCGGACTATCCTGGTATATCAATGAACTCCTCAAACACATAAAAGTTGTTATTTGTGCGTCGCCCTTTTCAGTTCTCACTGTCCAATTCGAACCCGGTCAGTCTGAGGCTCAAACGGCTCCATGTCCCGTTCCCTAGCCTTACTGTCGCTGTCGTTCATTGGCGTGCACAGGTTGGAACACGACAATCAAGCCGTAAGTGTTGGACGATTAGTCGAACGCGCGTCTCCAGCCAATGTCAGCAGCAGCAACGGCGGCCGATGGGCTGAGGTGAACTAATCTAATTTTGACGGCATTTTGTTTGGCAAATGCCGTCCTTCTTCGCCTAGGGACTCGACTTTGCACTTCCTGCGCACAGCCTCGCGCTGTTCAACATGACTCTTTCCGCGCCTTCTCAGCACCGTAAAACTCTCCCGTCCAGCGGCGTCAACACATTTCAATCTGCAAACACAGTTCGCCACCCATGAATTTCCGGTCAAATTCGAGCTGGTCGATTACCATTTGGAAAGTGTGCCTTCTGAAATTGTCTTCCGCGACGCTTTTATTGGAACTGTTCAAACACATCCGATCAAGGTGTTTTTTTCATCATTTTCAGAAAATGTAACAATTCACTTTTTCGTTTTCAGTTCTTTAACACATTTGCGGACGATCTGCACATTCACCACATTTCCATCACGGATGATGATGATCCACGGTTTCAGCTGTACCATCAACCAAATGTTTCCGTCACAATGCGGCGGACAATTCCGTCAAAATCCCTTGTCACTGTGGCGAATGTCGCTTTTGTTCCTGGCTCAACATGTCCACAACATTGCTACTTGGGTGGGCTTGCATTTACAATTAATTAACAAAAATTGAGTGTTTTGTTTTTGCGCTTTCAGGCATCCAACTGGACACCAGTGAGGGCCAATGGTTCGCCTACGGCATGAAACTTCCACAAAATTTGGCCGAAATTGACCATTACCTTTACATGCGTTTGAGGAAGGAATGGTTGTCGATGGGTGACAAAAGAGTCGTGAAAACGCACTTACGCATGGACACGGACAAAGTGAAGGGCGTCGAAGTGCCAATTGAGGGACATTTGGTGAGAATTGGGAGAATATTTTTGTGGGAGTTGTTCAAATTTTTTTCAACAAATTCAAAACGTTCAAGAAATTTTTTTGTTAGGTTTGGCCGCGGTTGCTGAGTCATTCCGTTGTGCACTTTCCTCTCACCGCTGTATGTTTTTTGTTTATTTGACTAATCATTTAAATTATTTAATTTCAGGTTGGAAACTTTACTATTGTCAATTTGACCCTTTCGAACCCGACTACGGTACTCTCCTTATTTTTGCATAAATTAATCCATTTTAAATTAAACAGAATTCTGTCATTGTTCAACTTCTGCCGCTGGTCATTTATCCGGACGCGGAATTTTTCTTGGACCTTTTTCGTTCTGAACTTCCGGTTCCGCTCGCTGACCCTGTCGAGATAAACGAAACGTTGATGTTTTCGTTGCGGGACACCGAATTATTCACGCTACGACCAGGCAGTCCAGTGCCACAGTTTCGTGAAGAAGTTGAAGCAATTTTGGGCGGGCCGGTGCCGAGGTTTACCCAAACTTTGTTGCTGAGGCCCGGCATGAGCACCCGAATTCGCATTGGTTTTCTGCCCAACGATTACGCTCTCCACTCGTCACTGTTGCTGATCCGTAACAATTTGACCGCGCTGGAGCCGGTTGTGCTCTATGGACGTGGCGCAAAAATGTGAGGAGTTTGTCTCATTTTAAGCTCTGATCCGATGGGATTTGACCCCCTATTAATTATATAGGCACATGGACATCGACAACAAAACGGCCAGGTCTCAACCGTTGCTTTTTGAAATTTTACCGCAACATTTGGCGGACTGTGCCAACCCACGGCGCCAATTGCACAAATTGCCGACGACGTTGACCGTCCGGCGGTCATTTGTGGTGCGCAACAGTGGCGAAGTGAGTTGTTGGAAATTTGGTCCCTTAAACGTTTCAATAATTATTTATTTGTTTAGGTCAGCTTCAGCGTTTTCAACATTTCCATTAGTAATACGCCATGTGAAAACCGGGGTTTTCGCGTTTTGAATTGTGATCGTTTCCGATTGGAACCTAATGAGACCATTTTGTTGGACATTGCGTAAGTTTTGATTATTGGATCATAGATGCGCAACGGGGGGGGGGTCGGCTTGAGCGCTGCGAAGTTGCCAATAGAGCGCCGGCGCTCAAATGGCAGGCCAACTGAGCGCCAGTCGTGTTTTTTTCGGGCGATTTTTGCAATACTTTTTAGGCAAGGCGGCGGGCGGGTCGGCGGTGCCGATAGGCGCCGCCGTGAAAAATTTTGAATTTTAGACTCAATTTGTTAACAGATTTGCGACCAAAATTTTAAAAATCGGGTCATTTTTTGAGGCTTTTAGGAATAAGAGGGGTCCGGCGGCGCCGATAGGCGTCGCCGGAAAAATTTGTTGAGGTTTTTGACTCAATTTGTTAAGAAAATTGGTCCAAAAATTACCCTTGCGATGTTAAAAATGTTGATGATTTGGAGACTGAAGAAATCGACTTCGCAAATCTTTTATGCGATATTCTGTTGTTGATTTTCTTTAATTTTTACTACTTTACGCTAAGAAAAAATTTCTTTTTCAAAATTTTTGGATTTTGGTGCGAAGTTGCTATAGTGGGGAGTGCCCGAGTGCGGCGATGGGGGGGGGGTCTGACCCCCCCCTTGCGCACCTATGTATTGGATTTAAAATGACCATTTAAATTACTTTTTTTCATCTTTATCAAATAAAAACAGTTATTTCTTTTTGCCAGGTACACACCCGACTTCTTGCTGTCCACTAACGAAGCCACATTGCAGCTATACATGCACATGAACGGAACGCCGTGGTCGTTCGACCTGGTGTCCACCATCCCTCCCCATCTGCTCTCCGTTTGTCATGCAGCACTGCCACGTCCGCCCTTCGAGAGCATGATGTACTACACGTGTGTGCTTGCATTAACGTGAGCGGACGGGGCGAACTTGGGCTCTTCAAGAAAATGTTTCCTACTTTTTTCTTCTTAAGCTTTTGTTTCATTTGCGTGGTTTCTTGCGCTTATTTGGAGGGCGACCGCGTCATCTCCTGTGCCTATCGACAACAATTTGCAGTGCATTGTCATGACGAAAAAACGGCTGTCGATTTGGACGCATCAGTGCCGGACGAGCAGAACAGCGTGTCGTCGTCGACGGGGACGACGGAGGACGAAGTTCCCTCTCGGAAAACACAATTTTCTTCAGGCGGCACAAGACGCAGGGCCCTTGAACAAGTAAAACGCATCCAAACATTTTCAAGCAGCATTCCTGTTTATCTCTATCCATTCTGCAGATTGTTCTGGCGGACATTGAACTGTATTCTGTGGGTGTTCTCATATGTGTGGCCGTTGGTTCGCGGGAGCAACAAACAGTCGGTTGCTCGAAGAAAATCTCGAAAAGGTGAAGCGAGAAAGGCTCAACAACAGCAACAACAACATCAAACAATGGCAACAACTGTAGTCGACAATGAAAAATCAAGCCTTCGTCAATCATTTTCGGAAGGGTTGGTCGACGGAACAGAAGATGGAAAGGCCGAGGAGGTGGACGATGAAATGTTGACCAGCAGGCACGTCTCGGACGAGATTGCGCAACATCCAAAAGACCCGGAACAAATCAACTTCAACTTTCCCCTGCCGCCGCATTTGTCCAACACCAACGTGCTGGACTCTGCGAACATTGTGTGCGATGACGAATTGCTTGACTTCACAGACCCGTACCTCTTCATGAAATTGTTCAGAAACATTAATTGGGGTGAATCTAATGCACTCCCCCCTCATTTTAGCCGCTCCTTTTTGAATGCTGAGAAGTTGTCGTTGGGCGCAGAGTGTACGGGCGGACAGCGACACAAGCATTCACTCAGTAGCAGTACAACAACAAGTGAAACTCAGCAGCAGCCATCAAATGGGACCAGGTGCGTGTACCGCAACTGCATGGATGGCTTTATCATGGTAATGTTTTCTTTTTAGAGCAAGAATTCCAAGGAAAAAGAAAGCTGGGAAGAAGAGAAATAAAGCGGACGAAGGCGAAGAAGTTCGATCTGCATCAGCATTGGAATTAAGAAAAACTTGCTGGGTAAGGAGCCAGAACGCCAACGAAATGCGCAAGGACTAAAATCAGCAGAGCTGTCCTCGTCCACCACGGGCAGTGATGATGGCGAGAATTTGTTGATGGCATTGGATGAAAAGAGCGATGAGAAAGGGGAAACAACGAAGAAGACGCAGAGGACGACGACGGCAAAACGTACAGGGAAAGCTGACGCTGTTTATGTCAACGAAAAGGGTGCCGGGGGATAAACGGCACGGAAAAAGCCCTTCTGCTAGCTCTTCGCATGTCTCCTCCTCATCACTCCGGTGCGTGTCTTTTTTAGGAACAACAACAAAAATCAGGCTTTATGAATTTAATTTATATAATCAATGGGAAACATTTTGTGATTTAGAACGGCCTCAAATTCGGCAGACAAAATGCCAATGACGACAAACAAACACACAAAGGCAAAAACTGTTGAAGAAGACCAAATGATTGTGCCGTCGTCGTCCATTTCGTACGCTGACCGTCGACGAATAATGGACGGGGAGAAGAGAATGATATGCACGGAGGAGCGGCCAGAATGGTTCAACAGATTGTTCACAAAGGGAATTGCTGATGATGAGGATGAGAAAGCGGGGGGCAACAATCATGACGAGCAGCAGCAGCAGCAACAACCCAATCTCTACTTTCAGCAACTACATGAACAACGACCGCCTCCAGTATATAAAGATGATTTTGGAACAGAATTTGTTTGGAAACAGCTTCATTCGACCAAATTCCGTTTTGAAGACAATGAGGAAGAGGAGGTGGAGGAGGAGGAGGATGAGTTGGCAGTTCGATGCGCCGGAAAATGATGATGCCGAAATGATATGTGACGATGGTGCGGGTGCGGACATGGACAGCAGCGATTCGAGTGCAGCACCGGAGTGGGCGGATCAAGCAATAGCTGATTTCACAACCGGTATGCGAGGGCGGGTGGGGGGATTACTATTAAAGTGAGGACGATCGAGATTTTCGATCGTTTAATTTTTTTGAGATTCAACATTTATCGAGATTCTCGATCGGTCCTCAGGTCCTTGCTCCAGATATTATAAGCTTTATTTACTTGTTCCAAACGGTCTGTCAACGGAAGGAATTACCTATTTAAGTAAACGTGGACGACGACTTCTTTGATTTGGCCAACCAATCAGCCGAATTTTTTGATCAAATTTCAAACGACGGTTGTTCTACTTCTCTCCAGTCGGTCAGGGATCTTCCAACGGACACGGACACGTTCACACCTTCGAACCAATTTTTTGGCGTCATTGGGTCAAAAATTGAGAAGAGAGAGAACACTGATGCGATTGTACGAGACAAAAAGCTGGAAACTGAGGTGAGAGAATTTGACCAACGGAGCATTTTTAAGAGAAAATATTTTGCTAATTTATTGAATAATCAAAAATATGCACTCGGTTTAAATTTCGCTAACTTCCTTTTTTTGTAAAGGATTTGAAGACCCAGCATATAATTGATACTCTTACGCAAGAATATCGGGAGAAGCTCACCAAAGTGTTGAACAGCGCACGGAATCCAATGCTCGACATCCATCAATTGTTGGGTAAGTACCTGCGGCTTAGTTAATTCAAGCGGGACTCGGGTTTCATTCATAACGAAATTGGTACACTTTTTCACAAAATTTTCTCGACGATCTGAGTTCTGCTTCATGTTGGATTTCTTGGAGGTTTTGTTTCAATTAGAATTTTATCGTATACCACCTATATTTTCAATAAAATATTAGAAGTTTGCAATATTGTTTCAGATGATTTGAATCTGTCGCCCTCCGCGTGTAAATTGACACTGCCGCCGGACTTAACTTCGGGCTGTGGACTGATTGAGACAAAACCGACGGGAACTGCTGCAGATAACCATTTGAACACGACGAACATGGGAAGAAATGTTGGCACCACCACCAGCAGGCTTGGCGAAACCACAGAATTGCAAGGAGTGCAACAGAGAAAGAGAAAATCTCCGGGAAGAGAGCTCAGCGAGCGGCTGAGAAATGCTGTTGATGAACCAAAAAAGGAGAAGACGGACGGAGCACCATCACCCCTTCCCAATTTCGACATTCTCTTCAACATCGAAGACCCCATTTGGAAACCCATCGGAGCAATCGACGAACGACTCAGTTGGCCAGCACAATTCATGAACAAAGAAAAAAAGACGACAAAAAAGCAGAAAGATGACAAATGAAAAAAAAAAAGATCCAAATCATTTGAAAACATTATTTCCGGGAGAATTGCGATAAAGAATGCATCCGCAATAGAGCAAAGAATGCTTTAATCAAAACACTAAGCAATTGGTACCAGCTTGCAAATAATTTTCTGGCGTCGACCCTCTTTGTTTTTCGATCACCCCCCCCCCCCCCCAATTCATTTATTGTTGGACCACCCCCCCCCCCCCCAATTCCATTATCCCTGCCACCAACTTGAAAACGAGAGAAAACCTTCATATGCAAATGGCACAAGAAAGACACAATAAAAACAGAGATCGTTCCATTTACAATATTTTCAAAAACACAATAAACAAAATGAAGGCAAAGTGATGTAAATTAAAAATTGCATAAACGAGCGAGATCAGATCACATCAGTGCTGTCTGTGTCCCCAATACGCCGCCTCCGCTCACGAGTTCAGGATCCATTGGTTTTTTGCCAGAATTTCGGGCCTCCGTTCGCCGTAGTCGTAAAGCAATTCTTCGCCTATGTCGATGTCGCGTCTGGCCACGAGGATCAAATGAAAATCCGAGCACCCAAAGTCGGCGACCTGACAAAATTACGCCAACGACATTCCATTGCTTTGTTTCTGTTATATCAAAACGCAAACAACTCACCCGTGTCTTCAGATTTGGCTTCAAGTAGCTGTGATTTATCAACCGGCCCTTGTAAGAGCTCTCTGTGGTTGCATCGACACAAAATACTGAAAAAAATATAAAAATGTTCATAATGCAAAAAGCATCGCAATTAATTCGTATGTGTTTTAAACGTTATTTTACTTCCGATCCGAATCCAAGACAGCGAGAAAAAAAAACGTTGGGGTAAAACCTTAGGCCTAATATTTTTGGATTGGAGCAATTCGGACGAACGGGCTTTTTCGAGCCGATAGCCCGCTTTCTAAATCCAGAAATCAGTTGATAAAAATAGTGTTAAAATTTGGGAGCCATAACCAAAGATTTTTTTCTACCATTGTCCCGGTGCCGGAAGTAATACATGAATGAGCCGACATTTTCATCACAAGCATAGCCTTGTTCTCGGGAGTGGGCAGTTTTAATGTTTATTATGTCGCCTAATTTGAAAAAAGTGTAAGAAAAAATTCATATAATGGACGAACCTTTGTATTCTACAACAAATTCGCCCCGTTGAAAACTCTTCAGTGCGCGAACGCTACGGCCTTTGACGGGACATTGAAAGACTTCCAGATGGGACTCACTGACACCAGTATCGATGAAATACTTGATCTGCTTCATTTTGAGATCCTTAAGAATTTTTTTATAAATCAAATACTATAAAGCATTGCTGTCTTATGTTATTTGTTCAGAATTATGCAAGAAATTCGAAAAAAAACTCTGTAACATTAAACATAATTTGTTGGTAATTTTGTTGCAAAAACGGAAAAGCACATGTTAATAAAAAACAAAACCAACAACCTCAATTTCCTTTGTCGTCATGCGTTTGCTTCGACGTATGGGGAAGTAATTTGTGATCAGGGCATTCTCCGGCGTTGGCTCCTTCAGTTTTTTTTGCTTGGCCTCTCTTTTCGCTTCCAAATTTTTTTTCTTTTCTTGCATTTTTTTTTTTGCTAAATTTCAATTGAAAATTTCTTGACTTTCGTTAAAAAACATAGGGGATCAATTTTAGGAATTAAATATTGCGATACAAATCAAAAACATGAGACACTTTATCAATAAAAAGCCGTTTAACGGGTGCACTTCTTCAAAAATTTTTACAGACACAAAAGAACCCGCTTTTTTTTAGATAAGAAGTGTTCTTTGGCCTTTCAAAAACACCAAATCGGGCCGGAGACTGGTGACTGGACAGAGAGAGAGCACAGAAAACAGAACTTACGCTGGCGCCAAAAGGATGAAAGACGCAGAGTGTTTTGTTGTCTTGCAAAAGGTTTATGGAAAGAGAACGAATATAAAATAAAGTCGCCTAAGAGGAAGGGGTCTCATTTGCTGATTTGCTGCTGCCATGCCCATTTGCTTTTGGCTTCATTTTTCGCATCGGCAGCAGCAGAAAGGACTCCCTCCTCTCCCCCCCCCTCCCCCCTTTTGGTGTTGAATGGACAGAGACAGAGACGGAGAGGGAAGGGGAAGGACACCGACGCATTTACTTTCCCTTTTCTTCTCTCCTCAACGCTTTTTCATTTCAATACGACATCCAAGTAAAAATCGATGACAAAAGTTTCAAAATTTGCACCTGTGCGCGACGCACGTTAAAAATGGAGATCAAAGAATTCCCGTACATGAAAAAAGCCTTGAAAATTAAATGTCGAGACTTGCGAGATTAAGAAAATCATTAATTTTTAAATCTTGGCGAAATGAATCAAATTTAAACAATTACCTATTAGGTAATCTGATTCAGAAATTGCTGTTTTTTTCTAAAAATTATTCGGAGCCTGCGGGGGACATCAGTTTTGGTGATCTGATTTGATAATACGTATATTTCAGCTTCACGTCAATTTTTAAATACCTATTGGAATTCGTATCTTTCATATGAATAGCAGTGAAACTGTTCCCAGTGAGCTGCCACCTGATTTTGACGAGGTAAGAAATGTTTTTTTTAATGTTATAATATGTATTATTTTTGCAATTTTAAATTTAATTAAGGCTGACAATGCGCATCAAACTCAAGTTGACACTTTTGTGAGGTATACGCCTCTTCGATTGCGTTCCGGCTTTCCGCACCCCGACGAAGTTGTGGAAACCCTCTCGCTCGGCAGTGTTTCATCTCCAGAAATTCGTTATGCTTTGGCTGTACCAGACGAAGTTGTCGATGGAGGTAAAGCTGATGCAATAAAAACTTGAATAAGCCGTACACATTACATTAAACAAATTGCTGTCTTAACTCAGGTCTCATATCAAATCTTCAATTGGAAGCGGCCCTTTATGCATGTCAAGCTCATCAACGTTATTTGCCCTCGGGTGAACGTATTGGCTATTTGATTGGTTAGTTTTTTTACTAATCAAATTTTATTCTTTATTTAAAAACTAATTTTAAGGTGACGGAGCCGGTGTCGGAAAGGGTCGGACAATTGCGGCAATAATTTTAGAGAATTATTTGCGCGGACGACGGAAGGCCATTTGGCTGAGTGTTTCGTCGGATTTGAAGTATGACGCGGAGCGCGATTTGCGTGACATTGGTGCGGACAAAATTGCTGTCCATGCGCTAAACAAATTACGCTATGGACGCATTGGCGCTCGAGGGGTTATCTTTTCCACGTACTCCTCGCTGATCGGCGAGAGTCGGGCACAGCCCAAAGGGGGGCAGAAAAGTGCCAACGACGACTGCAATTCGTCCAACAACACACGCCTTCGTCAACTTGTCCAATGGTGTGGCCGCGAATTTGACGGAGTGATCGTCTTCGACGAATGCCATCGAGCCAAAAATTTGTGCCCGACCGCGGGCTCAAAGCCAACCAAAACTGGCAAAGTCGTGTTGGAGCTGCAACAAGCGTTGCCCGGTGCTCGTATTGTGTACGCGTCGGCAACCGGTGCTACAGGTAAGCGGAGAGAGTCGTCGCTTTCGACGCGTCCAAACCGATTCTGGACTTCTCGCAGAGCCGCGTAACATGGCATACATGTCACGGCTTGGCCTTTGGGGTCTTGGACTGACCTTCAAAACGTTTGGCGACTTTATTCATGCAGTGGAGAATCGTGGAGTTGGTGCCATGGAAATGGTCGCGATGGACATGAAGGTCTGTCTGTCTGTTCGGGTCGGATTTGGCCCAAACATTCTTCGGATAAAGCTTTACCGCTTTTTGTTTTACAGCTGCGTGGGCTTTATCTTTCCCGCCAACTCTCGTTCAAAGGTGCAGACTTCTCCGTTGAAGAGACGCCGTTGACACGTGACTTTATCAATGTTTATGACGAGTCGGTGAAGCTGTGGATGGAATGTCGGCGCCAGTTCACGGTGGGCACAGTCAGAAAAAACCAAAAAATGGGCGTTAATTGATTTAAATCCGGTTAATAAGGGCAAAAAATTGATTTTTAATTACTATAAATAGTTCATCAAATTCACAGAGAGCACTCCGCCACATTCCGGACAGTCGGGCGGGCAAACAAAATGTGTGGGCCCGCTTTTGGGCGGCCCATCAGCGCTTCTTCAAGTACATGTGCATCAGTGCCAAGGTGGACTCGTGTGTTCGCATTGCGTTGGAGGCAATCAAAAGTCAAAAATGCGTTGTGATCGGTCTCCAATCGACGGGCGAGTCGCAAACCTTGGACTTTTTGGATGAGAATGGCGGCGATGTGACCGAATTTGTGAGCACAGCCAAGGCGGTGATCCAATCGCTGGTCGAAAACTATTTCCCGACGCACAACGACAACAGTGCCATTGACGATTTTGAGCGGATGTTCTTGAAGGACGGCACGAAATCGAAAAAGCGTAAACGTTTTTTTGTATAATGAAGATTGAAAGCATTGACATTGACAGGTTAAAATTTAGGCATGGCGTGGCGAAATAATGTCAACGAAAATCAGTCGGCCAAGCGATCGAAGCTGCACTTTACGGACGGCTTAACAACTGAACGCGAAAGTGGTGGCAACTCCGAATTCGAAGAGAGCGAGGCGTACGACTTGCTGGATGAGGACGAAGAACAGTCTGGAGACGAGAGCGGCATGTCATCAAGTTTTTCTGATGACGATGATGGTGATGAACTGAGCGCGGAGTCGGGCGGGGACAGCGACGAGGAGGAGTTGGAGCGATTGTTGCGGGCAGAAAAGGGGGGAATGGTCGGCGAGGACGAAGTCGCTTCCGACAAAGACACTAATGACTCATTTGGTGCTGCCGGAGAGGTCAACCCGTTTTGCATGGATTTGGCCGTCGAGGACCCGTGGGCGCATGTGCAGCAGCGACAAAATGCCAATGCCGACCGCCAACGTTCGGACGTGGCTGCTCCCACAAAAGCGGAGAGCGAAGCGACGGAGAGGCAACGACTGTTGAGGCGTCGGAAACGAAAGGCCGAGTTAAAGCGCAAGAAGCAGCAGCAACAGGAGGCACTCATCAAGGCGACCGTCTCCAATATCACTGTACGTCCTGAACTTTAAGCGCAGCATTCATTAGGATTTATTGCTTAATAAAGCCGGGAAAAGTAGATGGTTAAAAAAAATTAATCATAAATTGGGTAATGGTCAACAACAAACTTATTTAGTGCACCGCCAGTGCCGAGCAATTTATTGCGGAGACAAACATAATTGACGGAAGTCAGGAGGACGACGCAGACGGGAGTGTAAACTTGACTGAGATCAAGGCCAACTTGTTGGCTGCAGTCGAACGCCTTGGCAAAATGCTTCCACCGAACACGCTGGACAGGTGTTGTTGTACCTTCCATTGGCTTTTTGTTTTTCGGCTTTTTGATCACAACTGCTTTAGCCTGATCAATTTGTTTGGTGGCCACAATTTTGTTGCTGAAATGACTGGACGTCGGGGTCGTGTGGTCGCCCGAGAAGCAACTGGGGAAGTCGCATACGAATTGAGAACGGCCGACTCGGACGCGTCGCTGGAGATGATGAACATGATTGAGAAGGTATGGGGGGCTGGTGGGGGTGAAATAAAACTATTTTATAACCAATCGCTTTTTCAAGGACAAATTTATGAGAGGCGAAAAGTTGGTGGCCATCATTTCTGAGGCGGCAAGCTCTGGCATATCGCTTCAAGTGAGTGTTGCTGTTGCTGTTGTTGATTTTTCGTTTTTTTTAAATTCATTTTAATCCAATTTTTAGTCGGATAAACGTGCACTGAATCGTCGACGTCGTGTTCACATCACTTTGGAATTGCCATGGTCTGCCGACAAAGCCATCCAACAATTTGGTATTGGCGGGGGAGGGGAGGGGGAAGTGTTTGGACTTGAACATTTTGTTACTGTTTAATTTTAAAGGCCGAACGCATCGCTCGAATCAGGAAAGCGCGCCGGAATATTTGTTTCTGATTTCGGAATTGGCTGGCGAAAAGCGTTTTGCGTCCATTGTCGCGAAACGACTTGAATCCCTCGGGGCGCTGACGCAGGGCGACCGTCGAGCAACCACGGAGGCGCGCGACTTGAGCCAGTTCAACATCGACACAAACTTTGGACGCGAGGCGTTGGAAGTGCTTTTGCGAACGCTGACGGGCGTAAGCGCGCCGATTGTGCCGCCGCCGTCGGATTACACGGCTGGCGACTTCTTTGGAGGTCCGTTTGTACCCGGGATGGGCGCCGTCGACCTCAAGAAATTTGGAAATCGGAATTTTGGGCCTCAAAAAATTACGGAAAATCGGAACGGAATTTCGCCAATTCCTGATTTGTAGTGTTTTTAAATGCCTTTTAAATATGACATTGAATTTTAGATATGCGCGCTTACATGGAGGGTGTCGGCATGTTGCAAGCACTTCCGAATGGTGCGGGCTTATGCGATTGAGCGGGACACCGCCTCAATACCCGAAGTTTCTGAACCGTCTTCTCGGGTTGCCGGTGTATGCGCAGAACAAACTGTTCCAATATTTCACGGAAATTTGTGCTGAGCTGATCAAAGTGGCCAAGGTGGACGGCACTTACGACATGGGCATTTTGGGTATATTTTCGCGTTTACAATCATTTGACGAACGGACGGGGTAATCACCATGGTTTCCATTCTCAGACATCGGGATGGACAATGATCGGGTGCACAAAACGGAGTCCAGACCCTTCCGCGGGTCGGGCCAGAGCGGCGATTTTGTGGTTGAAATGCACAAAATTTTGGTCATGCGCGGCATTTCCTGGGACGAAGTGTGCGAACTGCGCAAAAAGCATCGGGGACGCGGGGACGGCTTCTACACATCGAACATCGGTCTGAACGGGTGCGTCAAGCACAGCATTGCGTTCATCTTCGGCTTGGGCATCGGTGGCGCAAACGGCGGTGCCAACGACGGACGGACGACCAGTGCAGTTGGCATGGCACGGCTTCATTGCATAAACAAGCCGAACACGGGACGAAGTCCTCGATACGAAACCATTGAAGAGCTGTGCCAGCGGTTCACGCCAATGACGAATGTTGCGCAAGCCGAAAAGTTGTGGAAAGAGCAGTTTGACGGTGAGGAATTCAAATTTTTTACTTGGGTTTTTGCATTTTTTTCCTCTCTCGCTTTAGCTTCTGAACAAATGTGCCACCATCGTTACTTTTATGGCAAATGCTCCATGGAGTTGAAGGGCACTTTTTGTGAGGTTGGCCGTCGGATGCGCACATATTTTGTGCTGTCCGGCTCGTTGATTTGCGTTTGGCCCGAGTTGGAAGAGATTCTTTCGACCGATGGCAAAGGCGGCAAACGGATGCTTCGGCGGCGTATGCAAATTGTGCGGGTCAGAACGGACGGCAACCATCGGATTGTTGGTGGGTGTTCAATTCGTACAGACACAAAGACACAGCTGCCCCATCCAATTAATCATGTTCTGTTTTAAGGCATTTTGGTGATGCCCAGTTACGTGACCAAATTGGTTGCGTTGTTGCAAAGCAAATGCGCTGCCGCCGCTCCGGTCAAGAAACCGGCTTGAAAAGTGTGTGAACAGAACGGAGAGAGAGAGAGAGGGATGTTTGACTCTGGTGGAGAGAGCTTTATACACAATGATCATCTTCAGGACCTCCCCGACCCCCCCCCCCCCAACCCCCCAAACATTTCGTGTTAATTTATCGTCGAATCGACCCGACCCGTTAATTCCATTCATCTCAGCCAATTGTTGTTGTTGTTGTTTTTTGTCTGTACACAATCCATTTGCTGTTCATTTTGTTGACCTTGGCGGACGGGGACAGTTTGCTGAGCCTCTCCTCCCGTTTCGTGCATTTGCTTTATTAAAAGTGAAAACAAAATTTGTTGCTCCACCACTAACCCTAATGAGAACAATTAATTGGGGGAGGGCGGGTCATTCATTGACAGAGCATCACATCATAATCAATCATCGATTGCACTTTTGCCTGGGAATAATAAAAACAATCAATTTCCCCCCCCCCCCCCCCCAGGGCGGTGGATGGACTGATTGACTGAGTCCGTTCATTTGTTGTTGAACAACAACAAATGTTTAGCCCTCCTTCCATTTTCGTGTTGCTGTTACTTCTCCGTCTTCCCGGCGTCCTCTCCGTTCGCATCCTCCAAATTGTGCCCGGCTTCACCAATTCCCATGTGCTGTTCAATTATCGGTTGGCCCAAATGCTGGTGGACATGGGCCACAACGTCACGCTTTGGACTCAAATGGAAATGGCAATGGTGTAAGTGCGCGCGGGCAGAATGGGCCCGGCGGTTATGTTCTTTCTAAACTGAAAAGTGCCGGAATCTGTCCCAAAATATAGGCAAATTATCGGCAGAGAGTTCGGACAGCGGTAAATGCACCAAAGTCGAACTGTAACGGCTTTTTGGATCACTACCACTACCTAAACACGGAATTGCCGGGGGGCGGGCCCACCAGAAGAAATACTTGTTCAAATTCGCGTTCAGTTTTGCCGGTGATTTGAAGTTGCCGGACGGTGTGACCGAACAGCGGGTGCCCATTCATTTCCGGGACCGTCTGAAGGTGGAGGGGCTCAAGGTGTTCCAGGAGATGATCTTCGCCCGTGGCACGCCGTACGAGTTGTGGTGGACCGGTCGCGAGTTTCAGGCACTGTCTTTACATTAAGCGTTCGGCGGGGCGATTGGGGGGGGGGCACTTTCCAAATTATTTTCGGCACATTTAACTGAAGGAAATGCGTCTGGAAGCATGTGAACAAATGATGCATAAAGCGGACGCATTGCGCGAAAAATGGGGCCACTTTGACTTGGCCATTGGCCATTTTCACGATCTGTGAGTAGTGCCAAGGAATCTGGGGGTTTTTATTGGCAGCATTTGCCATTCACAGGTGTCCGGTGATGTTGGCTGAACGAGTTGGCGTCGAACAGGGTGCGTTCAGAACACCAGCAGATTGGGGGGGGGGGGCTGTACATGGTAAATCACTGATCACTACCCAATAAGCGTTAACGGCATGATCCGTGATCAGTGATCAGTCCACCGCCCGGCTTACAAAGGGTCGATTGGTCATGGCATTATTGAGGTTAAACGGGCCCAACTTCAGATGGTTTGGGTTACCCACGGCACTTCACTGTACGACTTCACTGCTATAACGGTTGGATTTTGCCCGGATTAATAATTAAAATTCCATGTGAATTTATATTTTTCTAATTAATTATCAGCTCGGCATTCGCACTTTCCCCTCCTTTGTGCCCCATCCGCTTTCCTCAAACGGCGACAGAATGGTAATGGGGCACTAATTGATCACAACTTTCTCCCCCCGAAGGGATTCACTGGACGTCTGATCAACCTCCTTTGGCATCTCTCCGGCATCGAATTTGTCAATCTTCCCGAAAGTATGGAAATATGAGAATTTGACGAATTGTCCCTGAATATATAAACATGGAATTTCGTTGACACCCGGACAATTCAGCGCCAGTGATCAGAGTTGCTTTTCAAACTCAACCGGACAAAAACTCTTAGTTTTGAAAATTTAAGCCCGAGTTAGCTATATATCGGTTCTCAATATTCACAGGACTTCTTCACGACGAGAATAAAATGTACGAGAAAGGTCTGTTTGTGATTGTTGTATTCCATGGTGCGCAAATCATTCGTTGTTTTGCCCTTTTTGAGTGTCCAATGGCCGTGCCAACCTTTGGTCTCTGAGTGCCCGATCAGTGCCAGTTTTGTTGATCAACGGCGAACGCTTTTTGGACTTTCCGCGCCCACTGCCGCTGAACATTGGCTTCATGGGCGAGCTGGCGACGGTCGGCAAAAAAGCGGGGGTCGACGGCGATGTCGTCGACGAGTTGGAGCCGGACTTGGCCTCGGTCTACTCGAGGCCGGACAGCAAAGGTGGGGGGGGGGCGAGTCTCAAGTCGGTGTTCCTCGGGGACGGAATGTCGGGGATGACAAGGGTCCGGGACCAAGCAGTACTTAAGAAACCCCCACTCCTAGGTGTCGTCGTCTTCTCAATGGTTTGTCTGTTTCCTTTTCTGTACACATTACCGTTTTGTGCAGGGGACAGTGTCGAATACGGTAGGCAAAGCCAGCCCAGGAGGTGTACGGTCATATATCATTTTGACCCCCTCCCCCGCCCCTACCGTAGTCCAACATGCCACCGGAGATGGCCCAAAGTTTTCTGGACGCCTTTAGCCAAATGCCAAATTACGACTTTCTGTGGAAGACCGAGCAGACGGAGTTGGCCGGCGTGGACAGAATGCCAAATGTGCACCTGAGGCGTTGGATCCCGCAGAAGAAGTTGATGAGTGAGCAGTGAATCTTCTTTTTAGGGTTCGACCCCGACTTTCGGGGGGTCGGGGTATTGAACTTTCGGGGATGGAAAAGGTCGGGGTCGGGCCCGAACTCTTTTCCCATGGAATACACCCTCTTTTTACCCGTCAGAACATCCAAAGACGCGTCTTCTGCTGGCCCATGGTAGGCTTAAACTCAAATCATGGGATTTTAGTGAAAATCCGGGCATTTTTCGAAAATAATTTAAGCTCCGGAAATCCCCCTGATTTCGGCATGGGGTCGGGAATAACTGACCCAAAAAACTACGACCGCCTAATTTAAATTCCGGATAAATCCCGATTTTTTTTTGCCAAAGTCCGGAATCCGGCATGTCGGTCCCAAAAATGTCGGCATCCGGTTACATCCCGGATATGAAATATATTACACTGATTGAACATGTATTTATGCCGACAGGAGGTTACAACAGCTTTCTGGAGGTTTGTTTCCGTCCCATTTGCCCTATCCCACCGCTTATTGGACAAAGCAAAGGCCGCCAAAGTCGGTGTGCCGGTTGTGCTCGTGCCACTTTTTGCTGACCAACACATCAATGCCGAACGTGCCAAGCGTTTTGGCATTGCCGTCACATTGGACAAATTGGCGCTGAGTGCGGAAGCAATTCGGGGGGCATTGTGCCGCGTTTTGGAGGACCGCCGGTTGGCACATTTGTCCCCGCCGGGGGTGGAGGACAATCTCTCAATTACTGAGTGGGGGGGGGGGGATAAGCGATGGCACTGTCCACAACCCCTCGGGGGCATTACGGTCTCTTGCAACCCGTCCAGGTACTCGCTGAACGCCCGTCGTCTGTCCACAATGCTGACGGACACGCCGCCGGCGTCGCGAATTGCGCCGCCGGTACATCTGCGGCACTCTCTGAAGTTGGCACTGTCTGATCGGACTGAATTGTTCACGCTGAAAGCTGCACAAGCCCTCGGCTTCGTCCAATTCCACTGCGTCGACTTGGCAATACCTCTGGTGCTGCTGACCGCGCTGTTGTCCGCCGCTTCGCGATGATCGACACGTTCAATGGAATTTTAAAAAATGTTTTTGCATTAAAAAAAGAATGAATTAAACTAAAATCTGCGGCTTGATCGCTATTTATTGGCCTGATTGGGTTGATTGAATGGATGTCGAGGAAAGCAAATAAAAATGGACAAATGGGTCAACTGATTAAATCAACGAAACGATGGGATGCGTGGACCCGTTGGTGCTGCTTCTTTCCGAACTGCTTCACGTCGTTGTCGACGGATGGCGTGGACCCGTTGATGCGCTCCTTCCTCTTCCAAATTGCTCAACGTCGTCGTCGACGGATGGGGTGACCCGTTGGTGCTCCTTCCTCCCCCCCGAACTGCTCCACGTCGTCGTCGACGGATGGCGTAAACCCGCTGGTGCTTTTTCCTTCCTTCCAAACTGCTTCACGTCGACGGATGAACTCTCCCCCTCACCATCCGGCGGTTCTCTTCGCCTTGTCCGCCCATTCGCCTGCTGTCCGTTTCGGGCCCAACAACAGTTCGGTGGAACTCATCTTGGACTCCAGCGATTCGCTGACTTCAATTTGGCATTTAAAATTGGCATTCATTCCTTCTTTGGCATTTCTCTTCGCCTGAAGGGACGGACGGACTCACCGAGTTGGTCAATTTTGGGGCCCAGCGATAGGGAAAGTGCCACCAAAATGATCGCAATTGTCTGCAACAGAAATCAAAATGTATCCCCAGGCAATTAACGGGGGGGGGGGGGAGGGAATGGCACCGTTATGGCCACCGCCACCAGTGCCACCACGCGCTTCACTCGCTGCTGGTTCTGATCCTTCAGCTGTTGAATTTCGGCGTCGCTCAGTGCCATCATCGGCACGGAGACTGACGATTCAAATTCCGTCTTACTAACACTTTCTTTCCGCAACGATTCCATTCAAAAGATTTGAATTTTTGCCTTTCACAAGACGGACACTCTTTTATTTATGCGTAAAAGTCGAATTTTGTCGGAAAAATGGAAAAATAATAAAGGTCACATTTTGAGTGCCCAAATTTATCAGAACCACCGACACATTTTCAACAAATGATTAAAGTAAAGTGTTAAAATTTGGGTAAATAATGGCGGCGGGAAGTGAAAAGGCAAAAAGAGGGGCCCCGCCGGCGCCGCCGTTTTGGGGGTTGGCATTCCGGAAAGCGCCGTGGGCGGGGGGGGGGGGAGGCTGCTGACGCAAAAAGACCGCCGCCGGAGGGGCCTAAGCATAAACTCTTTTTGTTCGGCACGCGGAAGAAGGCGAGAGGAAGGCGCAATGGCCGGCGGCGGGCGGCGGCGGCACGGGACACTGCCAAGGGCACAACGCCACAAGCAATGAACAAAAAAGGAAATGAAATGAGGAAATCCATTCCCGTCCCCTCCGGCGCCCTTCGCCCTCTCACTCACTGACGACGACCCCCCCCCCCCCCCCCCCCCGACTGCTGCTGCTGCTGATGGGAATTGAATACGAAACTTGGCCGGCGTGGAGGCGGCGATGTTCTTTTTATGGTCAAAACGCCGGAGGGCAATTTAATTTGTCCGGGCAATTGGCGGGTCAAAACGCCGGAGGGTGCGGGGGGGGGGAATTTGTCAGGGCAAATTTACGAGAAACAATTTCCGTTTTGAGGTCAAAAAATGGGAAGTGAACAAAAAAAGACGAAAGTTTTTGCTTTACTGAATAAATAAAAAGGCAAAAACGGGCAGAGAATAGAATGCCTAAAATGCCTTTTTGACTGCGTCCCCAAATTATTGCCCCGAGCAACGTTTTAACAACGCCTCAGGGGGCACCCCCTCCCCCCCCCCCGTTTTTGTGCCGGGAATTCATGAAAGATTGAAGAACGGCACCCCGGGGCACTTGACACGGAATGCCTTTTTCAGTCGGAATAATGCGCCATCCGTAGTGCCCAGGGGGACAATCCAATAATTCACATTCATTCACATACAGACGACCCTCCAGGGGGCAGCAGTTTCGGCTTTTTCTTCCTCCCCCCGCGGCGATGGCAAATTGAATAAAAGCTGACGGAGGGGGGGGGGGAGGGGCACTGGACGGAATTGAGTAAAGGCAACGGCAACGGCAACGGGGGGGGGGGAGTGAAGGAAACCTTCTTCCGCTGAACGGAAGCGAAGGGTCTCGGGGTCTGGACGAGAGCAAACATCGTCCTGTCCGTACGTCAACGTCAAAAGCCCCCCCCCCCCCCATCGACATCAACCAGTATCAGCATCATTCTCGTCACATCCGCTCAAAGTTCAAAGTGCGATGACTTCTGCGCCGCTGCAGTTGTCACCGATGGAAGAGCATTTGCGATGTCGGATAACAGAGCACATGGCCACCAGGGAGAGGAGGAGCGGAAAGCTGAAGCTGAACCCCAAAAGGACACTGAACGGGCTGAGCATGACGGACACGCGGAGGGGAAACGTTGCCTTCTGCTAAAGCAAAAAGGGGGGGGGGAGGGAATGTGTACGACGTATAAAAGCAGTCCCAACGAATGGTGGTAACGGCAAGCAGTAAACAAACGATTGAATTTCACCCCCAACGTCCTGCCTCTTGCCATGTCCCTCCAATTGCAAATAAATGTTATCGTTCAAAAAAAAAATGAGTCCGGCAGCGCCGGGGCGTATTCGTCCCCGATGCCTTGCGGGGAGGCAAAAGTGTCCGGGGATGACGTCACAAAATGACGTTTTGGGGGGGGGGGGGGACGGCGGATGGCATTTTAAAAAGTACGAACATTGGCATCGATGGCCTGCGGCATCAGCAAGGGCAGTCGAGGGCATGAGATGGAGTTGCGAGCAGTGGCCAGAAATGGACAGTGGGGCCGAGGACAGAGCGGAGGCCGAAGCAACGGGACGAAACTACGCAGGGCGGGGGGCGGAGTGAACCGGTTGAATGGTAGTGATGCACGAGAGTCTCGGTCTCGAGTCTCGACTCAAGAAAAGTCTCGGATTTGTTGAGTCTCGCTATCGGTATCGAGTTCGGGGGATCCGGATCTCGAATCGGCGGGGTCTTTCTCGATCCCGCCCGTTAATTTGTTATGTTTTGTCCGTGTCCGGTCTCTCTACGGGCAATTAATCAACGAACGAACGAGTGAACGTGCCGAAGTCGGGGCTGCATCAACCAGTTCCACAGCTGCAGATGGAGCAGAGAAAGGCCCCGGGGGGACAAATGCACGCAATCCGATGACAGCGGCGAAATGTCGGCACTGAGTTCAGAGACAAATTTAGTTTAAACCGTTTAACAGTCCCGGACTCCGAATACGGTACGGCAAATGCCGTCAGGATTTATTGAAATTTGAATCCCGGCATTGGCGTCCCGTCCGATCACTTTTGGGCAATGTTCGGGATTGAACGGGCTTTTCAGCGGGTTCGACCCACATTAGAGGCAGGCAAACGCACAAATTTCCTGTCGTAATTACGGGCCGTGCCCGCTCCAGAATGTCCACCACTTGCACATGGAACTCTTCGTCATCTCCGTACACTGCTCGAAGTCGTGCTTCCAACTAATTTGTTGAATTACTCAAATTTTAAAAAACAAATTGCCCACCACATCCCATGCCGTTTCGTCATCTTCCGCCCGTCCGAGCTCCCACAACGACAACATTTTTGAACAGAAAGCAGCCGTTTTGGCCACAGAACGCCAGAAACTCTGAGCATAAATAACACTTTTTAACTAATTAAGCTTGGGTGCCGTGCCGTCCTCAAGCCCCAAAATTTTGGTAGGCCTTTATTGCTTCCAAAGTCCAAAAAACTCAACCCCGGAGGGCCCGTCCACCCTCTTAAACTCGTACATCGATCCCCCGGATTAGTCCGGCTGTTGTCCGACCCTAATTAGGAGGTAATCGACCCGACCTACCAGGTTGGACTGGCGAAGGATGAGCAGAAAGGTGCGACGCGGAAGACCATGCCGAACGAGCTGAACACTTTGGAGCACGTCTTGGGCCAGTGCGGCCGCACTTTGTCCATAGGAAATGTCCTTTTTTGGGGGGGGGGGGTAATTATGGGAATGCTTACGGTATGCCATAAATGCGTTTAGATGCTCGCGGGGGAATATTTTTAAACCCTCAAAAGCACACATGAAGTCCGGGTGCAATCAGAAGCAATTTCCACCGCGTTGCATATGCGCGAAGCGTGCGCATTTTGTCCACCACCGCTCGTGTCCACGCTTGCAAGTTGCGGTGCGGCGACGGTTGGTCTCCATGTACTGCTTCAACTCGAGCGCCTATTGACTTAAGCATTTGTACAAGCGATAGCGGGTCGGAGGTGGACGACGGCATCTGCCGACCGGTGGTGCATTTGTTGCGGAACTCTGAACGAGACGGAAATTCCGATTCCCAAATCTTTTTGGCATCCAATTACATCCCCCCCCCCCGGCGCCGTGATCGCCCCCGGCGTTGTGATCGGTGCCCTAGGCAAACCTTCGGCCAATTCTTTGACGTCCATCGGCGTTCTCGTCACCGTCGCGGAAGGCGGCCGTTCCTCGGCACAAACGCTGGTCAAATGCCCAATTTCGGCATATATTTCAACCCATTGGGGTGCCAATGTTGACGCGGAAGCGGAAGAGCGCATCCGGACAACATTGGCATCATAATAATCGTCATTGTCTTTAACGCGTGCAGCGTGAAAGGGGAAAGAAGCGCACTTGTGCAGGGGGGTAAGCAGCCGATCATCGATCGGATGGTCACGACGGGCAACTGCACTCTGGTTGGTCTACAATTTGATGGGGCTTGGTTGGTCTACAATTTGATGGGGCTTGGTTGGTCTACAATTTGATGGGGCTTGGTTGGTCTACAATTTGATGGGGCTTGGTTGGTCTACAATTTGATGGGGCTTGGTTGGTCTACAATTTGATGGGGCTTGGTTGGTCTACAACTTGATGGGGCGAATTCAGCCCAGTCTAACGGTGGTTGATCCAAAAACTGATCAGAGTCCCGGGATGTTGACCGTAACAGACCAGAGATCATTTAGGAATGATCGCAAAAATGTTTCATTAGCCTTCGCATTTTGACACAAACCTGGAGGGCCAAAAGTTCTTGCCACGCCTGCAGAAGGGCGTCGTCGTCGGCCTTTTCAGGCATTCGCGCGTGCCAATGTTTGTTGGAGCCAAAACTGGCACTGATTCGATGGTGAAATGCCGTCGGAAGTTGGGGAATAAGCAAAAAGATGAGAAGAAATATGGAAAAAGCATTTTGAATAAGCATTTTGCGCTTTAGGGGAGAGATAGACAATTTGCTTCAGGGGCAATTTGGGAGTGCAAAATGTCCATGACGGACAGTGAAGAGAGTGCGCAAGGACCCCTACAAATCTCCCCCCCCCCCCCAATGTAACAACCCCTCCGGCGTAAGCATCCAATTCATTCCCTCTTTTATTATATATATTGTTCAATGAAAATGAATGCACATACATAACAGAACAGTCAATCCATGTGGTCAACAACAACTCAACAACAGCATCATCACAATGCAACTTCGCCGGCGGCGGCTTCGCTCAATTGCCCTTCGGGCGACGCAATTTGTGCTGTTTTCGAAGCAGCGGGTAGGGAGGCGGGGACAGCAGCGCCGGCGGCGGCAACAGCGGGGGGCCGACTGGCGGCAACACTTCCACGCAAAGGGGCGGCAAACAGGGAGGCGGAGGCGGGGGCGGAAGCGCGAGCGGAAAAGGCGGAAAAGCCATCACCCCGGGGGGTGGAGGCGGAGGCGGAAGAGGCGCAAGCGGAGAGGGCGGAAAGGCCATCGCCGCGGGGGGTGGAAGCGGCAAAGGAAGCGCAAGCGGAGAGGGTGGAAAAGCCATCGCGCCGGGGGGTGGAGGCGGCAAAGGAGGCGGAGCACAAAAGGCGGGCGCGATGCAAATCACCTGAAGGGATGGGAAAGTTGGCATTTTGGGCTTCAAATCAATGCGTTTGGCTTAACCTGAGGTGCCGACATGGGCTGGAACATTAGCTGAGGAGGTGGCAGCGGTGGTTGCGGAAGAGGCGGCGGAAGCGGAGGCGGACTGAACAGAAACGGGGCACCACCGGACAGAATCGGAGTGATCAAACTGGAACATTAAGCGGAATGGAGTGATCAGAAGGGGGGGGGGAGGGAGGTCAGTGGGAGAAAGGCACTCACCGGACAGTCAGTGGGGGGAAATTGAACAGCGAAGTGATCGGCATCGCGGGAGGAGGAAGAACAGGCGGAGGAGGCGCAAGCAGCGGCTGAAAAACCAAGCAGACTATACCAGAAGATGAAGCAGTACACTTAATACCGGCATTGGTGCCGGTAGTGGGGCAGGAGGCATCAACATGGGCGGAGGAAGTGGCGGGGGTGCCATGGGTGGAGGAGGCGGAGGAAGCGGCGGGGCGTCCATGAATGGCACCGGCGGAGGCGGCGGAAGCGGTGGAGATGCCATAAATGGAGGCGGCGGTGGAGGGAACGGCGCCGCCATGCGTGGGGGAGGCGGTGGAGGAAGCGGCGGGGTGGCCATAAATGGTGGAGGCGGGGGAAGCGGCGGGGTGGCCATGGGTGGAGGAGGAGGCGGCAGCGGTGCCATTGGTGGCGGTGGCACAATTGTCTGTGTAAAATTGCATTAAAAATTGGCAACAACAAAAAAAAAAAAAGGTTGACCAGATCGGCTAAGAATGGCGGTCCGGATGGGACAAATGCGGTGGGCGGAAGCGGCGGTGGTGGCATCAGCGGAGGTGAGGCCATCGGAGGTGGCGGAAGCGGACAGCACGGGTCGAAGGCGGGCGAAAATGGCATCCAAAATGGAGAGTGATGAGAATTCGTACGGTTTATATTCTTAATGCCAAGTTGGCTTTGGTGCCCGACCCCTCGGGGGCGGGAAGGTCGGGGGGAGGGAACCAATCCTAATGCCAACCATCGACGGCGGCGGCGGCGCCAGAGGCGGTGGCGATGAAACGCACGGAGGCGCCAAAAAGGGCGGCGAGTACATCGACGGAGGTGCCATTACGGTCACCATGGTCGGTGGAAGCAGTGGTGGAGGGCCAATGGGTGCCGGTGGAGGCGGCATTGGAGATGCCATCGGCGGTGGTGAAAGCAACGGAGGCGATGGCATTGGTGGAGGTGGAGGGAACGGCATTCTCATTCGGGACGGAATGCTGCCTGAACATGGCGGCGGCGGCGGCATCAACGGTGCCGGACCGTTGGCCGGACCGAACGCACCGTCAAAGAATGGCAAATAGGATGAAGCGGGCGGCCACTGTAATGTGAATGGACTGCTCGAACTTCCCGAAAGCACCGAACAAAAACAAACCGTCCCAAGTGCCGCATCTGTTAGACATGCAAAGGAAAACAAAAACAGCGCCGGCGAGAAGAGGCCGACACTGTCCGTTCTGAAAAGCATTGGAAAATGGAAACATTGTCAAGCTGAGTCTGGTGTTGTTCAGGACTCGACTCCCAATGCAATGCCGAGGTCCCGGAAATTCCTGGCATTAGGGCCCCGGGTGCCAAGTTTCTACTCGGAATATTCCCAGGCTTTTTAAGTGTCCGGAAAATTAGGTTCTGAGCATTAAAACAATGGCCATAAGAATGAATACACGCCGCACTTGTTGCCGACACGGCTGTTCGGCCTTCTGTCCGGGGCATTGCTGTGGTGGTGGCGGCAGCGCATTTTTGAAGGGATTCTGTTTTTGCTGAATGTGTTGAGTGATCAATCGCTTTTGCGGCCCCTTTTATAGTCCCCGCGCATCGCTTGGACGACGACGACGACGACGAACCCTCCGGATGATCAAATTTCTGCCTGGCGGCGCAACAAATAAGCGAGAGGAGTTTTGTTCGGGAAGTCCGGTTCTTCCTTCGTTCAGCTGCACAAATCTGCCGGGGGGGGGGGGGAAGGGACAAATTGTGTCTCTTCCGCTGACCACCCGGAACCCCCGCGCTCATTTCACGCCGATGGCGCCAACTCCCTTTGCCCATTGTCTTGTTCTGTGGCCACAAAATTGCCGCTGCTGCTGCTAACGGACTTTCCCCCCCCCCCCCCCCTCCCCCTCTGATTTCCGATGATTTTGTTTGTCCATCCGATTAAACAATTTTTCGTTCACTGTGTTCCTCTCTCTCATCCCTGCCTGGCGGTGGATGGTCCGTCCACTCCCCTCTAGCGAAAAGTGAGTGAGTGACCGTGGGACGGGGGGACCCGGGGGGGGGGGGAAGACGGGGGGGGGGGGGGGCCCGGGGAGGGGGGGGGGGACCGGATGTGCTGGACGGACTTCGCAGTGGCGGCGACTCACATTGTTTCCGCTGCATCGTCATCATCTTTATCTGCCCCATTTTTTGTGTTAACGTGTCAGGTTTGCTGCTGCAGTGATTGCTCGGCCGGATGAACAAATTGACAAATTGTACGGATGTGTGAAAAAGTACTGCTGGTTAGGGGAAGTGAGGGGGGGGGGGGGGCTAAAACTGAAAGATGGCACACATTGCCACTGCCATAAACATATCCCCTCGGGAGTTTTCTTCCATATCAATCATTCGCTTGCTGAAAGCACAAACAAAAGGAAAAGCAACGATCAGCAGACTTCTCAACCAGCATGGTCAACAAAAGCAATAAACAAAAAATAAAATTCCCGCCGTTCCCGCTCCCGGAGTTTGATGGCCGATTCACTGAGTTCTAAAAGTAATTTGCTACAACTCTTCTTCACATGCCTGAACTGCTTGGATAAGTTGGACTGGTGCTCTGGCGTCTGCAAAGCCGCTGCCTTCAATCCCCCAGCCAATGGTGGCGGCGGTTTGAATTTTTGACTCAATTTTTTTTAACATTTGCAACAAAATTTTAAAATATGTAGTTTTTTTAATTTAGGAATGGGAGTGTCCGGCTTTTGACCGGTTGGCTGTTCGAAAATAGTCTTTTTCCCGCTTCCATAAATAATTCTTGGCGAAATGTTTATTTTTTTTAAAATTTAAAAAATGATGAAACAAACAAAATCAGCATTCAATTTTTCGTTTTATGGGGATGGAATAAATGTTTTCTGTTGGTTTATGCATGAAGATTAATAGTAAGTACATATCTACATTAACGCATGATCGAAATGCTGGGAATTAGAGCTCAAATGATGTTTTTGGGAACAGCTATCACACCGTATCGACAATAATTCGAAGTCTGATTTCATGGCAGACGATATGGACGCTTGGTCATCTTCATTTTCATCATCATCATCCAGAAGTGGAAAATCGTAAAAATGTGGCGGCTGCTGTTCCATGACGTTATCCGTTTGCGTCTGTTGTTCGTCAATCACCGCCAGCTCCTCGGAATGTTTAATGGACACTTTCTGTTGCTTCAGACGCCTCGGCTTGTAGTACGTAAAGTAGCACAACGTCTGAAATGTCATAAAAAAAAAATCTTTTCCCTGAAAATTGTTTCAATAAAAACGCACCAGCGAAAAGAAGGCGAGCAGCACCATGCACGGCAAAACCAAAACGACGACGACCATAGGCACACTGACGGGCGCCACACGTTCCTTGAAGATTACCGCATCATCAGTCGCCAAATATTTGTTGTCCATCATTTTAAAGATCAAAGCTAAAATTGTGTTGATTTAAGAATATTAAAATGTGTCTACACGATTTTACGGAGAGGGTTTACTAGAAAAAATAGAAAATGAAGAAATTGACTCCATTTTATAGGTTTTGGAAAACAACAACATTTGTCCCTATCTCCTATAAAAAAAAGGTGTTTCAGCCAACGCTTTCTAATCACAAATTTTTTTTGATCACAACGCTCAAAGCCTATGGATGGCGTTTTTATTTTCGCTCCAAACTTCTCTTTTACAATGATGCCTAGTTTATAAGGATAAAGATTCCTTAATTAAAACAAAAACGAGCTTTCAGACTTTGTGGTTTTTGAAAGGCTGCTTCGCTGCTTTTTGTGGGTTTTCAGGAGCTTTGTTAACTTTTTGCCGATTTGTTTGTGGTTTTTTTGAAAATTAATAAAAAAAATTTTATAACGCTTATAAATTTGATATTTGGCATAATGTTAAAAAAATGTTTGAATATTTGGCATAATGTTACTTAAAAATGTTTGAATATTTGGCATAATGTTACTTAAAAATGTGACTAAAATTTTTCGACAAAATTATTCAACAACAATTAGTAAAATTGAATTTTGTATACTATTAACAGTTTCGAGATGTCCAACAAAAGAAAATTCTTGCTTTAGATCCCAAAAATTGTTTGAAAAATCATGCGCAAAAAAATTCATAAAAATCGCTAAAAAATGCTCATTTGTGACAGGAAATTGCTTAAATCAATTGTTTGTACCCCGAAATTAACGAATAAAGCGAAAATTTTGATTGTAATGAAAAATGGTCGAATTTGCTACTTTTTGGTGCTCAATGCTGCTTTTTTCACGTTCTGATACTGCTTTTAAAAATTTTGAGACCGCAACTCTGTGTTTTACCTTCTTAATCAACACAATTTTAGCTTTGATCTTTAAAATGATGGACAACAAATATTTGGCGACTGATGATGCGGTAATCTTCAAGGAACGTGTGGCGCCCGTCAGCGTGCCTATGGTCCTCGTCGTTTTGGTTTTGCCGTGCATGGTGCTGCTCACCTTCTTTTCGCTGGTCCGTTTTTATTGAAACAATTTTCAGGGAAAAATATTTTATTGCATTTCAGACGTTTTGCTACTTCACGTACTACAAGCCGAGGCGTCTGAAGCAACAAAAAGCGTCCATTAAACATTCCGAGGAGATGGCGGTGATTGGCAAACGACAGACGAAAACGGATAGCGTCATGGAGCAGCAGTCGCCATTTTTCATTCTTCCATCGGATTTTGAGGATGATAAGGATGAACCGATAATGCCGATGCCTTTGGAGCTGATGTCTCAACACCTTTAGTGCTTTTTTCGTGCGTGGTTTGTATTTCTAACGATTTGTTGTTCCACAAACTCATTTATGCTTGTAATTTCCGTCGTTTCGATGAGTTTTAATATTGATACTCCCATCATGCATAAGCATTTATGATTAAATTGAAGAATACAAACATCTCTGAGTGAAGAATACGGTCCAAAAAGGGGGGGGGGGATTTGTTTTGTTACCTTTCCCACCGCTCTTTTTTATTCACTCGGCTGAAAGAAATACTGCGAACAAAAATTACCTATTTTATGGGTAGCCAAATGAATCAATGGAGCGATTGAGGATGGGGACGAATACCACCCCTCGGGGCCGGGGATGGAGACGACAACTCCTCCCTCCCAGGATCAATTTAATTTATTCTCAAATTTTTGGTCTAGTTTATGGTTACGCTCGAAATGCGACAAATCATTTACCATCGATTCCTATTATCAAGCTGACAACATCTCTCTAATTTATATGTAGATTTTTCTCTCCGTTTCTTTGTTCTGTGCCGTCTCTTTGAATTTCATTTCTCATGTTTTACTTGCATTTTTTACGATTGATCAATACCGTTGACTGTTTGTTGCACCTCGTATGCACATTTTTGTCGTGCTTCCTTTTTGCCGCCCGCAAATTTTAAACAATAACTTTTTTGACAGTTAACCAAGTCAAACAATCCTGGTACGTTCATATCCATGGACGGCAAAAAAGGAAAAAACGAAATCCATTAATGCAGCCGATTTTTTGGCCAAGTGGCCTTGTAACTTTTTTTTAGTCTGCCATGGGTCGTTAGCAGGGACCGGAGTCCGGCCGAATTTTTCCGGAATCTGGGTTTTTTGCCCCTACCGGATATTTTCCGGACCCGGATTTATGCTGAAAATCCCTCCGGAAATTTTCAAAATTGAAAATCCGGATCCGGAAATTTGATTTCACGGTCCCTAGTCGTTAGTTTGAAAAATACCATTTGTTTTTATTCAATATTTTGGCGTTATGCTTTGCTTCTTTTTTTTTTTCCTTTTTTTGCCGTCCATGCGCCAAACGATCGGTGCCAAAAGGACCGGCGGGTCCGCCAAAACGAGCCCGACCTGTCCATTCTTTCCAACGAAAAATTCGACCTTTTTTTTGGATAAATTTGAAAATGAAAAATTACAACACAGATTTACATATATTTCTTGAAATGCTCGGGAGGAAACGACCTAGAATTGAAAATGATAATGTGTTTAAGCGGGCCGGGAAAATTTTGTATCAGGTGTCGCACTTCAAGGAATTTTCTCAAGGACCTGCTGGCCAGACAAAATTCAGCGGCGCGGTCTGTATCAATGGGCTTAATTGGCGAGTCAAAATCGAGCATAATGAAGACAAAGTTGGCATTTATTTGCATTGCGATGACGATGAGAACGGTGAGCAAAATTCAATTTGTAAAGGTTTTGGACCAATTCTTAATCTCGGACCCGAAATCGAACATTTTTTGGAAAATTCTATTCAAAATAAGTTTTGGCTTCAAAAAGAATGAAACGATCATTATTTTGCCTTTTTGTTGTAACTGTGCGCTTTTTGAACAATTTTGAGGCCAATTTGCTTTTTAAATTGAAAAATGTTCAAATTGAATCCGGGGTTCAAATTGGGCTAAAATAACGTCGCTTCGGGTTCTATGTACTCAATAACATCTAGAGACCTGTTTTACATGACTTGAGATTTTTTTGTGGGACGACTAAAAATAACTATTACTGGAAAATGACCGTAAACACTGCCCATAATAAAATCCTTCAGATGACACCTGGGCGTGTCGTGCCGCAGCTCAATTCACCATTGTCCCGTTCAGTAGTGGTAGCGGCAACGATATCTGTTTAAAAAAAGTTAGTCCAAAAATGACTTCAGGTCCAGGCATAAAATCTGGATTTTTGGGCCAATTTTCTTAATAAATTCTATCAAAAAAAATTTCGCGAAAACCTGTTTTTTTTTTTTTGAAAAAATTTAAAAATGAAAAACTGCTAATCAGACCCAGGCATCTCCCTAAAATCCAAGTCCCGAATTTTTCAAAATAACGGGCTCTACTAATTTTGCATAAAAGTCCTTTCCGAATGGGCTTTTTCTAAATTTTCCTTTGGGGGGGGGGGTGGGAGTACGTGATCCCTCGCACCCCCCCCCCCCCCCCCCCCCCACCTCCCCCTAAATACATTCCTCTTTTGAAGATGGGTGAATTGGATGATTTTGACATTTACCGTGCCGGTTCTGAAAGTTCAGGAGGCTTTCGCGAGTTCGCCAGATTTGCAGTGGGAATTTTAAATAAAAATTATCGAAAGAAAATTTGATTCATTTGTAGGATTTAATGGATGAAAGCGTGTACAACGTGGAAACCGACACCGTTACATTTAAAGCGGAGCTAATTGTGGGGGCGAGAAAAGAAATGCCGTACTAATTTTGTTGTGTTAGTTCGGGCGATTTTTATTTTTAGCGGTGTTTCCACTGAGGACGCGTTGTTGGTAAATAACGAGTCCGTGTATGTCAATAAACACGTGAGTTTACATCAGGGCCGTACCCAGAAAACTTTTTCGAGGGGGGGGGGAATGATTAATTTTCAAAACAACCCCCCGCCCCCCCCCCCCCCCCCCTAGTTACGGGCTTGGTTTAAATAAATTGAAAATGTTTTTGAATTTTAACAGTTTAGGTGCTGGCCGCCTATTCGAAATTTTTCCGTCCGTTGTTTTTTGGAGACAATGCTGAGGATGTTCCAAGGGTTCAAATTGACGGCCCGGACGCTGTTGAAAAGTTTGAGCGGCTTGTCACCGCTACACACGATCAACGGCGCGTGGAATTGAACGGTAAAAATAAACAATTTGGCGGGTTTGGGCAATTGCAAGAGAATATTCAGACGAGTGTGTGGAAGACATTTTGCTCTTGGCAAATCGTTTCCAATTTGATTCCGTTGTGAATCACTGTTTCGAATTTCTGCTGCAAAGCAGCAACAAGTCGAACATTGGCAAATTCCGACTGGCAGATCAGTGCGAAAACATTATCGTGAAGGTCCAAAATAATAATTTTTTGACAAAATTAAAGTTTGCAATCATTTAGAAAAAAATCTTGAATGCAATGACCAAGGACGACTTCGCTTGGAAAAATTATTTCAAAAATCGTTCTGAGGAGGACAAATTGGGAAGCGGGGCGTTAACTGAGCTGAAAGAACGGCACAATGAACTTGAGGCATTGGATGAAGGCGGGGTCTAAAGTCTGGGCCGATGTTTACCATTCATGTGTGTCTCTGATCTCTTAAATAATTGTCATTGCCTGAAAATAAAAAGTTGGTTGGATAATTGTTGGGTTTTGTTTTTCCCTAAGTTCGAGGTGCCGGTAAGTTATGTTTGTAAGCCGAACGAGTACATTTTCTTCTCTAGCATTGGGGGGGGGGGGAGGGTTAAGAGTTTTTTCTGGAGAAAAGAGTGCGACGCTCTGCTCTCTTTGTCTTCACTATTTTTACCTTTTTCTCTATCTACCAACGAAAACAATAAAATCGAAGGCCTTCGAATAAAACGCCATCAGCAGATTGAATACATTCCCAACAGCTTGTGCCCAGCCCCCATTTTGGGTCAACATTTGCTCAAAGTTGGGTCCATTTAAAAACTAGTTTACGGTAATCCCAACTTTCAGTCTATATTAATGTATAGTCCGGTATACGCATCACATAAACTTTTGCGCGTTTTGCCCAAAAACAATATTTTTAGCGGTGTATTTTTATTTGAGAAACCTAATTTGTAGGGTGGTTTTTTGGCTGGGAGTGCATTTTGGACGCTCATTATGTAGAATTAATTCGTTTTGCGTCGATTTTCCCCATTTTGAATTCTTGATCATTTTTCTAAATTGTCTTCAACGATTCACTCACACCAAACCGATTCATCATGGTGGAATCAATCGAAAGTCAATGTCCGTCGAACACTGGCGGTGACCAGGCCAAAGGTAAAATGGTATTTTATTCGGTCAAATTTTGTTGGTTCCTTCCTTTGTAGACAATCAGTACAAAATGGGAGGCAAAATGCCGTAAGTTTTTGTTCTTTTTATCTGTTCAACTCGGCGCCAACAGGCTCAATTGCACTTTAGCCGACCTTTTGCGGTTTAACCGCCGCTATTGGCTCAGAATTGTGTTTTTGCGTTTTAATTTATTTTTAAAGGCTACTATTTGACTTTACGCGTCCCAACACATTTTTAGGCTAAAAAGGAGCGGCAAATCATATACCAATCGATTTCTCGCATCGAGCTGAGCACCAATCTGAACAGCGAAAACCATGCTGTCAAAAGCTATGGCTCCTCAAAGTTCACAAACCCACAGAGTGATTAACTTTTACTAAAATTAGGTCAAAATTGTAATTGAGTATTTTTTGATTCAATTTTTCGTCACCTGGGGCGCCCGAGCGCGCGGAGCGGTGTAAGGACCGGCCACGCAAAGCGCCGCCGGGGTTGTTCGACTCCCACCTACAGTTTTAATGAGTCCGAACACCGGAAAAAAGATTTTAATATTTTTGGTCGGTTAAAGTGCAATCGAGCCGCTACATCCATAGTCAAAGTTTATTCTGCATTTTTTGTGTTTTTTAAAACTGATTTTGTTTCGTTAGCCCGGGTCGATTCTTATTTTTAGCGGGGTTTCCACTGAGGACATTTTGTTGGTCAATGATGAAGCAGTGTCTGTAAACAAACACGTGAGTTTAAATAAATTGAAAATGTTTTTGAATTTTAACAGTTTAGGTGTTGGCTGCTTGTTCGAATTTTTTTCGAGCTTTGTTTTTTGGAGAGAATGCTGAGGAAGTTCCGAGGGTTCAAATTGACGGCCCGGACGCCGTCGCACAGTTTGAGCGGCTTGTCACCGCTACACACGATCAACGGCGCGTGGAATTGAACGGTATAAACATTTAGCAGGTTTGGGCAATTGCAAGAGAATATTCAGACGAGTGTGTGGAAGACATTTTGCTCTTGGCAAATCGTTTCCAATTTGATTCCGTTGTGAGTGACTGTTTTGAATTTCTGGTGCACAGCAGCAAAAAGCTGGCCACTTGCAAATTCCGACTGGCAGATCAGTGCGAAAACATTATCGTGAAGGTCCAAAATAATAATTTTTTGACAAAATTAAAGTTTGCAATCATTTAGAAAAAAATCTTGAATGCAATGACCAAGCACGACTTCGCTTGGCAAAATTATTTCAAAAATCGTGCAGAGGAGTACAAAATGGGAAGCGGTGCGATAAATGAGCTGAAAGAACGGCTCAATGAACTTAAGGCATTGGATGAAGGCGAGAAAAATGTCTAAAGTCTGGGTCGATTCATTAAATCATCAGTGTTTTGAGCGCTTCTTACTTTATAAATTATCAATTAATTATCTTTCGCAGTAAAGTCTACTGACCTGTTCTATTTCGAGACTTAAGGGTTTCATTAGGCTTAGGCCTGCCAGCAGCCTTTTATTTTAAACGGGGGTTTTTCCCGGTACTGAAGCGTCCCTTTTACCCTGGGACTCGGTCGCCCAAATGGCCTTTGATCGACTTGCCTCACCCTCTAGATCGATTTGTCTCATCAAGACTGTTGATTGATGCCGCATTTGTGGAGATTGGTGCACAGAAAGACAAAATTTAGGGCAAAAATATCCATTTTGGCCAAGTTAAGTGGTTCAAGAACAGGTTCAAACTCAATCCTAAACTTTCAACCTCTTTTTCGATCTTAGCTCGTCGAGACAAAGCGGTCGATATATCACTTATGCCGTTGGAGTGAGGCGTTCCCCGGATCGTCTCAGTTCGGCGCGACCAGTTCGGCGCGACCGGTTCGGCGCGATTTTTTCGGCGCCGTACCGTTTCGGCGCCGCTCGTTTCGGCGCGACCAGTTCGGCGCCTACACAAAAAATTTATTTTGTCGCCGGCGAATCATATTAAAGAAAAAACGCAATTTTGAGCAATTTTTGAAAATTAAGCAAAAAAAAACGGTTTTTTTTAAGTAACTCCAAAGCCGGATAGAATAACTGAGTTAAGTTAGAAACTTAGGGGTTCGTTAGGCTTAGGCCTAAGCCACCCTGGCTTGGGGTTCGTTAGGCTTAGACCTAAGCTAGCTTAGGTTTAGGTCTGAGCCAAGCTCATTTGCGCTAATTCGAATTAAGTTTTGTCGGCGCCGAAATAATATTTTTTGTGTGGGCGCCGAACTGGTCGCGCCGAAACGAGCGGCGCCGAAACGAGTCCGCGCCGAAACGGTACGGCGCCGAAAAAATCGCGCCGAACCGGTCGCGCCGAACTGGTCGCGCCGAACTGGTCGCGCCGAAACGACCCCAACCGGGCGTTCCCTATAGGTAGTTTGTCCATATTGGCATTTTTTCGAAATTTCTTTTAAATTCGAATTTTTGTTGTCAAAAGAGGTCCTTCATAGAAAAAGTTTTGTTCCCTTGCCCCACTCTGACGGATTGTCCGGGAGCAGTCATTTCCACCACATCCTTCCAGCCAGAGACGTAGCCAGAGGGGGGGTGGGGGGGGGGAATTCCCCCCCCCCCCCCCCCCCGAAATAAAATTTGAGAAAAAAAAACAAGAGGGGGGACCCTATTGTTTTGCACTTTTACACTTTTTTTGACCAATTTTCTTAACAAATTCCAATTAAAATGCAAAAATTTTTCTCGGCGGCGCCTATCGGCACCGCCGAGCCACCCAAAAAAAATGAGTAAAACGGAAAATGCACCCCCGGAAATCGAGAAAAATTGCTTAACAAAAATGCAATAAAAAGGAAAAAGTACACCCCTAAGAATCGACTTTTTCCCCCCCCCCCCGAAAATTTTTTCTAGCTACGTCCCTGCTTCCAGCATAATCATCTGCTGCTGCTGCTGTTGCGGCCTCTGTTGGCGGTTATCGTCTCCGTTGACAATTATCCCCCTCCCCTCCCCGAATTCGTTTTCTGCAAAATAAACATTGCCTGAGTCGCAATGTGATGTGGTCTCCCCCTTTTTGCCCCTCGTGCCCGCCCATATGTCCACTCACCACAACTCCATACAATAATCAATCCATTCATCGTCCACCCCCCCCCCCCATCCCATCCCATCCATTCCGTCCAAAATGTTCTTATTCGCCCCCCTCTTTTTTCTGCTCGTCGTCCCCGCGTTTTGTGCCGCCACACCGCCCCAACCCGCGGACCCCCCAACGTTGGCACTTCGTCTCTCGCCCCGGGGCCTCGCCTTCTTCAGCTCCATTGGCCATCATATTGTTGAGAAAGAACTGCCTGCTGTGCGTTTTCCCCCAATTTCGTTGCCCATCAATGCGGGCCCGGGCAGCGGTAAGCGCTTTCTCGTTGTTTCAACACTATCACTGATCACAACCCACCCGGAGACTGAGCATTCACTGATCACACCCTCCCGGAGACTGATTAGCCTTCCCGGAGACTGATCAGCCCTCCCGGAGACTGATTAGCCCTTCCGGAGACTGATTAGCCCTGCCGGAGACTGATTAGCCCTCCCGGAGATTGATCAGCCCTCCCGGAGATTGATCAGCCCCCCCCCCCCCCCTCCCCGCCGGAGACTGATCAGCCCATTCGAGGGCCATTGTAAGTGCCACATTTCCTCGCATTTCCAGGCCGTGTGTATGCCAACCATCTTCGAATCCCTGCCGACCGTTTCCAGTCTCCCCATTTCCGCTTCAGTTTGACGCCGCCAAATGCTCTTCAATTCCGCTCCCAAGATGGGCACATCAATGTGCGCGGACTGTGGAGTGCGCGCTATTATCTGCTCAACATTCCGGTAACAAATTCGGCATTTCTCCGACCCCGAACTGCTTGCCCTTGTTGATGATGTCCTCTCCCTTTGTTCGGCCAGTTCTTCTCTAGCGGATGGGTTGATTTGTTGGCCACCGACATTCGAATGATTTTGTCCATGGGCCTTGTTCACTCGGGTGTACATCCTCAGCTCCGCATGTTCAACTGCACGGCAGACAGTTGGCACATTTTGAGCCAATATGGCGGCATAATTAAATCTTTCCCATGTTCAGTTGGCCAAATGGACGTCCAAATTGGCGGTGGAGTGGTGAGATTGGCATTCAAAACAGCTGAACGAACTAAACAATTCCGTCCCCAAATTTGACAGATTCCATGGCTCGTCAATTTGTTCCGTGCTGAACTGAGCGAAACGCTGCGCGAAACTTTGCATGATCAGGCACAATTTTTGGCATTATACAGAGACCAAATTGATGGATTTTTGAACAATTCCGGCATTTTTTTCTGCCAATAATTATCCTAAAAAACATTTTTGCAGCTTTGTGCCATCCTTCAAAATAACATTGTCAGCCAACTGAACACCTTGTTGGCCTCCTTCCCTTTATCGCTTCCAATTGGTGACGGATTGTTTGTGCAATACGCATTCAGCCAAGATGCGCAAGTGACCGGGTAAAGCGGGGAAAAGCAAAATCTTGGGTAAGAATCTCGGTCGAAATCTTGATCATCGAATTTTTCCTAGATTTTTCGAGATTTTGGATCGAAATCTCGATCGGTCCTCAAGTCCGAACTCTTGTTAGCACCGCCGACCTCGATCCCCGACTTTTCCGCTTCTGAATGTCGGGATGCCAACCCTACTTTAAAATTTCAGCATACAATTTTTGACTACAATTCTCTTAATATTGTTGTCCAACTAACCATTTTTGGCTCATACATTTCCAACATTCCACCTCTCGACCGTTTTGTCCAATTTACTTCCCCCCCCCCCCCCCTCCCCTCCCTCCCTTTTTAGCACATTTCTTCAAGCGTCCGCTTTTGTGGAGCTGACCGTGCCGGACAGCTTGGCCCCCGTGCCCTCGGCCTGTCCGCTGTCTGCCCCCGCTTCCCTGGCGTTGACGCCACCCGCCACCATGCCAATGGCGTCTCTGTGGATGGACCGCACTTTGCTCGACTGTTTGTGCCGTTCAGTGCACCGGTCTCGAGTTGTTCAATTCGTCATTGGCCCTTCTTTTGACGGGGGACATTTTGCCAAATTTCTTCGCACAAGGTGAGGATATGGATATGTTCAGCAACAGAATGCAGCATCGCGCGGGTTTTGGATTAGTGCTCCCAATTGAATTGGGATCGGCGGGAGACCCTAAGGGTATCCAGGACAGAAATCTCGAGATCCGATCAGTCCCGATATATTTCCGGCTTAAAAAGAAATCCCGACTCGAAATCTGATCACTCCCGATTTAATTCCGGCTTAAAAAGAAATCCCGACTCGAAATCTGATCAATCCCGATTTAATTCCTGGCTTAAATTCTGATCAATCCCGATTTATTTTCGGTCTAAAAGCAGCACTCAGGAAATCCTGGCTCGAGATCCGTTCCATTTCAATTTATTCCGGCCTAAAAGCCCTCGGGAAATCTCGGCTCAAAATCCAGGCCCCTCCGGGGTCCAACAACAGGACACCATACAACCAATTTTGAAGTGCAAAAGCATTCGATCAGTGATCAAAAAAGGCTTCATTCGACACGTTCCCTCTTCACCTCTCTCATTCAGTTGTGCCTTCTTCCAATTATGCATTGGCCGCTTCTTCCCCATTTTGTCGCGATCCCATCCGGACCAACAGCTCGACCTCCGCTTCCACAGCGCCAATGTTCCGTCCATCAGTTTCATGCCAGCCGAAAGGTCGCTAAACCTGACTGCCGCTCTGTTCATGGACATGCACATTCATCCATGGACTGAACACGCTGAGCAAGTGCTTGCTCGTCTGGAGATGAACATCAGTGCCGAGTTGGAGCCCCGACTTGAGGATGGTCGGGTGGGGGGATCGTTGAAGGACGGAATCATGGTGGGCAATTTTGTTGCGGAACATATCCCATTCCGATCAAATCCGACTGATTGATTCTCTGCAGGTCCAGTTTGCGGAGGTGAACAGCACCATCGGCAATTTCTCCCAAAAGTTTTTGGACACTTTTGACCTTTTGTTCAAGGTGAGTGTGTTGTGCCATTTGGTGGAAGCAAAAGTGCCAAAACCATCCCCCGCCCCGCCCCGTGTTTAAGCCGGTTCTGGAAGTTGCTCTCCAATCCGTCCTGCACGTCGGCATTCCATTGCCAACGCTGGAGGGCATCAAAATGGGCAATGCCAGCAGTTTGACGGTGCTGGCGAGGGAGTTGAGGGTGGACGCCGAGCTTGTTTATGCCGCCGATGGGAATGTGACGGAGGCGTTCAATGATTATCCTTTTACATTTTAATAAATCACATAAATCCCCAAACAACAACAAGTTCAAGACGATCAAAATGTTCTCGATTTTTTGATCACGATAATGAGGCAGAACATTTTCGGGGGACCATTCTCAGCGAATTTGGGGTTCATTTGAGGGGAAGTTGTTCTTCCGACACTTTCTCTAATTATGCTTCAAGTGTCCCCCGCGGGTTCAGCCACACTTTCTCTGCGCTCGCTCACCGGTCGTTCGTCCCCTGGGGGGGGGGCAGGCAGTACACCCACCGGTGACGACACTTTGTGTTCGGCCTGGCAAATTGAAGATGAGCAAGCAACAAATTATTGGAAGACAAAAAGTTGCGCGCCAAAAGACGGAAGAAAAAGGACGGAGACGAATTGGGAAGCATTTGGCCGGGGGGGGGGAGGCGGAAGTGTCGAACTCCTCACAAACACCGCCGCCAGACAAACGCGTCCATTGTCCCCTCCCCCCCCCCCCCGGGGGGGGGCCCTTTGCCTACCTCATCAATCCGCTCTTCTCAAATCGCTGTGGGGGGGGGGGATGAAAGAGAGTGAGGGAGGGGGGAGGGGGGGGGGGGGGGTAGTCGGGGACGGAAGGGTCAGCACCACCCGGCCCTAGGCCAATTACCTCCACCCGACCGGACGGACGGACCGGCGACCCCAATGTGTCCCTTCCCGTGCCTCAGAGTGCAAGGCGCCGTCCCCGGCTCCTTCTCCCCTCCCCCCCCTTTTCCGCTCGGGCGATGGTCAATGCATTGTCATTGTCCTGCTCCCCCTCCCGCCCCCCCCCCCTCCGGCGCTCCCGCCCGCCCCCAAGTATTTGCGCAATCGGAAGAGCGCGTCAAATGGACAAGCGGATGAGATGAAAACAGTCGGGCGGGCGGCGGCTGTCCCCCGGGGGGGGGAGGGGGGCGGGCGGTGGATTTTGGATCACGGGAATCCTTCCTGACCATACCATTTTATTCCATTAAAATTTGCTCATTCAATTTTCAATTTCATTCGTTGTAATCTTCTCTCTCTCCCCGTCCCTTCCCGCCCTCTCTCCATGTCCCCGCTGTTCGTGTTGGCCCGATTTGTCGCCGCCTCCTCTGTTCAACAACCGTTGCTTCTGCTACTGCTTGCCCTTTGCCATCTGACCATTTTGCCAACGCGGGCCCAGGAAGTGCCCGATTTTATGCTCTCCCGAAAAGATGTACGTCTCGAACTCGTCCCGTCCCGTCCCGCGCATTCAAAAAACTGTGCCCAAATGTTCACAGATTGTGGACAAAAGCGTGAAGGCGGCAGAGACGGCGCTGTCCTCCAACGATTTTGCGAACATTCCCGAGAAGGAGGTGGACCTGCGACGACTTGGCATTCGCGTGGAGTTAGGTTGGCCAATTTTGGGCGCCGTTTGAGCGCCGGCCGGATGGGTATAATATTGCGCAGTCGGACTCAGACCCGACCATGGGCAACAAAGTGGAGGGCGACATCGTCGGCTGGTCGCCCAAGGGGAGGACAACGACGGACGGGGAAAGTGCCGGTGTGAAGCTGAAACGGAACAAAGGAGGGGACACCGGTGGTGACAAATTGTTTGGCGCTGTGCTGTTTGACGAGAACGGGTTGGCACGGAACTCCATCCGTCAGCCGTACAGGCAAGTAGTGCCAATGCTGCCCGAACACCCCGAAGAAGTCCCCGCCCCCCGAAGAACTCCCCGCCCGAAGAACTCCCCCCCCCCCGCTCCCCTGAACACCCAGAAGACCCCCCCCCCCCCAAACACCTCGAGGAGCTCCCGAACTCCCCCGCCCGAACTCCTCGCCCCTCCCCGAACACCCCGAACACCCCCCCCCCTGAACACCCCGAAGAACTCTCCCGCCGCCGAACACCCAGAAGACCCCCCCGAACACCTTGAGGAAATCCCAAACTCCCCCGCCCTGAACTCCTCGCCCCCACCCGAACACCCCGAAGAACTCCCCGCCCCCTAACAGGCGATGGCCCCACAACGAAATTCCCTACGCGCTCAGGTCAGTTCCATGAATGATTGGATTGTTGCATCGGATGACCGCGTCATTGGCGTAAAGCGATCAATGATCATTACTAGAGCGAGGACGATCGAGATTCTTGTCGAGTTTTCGAGATTCTCGTATGAAATCTCGATAGGTCCTCAAGTCCTTGCTCTAATCATTACGGTCACTCATCCGATGCAAGCAATCGATCATTGATCAATCAATGATCACTTTGCTGATCTGTCCAATTTCCTCGCCGCAACAGCTCACAATACGGCTCCTATTCACGTTCGGTGAGCTGTTTAAGTTGACTTTTGCCCACTTTAATTGGACGATTGATTGCTTGATTGATCAATTTGAACAGGTGATCGCCAAAGCGATCAGTGAATATCACAGCAAAACGTGTGTCAGGTCGGTTCGGTTCGGTGTAACTTTTGGCGGCACTCCACTAATTGTGCCAACTCTTCACATCACACACAGATTTGTGCCACGGGATGCGCGCAAGCACAGTAAACATTCCGTTTAACAACAAATTAGCATCAATCAATTTCCCTATTTTTCTCCCGATTTTCCCCCTCAGTGGACTACGTGTGGATTCATCCGGATGGTCAGTTTCCCAAATCGCGCACAAAATTGGACAAAAACTGTCGCTCTGATCAGATGGTTGCTACTCGTTGGTGGGCCGAACTGGCGGGTTGGTTCCCTTTTTTGGCATTTATTGTGCCAATGTTTGCTCCGATGCCAGACGCCAGCCGTTGAGCTTGGACAGCGGCTGCATTCAAGTGGGCACCATTGTGCATGAGCTGATGCATGCCGTCGGGTTGGTTTGGTTTTGTCACCTCCGGGGCGATACGTCTCGCCCCCGGGGGACTAATCGTTGAGTTGATTTAATTAATAACTTTTGTTTTGTTTTGTGCGCAGCTTCTTCCACGAACAGTCAAGGTGTGTTTGGGTCGGCTAATTGGTCGCCTGATCAATATGCTCCCCTAAAACAATGTTCAGGTACGATCGGGACGGCTACATTCAAATTCTGTGGTCGAATGTGCTTCGGGGAGCGGACGGTGGGTAAATAATGATCAGATTTTGGGGGTTTTTCATCTTTTCTGGAAACTCATAAATACCGAACCGTCTGAGTCGGAGGAACCGGAAACCATAAGCTTTTCGATCAGTCAAAACCGAAATTTGTCGGAATGTCCGGGTTTGGTAAAAAAAAAAAGCGATGAACGAATGGCCCAAACTTCTAACAATCGGAATACCCTTCAGACCAATTTGAAAAGTACAGCTTCAACACCATAGACCAGGTCAGTTCACACAAAACAGTATTTAACAAAAAGCATTTGTTGTTCACAGCTTGGCGAGCCCTACGACTTTGGAAGTTGGGCTTCTGTTACTGCTCCAAATTGTTGCCACCATTTTGTGCAGGCATAATGCACTACGGGCCGTACGCATTTTCTACCAACGGAAAGCGGACAATTGTGCCGCGCAGGGCCGGCGCACAACGGATGGGCCAACGCATCTCGTTCAGGTGGGTGAATGGGATGGACGGATTGGGTCGGGTCGAAATTCGGTGACAAATTCGGACGGACGTTGATTTTGAGAGTAGAGCGAGGACGATCGAGATTCTCGTCGAGATTTTTTTTCGTAATTCTCGATCAAAATCTCGATCGGTCCTCAGGCCCTTGCTTTAGTTGAGAGGGCCCCATTCATTTTGCTTTTTCAATTTTCCCCACACTTTCAATGAAGCGAGACGGACCTGCGCAAGATCAACAAATTGTACCAATGTGAAAGTCGTCAGACGGCAACCAGGGTCAACAATTTACAACAAAAAGACTCCAATTCTGATCAACAACAATTTTTCAGGGCTTAATGAACGGCCGAACTGCTGGTGGAGGACAGCCACAGCAGCAACAGGTTAGCGGAGTGTCCAATCCGTTCGTTCACCTTCCTCCCCCCCGACGATTGGTCCCCCGTCGGGACACATGACGACTGATCCAATGGGACACATTGCTTTGAAAGCCAAGGGATTGATCGTTATCCAACCAACTAGCACTGGACCCAGAACCGTGCTCTGTTGCTGTTTTGGACGATGATCAGTCCCATGAGTCTCGAAGGCGTGGGGGGGGGGGAGGGAGGGAAGGTGCCCACGTTTTTGGGTGGGAACCAGGGATGTAACCGGATGCCAAAAAAAAGTCCGGCATGCCGGCCGGACCCAATAATGTCCGGAAAAGCGGCATCCGGTTACATCCCTGGTGGGTGGGTGGGGAGGGGCCAAGACGTTTTTGTAGACGTACCTTCGCATCCTTCCTTTTTTACCTTTTCATTTATTGGCCAATCGCAAAAGGCTTTAGCTTCAAACTTTTTCGTTCATGCCCTCTGTTGAGTTCTTTACCAGAAACGGGACGGACGGCACGGGTTTTTCCGTGTCTGGCTTCCGGTCCACGAGCGATGCTTTTTTTGTTTGTTTTTAATTGGCTTAATCGAACTCGGCCCCTCCGGCATCGAAGCCCGCTGCTTGCGAACCATTTTCCCCCTTTGACTCCAGTGGCCAACCATCACAACGTCGAGCCAATCACGGAGAGTGCCGTGGACGCCCTTCCGGGGAGGCTGGAGGCGCGGAAGACGGCGGTCCAATAATGCATGGCGATTGTGATGATGATGATGTTGATGAACAACACGAAGTGCGAAGACGACGGGTTGATCTCCTCTCTCCCCCCCGGCGCTCGACATCCTTTTTTGTTACGCTTTCTTTTCATTTTGCCGCCTTTTTCACCACCTCGCTTTTCCGCCCGCCGCCGGCGTTTCTTTCCCTCTCATTTTTTGGCTGACAAATAAAACGGTTCACAACAGAACCACAAAACCCGGAGTGCTGCGCGAGAGTCTCGGTCGAGTATCGATTCGAGAAAATTCTCGAGCTTTTAGGTTTCGGTCTCGGGCTCGACCCTTCAGGTCAAGTCTCGGGCTTGAGTCTCGAGGTCAGGTCTCGAGTCTCGAAGTAAAGTCTCGGGCTCGAGTATCGGGAAATTTTGGGTCTTGTTCAGCACTAAAAACCCGACAGGTGGGCGGCAGCCAAGAGTCGTCGTCGTCCTCGTCCGACAACGCGTGTGAGGACCGAAACTGGCGCTGCCTCTTCTGGTCCATGCCAATGCTGCAGTACTGCGACAAGTCGGAGTCGATCAGAGTTGAAATTTGTCCCCTCTCCTGCGGCACATGCACACCGCCGACACCCGTTGACCAACCAACAACAACAGCAACAAGGGCACGAAAGTCGGAATTCCATGCGGGCACGGTGGCGGCGGACGAATGCGTTGACAAAAGCCCAATGTGCCGGCGCATCAGCCGGCAGGAGTTGTGCGTCGGACTGCTGGGCAGACTGTTCTGCCAGCAAACGTGCGGAAGATGTTGAACGGGCGGGATGTGATGAAAAACGGGGGGAACGAAGCTGAACCAAGCAAAAGTGACGGAAGTACAGTAACCAACAGGGATGCACCCGGGGTCACCGTATACCGATCAGAAGAAAACAAAATAGGTTGATTGCCTCAGGCGAAGTCCAAAACACGCGCACCATTTTCCTATCGTATGATCGGTGTACGGTAGCAGAAAACTGGACAAAGACGCGGTGCCCTTCCCCCCGACACACCAACCGACCAAATATACGGGTTCACGGACGCGCATTTCTCTCCTCCTAATTTTCAAAATCATTTGTCTAAAATTGAAAAAATGTGCAGCCACCTTTTGATGATATTTTGTGGCAATTGCTTAAATCCAACATTTTCATTTTGTTGGCAAAAATCCGATAGCAAAAAAAAATGGCACAATGAAATGTCGCCCTCCCCATGCTCTTAACCTTGCTTTATGTTCTCAGGCGTAAGGTACAGCTGAAAAGCGAATGGGCAAAATCACAACGGAACGGCTCCCCCAATGCAAACAAAAAAAGCTTACAACAAAGAAGCATTTTATGTAACCGATCAAATAAAACTTCATTCAGTAGGCAGCGAGATCAGCGACACTGTATAAGACTGAAATTCTAATTAGTTTCCATTTAAACTTTTTACTTACAATTGGCCGTCTTATGCATCAACGGCACGTCCTCACGATCTACGTTCGCCAAAATCACGGCATGAAATTAAGTTTCCCACCGACAATTACTTTCTGTCGAAGAATCGCTTGCCGGACAAGCTCAAGTCTGACCCATGCCAATTGGCGTTTCAAAAGAAAGTGGTCAAATGCCGCGGAAACCCGAGTGGTGGCCCAACAAACTTCAGACTCCCACTATTTCCGCAAGCAGCTCGAGGGGAATTGTCTTTTTTTTGGATTGGGATCATCGTTCGTTTAAATGAGTAAATTTTGTGCAGGAAAAGGGAGGGAAGGACAGCCAAACTATTGCCGAGCGACTCAAAATTTTTGCAAATTCATGATCAACTCGACGTGGGGAGCCGAATTATAATGTAATTTGTTGTCCATATTTCTGAGTGAGGGCCATATAAGATAGAATTCCCCCTAGTTTATTATCTTTCCAACTTTTTCTCTCAAATATTCAAAGAATTAAAAAAAAAGGAACTCGACCAAGCGCAGAACAGAAAAAAATTTCGGCAAACAATTGAGCAATAAAGAAGTAGTATAAAAAGAACAATGAAGCATTTGAATGGATTTTATAACGGACATTTTATGGATAAATTAGGAATTAAGCTAAAGTTGGATATTGGCTAAAATTGGACTCAAAAATTTAATAAGTTATCAAAAAACAATTCCAACCCAGTGGATCCAGATCCAGGACGGGCTCTAATTCCCACATAGGTAAGGTAGAAATGTCTTATGTGTGAAACGTCCGTTTTTCACTAATGTGTGAAATAAATTTGTCCCCTTTAGTGGCAAATGCCACTGATGTGTAATCTGATAAATGTCACTGTTAGATCAAAAAAGAGGAGCCTGAGAAAAGGATGTAAAATTGTGTGAGCTGGAAGAATGTCAGCGGGTTAATGCAGAGTGGGGGGGGGGATGGGAGAGGGAGGGGAGGGGAGAGGGGGGGGGGGGGGGGATGGGAGAGGGAGGAGGAGGGGGGTGGGAGGGGGGGGATGGACATAGAAAAGGTCCTTCCCACCGAAGCCAGGTGAATTTTTTCTAAAAACTAATACAAGACTTTTTGCCGCTATTTTGAACAGCGCTTTTCGTTAAATTTTTTTTCGAAAATACGAGTTTTGAGAATTTTTATTTATTGGCAATTTCTGTTTAAAAAAAAGCACCTGTTTTCATGAAATGAAAAAATTTTCGGCCCGAGATCGAGGCGAGATTTTTCGAGTCGACCGGTCTCTCATTTGGATGGACATCACAGAATTCATTCAAATAATTTGTTTAACTTATTGGTGAGAAGGTTTATGAAATTTGTTCCCGCCGAAATTTTTTTAAAAAGATTTTACAAGATTGGTTAAGAAAATTGGTCCAAATATTGGCAAAATGTTAACAAATTTTTTAAATATATCCAATAAATTAAGAGAAAGTCCATTCGAGGCTAAACCGTGGAAAAAACGAGGAATAAAACCCCAAAACGTGGAAAACGTGCCAGCTTTAAAAAAGGTGGAAAAACCGTGGAAAAAAAGCTCAAAACGTGGAAATTTCCACGTTTCCGTGGCAAAATAACATCCCTGCCCACCGGGCATTTTGTCGTAAATACATCGCCTCATTGTATGATCGGTGTACGGTAGCACAAAACAGAGACGCGGTGCCCCCCCTCCCCCCAGCACAACAACCAAATAATTAATATACGGGTTCACAAACGCGCATTTCTCTCCTCCTAATATTTTGGTGTATAAAATACAAATACAATATTTGAACGTGTCGAACAGATCATCTTCATAAATTGTGTGTGCGTGAAACATTCAATGTTGAGCAACTTTTTTTGGAACAACAATTTTCTCCTCCTCCCTCTTCCCATCGCCGTCGTGCTGTTCACTTTGCGGTGCTCCTCCTCCTCTTCCTTCTCCGTCACATTCACCAGCATCTTCTCCGGCTTCTTCTTCGTGTTCAGCACCGTCCCGGCCAAGTCGCTTTTGCTCCTCTGCCGCCTCCAGCAGCAGTGCTCTTCGCCGTTCCTCAAGCAGTACGGTGCGCTTGTAGCGAGGCATCATTTTCACGTCGGTAGGCACGCCCTCCCAATGTTGCCAACTCTCTTCAAACGTCAGCATGGTCTCAACCTGTCGAAAGGGACGGATGGGGTTAATTAATGGTACGGGATTTTTGGTCATTATTGATTGATACAGGGCAGAGATATAAAGAGTCAAGAAAAAGTGTCAGGTCGGACTCCCCGGGTCGGCGAATAATGTTTAAGCCAGGATTAAAAGCTACTAAGAACGGATAACTGCAATTGTACCGGAATTATGCTTTTTTAACCCACAAAAATAATATTTTTAATGCGGGCGCCAAAGCGGTCGCGCCTAAACGACCGCCGGATCCGGAGAAATGACCGTGTGTTTAAGCCGAGAAAGGGAAGGGGTTCGGGCGTTCGGATAACCCGTCACCGAAACGGGGAGTGCCTTGGTCCCCCTGAAAGTTTTTTGTTTTGTTTCTGTCACTTCACATCTCCACGCCCCCCCCCCTCTCCCACCTGTTCATTCCACGAGTAGCCGCTGGGTGAGCCGAGGAGGAAGTGGCGCAATTTACCCTTGGAAAGGTCATTTAACTGCTCGAACTCCTCCGCGTCCATTTTTGGCAGTTCTCTTCTGTAAAGGACGTGAAACTAATTTTGGGTTGTTTTTTGCTGTATGTTTTGCCACCCCACCTAATCAACGAGGTCATCAACGGTTTGTCAGCATCGCATACTGAAACCCGTTCATTGACGCATCCCTTCACGTAAAACAGCCGTCCGTTGTCGTCCTCCACGAAGACATTGTCTAAACAGAAATAATATTCGCTTGTACTGCTCGCAAAGAATGGGGGGTAAGAAGTGGTTGAAGAGACGTGTTTGGGTGCAACGCTCGCTACCTTTTGCGTCGATGACCACGCGGTCGTTGCTGAGCAGTTTCTGCTCCGTTTCATGCTCCGCCATCGCGCGGTCGTAGTCGACGCCGAACACCATCAAATTGGGCAGCGTCTCCTCCAGCAAAAGTGCACTCTTCGCCAATCCCTGCACCTTGTCCAGCCCGTCCAAGCGCAGGAAGCGCAGTTTGGTGAGAGAGCGAAGTCCAAGCAGACCTAGCAAATATTGGGACGTCCATAATTGACAAATCCCTTAACTTTCAAGCTAAAAAACGGTTTTAAAGGGACTAAGCCGTTCATGCCGACCCAACCCAGAAAAACTCGGTTTGTTCAAAAAATTGAAAGAATGTGCAGCAACCTTTTGCCGATATTCTGTGGCAATTGGTCAAATCCAACATTTCCAGCGAGTTGGCAAACATTCCCCCAATTCGGCTGAGCACCCAATCGTCGATCCAACGACAATTCCTCAAACTGAGCATTCGAAGAAATTCCAAATCGTACAAATTGTCAAAACCTTAGCAAAGATTTAAAAAATGCGGTTACGTTACACACAAATTTAAGAGGCATTAATTGGTACCTTCGAACATGAGCTCGGTGTCCGAGGCGTCAATTGCCTCCACGTAAAAGCCTTCCGCTTTCTTTCCCGGCAAATGGTAAGTGCCGAGCCGACCCTCGCGCTTAAACCACCGGTCATCGCCAACAAATTTGACGCTGCCATTCCTGTACAAATTGAGTAAAAAACATTCTCCGAAAATTGTCGGATAAAAAAAGGATTGATTGGTTGTTGTGCCAATCACAATACCTGTGCACTATAAAATGGGCGGCAGCAAGGTCGGCTCCCAGAAAGATCAGCCGGTCGGGCAAAAAGCTGCAAATTTTAAATTACGATAGGCCAATCAACACCAGGAACCACAAAGAATTTGAATTTTCGGAGTTACGGACAAAAAAAAACCCGTCAAAATTTTCGGGGTTTTTATCCAACTAAAACCCCTGAAGATTCGGCGGGTTCAGGAGCAAAAACCACGTCCCGAACACATTCAACACACCGTTGGTCATATTGCATGGCCTGGAAGCGGGAATATTCTCTGCAACGGCGAATGTTGTCGAAACTGTGGTCGAGATATTTCTGTAAAACATAAATATCCCAGTGAATAAACGGTGACAAAATTCGACAAGAATGATGACAAAGAGTCGACTCGTTTCTGCGCATTTGTCGACACTTTGTCTCTCCTATTTCGTCACATGGAACGTGTGCAAAAAAAGCACTCACAAATTGCGTGTGCATGGTCAAAAAATCCATCGTAATCCCGCCTTTGTCAAAGCGCGTTTGGTCCTCAGGGTCTTTCTTCGGCATCGCTACAAAAACCGGTGAAGGAATTTTGTTGGCACAAAAAAAAATGCCAAAATGAAATGCCGCCCTCCCCCATGCTCTTAACCTTGCTTTATGTTCTCAGGCGTAAGGTACAGCTGAAAAGCAAAGGGACAAAATCACAAGGCACGGCGCCCCAATTAAACAAAAAGAAAACTCACTCCGGTGTTCGGGTCCTTCATAAACTGTTGCCTCTGGTAGATTTGGAAGAGGTAATCGTTCCGTTTCTCAATGTCCTGCCATCTCTGAACGCTTTCAACAACTTATCAGAGGAAATGTGTGCCCATTCTGCAGGGTTTTTCATTTTTTGTCAACCCAAAAAGCCGGGATTTGCCAGATTTAGCGTGACCCGTGTCTGTTTTTTGTTTCAACGCCATGTTTTTGCCGGAATTTTAAATTTGCCGGAATTGTTTGCCAGATTTTTAAGTTTTGGCAATAAAACCCTGCAGTTATTTGTGCCAATCCTTGCCTTAAACTTCTTCCACTGATGCACAGAGAATGCCCGCGAATGCACCAAAAATTTTGCACGCGCTTTCGTACTGTGAAGCATCTGGTGGTGAACAATTTGCGTTATTAAATGCATTTTTTGTCCAAATATTTCAATGATTTAAACATCAAAAATCTAAACATGGACACTGAAAATAATACAAATGTCTCAGCTCAATACAAATATAAATAACACATTTTGCAACAAAAATAACATTAAAAAACAAAGAGACGTTTTATGTACCGATCAAATAAAAGTTCAATTCTTCTTCATAATCTGAATGACGTCCTCATGACGCAATTTGTGATGGATGCCGCACCGTTGTGGAGAGTTTGTGAATTTGGTGCTCATTCCCCACACAATGGCATAACGAAATTGGGCAACCAATGTACGGTGGAGCGCATGGCACGCGTGTTCGACCTGAACTTTCCAAAAATTAATCAATTTTGCAATGATTCAATTTTAGGGGGTTTTTACGGCTACGAGTTGAGCTTGTTCGTGAGTAAAAAAAAAATTCAAACCGTTGATGTCCCGCGCAGAATGATCCCATCTTCGGGTCCTTGAAAGGTAATCCGAGTAAAATGATTGAATTAGAAAATGATCAATCCGCTCTTGAAGCAGCACATTTCCTCCCCGCCGTCACCCACCCCACCCCACAAAAACAGAATAAAAATCCAGAGCCTGAAGGGCTCGGGAGGAAACGTCGTGCACTCGCTCGTCTGCTCTACCGAGGTCCGGTGCGTTGCCGGGCCTTTTGGTGAACACTCTGATCAGTGCAAGATATTCCCAAAGCTGAAGCATGAAATGATGGCGTTAAGCAGAAGGGGAGACATGAACACCAACCAACCTTTTCCAACATGTAATCCAAGTTCAAGTTCAGCTCACAACTTATCACAACGCTGTGGGGCATCCTAAACCAACAATTGTTTCAGTGTTTTATTCAAAAAACCGATTAATGTCCAAAAAGTACCGCGCAAGTCTGTCCATCTCCTCAATGCTTATCTGATCAATTTTGTTGTACACGTACAGGCAGGGGATGTACACGCGGTTTGCTTGAATCACATCGATCAGTTCGTCAATGCTGGAATTATTTTCTTTTTTTTTGTTATGTTATAAAACTTTTAGTGGCCATGAATATTATTCATTCGTCCTAAATGTAAAAAAATGATAAAAATTTACGTGCAATCTTCACGAAAGATAACATCCGCATTGAATATTTTGTACTCGTGCAGTACCATTTGAATCAATTTTTCATGGCAATGCGTAACGGGCACTGTGTGCGTGAATTTCAGTCCTCCTCCGTTCTTCCGTTTGAAATAAATGTTTGGCGGCCTTTTGTTGAGACGTATGCCGACCGCTTCAAGTTCCTTTTCCAGAAGCAATTTCTGAAAATTCGAGCAAAAATTATTTAATAATTTCCCAAAAAAATAAAACAGACTTGGACATCGCCCTTGGTAGCGTCCAACATCATCAGAATCAAATCCGCTGTTTTCGCCACCGCAATCACTTGTCTTCCACGGCCTGGAGAGCAATTATTTGTCAATTAAATCATTGACCTTTATTAGTAAATGACCTTTTCCCTGCGATGCTCCCTCAATAATGCCAGGCAAATCAAGTAATTGAATGTTTGCTCCTTCGTACTGAAACTTTTTGAACAAATCGTGCAACTTTTGCTTACCTCAATTACACCGGGTATACCTTAAGCATCAAAATCAATCAAAAAGAAGTCATCCTCACAAATTATTGTATTTGACTAATTAAAAAATGTTTTTTAAAAATGTACAAGTCAATGTCGTGAATTCGTACGACGCCGCCACACTCTTAAAATTCATTAGGCATTACTTTAAGACATAAACTCCTTGCCTCCGTCGTTGTAACAGTTGAAAGGAACGTGGACTTTCCGACCGATGGAAATCCGACAAGAGCAACTGAAGCAAAACTTTGTTGAAAGCTTGCACGAAAATGGACTTAAACAAGTACCTCTGGCATCGCCACTCTTCATGACATCGAATCCTTCGCCCTTTGAAGAACCGCCTTTTGCGGGTTCCAAAAGTTCCTGTCGGTATTTGGCCAGTTTAGCCTTCAAAATGCCAAGATGATACTCTGAATGACAGTTAGTTGTTTGCTTCTCTTATTCAACAAGTTCGGCCCACCTGTAGCTTTGTTTTTCTGCGTCCTAGCCATTTCGCGTTCAACTTCGGCAATCTTCTCGACAATACCCATTGTAAATTAATAAGGCAAATGGAGAAATGTATCCTGAAAAAGTATTCGACTAGAGGCATAATTTGTTTTTGATCTAACAATGAGCAATTACAAAAATTGGAACACGATTTTAAGCTTTGATAAAGTGAAAGCTAAACGATTCGTTTTTCTCAAAAAAAAAGTTATGGCAGTTTTTGTACCAACTTGGCGCGCCGAATTATAACTTTCCTAAATTAAGTCAAATCGCTTAGCTCTTTTTTATTATAGCATCTACAGACACAGCGCTTCCGAATCATACCAAAATTGTTTGATTTGATTAACTAACAAAAAAGTTATGATTGCTTTTCAAACTTGTCGGCGGTGATTTGGCCGAGTTTGTTTGTTATGTATTATTTTTGAATTTTTGGCGTTTTGTTTATTTTAAATCCTTGGCAAAATGGTTAGCGGTAAAAAGTGAAAAAAAAAAAAGAATCGCTGTGCGTTGCGTGATGCGATCAAAAAAGGTTTTCAACTCCTGGCTCACATGTTCAACATGTATTTCAATTTTGTATTAAATTACTAAATTAAAATGAATGTTAAACCTCAAAACATCCATTTGTTTTTCGAAAATTTCTCATCATTTGTCCCCTTTCTTTATTTTTGACTTTTATTTGAATGTTTAATATTTGCATTTTTTTAGCTAACGCATGAATGAATAGCAGGGTTAGAGCTCATCAGATACCGCATCAGTGGGAAACTAAGAGGCGAAAAAATCCAAGCAAAACAAAGTGCGTGGTCTGTTCAAGCACTTTTGGATTCTTTGTGCAATACGAAAAATGTCGCAGTTGCAAGTAACGCATTAATTTAGCGCATTTAACTCCATGAATTAAAACCACCCGCTTTTACAGAATGGCTGTTCACATCGAATGCAAGAAAAACTTGAGAGTGCAAGACAATTGTGGCCTGACACAGAAACATTTGAAAGAATTGGTCACGCAAATGGTCATTTCAAAAACGCAGGTTCACCCACAACAATATTACTTTTATAGTTTTGTTTGATGCCATTACTTTTTGAAGGAAAATTGGGCACCAGAAATCGGCAATTCCCGTTCAATGAGTGATATTTTTGTGAACGAAGACCCAAATGCATCAGATGAACAACTCATTCCAAAAAAGGACAGATTTGAAAGGAGGTCATGGAATATGTTCTCAATTCGAAGAAATGCGGCATGGAAAGATGACACAATACCAATGGGTGAAGTGAAAGTGATTTCTCAAATTGGCATTGGCAGATTTGGAGCGGTAAATTTATTGCATCTCATAGAACATAATGAAAATTGCCCGTTTAGGTGCATGAAGCGTATTACTACGAGCCAGCGGTGATAAAGTTTTTCGACATGTTCCATGTAGATGAACAAAAACGGCTGGAAACATTCAAGCATGACACCGCATGCTTTCTGAATGTTCGACACGAGAATCTGGTGTTCTTCCGTGGCTTTTACACAATGGAACAAAGTCGATTTGGTGTCGTCATGGAATTGATACAAGGCCACACCCTTTCACATATCCTCCACGACGCGGACCAGGACAGGCCCGCACTGGAGTTTAACGAAATAATGGAATATGCCAAGCAGATTTGCCAAGTATTACTCAAAAATATTTGTGTGGGATGTGTGTCGTCTGATCACAAAATGTTTAGGGAATGTCATATCTTCACACCAAACATATCCTCCACAAGGACCTTCGTTCCAAAAATGTGTTCGTCAACGAGAGGAGAATAGTGAAAATCACAGATTTTGGCATATTCAACATCAGAAGACTCTCATATCCTGAAGTGTAAGCCGGCATCCCGCCAAGCTGAACTCCTTGCTCTTCTCTTATTTGATTTAGGAGGCATTCGTTTGTCGTCCCGTCAAATTGGCTTTCATATGCGCCGCCTGAACTGTTAAGGCTTTTGTCGCATCGGTTTGAGCCCTTTCAATTTTCGGAACCGTGCGATGTTTACTCCTTTGGGTGCTGCTTTTTGCCGAATTTGCACACAAATTGGAGACTCCCGCACAAATTTTAGTACAATTTGGTATGAGCTGCTGACAAGTGCATTCCCGTTCTCCCACGTGCCGTCGGATGTGATCATTTGGCAAGTCGGCAATGGCATTAAAACATCGATCACTGAACTAAATGCGTCGCATGATGCCAAGGTGGGTGGGGCAATTGTTTTTTACTTTTTAATATAAATTTGTCATATTTTTGATGATTTTTATTTATATAAGTAGTAATATTGCACTTTATTTGAAGGCTCTCCTCATTCGTTGTTGGTCTTTCAATCCATCGGAGCGCAGTTCCTTTGCTGAGCTTCTCCAATTGCTCAAAAATATGCCGCGAAAGGCACTCAAAAGAAGCCCTTCGTTTCCCCCATGTAAAAGCTTTGAATCAATTTTCTGACCACTCATTGTGATACACCTTCACACATTGTAAATTAAAACGTATAGAATCTCAATTTGTCATCATTTTTAAATGTGTATTCGTAACTGAGTCAATTCAATTCAGTAATTATTGTTATACAAAGTCTGAGTGACTCGAAGGATACATATGAAAATAATAGAATGAATTGGAATAAAAAGGATTTATTAAAAACATTGAGAGTTATTCTCCCATTTTCCGTCATAATTGCGGTAATTGTATTTGTTCCTTGAATTGTTTGAAATGATTTATTTGGTAATAGTTTCAGCATTTCAAAATGTCGAATTTCGTGTGTGCAATTTCCGGCATGGAGCCAGAATTGGCTGTTGTGTCGGCCGTTTCTGGTGAAGTTTTTGAAAAGCGTCTGATCGTCAAATACATTGAAGAAAATGGAACCGACCCAATCAATGCGCAAAAGCTCGATGTTTCCAATGTAAGCTGCATGGAATTTGAGATTTGGTTTTTTCTACCATTTTTTTTTGTTATTTAGTTGGTTGAACTGAAGCAGGATCCGGGTGTGCGGTCGATGCAGAAGTTTGTTGTTTAGAGTTTTTCTGAGTTTTTGTGGAAACTTTTCAGATCTTTGGCAACGGCGTCGCTGCCTTCATTGTTGAAGCAATTGCAGGACGAATGGGACGCGACAATGCTTAACAATTTTACACTTCGACAAGAACTAAAGGCGGCACGTGAGGAACTGACACACGCCCTCTACCAGGTCAACCGTTTCAGGGGACTTTTACCCTCAAATTGTTAATTACTTATTTCAGAATGATGCGGCATGTCGTGTGATCAACCGTCTCAGCAGTGAGTTGCAATCCGCGCGTCAAATCATCGCAACATTGCCGCACGGTCGCCGACATGCGGAGAGTGAGACCGAAGCGACTGATGTTGAGATGCATTCGGACATTGTGGAGGACAGCACCGGTGTCGACGGCCTCCCGGGGATCAGTGACGATTTGGTCAAGGTGAGTGAACAGAATTCACGAATCAAGCTGATCGCATTATGTTTTTGTGTTCAGTTTTTCACCGACAAATACCAAGACTTTTCCACTGCCCGAAAACAGCGCGGAAGGAATTTGCCCGAGGCTTTGGCATCCGTTGAACAAATCCAAAAATATGAGGAGATTGCATGCCACGATGCACTGCACAGCGCAAGCGTCACGGGCATAACCGCTTTGGACATGCAGGTACTACTTACTCGCACCATTCAAATGTAGCGAATATTTAAAAATTTAGAAAAATTTCATTGCATCCGGCGGGATGGACAAGACGATTGTGTTGTTTGACTCGGTCACGGAGACAATCAAAAACACTTACAAGGGGCACCAAAAGCGCATCAGCGCCGTTCGACTTCACCCAAACTTGCAGACAATTGTGTCCGGGTCGTTTGATTCACAGGTTGTTTGGGCATGAAAATGCAATTAATATCAAAATACGCAGAGTCTGTCATTCTAAAACTGTTTGTTTAAGATTCGGATTTGGAATACAGATGAGCAGAACGCCAGAAATGTGATTGCAATTCATGACCGTCCCATCACTGACGTGTCGTTGCACCCAACTGGCGACTTTGCGCTCTGTTGCTCTGAGGATTCCCATTGGTCTCTCACCGATTTGAAAGTTGGACGCCCACTCATAAAGGTTTGGTTGAGCAACCCAACTTTTGGTCCTTTTTTTAATTTTATGATCACAAAATTGTGTGCTTTGTAGGCGGAGTCGGGTGACGACGATATGCAGGGAATCTGTTGCGGACAGTTCCATCCGGACGGACTGATTTTTGGAACGGGCGGAAAGAATTCGGTTGTCAAAATATGGGACATCAAAGAGCAGGTCAATGTTGCGCAGTTTCCGGGCCATCAGGATGTGGTGGCCGCCATTTCATTCTCCGAAAACGGTTACTATTTGGCCACCGGGTCGGCGGATGGCGAAGTGAAAATATGGGATTTGCGAAAGTTGAAGAACCTGAAGACGCTGTCCCTCTACGACGTCAAACAAGCGGTCAGTGCGGGGAGATGACTAATTTGTAGTTGATTAAGCAAATGATAATTGTTTCTGCAGATCAATTGCCTCACTTTCGACCAGTCCGGTGCCTATTTGGCGGTCGGAGGCAGCAACGTGCAAGTCTACCAGGCCAAAACCTGGAACAACATTGCACAGTTCAACACGCACACGCAGGCAGTGACCGGCGTTTGTTTCAGCGAAGATTCGAAGACAATTGTCTCTTCGAGCATGGACAAATCCATCCGCGTCTATGCCATTCCCGCGCAGTAACGGCACAATGCCCATGGACTTTGAGATTGCGTTTGAATGAAGAGTGTGGGGAGCTGAGAGAAGTATCATGATCAAGAATTCTCTTTTCTTATTTGCGCTTAATTGTTATCTTTTTTTTTTCTGAATTGTAAATGTGTGTTTTTTTTGTTGTCGTTGCTTTTCACTCGGTTAATTGTTATTAAAACAGCAAACAACATTATCTTTTAATTGCATTATTGAAACTTAAAAAATCTAAAAATATGAAAGCGAATGAGCGATCAAAGTACGCTGTCGACAAACGTTGTGGTGGAAGTCCGTCGCATTTCGCATCTGAAAGATGGGGCCATCGATTTTATAGCAGGAACAGCTGGTCCGTCAAGATCAATGTGATGTAATCGGATGTCCAGAAGTGTTTGGCCACCTTTTTGGAGTTCTCCAAATAGCATAATCCATTTAATTTGCTCATTGGTTTTTGATTGGAGAGCAGAGGGGTTCCGGGATCCCGGCCTAAAAAGAACGGAATCCGGTTACATCGCTGTGCTGGCTAAGCTTTAAATGCCATAGTCCCCCCCCCAAAAGGTGGCATTGCAACCGTGTACACTGCACAACCGTTGGACACCGTCAAAGGTTCGAGATTGCTTTACCATCATACCGCGACGGCTTTAGCAAAAATAAATAAAAGAATTTATTCACCGATTGATTTGTTATTTTAATTTTTACTAATTCCGTTTCGTTAAGTGAAGATGCAGACATTCCCTGTTTTGTATGGTAATTGGGTGCGTTGTTTGAGCCAAACATTTCGAGCCGAAGGAATTCGTGGCTTATATGCCGGTATGGGAATGAAATTAATGGTTTAAATAAACAATTTGTTTAAAAAAATAGACAAAAAAAAAAGAAAGAAAAAGAAAATAACGCAACAATTCTCTTCCATTTTACAGGCACTGTTCCCGCGCTGGCTGCAAATGTGGCGGAAAATGCGGTGCTTTTCACTTCGTACGGATTCTGTCAGAAATTTGTCGCCCGTCTCACCGACTGTCCGTCCGTTAAGGAAATGAGCCCCTTGGGCAATGCCACCGGTGAGTGGGCGGCGAGTGCCATTTTTGTATATTTATTTGATGCGTTTAGCTGGTTCGTTGGCCGCTTTCTTTGCTGCACTTGTCCTTTGCCCTACGGGTATTTGTTTATTTATAATTAATTTAAATGTCCCCATAGCAATAGAATTAGAATTTATGGCCGTAGTGGGATTGATACGACTTTTTGATGATTTGTGTTTGGTTTTTGGATATTTGTAGACAATTCACAAAGCAATAAAGCTTATGAGTCTTTCCTCCATGTTCGTGTCCATTCCCCCCTTTGGGCGACGTCCAGTTGCAATAACATTCATTTGCTCGTTTAAGAGCTGGTCAAGTGCAAGATGCAGGCTCAGTCCGAGCTCGGGTCTGGGACGCGCACGTATGTGTACATAAAATCGATTTCAATTTCTAATTTTTGCATACCACAGAACGCCAACCGCAATATGTGTCGAAATGTATCGAAGTAAGTGCGCAAGTTCACATGCCGTCTCAATATATTGTTCCCGCTACACAGGCAATGGACTGCGTTCGTTCTTCAACGGCTTGACCCCGACGATGGCACGAGAAATTCCGGGCTACTTTTGCTTCTTTGGCGCATACGAATTCAGTCGGGCACTGCTTAGGCCGACAGATTCGACGACAAAAGAGGAAATTGGTCAGTGTTTTTGTTTACGTATTGCAGCAATATCAAGCTTAATTTGTTTGGTGCTTTTTGGCAAATAAATAAATTAATCCAATCGACCACAAAAATTGCGTTTGGCACAATTTCTTTTGTCTTTCATAATCGAACAATTTAGGCCTTCTACGGACCGCAGTTTCTGGAGCAGTTGGAGGAATTGTTCGTTTATTTGTCTCTCTTTACGGCACACCATTTTCCTTTTTTTAAGGCTCTTTGGACTTCGATTTTCCCTGTCGATGTTGGTAAGGAATTTGTTTTTTTTTTCTTCACTTTGCCTCCCTTCAAAACTTTTGTCTGCGTTTAGTCAAAAGCCGAATGCAAATTACGGGATGCAAAAAGGCGTCCGAATTGTTTTTGCAAATTGTCCGGGAAGAGGGTCAGTTCTGTTTTTGCTTCTTGTTCTGAATATAATACCATTTATTTTTGTCGTCTATTTTTAGGCGTAAGTGCGCTGTACAAAGGCCTTTTCCCGACTTTGATTCGGACGTGCATAGCCAGCGGCGCTTTGTTCATCACTTTTGAAAACATTAAACAATTTTTGCATGGAATTTAATTTTTTTCAAAATAACAATTGGCAATTTTGCTTACTTTGGCCGCAAAAATTTTTGTTTTCTGTTTTCTTGCTTGCTCGTTCGTTCGTTGGTTCATCAATCAAATCACACACATTTATATTGTTGTTGTTATTGTTATTATTACACACTTTTTGTAAAGCCCGAAGCTTAAATCGTATTTCAAATTTTCTGCTGTTTGAACAATGTGTTTATATTTATCGGTATTACTTCCAAATAATTACTAGTATTTATAATCCATTTAATATTTGTGAATTTATTTAAAATTGTCCCTCTGTTTGCTGCTCACTTTCCTGTACAACAACAAAAATTGGATGTGTTCCCAATCTGACGAGCAAATTTCACAAGGCCAAGCCGCCGTGCCGTTCCATTTGGCTGATCGGGAATTGGTTGGTTGGAAAAGCATTGTTTTTGGTTTTGTTCACGCAGAAATTGTTGTTGCTGTTTTAGCTTTGCAAGAAGCAGTGCGGCTTCTACGGCACGCCCCAGTGCAAGGGTTTGTGCTCGCAATGCTGGCGCGACTACCAGTTGGACAGCAAACGGCTCAACGACTACCAGAACAACATCAAAGTGTTGCGACAGCACCAGCACGACAACAATAGTAGTGGTGGTGGTGGTGGTGAGTCATCAGCAGCCGCCGCAGGCGGAGGATGCGGCGGTGCCGCCTCAGCACCATCGTCGGCGCCGCCCGTCCGCAAAAGTTCGGATGTCCGCTTCAACTCGTTGAAGACGTTCTTGAAAAAGTCACCGTCCGTTTTTTCCGCCAGCACGTACGGTAAGAGAGAGTGGGGGTTTTGAGTGTAACGGATGTTCAAGTCGTTCAATATTTTCATTCAGCAACTGAGCCGAACTCGTCGGTCACGCTGGGGATAAGGTGCCTTTTCAGTTTGTCGATTAGCTAGACGAATACTTTTAGGGCCCCGAGTCCGGACAGTCTGCAGGCCCAGGAACATTTGGACGCGTTTTTGGACGCCAATTTTCCCCCAGCATTTGCCAAGGAGTTGGACAAGCAGTGCCAAATGTTCATTGACAACGTGTTCAAGGTGTCCTTTTTCTTTGCTTCGTTGAGCTGCCAAACAATTTTCGCCTTTTACTGCTTCAGCATGAGTTGCTGCCCAGTGAGGAGCTGTCGTTGCTGGTCCAAGCTTTCTACCAGTCTATCAAGGAACGTGCGCTCAAAATCGTTGCACAGCTGTCGCCGAACACCGCCGCCTCCTTTAGCCTTTCCGATTTTATGACGGGAATCGAAAATTATGTCTGCACCCGCGCCTACCCCGTCCTTTTTGGCTCCAGGCATGCCTTTGTTTGAAGACAATTCACGGCACTCTTTCCGTTTTCTGGATAAAATGGAGAAAAATTTTCGAAGCTTCCCCATATTAAATCTTGTTTAATCTGATTAGTTGTGACCAACAAAATTCAGAAGCGAGGAAGAAGCGGAGGATTTGAGCTTGCAAACGCGCATTCGTTCTTTGCATTGGGTCACCAACGGCTTTTTGGAGACCGCTCTGGATGAGTCATCGGGCCAAGTTTTTCAGCCCAATTTTATGGAATTTGATCATTTGGCTTTTCAGGTGCAAGAGTTTCTGAACGAGGTGTGCCATCGCCCAAAATACTTGTAAATATTTTGAAGGCTTACATTTTTAGGCAATCACCGAAATTGTCGACCTGAACAGTCACCGGCCTGTCACCAAAAAATTGTAACTTTCATTTTATTGAATGAGTGCATGGAAAATGGTCGGACGTTCCGCCCCCTTCTCAGGGATTGTCTCGTGCGCTGCTCTAAGGACATTTTTGATGCCCTCAAGGAGAGTCGTTCGGGTACGTATTCATTTTGTTGTTTCTGAACTGGTTCCTCTTCCCCGATCCTTCTGGGCGGGAACGTCGTGGGTCGCTTTGGGGATCCCCCCCCATTCCCTCCCTCTTTTTGAAATTGAGCCATGCAAATTTTTGTGATTGTTGTTGTTGTTGATGATCATCATCATCATCATTGTCTATTGATCAAGGTGCGCCCGCGAGTGCCGATGAGTTTTTGCCCGTTTTGATTCTGATCACCCTCAGGGCGAACCCGCCACTGATCCAGTCCAATCTGAAATTCATCAGTCGCTTTGGGCTGCCCTCACGGCACATGCGCGGCGAATACGGTAACTAATTAATTGTTCTGTGGAAATTTTTGTTTTTTAACAAAAACAAAAAAAACCCAATCATTTTTGTTTAAACAATAAATGTATTCCTATCGCATTTTAAGGCTATTACTACACAAATCTTAGCAGGTAAACGCCAATTTAACCAAACAAAAAACCGATAAAAAAGTAATTGGAATGTCTTTCAGCGCCATTTACTTCATCCAAGACATGAATGCGAACAGTTTGCAGATCAGCGAGGAGGAGTTCGAGGGGTACATGAGCGGTACACGGATTCCACCGCCACGGAACTCCATCAGCACCTCCGTATGTTTTTGAGCTTTAATGAGTTTCATGTGTTATTTATTGTACAAACAATACATGTTCTTCGCAAAGGTTGTGCGTTCGTTTGAGAATTCGTTACACAAATTGGACAAGCTCAAGCAAGCGGCAGAAGCACTGAACCGGAGCACGGATACGCTGGAAGCGGCCATGAACAGGCAAGCAATTTAACATTTTTGCAAAAGCATTGATCAGATGAAGCCGAGATAAATTTGTGGGGGGGGGGGCAGTACAATAAAAGTGCGCGGGAATTGTGTCAGCAGCGTATCCAATTGAACAGTTTCAGTGACTTGACATCATTCATGCAACGCATTCGTGAAGTTGTGGAGGATGACGGCGAAATAACGGAAGACCTCAAAAACAAAATCGAATTGCTGTGTCACGAGTCCGCAAATCCGGGGGAAGAATGCAAGGATGTTCAACGACGGCCTGCCGACAATTCCGATTGATGGGTGGGTGGGTGCTCGTTCCATTCATTGGTTGGCACGGCACAATAACGACCTCTTCCCCCCCCCCCTCAATTCAATTCCCGTCAAGTCAAAATTAACAAATAACCAACTTTATTGCAATAAAAAAATTAACAAATTGACGGAATTGAAAATATCAAATAACTCAATGTCCAATTGTGCCGAAAAGTGCGCTTTTCTTATTTGATTCGACTGCCTATTTGTGTAAATATTTCCCATAACTTCTGTAGCTTAATAATGATTGGACGTGCTATAAAAAAAATAAGGCCTTCAAATTTGTGCTTTTTTTTAATGTTACCCGCTGATTGGATCAGTTTTGAGGAAATTAAATGGGCGGGCAGTGTAAAGCGAATTATTGAGGCAGGCGGATATCGGAAGTCGCCCCCCCCCGGGGTTTCCACGGCCCCCCCCCCTTTTGTCGATTGCAGCGCCAATTTCTCTCTTTTTTATATGTGCGCAAGGCGTGCTCATGCCCACCACTTTCCCGCCTCCCCCCCCCCCTTTTCCCTCAACGTCGGCGGTGCTTCAGCCGACTGCCTAAAGGGGGGACGGGAGGGGGGGGGGGGGGGGATCGCACCAAATGTTAGAGGGAAATGCATGCACAAATCGGCTAAACGTTCCACATCATCCTACACCGGAGGCTGTTTTGTCCAGTCAGTCCAGCAGCTTTCTTTCCGTTTTGCCCCCAATTTTAAATGACCGTTTGGAAACGGTGCGGGCGGGGGGAGGGGGGGGGGTCGGCACTTTTAAAATTCAAAGGGTACGCTTTTCCTTTGTTTGTGGCTTGATCGAGGGGGGTGGGGGCGCACAGCATTACCAGCCATTTTGTGCTGCTTGTGCGAAGAAAAAGCCCAAACACCCGGGTTAATAAGCGAATAGAAAACCTTTAAAAACTCTCCCCCTAATTTTTTCTTCTCCCGACCAACCGATTCCTTCTCCCGCCTCCTCCCTGAAAAACAGGTTCCCCCCTCCCCCCCTTCACCACCATCGACCATTTGAGTGGGCGAAACAAATCCACTGACCGTCTCCCCCCCCCCCCCCCCCCCCCCATAAATGTGATCGGTCATTTACGCATCACTCATCCAATGCTTCATCTTAACTTTAACATACAAACATAAATTTGCCGTTCAGCAGCACTCGGATGATCAGTGAGTGAGTGAGTGGGATTGATTAGCATCAGAATCCTGATTTGGATTTTCTATTTCTTGAGAGCGCTTTTATCAGCACAGACGGCGGATGGTCTAAAAGGAGGAGGAGCAAAAGCCTTTCTTCGGACAATTTTCCCTTTTCCCCCCACACATCCTCTCGCTTAATAATGCTGTGGCCCGTTCCGCTTCTGCTTCTGGTGGAACACATTTCGTTGCTGATCCTGCTTTTCGCTATTTTTGGATGCCATTCCCAGGTGAGTGGGCGCCCGACGACCTCAAACAAATTTCGGAACTTGGAATTTCGGGGTTTAAAACTTTTTCGGAAGTCGGAATTCCTAGCCCAAAAATGTTGGAACTCCGGAAGTCGGAATTCCGCGCATCCCTGGTGTGTTGTGCACATGATATGATAGATATCAGGAGAGATAGATCATTGGGGAAACAACCCCGATCGTCCGATCAAATTCATCCTCGGGCGATCGGGGGTCGACCTTTGTGATCAACCCATCGCCCTCCACGACACCCAAAAATCCATCTGCGATTAGATCAGAATTGGGGACGTTTTGACCTCCACCCCGGAAATTGCACATTTATTCCATCAAATTGCCAGTTCTTTCCCCCCTCCACGTCCAACCAATCGCCTTCACTTTCGCCGTCGTCCTTCCCTCTAATGGATTTGATCTCCTCGCGCAATATCAATGATCTGACTCAGCTCGGTTGGGTACATTCAACTAATATTCAAGAGTTAACCAGCAAGCCTAATAATGAATTGGGATAATTCCAGAAGGAATAATTTGAATAATGTTTAAAAATTGCATGAAACTTTAAATAATTTAATTTATTCGTCTTAAAAGTAACTACATATTATCCAATTGATTTGTACAATTGACGATTTTAATTTTAGCAACTCAAGTTGCTGCGCAAGCGATGAAAAGCAATGGACAAATGATGTAAAAAAAATAATTTAAACTATACTTTTATATGCATTAAATGATTTCTTTATTTTAAATTTAAGCGCTAATTCCGGACCCGAAGTGAAGCCGATTGCAACCGATGCTCGGCCTTCCGAGGTTCAGCAATAAACCCATCAAAATTCCGAAGGCCCCCCCCGTCAGATGCTTGGCCAAGGACTGACCAACATGCTCTATCCTACGCGACAGTTGGCCTCGCGCACATTGGGAGCGACGCCTGAAAGGGTGATTTTGGTGTTTGGTTCATTGGGGCTACTCGGAGCACAAAATTTCACATGACCGAGACCGAGCTGTACCGGAGCCTAAAATAACAATTTTTCTCGACACGTGACTCTCGAGAAGCCCCGTGGTTTATAGCCATCATAATTTGAATTTATTGGCTGACTATTTCAAAGACAGCGGGGGAGGAGGAGGACATCGGCAAGGCGCCTCGGCACGTTGCGGAGACGGGTCAGAAACTTTTACGATTTACAGAAATGACCGATTGAATTCGAAGACAATTTCGTATACTAATTGAACCAAACACAGCGCCAGAACATCGCGCACTCTTCGACTTGGCCAACACATTTCTTGGCACAAATAGTGGCGGCCAACAGCAGTCGCGAATCGCCGCTGCCGCCTCGGAGGACAACAATGCATCACCGGCCTATGCCAACACAAATAGGCTAAACGGTGGTGGCGCAAACGACATGATTGGCCAGGTCCGTGTATACTAGCTTTTTTGTAAGGGACATCACTACTGTTCAAGCAGTTTAACTACAAGATAGATCAATAAAACATACACACCCTTAGGCAATGCGCATGTTAAGCGGAAGTTTGGACACGGCGGCTTCCACCAGCGCCAACGGCGGAGGCCAATTCCCCAGAAGACAACAACAACAGCAGCAGTCGTCGTTGCTAAATGAGAATGTGCTGCCCTCACTTCGTCAGCTTTTCCCGGGGGCAGAAAAGAATTTTGGCATCCGACAGGGCGAAGGTTGAACCCTTTTTATTTGGTTACTTTTTAACCGTGTCAAAGTGTCTCCTCTCTAATGCAAAACGGCAGGATGCCTTCCGTTCCTCGGCGAATTTATGGTGAACAAATTGGGTTCATCACCAGTTATGATGATCACAGTGTGAAATTGCAGAAAATGGCCTACGGCAACTGCGTGAAGCGTGCCGATGAGAAGGTGAAATTTTTTTAGGGATTTGGCTGAACAAACTGAACTCCCATAAAATCTGTTCAGACCTGGGACGCCTGGGGCAAAGAAATAAACCACGCGTTGTCCGGAGGTTATTATTTGGCAATAAATATTTTATAAAAACAAGTTTTTCAGGTAAAATAGACCTGTTGAGAGCTAGGCAAGTTTTTTGTTGTTGTTGTTTTGTTTTCATTTTGTTTATCGGACCGTTTTCAAGCAAGGAAACTTGCAAAATGGGAGCCGAGCGGGAACAGTGTGGTCAGCTTAGGAAAGCGATAAGCGGATGCGACATTCTTGGTAAGAAAATTGGACATCCGGATTCCGGACACCCTGAAAATTGGACAACAAACCGAACAAAATTCAGTTTTTCGGGTTTGGGAGAAGGTCCAACGAGGGCAATAGGTGCTGTCAAAATAGATGTTTTTTGTTTTGTTTTGTTTCTGATGAGGCCGAACTTTTACGAACTCAAATTTGACCATTTAGGCTCCATACAATTGGCAAGCAATATACAGAGGTGAATTTCATAATATGATTTGAGGACAATTCAATCAATTTTATTCACTCAAAGATCGGTGTCGCGCTGCGACGAAATAACTGGCTTAATGGACCAGGTCATTTTCATTTAAAAAATGCACGAAATTTATTGACAATTGGCGTGTGCCACCAACGCATTTTATTCCTCATCAGAATCCTGGTACAATTTTGAACCAAATGAACGGACTGATCAATGGAGAAGTGGCACAAGGACTGATCAACAATTTTCTCGGAGGATAACCGATTGATTATCATTTTTAAATGTTTTACTACTGCCTTTGAAGCTGTAACTCCATTTTCGGAGAATTTGAAATTTTGTCGCACAATTTGTATTGTATAGTTTTTGCAGGGCCCAGGAATTTTCTCAATCACATCACACGTTAATTGTATCGGGCTCAGGGGTGTAGCCAAAAAAAAATCGGGGGGAGGGGCAAGCCAAAAGTCGATTCCTACCGCTTTTTTCCTGCATTTTCCTAGAATTTCTCCAGAAGAAACATTTTGTCCCAAAATTAATCTTAAAGGTCCAAATTTTCTACCCGAGGCCAGGGCCGTATCTGGCTTTGGATTTCGCTGTTGGGGGGTCCAGAAATGCTTTAAAAACATTTTTGTTAAGAAACAAAGCTATGCGCCAAATTTGTCAAAAACGATTTGCCAACATTGAGTATTAAATTGTTTTCGACAAAGGTCACAAAGCAATGCTTCGCATTTGTACAATGTCTCAATGGGCGGTCAAATAAAAGGGTAAAAGTTCCAGCGTTTCTTTTTTGGGCTTGTTTATTTGGTTTGTTTATGTTACATTGCGTTTTGCGCTCCCTTCCTCAGACGCCTCAAGGAGTTGTTTCCTCTTTTGGGGCTTCTTTATCGGCTCCATAGTCTTTGGCTTGTGCAGTTTGTGCTGCTGTTGGTCTGTCCAATGGTTAGCACCCGAAAGGAGAAAACGAGACGGAGCAGAGGGTCCAAAGCGTTCAAAATAATCCAACTGGTAGAGCAGTTGAATCGACTCATGGGTCAGCAAGTGCTCCTGGAGTGCCGGCATTTGAAAACATCCAAATCAGCGAAGGCACTCCTTCAAACCTGGTAGTCCTTCTCCGCGCCGATCAACACACGGCCACAATCAAAGCAAACACGCTTGAAGAACTCGGAGTCCCGAACCCGGACATTGTCATACCGACGCTGAGCGCTCACAAAAGGTTTTTTGCTGGTGGGATGATTAATTGAATTGTTTGGTCCTGGGTCCAATGTCGATTTATCAAAGCTGGAACATTTTTTCTTATTTGTCAGCGCTGTTCCATTCATACCGAGAAATGTGTGCAATTCTCCCTTAAAAGATGATCGTTTACATATTGTTGAGGAAAATATTAGGCAACAAGCTCAAATTTAGGCAACAAGCTCAAATAATTTAGGCAACAAGCTCAAATTTTTAAGAAATAACGCGTAGTTTTTGTTGGTTAAAAAGTGAATACATATAAAGATATACCGTTAGTTAGACAAACAATTCTTCCTGGAGATCAACAACAACCAATCAGCCCAAAATGCGTGGAAAATGTTGGCAATTCTTGTAAATTCCATAGGACCTGGACATATTTTTGACACGACGGCAACATATTAATGGACAAAAAGTTTATGATCAAAATATGTCTATACATACCCGATAAACTAGATATGTCTAATTAATACGGTCTGATTAAGAAAATGTATATTAAGTATAGACAGTCTTTAAGCGACGTGTGTTTTGGCAGTGACCATTAAATAGAATGGTTTTTCGAATTATAAAATTTTACATTAATGCTTTTAAAAAAATGGAGGAATCTCTGAGACGATTTTACTTTGCATTAAGCGTTTTGATGCAGTTGGACCGTTTGTCAATTAGACATTTTTTAGTAGTATTATTGTCAACATTTTGTGATTTTTCGTTAAACATTTTGTCCAGTTATGAGACATTTTGTCATTTTTCGTATTAGACATTTTGTCCACTTGTGAAATTTTTCAAACAGATATACATGCCCGTCATTACTGTTCCAGGCCACTCAGGAATTATGGAAATAATTGCCAGCATTTTACACGCATTTTATAAAATTTGGAAGCATATTTAAGCTTTTGGTTTACAGACTTATGGCTGGAGGGGGTCCAGATTAGTGCCGGTTCCGAACCGAACCGTAGAACCAGGAAAATTTGCATAAAACCTTCATTTAAAAATAAAAAATCCGGTACCAATGAAAGACAACATTATCGATTTTTCTTCGATTCGGATAAATTTCGGATCGATAACTGAAATGTTTTGGTTCGGATAGTCGAAGAATTCCGTGGCAACAATAAAAAACAAATTTAATCAACAAAGAAAATATTTTGCATAATATGTATACAAGCGAATCGTCTTTTTAACAAAATGAAACAAAGGCTGTCCTAGTCGACAATTTATAGTAGGGCAGAGAAAAAAACATACGAGAAAAATAGCAGACAAGAACATAACGCCAATAAATGCAAAAAATACAATTCAAGTCTGGCCGACCCAGCTTAAAACAAGGAACACTCTCTCGCCTGGTCGTCGTCTCTCAAGATACAACCCAGGTCTGTGATGAAACACAAGTGAGGGCTGAATTTGGATCACAACGGATCTGATCTTGTTTGTTCCTCGAGATCATTGGAGCGAAAGACCGATGGTTGTTTTTTTGCACGCATAACATGCGCTCGTATGTCGCCTGAGATTTGGATGTGAGCAAGTAGCGTCAGGAGGAGCACAAATCCAAACTGAAAACTCAAAATCGAGATCATAAAGATAATTTTGTGTGTTTTGACCCACTCCACAATCATGCAGCGCTTTGCAGCAGCGCGAGGTGCTTCGCCAGCTTTTCAGCCATCTTCTCCGGCCGGGTCCCTAAGATCGGCCAACCTAAACATTGCAAACTTTAAGATTTTTCTCAAACGACGCTTGACTAACTCTGGCTTGTGACAGCCGGTAAGTCATTCAAAGGCTGTGCATCGTGTTAACCAGCGTGCCATGCAAAAAGCCATAAAGAATTGGTTCTATCAAACGGCCAGGGTTTCGGTTGTCGAGCAGACACTAAATTTAATTTCCGTCCCTGACATTTGCCTTAACTAGTCGTTTACCGGTGAATTAGTTTGTCCACGGATGTCGACTCACGTCCGTGGCCCTTAGCCTCAAATTGTACCTCATCCCCGGTCCCTCTCGATTTTCAATTTGCACGGGTTGGGGCCCTAGATTTTCTGGTGATCTCCCCCAACCACTTTCCTTTTCTGAGTGGCAGATGCCACTCGCTCGAGACTCGTTTTACAAGGAAATGGATAGACTCAAAATTAGAGCACGGACTGATCGAAATCGACGAGATTTTTTCGAGATTCTTGATCGAACAATTTTTTTTACCGAGATTCGAGATTTTTTTGGTGATCTCGAACTAATTTTTTTTAAGCTTTTACTTTATTCTCAAGTCCGACGAATGTGGTAAAACTGAAATACTCGTATTGAGTAAAAATGAGAAAAAGATGGGACAGACAAAAAGGCAAGAGATGTCGAACAATGAAGACACTAATTTGTAAGAATTCTGATCATTCCCTAAGGGCTCAGGCAACCGTGTTGAGTGATGAATAGCCCACACAAATTCTCTACAGAATCGCCAGTTCACTCTAAGCTCTACGACTTTACCCCGAGGAGTCAAGCTTGGACGAACAATACATGGCACTGACCGTCCATTGAGGGTACTGTCGATTTCGGGAGGTTCCGAATCTCTATGAAGGAGGTGTCTGATCAACTTGATGCAACCAAAGTTTTTAAATACTTCAATGCGATTCGATCAACTTATCAATGTGCAATTTATTGATAAACAAATTTCTGTTGTTTAGGGCGAGACTTTTTTTTTGGCCAGTGTAATACACCAACATTATTTAAAACTTATTTATATTTTTATAATTCTTGGTTTGTCCATAATTGTATTCTCCATTAATTCGTTCATATATTTTATCCTCTCTTGCCCATGACTTTGGTCAATAAAGTTTAATCCCATTAGTACCACTAATTAATGAACTGAAGCCGAGGGTTCCATTGAAGCACTTCATAGTTTTTCCCCAAAACGTTTTCCTTGTTATTCCCATGCGGTCTTTAATTGTTTGTTATTTTTATAATTAGAGGTAGGCGCCATCGGGTACATTTTTAAAATTATGCTTTTTGTTTTGTTAAGAAATTCCAAATAAATTTTTAAAAAATTGAACCAAAAATTGACAAGCTTGTTCACCAAAATACATTCTTAGGCTGTGCATATTTATCCTGGGACCAAAACACTATTATAAATGCTGTCATAGACATACAAAAAAAACCGCAAGGGAAAATACGATTAAAATTTATTAATTGATTTTTCATTTCAATTTGAATACAACGGGTGTAACTCTTTTTCAGAACATAAGACAGAAAATTTAGGTTCAGGATCCGTGAAAACCATTTCAAGTGGACTTAAACCCACACTTCTTCAGTTCTTCCTGGAGTTGAATGTGGAAGTCGGTCTCCTGCGTCTCGTCGTCCCAGTTGTCCTTAAAACAAACAAAAAAAAGTCATCGAAATGCTCCAAAAACTAAAAACAAACCTCCCAAACATTGATTGCTGCCTGCGCATCACCCGAATCAACACCTTCGTTTTTGCTGTAGACGGGAAATTCCTCAAATTCTTCTTCGTCCTCCAACTTGGCCGCTTTGATCAAATCCGACTCCTTCTGGGCGCCGTTTGCTGCGTTAGATTTGTCGCCTTTCTTCTCATCCACTTCCATTTTAATTATTTTTGTTTCAATCTAAAAATGCTTTTATGCACTTGGAGACTTCCGGATACGCGGTTAGGAGCAGCCGGGACAGGAATTTTAGTTTTCTGTTGGAAAAAACAATCAACATTTCAAAAAATGCTTATTTCAATCTTTTACCGTGAAAAAAAGGAGACTTGGGTAGGGTAAAGTTTTTCATTTTATTGAAAGAATCTTAAAACAAAAGGAAAGGAGAAGAGGGGGACCTCCTGGCTTCCGGGGGTCCTTCTGGCTTCCGGGGGTCCTTCTGGCTTCCGAATTTTTCCGAATTTTTTATTTTTGTTTATCATCTTTTTTATTGGCATCTTAAAACAGAACGCCAGGAATTTTAAAAAGTTTAAATTTTCAAAAAAAATTTCCTGGCGTTGCGGTCAGTGTCACTGACTCACAAATCAGTACCATGACACCGCTTCGCTTCCACATGCCCTCCCCCAATTTTTGCTTTTCATAGCGCTTGACAGCGGTACAAAGTCTTTTGTTTAGCTAATCCGGCACATCATTTTAACAGTTTAAAGAAATGCAGCAGCAGCCAATTCTGTTGGGATAGCGTGGAGAGGCTCGCTTATTAGTCGTTCATTATGAGCATCTTTCTGAGGCCGGATCAACTTCAGAAAATTCCGTTATTTCGACGCCTCGATTCCTCGTTCAGTTCCAGGAGAATATGGTCGAGGTGCTTGTCTATAAAACTATTATTAAGTCTTAAACAGCGCGGCGTTTACTTTTGAAGATCAGAAACAAAAATATGGACGGCCAACTTCTTTCTTGGCACTTGTGTATTATATGCGTCACGCGTTGCGTTGCCCATTTGTGCGGTGGCAATGGCACAAGAGTACGGCTGGAATAAGACGGATTCGGTCGGTTCTTCGTTCGTTTGTTCCTGGAGAATTGATGCATTTTTAATTAGAGCCCGTAATTTTGATAATTCCTGGATTTTAGGACCTGATTTACTGGACAAAAGTCCAGGAAAAATCAAGACCCGGATCCAAGTCCAGGTCTCTAATTTTAATCATTGCAATTGAAGGGCACCATTTTGTCCTGCTTCTTCTGGGGCTATGCCTTCACACAGCTCATTGCAGGAAGCGTTGCTGGTCTGTTTTGTTGGATAAAAAATTTGCTCTTGTTGTTAAAATGTCAATATTTAGCTCAACTTGCTAAATACATATCTTTAATGGTGCCTTCTTCCTTCAGACATCTTTTAAATTAAAATTCCGGCTTTTTGTTAAAGCTTTCTGATAATCACACAATTTGTTCAGATTTGGTCGGTGGTGAGAACATTCTTCCAATATCCACTCTGATCTGGTCACTTCTCACACTGCTCACACCCCAACTGTTTGACATTGCCTATTGGACAAATTCCCCGTTGCTCACCCTCCTTTTTGTGCGTATTTTTACCGGAGTTGGCCAAGGTGTGCCTTCTATTTTTTTCTGGCAATTTTTTTCATTGTTTAGGCTTCCATTTGCCTTCAATGGCCAGCATGATCAGTCGCCATTTGACGTCTTCGGAGAAGGGCCGAGTGTTCGGCATTTGCTTGGCTGGCTCTCACTTGGGCTCTGTCGTCGCCGGCGGGGTCGGCTCTGTGCTGCTTGAGTGGTTTGGGTGGCGAAGCCTGTTCCATTTTGTCGGCAAGTCATTGACATTACGCGCGCATTACAATAAAAATGAGAATTTAAAGACTTTTTTTGTTAAAGAAATTTAGGTTTCTTGAGCATAGCGTGGTGTTTGCTATTCAATTATTTGAGCAAAGATTTTCTACCAACTCGGAGGAGTAATGTCGTCTTTGATTCAGCCTCCAAACTCATTGAAAAGGTAAGAAAAAATTCAACTTAAAATAAAATGGACTCGCTTTTTTAGGAAGAAGCTTGTCAAAATTCTGAAAAAACGAATTCTAAAACATCATCATCAACGGATGCCATGTCGTCAAAGAATGAAAGTGCCGCAGTGCCGTGGGCCAAACTTCTGAGGCATCCCTCCTTTTGGCAAGTTTTTTGATGCAAATTTTGGAATTCATACATTGAAATTAAAAGGATTTTTGTAGTTCTACCTACCTTTTTAGATCCGGAATCTGGGTTTGAGATTGGATCGGGGTTTTCGGCACTAATTTCTGGACTTTCAAGAGTCCCGGTCCCCCAAGCTTTTGTACTTAAATGATGCTTTTTGCTGTCCAAAATACTTTCATTTTCTCATTTCTGTTTAGGGCTGCTTCAACTGCACAATATTGCGGTGCCAATGCCTACTTCACAATGTTCAGCTGGTTGCCTTCCTATTTTTCCGACAATTTTCCACAAGCCAAGGCGTACGTCTACAATGTTGTGCCGAGCATGGCAATTGTGCTCGTTTCGCTGCTCTCGCCGATGTTTGCCAGCAGAATGTTGGCAAAGGGCAAATCGATCACCGTAACGCGTCGATTTATGGAGGTAAATCCGTTTTATTTATTTTTCCGAGACAAACTGTACCACGCGCTTCCGGAATTTCTTTATTCATGGACGATAGAAAAGGATGAAACCATGCGTGTTTGATGGACAGTCAGGAACGTCCACACTAATTCGCCAAGTACTTGCCCGAGTCGTGCCGAGGCACAATTCGGGTGAGTACCTGTGGCGAGTGCGCGTTTTTGCTCTTTCCTCATCGGCTTTATATGTACTCACTTAGCCCGTGTTTGGGGGACGGGACACAAATTTGTTTGGGGGGGGGGAATCTCTTTTTGTTAAGAAACCCGATCCGACAGCAAAAAATGTGTTTGTTGTAAGAGATGATTTCAGAAAAAAAATTGCTTTTGCTTTAGTGCTGTTCACTTATGGGCATGGCTCTGTGCTTCTCGTTGGTCTCCTTTCTGCCCGACTCCTTCCCCTCCTCGCTTGCTCTCTTTACAGTCGCAATGGCCATCCGTGGACTTCACCATGGTCAGTTTTGGCCGGCATGTCCAGTCCACCATTCGATGGGTGGACGCGGGAAGGCTTTCTTTCAGACAAAAAAAAAATCATCTTTTTTTTAACTTGATTAATTTGTCGTAAAAAATCGTAAGGTGGTGTTGCCGTCAATCCGACGGATTTTGCACCAAATCATACTGGGTCAGTGTTCGGCGTGTTCAATGCCTTTTCCGCTATCACCGGCTTCATTGGCGTTTATTTCGCCGGCTGGATTTTGCAGGTGAGACGACACATTCCCCCCCCCCCCCCCCGGTGTACAGAAAAAAAACTTTTGGTAACATTATTGAGGCTTCATTCGATAAAGTTTTTACAATAATTTAGGGACAAATTTGTAGATAACAGTTTTAAAACATGGCGTTTTTCATTTCTTTCATTCATTGCCAATTGTTTACACCACACAGATGACGAACAACAACTGGGCCGTTGTGTTCAGCTTCACGGCCGTCCAATGTGTCATCGGGGCGCTTGTCTACGGCACAATGGGCACAGGGCAACGGATCATTTGATGTGATTGATTTTATTAATGCAAAAAAAAACAGAACTCATTTTTGCGGGCAAAAGTCTCACTCAAGACGATTTTATTCCATTCATTTTCACACTGTGATACGCCAACAATTTTATATTATAGGCCGAATTTGAATTGTAAATTTTTTGGATGTGCCAAATGTTGTGTGCTTTTTGCTTCTTGGTAACGCTGTGGCATAATATAGTACTATGTGTGAGTGACCTCTTGTTTAAATGTGTAATCAAATCCCATCAATTTTTTGGTCGTTTCCTAAACCACTTTTTTTTGTTTTGTTTTGGAAATATTCTGAAAACAAACGCGCGCCCCCTTTTTTGTGTGTTTGTTTAATTTGAATTGACAGAAAAAAAAAAGTCGCGCATTTTGTGAAACGACCTTTGCGTTGGGTCAGTTTTGTTATTTTTGTCGTTTCCATTGTGTTGCACATTTTACGTTATAAATTATAAATAAAAACTGAAATAAAAAATTAATTCGGTGAATTGATTTCCCTATTATTATTAAGTGGACAATTGACTGAGTTAGGTCTGATGAAGCTGGAATGATCGGCGCCAAACTGAACGGGTTCCCGGGTTAGCCCCCCCCCCCCCCCAAATTCAAATTTGATGGATACGGTATAATATTTTTGTAGCCCTAACAAAGCGGTTCCAAACAATCGAATAAATATAAAGAAAATGGTCCAATTCAAATGCCACCATTTTCACATTTATTCTTTTTTATTCCTCAACCACCGCCACCGGCAGCAGAGATGCGCGGGTTGCTTATCCCCCCCCCCCAAAAACAAAACAAAAAATTGCCTAATCAATTGCGGGGGGGGGATTAACCCAAAATAATGCGCGGCGGTAGGCCGATGTGGGAGGTGGACGAGGAGATGCCCCCCCCCCACAAATTCCATCGCCGGAGGGGGGGGGGCCGCTGGTAATAACAACGACGTGGATTTGGGCATGTACTTCCCCCCCCCCCCCCCAAATTGACCCCCTCCCCCCAAAGCGCCTCCTCTTTTTTTCCATCATTTAATGCATCATCATATATGTAGCAGCAGAAGCAGAAACAGCAGCAGCATTCTTTGTTGACCTTCACAACGCGTGTAATTATTATTCCCATTCCCACGAATGAAATGCGGCGGCGGATCGTGCGTGGACAGATTGAGTGGAGTGGTTGAGGGGAATGGAGTTGGACAAAACCGCCTGCTGCTGGCTGATTTTTCGGGGATTGAAATCCTCCGATTCCAGCACCCTTGGGACTGCTGGCCCCGGAGGGGATGTGTCCCAATCTCCCCGTTCCGCGATTTCTCTGGATTGAAATCCCGCGGGGACTGCTGCCCCGGAGGGGATGTGTCCCTAATCCACTGTAAAATTACTGAGGAGGAGTCCAGCAGGGTTTGTCCCCGCAGGGGCAAACCCCTTCACCATCAAAAAAACCCCTCCGGTCAAAGCCTTTCTCCCCCTCTCATTCCATTTTGTGGTGGGTGGATTGTGCAATGGTCATGTGACGTGAATCACACGAGTGGTATAACGATGTTAGAAAGGTTTGGTGGGATGTGATCGGATGAATTGGAAGAAAAGAAGCGGCGTTGAGTTGATTTGTTGGCGGCGTGGGGAGTCAGTCGCCGCCCGCGGGGATGGCGTGAACCAATTCCCGACGGGGGGGGGGGGAGGTGATGGTTTTCTTCTTCAACAAACGCCCCGAGGGGCGGAAGATGTTTCTCTTCCGTCTTCCCCCCCCCCCCCACTTTTTGTGTTGCAAATCCCCGCGCATCCATCGCGCAGCAGCAGCAGCTGCTTTGGTTGGTCATCTCTCTGTGTGCCTTGCCCACACCCAATAAACTCCAACCGATCAGCGCCCCGTCAGCAACAGCGACAGCAGCAAATTGAACCGAATTGAATCGCCCGAAGGGACGGACGGCGGCAGAAGAACCGGGGGAAGGGAAAAAACAACAAAACGCTTGCGGGGGGAATATTATGGTACAGACAGAATGGAGCGATTCCAGCCGTTCGCCCAACCGCTCCCACACCCTCCCGGCACCCCCAAATTTTGTGTTCCTTTACGAGAACATGAACGAGAACAGCTCGGTCATCGTTTAGCCACGGTTGATTGCATTGTGCCACTTTGTCCGGGGGGGGGTGTTTGTGTTGGTGGTTCAGTTGCTTAAACCCTCCAAATTGCCCCCCCCCACCCTCCGATGCTAAATTTGCATGTTTGTGGAGAGGCAGACATAGGCAAATTTGAATTTGGAATTGCATGCGGAAAGAGGATTAAAAGTGCGCATTTGCAGGCGGGGCGGCCCCGGAAGGGATTTGTCGTCATGTTTTTGCGCTGTTTGCTTCCGCCTAAACGGCTCCCTCCTCCTCCGCCTTCCACCGATGTCGTCAAATCCCCTGCTTCTCCTCCCCCCCCCCCCGGAAAGCTCCTTCGAGATTAACTCTCGAATCCATCGCCTCACATCTCTCCCAACAAAACACACAATGCACCTCCCCCCCCCCCCCCCCCCCCCCCCCCCCACACACACACATTTTGATCAGATCAGAGTCTTCCGATCCGTCCGACTGATGGATGGTCGTTGGATGTGTCCCCCTCCCCTCCCACCCCCCATATTAGCCTCTGTTTTTGGGCATTCCTCTCCACCGATGTGCCCAACCAATGCTTAAAGCGGTTCTCCTTCACCCCCCCCCCCTTTCTCCCATACCTTCCTTCCGCAAACGAAAGCAAAGTTTGTTTCTGATCGGACTAAAAAAGTGTTTGTTGTGTGTGCAGAATGAATGAAAGCTTTCGGTTTCTCTTCCGATCGCCGGAGGCGAACACAGCGACGTTGTGGAAGAGAATGGCGGGGGGGGGGCGAGGATAGGTCAGCCTCCCCCCCCCCCCCCCCCACCTCTTCCCGTACAATTCTTCTGCACCCACACAAAACGAAATAATTTTATTCTGTTTCTCGCTTTTACCTCCCTCCCCCCCCCCCCCCCCCCTAACGCGTCCCCCAAAGGCTTAGAAACTTTTCGGTAACGCTTTCCATATTAACGCAGCTCTGGAACTTTTCATTTGCACCTTTCTTCCCCTTCTTTCACAACATTTCCTTCATGCCCTCTCCCCCGGAGGGAGGTGCGCGGAATTTTTGTGCCATTTCTTTTTCGTTTTTTGTTTCCGGCGTTAGGTCAAAGTGCCAACCGGTCTACGGTTTAAAATGCCAACATGATCAAGCGGTCAAAATGACCTAAAACGGTCAAAATGCCAACCAGACCTAAACGTTTTAGTCGGGCCCCGCTTCTGTGCTGGTGCCGAAGGATGCTTGTGCCATTCTTGGCTTTCTTTGTTCCTTCCATTTCCATTCGCTTCCCATCGCTTTCACTTCCATTTTGATCACTCTAATTGGGCAGGCAATGCACACGTCTTCTTTTTGTACGTCCTCACGGCAGCGTTCGTTGCTGCTGCTTCTCCTGCCCTTGTTTCTGTTACTGTTCCATCCGACGCATTCAACCCCGGCGGCGGCGACAGCGACGGCATCATCGCCCACTTCGCCCGGTTGTCCTCCCACGACATTTCATGCCCAAGCGATCTCGCCCCGTCAGCTTGCATCAGTCGAATTTTTCCACACCAAGTGAGTGGTGATGGGGGGGGGGGGTTTGCCCCTCGGGGGGGGGGTGTCCAATCCTCCCACAAGGACCCCTTAGGGTCTCCAATCCCCTCCCCCTTTAAGGACCCCTCGGGGGTCTCCAATCCCCTCCCCCTTTAAGGACACCCCTCGGGGGGTCTCCAATCCCCTCCCCCTTTAAGGACCCCTCGGGGGGCTCCAATCCCCTCCCCCTTTAAGGACCCCTCGGGGGTCTCCAATCCCCTCCCCCTTTAAGGACACCCCTCGGGGGGTCTCCAATCCCCTCCCCCTTTAAGGACCCCTCGGGGGTCTCCAATCCCCTCCCCCTTTAAGGACACCCCTCGGGGGGTCTCCAATCCCCTCCCCCTTTAAGGACCCCTTGGGGGGCTCCAATCCCCTCCCCCTTTAAGGACCCCTCGGGGGTCTCCAATCCCCTCCCCCTTTAAGGACACCCCTCGGGGGGTCTCCAATCCCCTCCCCCTTTAAGGACACCCCTCGGGGGGTCTCCAATCCCCTCCCCCTTTAAGGACCCCTTGGGGGGCTCCAATCCCCTCCCCCTTTAAGGACCCCTCGGGGGTCTCCAATCCCCTCCCCCTTTAAGGACACCCCTCGGGGGGTCTCCAATCCCCTCCCCCTTTAAGGACCCCTTGGGGGGCTCCATTCCCTGGCATTCCCACCCTAAGGGTCAGGGATCAACTCCTATTTATATTCATCCCCCCCGGTGTCCAGTCCGTCGGTGTCCTCGGCTTCCGTTTGTGCCATTCAATGTGCGCAGCATTCGCTGTGCCGCTCGGCGGTGTTCAACCACGACACCCGCACGTGCGCGCTGTCCCATCAAAATTGGCTGAGCCATTGTCAAAGCAGCAAAGAGCGCTTCAAATCGTTCCATTTGACCACGGACGGAGTTGGTCATTTGTCCGGGATGATTTGTCCCCTAACACAGAGACAAAACACACACAGGCGGACGCCCTCTCTCTGATCAGTTGCATCGATCAGTGCGGCAGCACTCGGACGGACAATGGCGGCTTTGAACATTTGCTGAACATCCTGCGCGCTCGCGGTGCCATCGACGGTGGTGGGCCTCGGTTTGCGCCCAGCAATGGCGCATTGGCCGGTGTTGTGCCGCCGATGCCAACGCGTCCGATTGATCCGGTATGGCGGGGCCGTCGATAAGCTGGACTGGACTTGGCTTACAACAGAGGCCAAAAAATGCCATTCAAATTTTAAGGTGAATGCCACCCCGTTGAAGAAGAACGGCAAGCCGTCTGATCGTGCCAACGAATTGACTGATCACTTTCCGATGCCCGACTTTCTTTCCCTTCACGAGTCACCCGTGCTCAGCAAAATGCAACGTCAGGTGATCAAGCTGTTCAATGCAACCCATTCGATAATAAGCAAAGCGGCCCTTCATTCAGCTTTTGCCAGCCGGCTCATCGGAAGAGAACAGCGCCGCCGGCAACGGCTTTTTGAGTGCCGTCCGGCAACTGCACCAAATGCAGAAAAAGTTGGAGTCACTTTTGCGCGAGGCGGCCCATCGACAAGACAAAGTCATGGCCAAAGAGGAGGGGGGAAAGCAGGACGGCACGGTTGGGCCATTGCTGGTGGAGGAGGAGAACAATGGAGGCGGGGAGGGACAACGCCGCGCCCTTTGGTGGAAGGCCAAGGACCTCCGAATTCGGGTGGAGCACGACGGCAAGGTGTTTGTTGGTGGAGGAGGGAAAGATGATTAGAGCCGGTCCTGAATCCAGAACTAGGGTTGCGGCATGTCCTCGGGGGCGGCATGTCCGGCTCGGGGATGGGGGAGTTCAGGGCTGTCGGGATCCGGGAATCCAGAACCAGGGTTGGTCCCCGTATCGGTGGACGATCCATCGGGGGCGGGATGCCCGGCTCAGGGATGGGGGAGTTCAGGCTTGCCAAGATCCGGAGTTTCCGTGACCCTGGGGTTTTTCTTGGATTTTGGCCCGGCATTCTTGTCCTGGCATCTCCACAAAGCCCAGGACCATGGACCCGGCCAGGTCCATGAATTTCACTTATTTACCATTTAAGTCCTCCTCTCCCACGTCGCCATCGACGCCTCCTGCCTCAACTCGTCTCCCCCCATCGCCAATGCCGTCGTCCACCGTCCAGTTGCCGACCTCCAATTATTCAGTCAATTACGAATCGTCTGGTGAACTGCTTGATGAGCATGTGGTTGTTCAAACTGTTCGCAATGGCACTGAACGTCGAGTGGAAAGTGGCGGTTTCATCAAACTTCTAAAGCCGGGTTGGAATTTGGGTGCCGATTTGTTGCCAGCAACTTTTGTTTTGCTTAAGGCGAAAGCATTGGAATAGCCACCGCCCCCGAGGGCCCATCAAATCCTCCGGACACGGCGATTCAGCTGCTGAATACGGCTGCTGATCGGCAAATTGCTATTGATCTGATCAATATTATCGGGGCTGACCGATCGCCTCCAAAAATTCGTTCGTCGTCGCCGTCGGCTGGCACCAATTTTGCCAATTCCTCCACCGGTCAGCCGCCGCCCGCGGCGCTCCGTTCACTTGAGGAGGCCGATCAGCAGCAGCAGCAGCAAACGGTGGTGATCAACGGGAAAATTGTTTCACCTGAACTGCTCGCCAAACTGTTGCGGGCTGAGTTGGACGGGAAACGCACAAAAGCATCCGGCACTGCTTCAACTCCTCGCGACGATTTGTTGACAAAAATTCCCCCAGCAGAAAAGGTGCATGCTTAATAGTGATGCACGAGACCTAAAATTTTCCTAAACTCAAGACTGAGCCCGAGACCCAAAAAATTGAATCGAGTCAATACTCGAGACCGAGACTCTTGTGCATCACACTAGTGCTTAAGCTAGATTGAAGCAGCCCATTGAATGAAAATCTTCAGCAAATCCGTCATAAAAATGAGGAGGAGGAAGGCTTTCTGAAGCTGATCACTCTCCATGGGGTGGCTGGCCAAAAACCGGCGAGGCTTGGCCAAAACGGCACTTTTTCCCCTCCGGCACTTTCGCTGGACATGGCAAACTCTGCGACAGACAAACCGGACGACCCCGGGACAATTGTGTGCTTTCGGCGCATTCGACGCCAACAATTGACGGCACCCGCGGCGTTTGCCACGCTGAAGGGCATTACTCTGAATGAGTGCCGGTATGAACAAACAGTCGCGCAGCCGTTAAATATTCTGAGAATTTTAATAGAAAAAAAAATTTGGGGAATCCCGCAATTTGTTAATGAACCCGAACATCTCGGGAAAGTCCCCGAGATTTTTGTTGGTGCATTTACTTCTGATTACCAAAATGTCTTGCAACAGGTGCGCATGTGCGCAAACTTGGGCACAATTTGGTGGGGGCGGCGCTGTCAACGAAAGCACCGGCGGCGCTGAAGTTGGAGCAGTACAGAAACGGTGCCGGAGTTTGCAGTACGACGACACGGAGGAGGAGGGAGGAAAATGCGACATGAACAGCGCCGATCACAACGTAACATTCAATGGGGAAGAAAGTGCCAAAATTTGAATCCAATGTTTCGGCATGTTCTCCTCCCCTCCAGGGAAAGTTGCAGCTGATGACGTCATCGACTGGTCGGAAGAGTGACTACTTTTACGTGTCCTGCGAGATCAAATGTAACCATTTGGGGAGATAATCGTCACTTTTTGAATGAAAACAATGGGAAAGACGGCTTCAGATTTGCTGAAAACGGCGGACAAAATGTGCCGGGACGGCTTGGGCTTGATGGGGAAGACGACCGAAGCGCCGGCGGCCACAACGGCATCAACAGCAGCTGTTCCGGCTACGGCTCCATCTTCTTCTTCTTCATCCTCATCAGACGTTACGCCACCCGCCTCTTCTTCCATTCCATCACCATCATCTTCTTCCATTCCATCACCATCATCTTCTTCCATTCCGTCTTCATCTTCATCTTCTTCTTCCATTCCATCATCATCATCTTCTTCATCTTCATCCTCATTAGTCGTTACGCCATCCATCTCTTCTTCCACTCCATCTTCTTCCATATCAGTTTTATTATCTTCTTCTACTCCATCTTCATCTTTGACGTCAGCCTCTTCCACTTCTTCATCGTCTTCCACTGGTTCATCTTCTTCCATTCCATCTTCTTCATCTTCCACTGATTCATCTTTTTCCATTCCATCTTCATCTTCTTCCATTCCATCTTCATCATCTTTTACTGATTCATCTTCTTCCATCCCATCGTCCGCATCCTTACCTCTCTCTTCCACTGTTCAATCTCTTTCTTCCTCTTCTTCTTCCACCTCAACTTCATCTTCTTCCACTTCATCATCATCATCTTCCGTCATCATCATTCCTTTGTCGGCCCATTCCGCCGGCGGCGTCAACGAAGTCGGCGCCTGTTTTGAGCACATCGCCGGCTTTGCAATGCGCGGCACGGCTGCCGGACTTGAGCGAGCGGTTTCGTTGGAACAATGCGAATGTTTGTGCGCCAACAGCTTGTCAGTTTATTTAAAAAGCGTTTTGTTTTTTGAATAATTTCATTTGGAGGATTCATTTTAAAATTCCATAACTTTGTTCTTATCAAAGCAAATCATGCAAGCTTAGTATTAGCCGTAAGCACTTCGAGACTCCAGATCGAGACTCTCGCGCATAGTAATAGCCCTTCGATCGATCACTTCCACCAGTTTTGTTTTATGAATAATTTTATTTGGAGGATTCATTTTGAAATGCCATAACTTTGTTCTTATCAAAGCAAATCATGCAAGCTTAGTATTAGCCGAAAGCACTTCGAGACTCGAGATCGAGACTCTCGCGCATCACTAATAGCCGCCCTTCGATCAATCACTTCCACCGATCAAAATGTGTTCTTCAGAACTTCTCGGCTGTACTCCTTCCAGTGCGCGTCCGCCACTTACTATCAGGCCGACCGAGACTGTGTACTCAATTTGGACAGTCGGCACTCGTCCCCCAATTTGTTCGGCAAAGCCGCCGGAGGCGATTCGGAGCTGCTGGAGGAGGCCAATAATGCCAATGCCAATGCCAATGTGCTGGTTACTTATCTCGGAATGCTGTGCTCTGCTGCTGGTGCGTTTGTTGTTGTTGTTGTTGAGACAGTTGGGGGGTAGCAGCACAAAAATGTTTGTTTTCTTGCACAGAGAGGGCAATTAGCCAATTGGCCAACAACCCCCGGGGGCATGACGAATGTTTGGCACTGATTGCGAACAGAGCGCCGCCAAACACAACGACGGCACCAACATCAACAACAACAACACGTACAACGACGGCACCGGAAGGGAACAACGGCACAACCAAAATAGCCGAAGCAGCCGGCGGAAGTTCAACAAGTTCGAGTAGGTCTTGCTTGGATGTGTGTGTTGTGTTCCATGGATGTGTCCGTTTCCGAACCTTTTTGAGGCCGGGATTCCCGGGTTTTGGAAACTTTTTGGCAGCCGGATACGCCCGTCGCTGAGATTGTCAGAAGCATTTTTGTTCTGTTCAGATGCCATCAACTCCGACCAGTGCTTTCGGGAACAGCCCAATTACGTGCTGGAGGGCATGGCATTGGCGGTGGAGACCAACGTGACGTAAGTTTTTGTTGCTGTCCGTCCGTGCCGTCCGTCCGTCCGATGGTGGCGGAACGAATTGGTAGATGAACAAAGTGATGGCCACCAAATTCAGGGTGGACCAATGCAAATGTTTCTGTGCCGAAGCGGAAGTTCGGTACGGGTCCGCGTGCCAAAGGTTTGTGTTTTTGTTCAAATTTTGCCGTCCGTTTGCTCTAAAAATGCCATTGGCGCATTTACAGTGTCCAGTTCTATTACGGCTCGATGACGTGCCTTCTGAACAGGGAAAACAGGTCGGTGGGAGCGTTTGAGTAATAAGTAACCCCCCGGGTGGGACTCGAACCCACGCGACCATCACTCAATCCCCGTGGGCAAGCAGTTCTTCCACTGAACTACCGGGGCGGGGCATCTCCCATTTTTTGCCATTTCGCCCGCGGCGTTTTAACCGTCCAATGTCCAACTCCAGCAGCGGAATCACTCTGTTCCTTACAGCAGAAGTTGTCGATTGATTCTCTGGGAATGATTGGGGGGCGGCGGGTATTCAAAGCCGGGCACTGAACCCGAAATTCTCTAAGAATCGGGAACCGTTCATCAAAGAAAACGTGCCGACTCGTTCAGATTGTCCGACCCGGAACATTTCAACTTTGACGCCCAAGGCAATGGGCGGCACAGTTATTTTGACTATCGCTGCGGGGCAGAGAGTGAGTGACCGACAAAAAAAAAGGGGGCAAATGCGCGACTTGGCCGCCTCAACTTTCAGGTGACACGGCTGTCAATTATGTGAACACAAAGTGCGGGAACGGCACGGCGGCAGTGCCTTTGTTGTTGGCCAACAATGCCACCACCGCCGGCACCGGCACCGGTACGACCGTTCTGAACAGCCTCAGCCCATCGACGACGGCACCGCCGTTCAGAATATTGAAGAAAAAGTGGCGAGGAGGACGGAGGAAAAAGAAGAAAAATGGTGGCCAAAAGATTGGGGCGGCTAATGAGGGGGGCAAGGAGGTCGGCGGCATGGCCACCACAACCGATGGCACTACACTGGTGACAGCCGGCACAACAATTGAATTGGCCACAACAACAGCGTCAACAGCTGTGCCATCGTCAACCAAATTGAATGTCATTATTGCTCCTGCCGCCGGAGCTGCTCGTCCCGGCGGCGTGAAGGGCAACGACTCCGCTCGACCGCCGGTGGGCGTCGCCGGAGGGGAAATCCGTGTGTTGCCCGCGGAGGCGGAGGAGGAGCTCGAAAGTGGCGTCGACACGCGCGGCTGGCAGACCGTGCCGGTGCTGCGCGGTGACGACGCACCGCCCGTGCTTGAGCAGCAGCGGTTGCCGTTGCCACTGGCGCCCCCACTGCCGACCAGCGCGCCCTTCGCGTTTCTACCGTTTACGTTGCCAACATTTCCTCCATTTCCGTTGATCCCTCCAGCACCAACTGTAGCTGCACCAATTGTAGCTGCCCCTGTAGCTGCACCAATTGTAACTGCACCACCAACTGCAGCTGCACCTACTTCAACTGCACCAACTGTAGCTGCACCCACTGCAGCTACACCAACTGTAGCTGCACCAACTGTAGCTGCGCCAACTGTAGCTGCACCAACTGCAGCTGCACCCACTTCAACTGCACCAACTACAGCTGCACCAACTGCAGCTGCACCCACTTCAACTGCACCAACTGCAGTTGCACCAACTTCAACTACACCACTGCAGCCCATCACCACCCCCTCGGAAACCACAACTACAAGTACTGCTCAAACAAACACTACAACAATCACATCAACAACAACAAACAGCACCACCACCACCACATTGAGCAGCAAACCGGTGCTGCAACAACAGAGCTTGTCGAACAGTACAAGCAACACAACAAGCCCGTCAGCTTCCGGGAACAGCACCACCACAACCACAGCTGCTACAAAAACAACAACATTTGAATATCCGCCAGTTGGACCGTGCCGTTTCTCTGCCCTTTACCAGACCGTGTTCAATGGCGGGCGTTTGCTTAAACGACTGCTTGTGGACTCGTAAGTTGCGCGGTGAACTGGGGGTGGTCTAACGGTTTCGGGATTTTCCGAACCCGGCCAAAAGCCGGGATTTTGGTCCCTCTCTCTCGGCCATTTCATGTTTCTCTGATGCCCCTCTTTTCACATCAGACCGGCACAATGCCTGGCCGCCTGTCATTATGAACGCTGTCGATCGGCCAACCTGATCCAGGTTTGTTACGATCGATCAGATCAGATCCTCAGGGGGCCCCTTCCCCTTGGGGGATTTCATTTGACGTTTGATCGCTTAGATGGAGGACAAGCAGAAGGTGTGCGAGTTGTTCCGCGACTCCATCGTGGAATGGCGAAGAAATGACGTGCTCAGGTCCGATCACCCACCCACTAATTGCATTCTGATCACCTAATTTTGTTTTAGTTTTGATCGGTTGGCGGTCCATTTCGATTCGATCCAATGTCAACGGTGACAATAGGAAACAAAAAAACAGAAAACAAAAAACGACGACCTCTTCATGCCCAATTCATTCCCATTTTTATCCAACCCATTTGTGTGTCTTCATGGCAATGGCACAAACTTTGTGTAGCCGGAAGCCTAACCTTTTTGGCACCATTCATTGCCTTTTGATTGAAATTTAATTAAAATTCCGTTTTAGGAAAATTTGGCGGCATCCGGTTGCATGGCTCATTTATTTATTTATTTTATTTTATTTGTTGATTTCGTTTAATAATATTTATGTATAAATGTGTTTAACCAACCACTTGCAGCTTGGAATGCTTTAATCGACGCTATGTGTTTACAAAAATGTGCCGTAAAATGTCCCGTCCGAACACCCATTCTCGTGGAATTGGAATGCTCGAGACTCCCAAAGTGTACACCCTGAGGCGTTCAATACTCGACCATTCCAATTTAAACAAACCGCCCGAGGCGTCAATCAGCTTTATGATCAAAAAACTCATCATTAAGGAGATGTTAAATATCGGGTTCAGACTCCGAGACCAAAAAAAGCCGTGCACTTTTCTCGAGTCAAGGCCCGAGACTCTCAAGCTTCTAACGAGTACCCGAGACTCTCGAGCATTATTAGCGAGTACCCGAGACTCTCGAGCATTCCCATCGAATATTGCCTTCGTCCTGATCACTCCTTCTCCCAACAAATCTCGTCCATTCACCTCGCAATGATCACAAAGCGGACATTCGTCGCTTGGTCGTCGACTTCTTTCTGCCGTTCTTCCCGTTTTGGCGACTTCCGTCGGCGGACGGTGACGGGGACAAAAGGCCGAGCCATCTTAAAATGCTAATAATGCGCGATAAGCTTCCGTGTTTATCAACCGGATGCCACAAAGTCCGGGTCCGGAATTCCGGTTCGGCTCCCCCCAAAAAGCCCGGCATACCGGACCCAAAAATGTCCAGAAATCCGGCATCCGGTTACATCCCTGGTTTGTGTATCAATCAATATTGTCCGGTGTTCGAGACTCTCGAGTCTCTGACTCACAGTCAGACCTCCCCCCCCCTCTGAGGGATTTGTTAAGCCAATCAATTAACCTCAGCAATCGTGTGCCGGCTGATGAAATAGACGAGCGATGGTGGTGGTGGCGGGCGGTGTGCACAGGCGACGGGGACAGTGACGATTTGGTGGACTGCCCGGAGCCGGCACGTGCACGGACACTGGTGGACAACTGATCACTTTCGCCTGAAGCTGAACGTGGCGACAACAGCAGCAGCGCCTGCGGGGTCGGGGGAAGTGTCTCTAAACGCTAAACGCGAGGGCATTTTCACTTGGATGCGTTCAAAGGATGGCGATGGTCGCGGTTCACGCGTGCTCAACGAGCCGACATTGAGCGAGAAGCGCGGTTTGATCAGCGTCGGGCTCTTCTCACGGCTAATTAGGGGGTGCTTTTAAGTGGCCCCCGAGGGGATGAATGGCACACGGACCCGGACAATGTAAAATCGTAGATGGAATGCGTACGGGCGGAGCCGGGCCGCTGGTGGCAACGGGAGAACGACGGCGAATACTCCAACAGAGCTGAGGTTGCTGCTTCACCGAAACGCCTGGAAAGGGAGGGGCACCCTCTTAGAGTGCAAGCAGTTCAATTGAACGTCTCCAAAACCCTTCCCCTTCCATGGGGAAATTGGTTGTTTTTCCCTCCTCAAAAGCGTTGAAAACCTCTTAGAGTGCAAGCAGTTCAATTGAACGTCTCCAGAACCCGTCCCCTTCCATGAGAAAATTGGTTGTTTTCCCTCCTCAAAAGCGTTGAAAAACGACCCCTTGGGGGATCTGAGGACATATTCAAAAAACATCAATTAGATAGTGCCAAAAAGAGCATTCATTCATTTATCGCGCGTGGGATAAAACTGAGCCCGTAGGCGTATTTTCTCGAAAAAAATATATCCCCCCAGGGGTTGCTACACCAGAGAAGGGGCCAATTTGCGCGCACTTTGCCGCCCTCTGAAGATTCTCGCGCTCCTTGTCCAGCCCCTTGAGCTTCTTCTGCTTGCGCTTCTCCTGCTCCCGCTTCTCCGCCTTTTGCTTTGTGCGCAACGCCTGGGCACCGAGCATCATTTCTCGAGACGTTCCGTTTTTTTAATTAATTTCTTGAGGGGCCTTCCAGCAAATTTGTGTGGGTATTTCGAAGTTCGGACGGATTGAAAAGTTGGGCCAAATGGGAGGAGGGCACAAAGCACACAAAATGAGTGACAAATGCTGCGGCAAAAAGTCTTTCAGATGGCGCACAAATTGGAAAGGATGGGCGGGCGCCTGGGGGGAGGGAGGGGAGAAGCGGAAGCGCCCGGGGGGGGGGGGAGCAAATGTGTCCCCCCCCCCGGGCCGGAAGGGGGCGGGGTGGTCGCACGTCAACAGGGGGAGATGCCGCCCCGGGCACTTTTATGTGCCGAATTTGGCTTCCTCCCTGAATGGCACTGAAGGGGGGGGGGGGGGAGGGGAGGGGATGCTTAAGGGAATGAACGCTGTTGAATATGGCAAAAGATGGGATGAAAATGGGCAAAATTTGGGTGAATTTTGGGCGAATCTGAAGCAAAAGAATGTTTGGGGGGGGGGGGGGAGGGGGGGGGGGGCGTTGGAGAACGAGGAACAGCCCGCCCCCCCCCCTTCCCAAGACGTTCATTCGCACATTCTTCATCCGAAACATGGCCAACGGGGCCCCGCTTCTGGTGGGGGAGTGTATCCCCTGGGGCATTTTTGAGGACGGAATTGACGAATGGTCGGAAGCGGAAGAAGAATCGCTGGGGGGGGGGGAGGGGGGGGGGGGGGGGGGGGGGTAAAAAAAGTCAGAAAAGTGAGAAGGAAAAGCATCGGCGGCATCGCCTCACCAACAAACTCTCCCCCCCCCCGGCTTCTTTGTATTGGCATGGGACGTCTGTTTTTGGGGGGGGGGCAAAAAAAGGGTGGTAAATGTTTTTGTGCCACCGCCGCCGGCGTTGTTTTGTTGTGGTGGTGGTCCAAAAAGGGGGGGGGGAAGTGAAAGAGTTACAAATGGCCAACAAATGGCCAAACTTTCCCGCTTTTAATTTACTAAACGGAAATCGTTTAATCGGAAAATTAAGAAAATTGCATTTTTAGCTCAAAGAATGGCAAACAGCAAACGTCTAAAGAAAATCATTTATAGGGAAATGCCACGGCAAATTCGATCAGAATTAAGCAAATTTGGCTTTTTTATAAACAATTAAATTTTGTCGGCGGCTTTGTGTTAGCCTTTGCTCCTTCGGCAGGCCGACGACAACCCCCGGGGGATTTGGCCCTGGGGCAAAATGCCGTTTCAGGAATTTCTGTTGAATATAATGCGCAGAAATGGCACAACTCCGCAACAATGTGGACGTCGACGACGGCTAATTTTTGAGCTCGGAATTTCGATTTTCCAAAAATTTTCAATTTTGACGCTTCGGATTTCCAATTTACCAACAATTTTTCGGAAGTGTCGTCGGTGCCATGCCCCGGTACACAAAACATTTGAAATGCATTGGCATTTGCCCAACTTTGTGCCCGGCATTCATTCACATTTGACGGTTATAAGTAGAAGTTTTTTTGTTTCAATTTGATACTTTTGAATGGACATTTTAGTGGCATTTTTTTTGTTTGTTCACAATTTCCCACAGAATTTGTGCCAACACTTCCGCCATTTTTGATGCCAATTACACGGATTGAATAAAACATGCAAAACAAATTGGACGACGACGTCCCCGGCGGCGCCACGGGCATGGGAAAGGCGCTGACGGCGCCAAATTTGATTATCCGTCGTTGGAGAGGCGCGAGGAGAGGCGGCTTTCGAGGGCCTCTCATTTTTCATCGCACCTTCACAAACCCAAATCCCCCCCCCCCCCGGGGGGCCCCCGGCCCCCTCTAAATGAGAGAAGAGAGAGAAATGGAGAGGGGCGAGAGAGTGTGTGCCAGAGTGTTAGAGACAGGCCGGGCAGAGAGTACAGCGGCAATTAAGTGAAATGTGTCCTGGGGGCGCACAAATCCACAAGTGCCGGCCGACATGAGCGGCGACGGCGGCGCCGTGTACATTCCATTCCACGACGCTGTGCCGTCCGTGGGAGGTCCCCCCCCGGCCCCCTCCGGTGCCGTGGGGAGGTCCCCCCCCCCCACCCCCTCCGGTGCCGTGCCGGATTTTGTCATTTCCACGCACTTTTGCTAAACGCCCCTTTACACACATCATTTACTTCTTTCTGTCCATAAACACTCATCTGAACTTGAATGGCGCCCCATTTTTCTCTTTTTTTCCAATCTCCAATTAATATTCCGTCCCCTCCGGGGCTTTGTGCTCCATTTCCTTTTTTTGCCTTTTTTTCTCTGTTTAATGAACAAAAATTATGCAAATGCTTACAATTAGAAAATGGATACTTAACGCAAAAGAGTGAGAGTGGAGGGTTCACACTGTTTTATGTGAGCAATGTCTTCATTTTAAAGTAATATTTTTCAAAATTACCGTAACCCATTGAGGTCGGACATTACCATACATTTTCTCCGGCAAAAATGTTTTTATATTGGACAAAAAAAATTGTTTGTTAAGCATGTCCAAGCAACATCATTTGACCCCGCCTCGCCTCTGCTTTCAAGGCCGTTCCCTTAGTGCCCGCGAACGCGAAAGTGCCAACGAAATGAATGCCGTCGACCAACTTTGGGAGTTCGAAAAGGGCACGGCGAGTTGTTGGCCAAGCGCCGTAACTGCGACGACGACGACGAAGACGAAGATGCTGGTTCCGCGTGGACGGCATTTGTCCGCCAGCACTGATCAGTTGCTTGCCGGTGAGTAAGAAGAGTCGCCAGTCACCGATCGGCCAATTTTCTCCTGCTAATCACTCTCTCAGCGATCGTTCAGTCCCCCTGATCACTCTCAGCGATCGTTGTTCAGTCCCCCTGATCACTCTCAGCGATCGTTGTTTAGTCCCCCTGATCACTCTCAGCGATTGTTCAGTCCCCCTGATCACTCTTAGCGATCGTTGTTTAGTCCCCCTGATCACTCTCAGCGATCGTTGTTCAGTCCCCCTGATCACTCTCAGCGATCGTTGTTTAGTCCCCCTGATCACTCTCAGCGATCGTTGTTCAGTCCCCCTGATCACTCTCAGCGATCGTTGTTTAGTCCCCCTGATCACTCTCAGCGATTGTTCAGTCCCTCTGATCACTCTCAGCGATTGTTCAGTCCCCCTGATCACTCTCAGCGATTGTTCAGTCCCCTTGATCACTCTCAGCGATCTTAGTCCCCCTGATCACCTTTTATCGCAGATTGTTTCCATCACAATGTGTCGCTGTTGTCCATCCAACGACCCCAACATCGTGTTCTGCCCTGCCCACCTCAAACTGCTGGGGAAGAATTGATCAGCAACGGTACGACACGGTACAGAAGAAAGAGTGGTGCACAACAACAGAAACATTGGACAAACACTGATGGGACTGAACGGAGAAGGAAAGAATTCAGAGAAAAAGCATCCGGCAGAGCACCCCGGGGGCAGGTAATGATCATTGATCCCCGCATTTTCCCCCATTGGCGAGCAGTTCGTTTGGCGTCAGAGGGGCAATAAAACTCTAAAACCCTTGCCAATTGATCGCATTAATTCAATGCTTCGATAATCTCTTCAATTTGTCTTTAGAACTCAAGATCAGGTTCCCCAAAAACTCGAGAATTCATTTAGTGGCGTTCCACTGGCCACGTTGAGTCGTCGACTTCAGTGTGTGCACCGGCCGGTGCTGCTCATGCCAACTCGACCAGCAACAGTTTGGATGGTCGAAGAAACAGATTGGCACTCGGGTTGGGCCAAAGTGCCGACTCTGAGAAGGATTGGCAACAGGCGGAGGACAAGCCGCCGGCAGCAAGCAAACGGAGGCGTTCAGCTGCAGCGATATCCTCAAATGGCTTTACGCCCAGCAAATCCTTCCAGGGCACTGTCGCGACGGCACCGGTCGTGCCAAAGCGAAAGGCGACGGTTGATTGGCCCGTGGGCACAAAACGTCTATCCAACGCTGCCCAGGTGATGCCAATCTACACCAAACTGCACATGCAATGTCCATTAGTTCTAATCTTTTGCTTTTGAACAGCAACTAATCCTGTCCTGCTTGGACAAGTCCAGGGGCGACCTGAGCGGCCGAGTCCTTTCACGTGCCATTCACAAACGAGCGGACTTCGGCACGTTCTGTTCCAACCTGTCCGCAGCTGAGCAATGGACAAACTTTGCTGAGCGGTTCAAAAAATTCATGTCAGATGGCATGGCTTCGTTGCACAACGTCGAGCAGGTCAGCCAACAACAGAATAACAGTTTATGATCAGCAGCAACAACACCAACCAAAATTTGTCCTCATCAAAAAGTTATGGGCAAAAATGCATTTGCTAATGACAGATACGCCTCTGTTCTATGCAATTTGGTGCTGAACAAGTGAACCGGCGTGTCCACGGCTTCAAGGCCGACTTTTTTGCTACCATTGCCAATGCGTTGGCCACAGAATGCGTGTTCCTTGACGGTGCGTCGCATTCGGTAGGAATTAATTCCATTAAATTGCATGGCTTTTTGTTCGAAACAAATCATTTTATTTATTTATTTTGTCTTTTGTGTGCAGCCAACGGACGCCATCGAAGCGTGGGCTGAACTTGTGGAAATGATGTTCAGCAGCGTGCGCGACGGTGCTGATCCAATCAATTTCTGTTGATACCTTTTGCATTCCTTTTTTAGGATATTACTTGGAAGTACGTCGCCAACGTCGGTGCAGTAGTAGTGGCGGTGGTGGTGCCGAAGCACAACACAAATTTGGCCATTTTCAAAGCTGCCACAAGTGCTGAGGGTTGAAGAAAAGTGAACGGAAGATCAAAATGTAGCAACAAAGTGTCGTTTAATTAAATTATAAATAAAAGCAAATATCCAATGTGGGCGTGAAGACTCTAGAATTTAAAGCAGTTTTAAATCGGTTGAAATTTTTGAAAATTAAGGAAAAACCGGTTTTTTTTTAAGCAATACCAACGCCGGATAGCATAACAGGGGGAAAAGTTAGCTGGTATGTGTTAAAATTGCAATTTGACTCGTTTGAATTTGTTTAATTGTTGGCGTTTTATCGTTGTGACATTTTATCCATTTTTGTTTTCATTAATTTTGGTTTTCCATTCCCTTTTTTTGTTGTTGGTCTTATCATTCTTCTGGCTATTAGTAAGGGTGTAACTCGTCATTGTCCGATATTCCGGAGTTTGTGGAGACGGTTAATTAATTTAATATGTATTGTTTTGCAAATTATCGAGCAGAGATTTTTTTTTTTTTCAATAAATATTGATTAAAATAGTGACTAACAGTAGAAAAAATGGGCAAAAACAAAAGAAAGTACCCAGAAATCCATATGTGCTCATCATCTTCAGCTGCTTAAGCCGAGAAAATTTAAAATTGACATGGGACGTGTTGACTTTTCAATAAAACTGTGCGTTCGATGGAGGATTGCGCAGCAAAAATTGAAAAGGTCCCAGAAACAGCGTTTTGTCGTTTTGATGAAAACCAAAGGTTTTCCCAAATTCGGGGGTCCAACTCTTCAATTACTAATAATTTTGGCTGTTTGTTGAAATGTAGGTGCTTTACACAAAATAAACAAAAATACGATACATTATGATGAAGAACATTCTGATTACAATTAACAAAAGATAATTATCCTATTCCTATTTGCACATATTCACATATAACAGAGATCACAAAACTCGTCCTAATTCTTGGCGCGCAGAAACATCGTCTCACGGCAAATCCGAATCTCCTGGCGAACAATCACAACCATCTCACGGCGGACTGTCTTCTCCTGGCGAACAATGACAACTTTGACGTACTTCTGAAAAATCAAATGTTTGCCCTTCCCCACAATTATTGCAACCTCAGCAGACGGCAACTCATCGACACCGGAATGGATGAGAGAGTGCCTTCTCAGATGGCCAGATCGTTGGAATCGCTTCTTGCAAATGTCACACTAAACATGAAATTGGGTTATTTTTTAAACTCCTCCATTCCTCTCACTTTGAACGGACGCACACCGGAGTGGACGAGAGAGTGCTTTTTCAGATCACCAGCTTGGCGGAATCGCTTCAAGCAAATGTCACACTAAACATAAAATTGGGTTATTTTTTAAACTCCATTCCTCTCACTTTGAACGGACGCACACCGGAGTGGACGAGAGAGTGCACTTTCAGACCGGACGATTGGTGGAATCGTTTGTCACAGATGTCACACTAAACATGAAATTGGGTTATTTTTTAAACTCCTCCATTCCTCTCACTTTGAACGGACGCACACCGGAATGGATGAGAGAGTGCCTTCTCAGATGGCCAGATCGTTGGAATCGCTTCTTGCAAATGTCACACTAAACATTAAAATCCGGTTATTTTTAAAACTACTCCATTCCTCTCACTTTGAACGCTCGCACACCGGAGTGGACGAGAGAGTGCAGTTTCAGACCGGACGATTGGTGGAATCGTTTGTCACAGATGTCACACTAAAAATAAAATTCGGGGTTTTAAAACTCCTCCATTCCTCTCACTTTGAACGGACGCACACCGGAGTGGACGAGAGAGTGCTTTTTCAGATCACCAGCTTGGCGGAATCGCTTCAAGCAAATGTCACACTAAACATAAAATTGGGTTATTTTTTAAACTCCATTCCTCTCACTTTGAACGGACGCACACCGGAGTGGACGAGAGAGTGCTTTTTCAGATCACCAGCTTG